>CM030365.1:92758619-93455530 GCA_017893485.1 Hemerocallis citrina | reverse complement strand
GTTGGTCTAATTCTAAAAGAAACAGGGTCGAAAGTTCATTACAATACAGACTAGACAGCGGAGCAGCAACATGGTAAATTTATCTAACGACAGTTGAGATATACAAATTGTGTCACGCCCCGCTTCCCAAAGGGAATACGAAATACGGTATGCGTCTAAGTCCAGCGAATGGTTTTCACCATCCATAAGCTGTAAGGATTTATTCGACTCAGCATAACAGTAAATATAGCAATATACTCAACCACGCATGCATAAACAATTATTAACCAACAACATTTATTTGCAACAACGATAAATATTCCAAACTAATACAAGATCTGAATCAAAACAACTCCCGCACTACAAGCCCAATACAAGTCTTAATATATCAACATGAATAAAATAATTCAAAACAAATCATTAAGCAAGAATATTCCAGAGCGAAGCCTAAAACCTTTGCTCACCAACTCCCACAGGTAATTGGTCACCAAAACATGCTTATATAACAATTACAAGAAAATAGGAAGATAAGAAAACAGAATGCCCGTTAGTTGCAAGTTCCGGACCGCAAGTAGTACAAGCAGGAAAAGGAAAGGGAAAGTATGAAACAAGAAAACAGGAAGTACCAACAGGAAGAAAAGCAACAGCAGGTGACAGTCTACAGATAACAGGAAACAGTAGGTAAATAGTAAAGATAACAGTAACAGTAACAGTAGAGGATAACAATAACAGTAACAGTAGAGGATAATAATAACAGTAATAGGGTGTGACAATGAAACTGTTATTCTTACGTCTAATGTTCATTACTATCTAGGTAGCACTTCATGCGTCCCATCCATTTACCACATGGTTGATACATTCAAACAGTTTCATTTTTAAAGTTTGTAGTGGAACCTATAGGGCCGTGTGCACAGGCAAAAAGTAACAGTAATAGTAACAGTAACAGTAACAGTAACAGTAACAGTAACAGTAACAGTAACAGTAAACGGTGTCATGGATCATGCCCTCATGCATCCAGAGAAAAATAGTTGGTGAAACACGGTACCACAGTAAATATTGTCCACTACTAGATCCTTCCCTTAAACCCCGACTTGATTATTTGTCATTATCATTAAACAGGTGAGAGCAAACACAAACAGGGCAGAAGACATGGCAAGAACAAAGGACAAGTCTAAGATGAATAGGAAGCACAAACGGGTGACAAAACAACTTATAACAGTTGAAATAATGAAACTTTCAGTTCAGGACAGCAAGATGTTGCTGCACCGAAACTGAGATTTCCATTGCTACAGGACTACAAATCTTGATCCATCAGAAAATCCAAAAACTAGACTCTCTGCTGAATCCAGTGCATATACACAAGTCATACATCAATTACAGAAACAGGGTTTAAAACGACGTTAAAACATCACTTATGCTCAGCCAGAAAATACAAAATCTTGTTTATAAGGATGAAATTGGTCTGAAAACATCATAATTAAATCTGAGAAAAATCTAGGAGATTCCCTAGCATGTCTAGTCTCAATATATAAAATATTTTGAAATTACATTACAGATAGTATAGTCAATATAATTGGGAAACAGGATAATGCGACAAAATTATAATTTTGAAAGTTCAGACACAGCAGTACCAAAATGGAGATAATTCACAAGATACAATTAGAAATACAAATTTGTCAAAAGGGTGATAAAATAAACAAATCGGGCTACGGTTCATAGTCACAAAGTTTTCATCAGAAATGAATAGAATCAGGTCGAAAACATAATTCTTCACTAGACAACATGCAGTTTGGAAATATATTGATTGGTTTCATAAACATGAAATGAGTTATGAATCATTAAATAATTCCACAAAAATTAGGGGCTGATCCCAGTCATAACTAAATACACTCAGAAAAATATCAAGTCCAAATCCTACTTTAATCATCAGTTTCAAAATATTAGTTCATACAAAAATTATATAATTTAGAATCTGGAATTGACGATACAACTGCAGTAAAATAGTGATAACTCGTGCATCAAAGTCGGAATTCAGATCCGTCAAAAGTTCTGGAAACTAGAAAACAAGGCCTACTAATCATGTTAAAAAATTAATTTATTTTACTGATGTTAACAGGATCAAAATTACTGTACTAAAATAGGCAGCGGTACAAAGAAACTTCTTTATACATTTCTTCAAACAGTTTAATTACAACGATCCAATCTAAGATGTAATAAAAAGCATGGTATATAGGTTACTTAATCAGCATGGCATGTGTATTAATAGTCTATAATGAGATATTACATCTAACAAAGCATTCATGTAACAATTATCTACAATATGCGGTTTGTCACAAACATGCATATATGCATCAAGATGTGCGTCTAATCTAATTTGTTTTCATGCAGTGTGTGACGACTACTGTGAGGTACTCATGATCAAGAGATGAAGGAATGGATCAACGAACAAGATATTGTTTTAATGAGAGTGACACCAAAATGCATGCAAGACTACTTACGGTATTTAACTTGTATGAAGAACAAATACATACAAGCTACTTGTCTGATAACGATGACGAATATGATGAAAGAAAAACGGGAATGGAGACACACGAACGCGAACACGTGCACAAGGGACAGCACGTACAACAGCAACATGACTAACACTAATACACGTGCAGCGCACGTTCTCCTACACACACACCGACGGCAGCAGCAACAGCAAGTGGATGTAGCGATCGGCGGCACAACAACGTTGAGGGAAGCTTGATGCTATGGGGGAAAGACGACGATGGTAAGCGGCGCTCGAACGAGGACAGGGACGGCTATGGGTTCGGGGTGAGCACCGAGACGAGGGAAAGGACTAGGGTGTCGGCGATGGGTTGAGGGTGACAGGCAGGAGGGGTAGTCGGGAGGTAGGGAGGGGGGGTATGGTTTTCAGCTGCAGAAGTAGGGAAAAGAGATTAGGGTTTAGATAATTAGGGTTAACCTGTGTGATTAGTAGGGTTATATAGAGTCAAAGCGGGTTAGGGTTACTGGGTAGTATCCAATAGGAGGAAAAAGAGTCAAATATTAAATAAATAGGCCATGAACTAGGTTTAGTCAACAGACAAGAGGAAGAACAAATGTATAGATCAATCAGATTGAGAAAACAGGGCAGAATCAAAGCAACAATGAATTATATAAGGAGGGGGAAAACAACACACGATTCAAAAGGGACGAAATAAATAGAATCAAAAATAAAAATAACTAGGAATTTAATTAAATACATACAAAAATACAATAATGAGTCACAGGGGTTACAAATTGCATATACCGCTACGAGATATTAACAGAGCTTTCACGACTAGTTGTTCAAGGGTATTTCTATGATTAGCAATATGAAAACTTCCCATTTCTACAATAACAATTATCAAATTAAATATTTATACTACCACCTAATAAAAATCATCAATTTGACATGTATCTATCTACTTATGCTTCTTGTCATGTGTTCGTGTAATGCACAAGGATGTTTATGATCAATTTACGTGTACAGGATTTACAAGAACCGAGTAAGATAATAGATATTAACGGGCCAAGATTTAATCAACATGTGGAAGGAATGAAGAACGAAATTATGTCACGACGATTCAAACAAAACTACTTGCAGGATTCAAGGCAAAGGCTTGTACGACAACAAAAAGAGTGTACAAAGGGATACTTTTCTTTCATATGGTGAGAATGAGCGAGACGGAGCGACGGCGGCAACACGTGCGAGCGACGACACAACGACACGTGCACACAATGGCAACAACAACACATACAGTGAAGGCAACATCGAGAACAGCAAGGGCCAGCAAGGCGGCAGCGGCAACGCACAGCAAGAGACGGCGGCAACTTGACAGAGACAACAACGACTACAACAAGAAAGCGGCGACAATGGCGAGGAGCAGCAACGGAGAGACTCAGTGATGAACAACGGCGAGGGGCAGGCTCCGGGATGGTCGCTTGAGGTGGTGGTTGAAGGTGCAAGGGGGAGGGTTGCGGTAATGGCGGAAGGCAGTGATGATGCTCGGAATAACGGCGGTGGTTGAGCGGGCGTTAGGCGACAGTATTAGTGTTTCATTGGTGAAGCGAGGCAATAGTCGAGTGGTTACATGGGAGGTGACGAATGCAGCATGGAGGAGTCAGGGGTGGTGCAGGCAGCACCGAAGGGGCTGTCGGGCTAGTGGTGCAGTCAGAGGATTGTTGAAACTTGGAGAGCGGCAATAGTAGTCGACAATGGCTGTGGTCTTTAGTCCGAAGGTGGAGGGGGACTGTCAGGGGATGAGATGAGAGCAGGTTCGACTGTGGGCAGTGGGCGAGGGTGTTGCGGGAGGCTGCCGAGGCAGGGTGATCGGGATGGTGAGCGGCAGAAGGAGAGAGAGAAGGTGGAAGATGAAGGGGTTGTTTGGGTCTGATGGTGATTAAGAGGAAATTAGGTTGATTAATAGGGATTAGTTTGAGTGATTAAGGAGGGGATCAGGGGTTTAGTTAGGATTAGTGGTGATATGGAGAGATTTGTGGAGGAACGTGAGAGGGAGTTGGAGACTGGGCTGTAACACCATATATTTCTTGAAGGTATAATGGTAGTATAATATAGTATAGTATATATATATAGAATGACCTAATGGTAATAATCTTGAATGACAAGATTGTAATAATGTGGATTTGGAATTGTGGCTGTTGAATGGCCAGCACATGAGAGGCTGTGGGTGACGTGGCCTAGGGAGGGTCCCACGTTGATTTCACCAGGGGTTAAAGCGGGGGATTAATCGAATATAAATCCCATATCGCTAAAATTTGAGGAATAATTAAATAGTAAATATAACTGCCTATGACCAAGAGTCACCCAATTGGTTAACCACCTTTTGAGAGGCAGCTTATGGTGGGTAGTTGTACTAATAAATAAATAAATTGTTTGAGTTTGGGCCGGGGCGTTACAAATGGTATTAGAGTCGACTTTCGACATCGATTGTGGGTAAGAGTGGGTTAGAGGTCGCCTGAGAGGGACCGGTCGCTGGTGTGCCTAGCGGCCAGCGGTCAGGGCATATTGCTAGCTAAATCGAGGTATGCCTGAGAGGGAGCAGTCGCTAATGCCGTCAGTGGACAGAGCAATCTCCACATCGACTAGAAAGGGCGATCATGTGCATGTTGTAGGTCCCGTACTCAGCGAGGACGCTGATTTCTTAGGGGGGGTGTATGTAACACCCCGTATTTCTTGGAGGCATAATGCTAGTATATTATAGTATAATATGTATATAGAATGGCTTAATGGTAATAATCTTGAATGGCAAGAATGTAATAATGTGGATTTGGAATTGTGGCTATTGAATGGCCAGCACATGAGCGACTGTGGGTGATGTGGCCCAGGAAGGGTCCTACATTGATTTCACCATGGGTTAGAGCAGGGGATTGATTGAATATAAATCCCATATCGGTAAAATTCGAGGAATAATTAAATAATAAATATAATTACCTTTGACCAAGAGTCACCAAATTGGTTAACCACTTTTTGAGAGGCAACCTGTGGTGGGCAGTTGTACTAATAAATAAATAAATTGTCTGAGTTTGGGGTCGAGGTGTTACGTAGGCAATTAGTAGATTGGGAAAAATTGGGTTAGTGGGTTTGAGTTGGGTTGATGGGTTTGGGTACACCAATGTGGGCTTGGGTTTTAATAGTTAGGCTTACATTAATAAACAAAAATAATAATATTGTTGGGCTGGGTATGGACTTAAGATTTAAAACAATTAATAGAGTAGGAGTATGGGCTAGGAATTAGGTTCAAAAATAACGAAATGGAAAACACAACTTAGGTTCAAGAGAAGAAATGAAAATTTGTATTGAAAAAAGAATTACAATAATACAAAGAGAGAAAAGGGATACAATTTAGTACAATCGAAAATGGGAGTTACAGATTTTGATGGCACGGTTTTTTAGGAGATCGAACGGCAAACGTTTCAAACACGGTCTAATCAGGGGTAGCTAGGAATTGCCCCGAGCTGTATGGTGGCACCATTTGGCGTTGACTGGTCAACCGTTGATCAGTCAATGTTGACTATTGACCATCGTCAATCTCCTCAGATCTTGGCCGTTGATCTTGATGGCACGGTTTTTTAGGAGATTGAACGGCAGACACTTTAGACATGGTCAGATCAGGGGTAGTGTAACGCCCCGAATCCCAAATACACTGAATTCGAGATGTTCTACAGGATCTTTCCGCTTCCTTTAGTACAATTTTACAAGGAAATTTGAACTTTTCACTTTACATCAGAGTTTACATGATTACATTACACTTTACATTGCACAGCAGAAGTAAACTTTACAACAATGAAACAAATGTACAACAACATTGAATAATCTTTAAGCATTTGTTCCTCTTTAATCTGTATCAAACCATTTACCTGCATATAAGACCGTGGGTACGTCAGTTTATTCAACCGACGATCATTATACACGGCCATCCTCTTTATGCCGGAAATAGTATAACTTATTTTCCATATTTAGCAAACACAAACTTGTCACATATCAAACTAAAGGGACTACCCTATTGATGTCGTGTTGTGGTTGTGCACTTAGTCCTTAATGCAGTTATTTATGTTACATGACACTAATGCGCACTTGTTCGGATTCTATGCATCCCATACTACATAGGTCCGAGGGCAAGCCCTTAATTGTTCTTCATCTTTGTAGGGTTCAATCCCTCGCCATGACTTAACCTACTACTATAATTATGGTAGGTATCTTAGATGATCTATGAGTACAAGCACGTGTACTAAAAATCTTGGAGGGGAATCCCACGTCATGTCACGACACATCGTGAAGACAGCCTGTGGCAATTCAGCCTCACTTCATGGCACACGATCCTCTTGCAGTCACCAAACATCCCACAAGCGTCGCCACCGAGACGATAATTCTGGAGTAGTGCCCACGCCATGTCTTGACGCATCAAGCAGGCAGCTTGTGGATCACTATCACACCGCCAATCCGATGGCCCTCATACTCGTGTTTTTTTCTCCTACTTTCATCATGTCTCCAATATGTACTAATCCTTAGTTTATTTTTTATTTTTTATTAGAATCATGAACAAAATCAAAGCTCTAGAGTTAGCCTCTCCACTCAACCGGACTTATTCATTTATTCAAACATGACCAACCTTGGTCATTCATTTCAATATTTCATTTCATTTCTTTCCAAATGCCGGGGGAGACTTAGCTACTCTTTGTTTCAATTTCAATTCACAATTACCAAAAATTGAGCATTTCCAGCTCATGAGTTCATTTTCTTCATAATCACCATGGATTTTCTTTTTCATGTTCATAGTTCCACAATTATAACTTTCATAAATTCTAATAAATGATTCACTTCATATAAATTCATGCAAAGACAAATAGAGTTTACTGTCACAACCAATATTCAACATAAGATTCACAAATTTTATCATAAAACAATTCATAGAATTTCTGAGATGTCAAAAGGTGCTCTGAACAGTCGACTTAGAACTCATCCAGTCGACTTGTTCAGCCAAAGAAAGTTCTTCAATAATCGCTCGGAAGAGTCGACTGCTGCACACAGCCAGTCGACTGTTCCGCAGCATTCGAAATCTGAATATCATTTATGGGGAAGTCGACCGTCGTTCATATCAGTCGGCTGTTCATATGATCGGTCGACTGTACAGGCAATTTCCAGTTCTCTAAACGTCTTTAGTTCTTTTTCATTCATTCATATTTTCCACATTATGTATAGCACAGAGCATTTCAACATAACGTTTATCCTATCAATCCACTAATACATTCTTTTCCGACATTATAATTTCATTAATCTCTATACCAATTTTCTACTCTTATTTATTCCACGAACATAACAATTGTATCGTAATTTTATTCGTTACGACATCATAACAAAATTTCCAATTTAGCACATAAAGAGACATAGTCAATATACTAATCTTTGCACATAATTTTTCATGCTACTAACGAAGATTTCTTTACACAATTTATAACCACATTCATATTGCACCCAACTTGAATTTTAATAGTAGAAGCACACACAATTTTCATATCAACAATTCAATCAATTAGGGATTATTTTTCCAATTAAATGTGCATTCTTATTAATCACTTTCATGCATTATTTTTCTAATTAAATCTAGCATGCATTCCTTATTTAGAAATAGGGAAAATTTACCCACCTCAATGGAGAGACAAACACAATTAGCAGCTTCCTAAACAAAAGTCCTTGCACACGAACGGTCCTCCTCCTAGAAGCGCGCACTCGAGCCTCCAAAAGCACCAAATCCGAGCTCCACACAAGCCCACCGAGCACTCCAAAACCGGCCCTTCTTCTCCTTGGTGTTGCAAGCACAATCCCACACACTCTCAATCTTTTAACTCACACAATCACTACTAGATAGAGTATTTTAGACTATAGGTTTGGAAGGATTAATAGGCACAAGAATAACTAGCCATGGGGGAGGGGGGGTATTTATACTAAAAATCAAAGAGAATGGAGGGCTAGGGTCAAGTAGTTGGTTATAAGATGGAGGGCTAAGATGAAAGTAGGAGTTGTATTAACTACCCACAATCAAGTAACCACCACACCATGATTTCCATTAAAATTTTGATTTTCCCTCCAAAAGAAGCAATCCGGCCTACTTTGGGAAGTGCATTTGCACGTGTACATGCAATGCACGTGCAAGCATTTGCCTCCAAAAATTTGTACATTAAATTTTTGTATAAAAATAAAATAGTCTTTAAATTATATTGTACATAACAAGTTGTATAAAAATAGTTCATGGACTTTAGTTTTTGGGCCAAAATAATTATTTAAAAATAAAATAAATAAATTAAATTTTTGGGCTTTAGGAAAAAGACTTTTTGTCTAATTGAAAGAAGGCTTTATAGAAAAAATAATTAAAGGTACATATTAAAATATCTTTACTCATCATGATGAAAATATTTACCAAAAATATTGCACGTGCACACTACGTGCAAAATAAATAATTTTTCATTAAATGAAAAATCAGGGCATTACAGGTAGCTCGGAATTGCCTCGAGATGGCGCGTCGCCAAACCCATGTGGGCCTGTACGGTGGCACCACGTGGCGTTGACTGGTCCACCGTTGACTAGTCAACACTGAATGTTGACTGCGTCAATCTCCTCAGATCTTGGTTGTTGATCTTGATGGCACAATTTTTGAAGAGATCAAACGGCAGACGCTTCAAACACGGCTAGATCAGATCAGAATCGCCTAGAGCTGACATGTTCCTATTTCTCCTAAAGAGTAATGCTTCAGCCACTACCAATTTCACTACCATTCTCTTCATTACCTTAGGTGGCATACTCCTATTGGAGAGTTCTCCCATCTACTCTATCTTCCTCTACCTATTGGAGTGTGCCACCTAAGGTAGTGAAGAGAAATGTAGTGAAATTGGTAGTGGCTCTAGCATTACTCTTCCCCTAATGGCATGATTTTATTTATTTATTTATTTATTTATTATTATTTTTAGTTTTCGCGTCAGGTGGCTTTTCCTAAATCTTTGGGGTCCATGAGCTTGGAAGCCTAACCGTTTCTCACTTCTCAGCTATAAATCCCACCTCTTCCTCTCCATTTCTCCCTTACTCTCTCCATTTCTCTCTCTCAAAATTTCTATCCAACGAGAATTGGCTCTAGAGAAGCTCAAGGAGATTTTTCCGATCTCTAGCGAGCAATTCTGAC
Organism: Hemerocallis citrina; assembly: GCA_017893485.1. NCBI lineage: Eukaryota > Viridiplantae > Streptophyta > Magnoliopsida > Asparagales > Asphodelaceae > Hemerocallis > Hemerocallis citrina. The sequence goes on along the minus strand of CM030365.1, from coordinate 93,445,832 downwards.
TGTAGTCGTCACATCAAAATATAAATTATTCATATATCTTATTAAATATGTCTAGGGTTTCTTCGGGTGGAGAGACCGCCCCTATGAGCCAGGTGAAGGATCGTCCTAGATTCCCCCTTCCAGAGCAGATCGGGGTAAGGGGCCCGCCGATCCATCTGTAGACATGGAGATTATTGTAGAGGTGGATAGAACCCCGAGTAAGTTCGGGAGATATCTGTGTTCTTTATCGCGTACTACTGGTGTTAGAGACCACTACGCCGATTTGGGGGCAAGAGTCAAGCATGGAATGGGGAGATTCTATGAAGAAAATGAGTATCGAGAGTCTATGGAGGCTGATGAGATGTCTTCTATTCTTACCGAAGAGGATTTAGTCCTTCTTCGAGAGTGCTATCAGATTCCACGGGAGTTCAATTTATTGCTAACAGGCCCCGGAGTTAAAACTTGTTCTCCAGTTTTCTCGGATCTATGCATCTTTACTTTCGACACTTTTCATGTGGGTCTCCGTCTCCCTCTACATCCCTTTGTGAGAGAAGTCCTGAGGTGGTTTACTTTGAGTCCTGCTCAGTTCGTGTCAAACATGTGGAGGCACGTGAATAGTTTTATTTTGCACTGTCAGGCGGCGGGGATCAACCTTCAATTTGATGTGTTTAGGAGGCTTTATAATCTCCACCAGAAGAGTAGGGTGGAGTTTAGATACTACCTCATCCCCCAAACCAGTGTGAAGTTGGGGGACAACCTCGATACGAACACGCATTGGAGGGCTAAGTACTTTCTGATTTGTAGTCGCGAGCCATGGAGGATCCCTACTGTCTAGAGGGAGAGTGTTCCGACGAGGGTTAGAGCAGAGCTAAGTATGAGTATTGAAGAACAGGGCATGGTAGATGTCCTTCTCAAGAGACCGACAATGAAGTGGAAGGATTTGACTGAGGAGGTGCTCTTTAGGGGGGGTCTGAGTCCGATCGACCCTAGTACGCATCTTTCATTTCTTATATTGTATGTGTGCTTTTCCTTTATATTTCCTCTTTTTCTCGCTTTTTAAAATAACTTTTCGTGTATCTTATCGTAGGGGTAGTCGAGATGGACTTTGATGCGATCATGTCCAAGCGCTCAGGCCTGAGTAATAAGGCTCCTGCGGAGAAGAAGAGGAAGATGACCGTTATGAGACCCTCTCCTGCAAAGGTTGCGAAGAGTACGCCAGCAAATTTGGGATCTCTTCGTGCCTCCTCGACTACCTCCGCCGAGGGCAGTTTTACTCTTAGCTCGGCCATAGCCCTCGAGGCTCCTCTTCTTACAGCGGAGGCCACTGTGATCCTTTCGGACGAGCACAAGAGGATTTTTGTTCCCGATTGGAAGGTGAGGAAGAATGATGGCTTTCTAAGAGATTTCGCCAGCAGTTTGGATGCAATTCATCATCTTGCCACCCCAAAGGACATGACCGCATTGAAGCATCGGATTGTCTGAGACTCTACATTGGAGATCTCCCGAGCCACTATGGCGGTAAGTTGTTTCCTATGTTTAATTCATCCACTTCAATTGTTTTGCTTATGGTAAATGGTTGCCGCTCTTTTCGTAACTAGGGGTTGTTCTGTATTTGCAGATTGCCTGTCACTTTAACTATTTATGGAAGCAAATGGCAGATCAGGAGAAGGAGTCAAAGTTGGCTGTTGATAGGGTTAGGGTAGAGCGGTCGAAGTCAGTTAAGGAGTTGGATACGGCTATGATTATGGTTGAGTTGCAGGCTACTCAGATTGCACAGTTGGAAGCGATGTCAGCGGAGAAGAAAGAGAATTCAGCTCAGGAGAAGAGAAAGGTAGCTAGGAATAGAGAGCAGGCCACGAAGGAGATATAGTCTACTATGGAGGCCGAGATAGTGAAGGGGAAGGTCGAGGTGGAAGAGTTCTTGGCGGCGAACATGGAGAAGGTGTATGCTAGGGCTCTTGATGATATTAGTGAGCGGGTTCTTGATTTAGACCATTCGGGGTATGTCTTGTTCAATGAGGCCCTCACCGCTGATGAGGAGGAGTCTGGGAAAGAGCTAGAGGAGGAAGAGGACACATTGGATCCTTCTATCGTGATCGCAGAGGGATCAAGTGCTACCGAGGGAGGTGGAGAGGAGACGCACGCTCCTGAGGTTCCTTCTACCAAGGTGGACCTCTGATTCTTCTTCGTAGTTGTTTTTTGCTTTTGTTTAGTTTAGGACTTCTCTATGGATGCCTAATAGAAGACTGGCCACTGATGGATGTACCTTCATTTTGAATCAATGAGATCTCATTTTGGTTTTCCTAACTTGTGTTGAAAGTTTAGAAGCCTTGTATTTGAGTCATTGGCCTTTCTGTGATCACGATCATTCTCATTGAAGTAACTCCTTGTTCTTTTGCCCTGGCAGATTGTCATGTATGATGGGGGAAATTATTATTCAAGCGAGATTTCCAGCCTCTGTACCAAACTCCAACTGGTGGAGCTGGGGCTTGGTCGCTCACGAGATGGGAATTTTATGGTAGATACGGAACTTGGTCACTTAAGAAGGGTGTTAGCTCGTTGGGAAACCGAAGCAAGGCGCCGAGACAAAGCTCTTTGAGAACAGTTTCTAGCTGAAATGGAGGATTATTGTAGCGGAGGCAAAGGTCCTCCTGCCAAAGCTATAGCGGGAAAGATATAGTAATTGAATCTCTTCGGCGTTCTTTACTCAAGACCACCATCAAAAGGGATGAGATGAAGAATGTGGTGCTCGAGAAGAGCTTAAAGGTAACTCTCTTGAGGAAGGCCATCTTCGAGACTTCAGGGGAAACATATCAGGCCAGTCTAACGCGTGCTCGGTTTGGTCATTTAAAGTTTAGGGTGAGGGACAATACTCTTAAGGAGATCCTTGTCGAGCGAGAGGTAGAGATTAACCGATTGAAGCAGCTTCTCAAAGGAGCCAAGACTAAAAGTACCTACTGTTCTTATGAAGCGCATAAGCAAGGGCGATCGTTCCACGAATTAGCTCTTCACTTGTATGGAACTTCGAAGAATCTGAGAGACTCCCAATACGGTGTGGTTGGTTCTTCGAGCAGCTCTTCGGCTGGAGAGGCAGCACGTAGTGTAGATCATATGGCTCCAACTCGATCTGTTGGGCTGGGGCCCTCTTCGGGTGGTCCGAGGGAATGGGGTAATGCGTCAGGCACCGAAGGGAGCCGTAGACCCCGAGTGTCTCTTAAGAGGAACATCCCCCCTGCCGCGACAGGGTAAAGGTGACTCTGGGTGGAATATCTAAGGTTGTAAGGAGTTGTAATTTAGTTCTTGTTTGTTGAACTTGTTTCAAGATTTTGGATTTGAATGAAAAGATTATCTGAGTGTTGAAGCGTTGTTTCTTTTCATTGTATCCTCTTTGTATTGTGATTATTATTTGAGAGTTGCAATAGTTGTGGGAGCAATTCTGAATGGTGAGTTACTCCGTACTTGCTGGGGAGCAATTCTGAATGGTGAGTTACTCCGTACTTGCTTGTCAGCAAGTGGCTAAAGTGGCGTCGAACCAAGTGTTGGACTCTGAACTTGTTGTTTAGGAGTTTTAACAGTTGTGGGAGCAATTCTGAATGGTAAGATACTCCGCACTTGCTTGTTAGTAAGCAGTTAGAGCGGCGGTGAACCAAGTGTGGGACTCCGAACTTGTTGTTTAAGAGTTTCAATATTTGTGAGAGCAATTCCAAATGGTGAGCAGCTCTGCACTTGCTTGTTAGTAAGCGGCTAGATCGGCGTCGAACCAAGTGTTGGACTTTGAATTTTTTATTCTGTGTTTGTGGTCTTCATGACTTGGACACATATGTATTAGGCTAGAACAACAATTGAATCAGTAAAATAAACGAAGTTTTTATGAAAGAGAAACTAAGTGGCTGTTTCTATGTTGCAAGCCTTTATTACATGCTTTGGCCACATCACAAGTATCTGCGTTATTGAAAAAAATAAAATAAAAGAACAGAAAAATAGGGAAACTAGCTTTAAGGGGTGTTCTAGGTGCTTTCTTGATACTTCATCAAGTGCTCGGCGTTCCAGGTCTTTGGTATCTTCTTTCCCCCCGGATCTTCAAGTTGATATGCTCCACGATGGACAACTTGGGAGATCCTGTATGGTCCCTCCCAGTTCGGAGCTAGTTTTTCTTTCTTGCAGAGGTAGGAGATTTCTAGCTTGTGAAGAACTAGATTTCCTTTTCTGAGGTTCGTGGGGTGTACACTCTTATTGTATGTAAAGCCCCGAGTTCCAAACACCGGCAATTCGTAGCAAATACAGAATCTTTTACTTCAACTTCGTACAAATTTACAAGAAATTTAAAACTTTTTTATTTACAACTTTGTTTGTTACAAAATGCACAATGGAAGTTACAACAAAATATAAAACTTTAACATTCAATAACTTTAATCTAGAAGTAATCATTAGTATAAACTCATCGTTGCATCTTTAGCTAATCAAGTCCTGCACTAGAAAACTGTGGGCACGTCGGTTGCATACAACTGACACAATGCTATAATACAGCGATCTCATTATCTTAGCAACCACAAACTTGAATGCAAAACAAAAATGTTAAGGTGACTATCCAAAACATGTCAGTGTATGATTTAACTTAAATGCCTAATGCAGATTTACACTACGATGCACTAATGCAGATTTGTTCAGATTCTATGCATCCCCATCCTACATAGGTCCGAGGGCAATTCCGTTTCGTACTCCTCAATATAAGGTTTAATCCCTCTCTATGAAATACTACTACGGTGACTAATGTAAGGTTTAGATATCCTGTGAGTGTCACGCCCTACTTTCCAAAAATACGGAACACGAGCACATGAAATTGGCCAAACGAATGACTAACATCATCCATAAGCTGTTTACCCGATCAACTCAACAATATAATCAATACAGAAAAATTGCGCAGGCAATAATAATAATCTCATAAACAATAATTGTAACTCCTGTATCCCATTTCTGTATTTTTGTACTGCATTTTTTCTTCCTGGGTATCTTATCTATTTGTACTCTTTCTTTTTCCTGAACCGTGTATTGTTCTTCTTTCCCTATATATAATCATCTATTGTTTGATTCTTGTTATTCAATTTGACTGCCAATTATTTTCTTCTCTGAATGATTTATTGTTTCTAATCTATTGCATTTCATGGCCTAAATGCTTATTATTTGATTCTGCCTTATTGGATCTGGTTTTCTACCCAGTCCACCTTAATTGAACCCTTCTACCCATCCTACTGGATACTAACCCGCTACCCAATACCTTCTTCTTTGACCCAGTCTTCCCCAGATATTTTTCATGTCTGTATCTGCCTAACAAGCAGATCATGTTCTCCCCTATCTTCTCTTGATTTCCTCAAAATCCTGCTTGCCAAATCTCTTTATTAAAACCCCAACAAATTTTGTTACTCCTATCTCTAATTGCTATCCCCTAAGCCCTAACCCTAGTTCTCTCTCAGCCCTCATCTCTCTCCCTACCGACCTACCAACTGCTCCCGATCCCCCTTCTCCCCTGTCGTGACCCCATTGCCGGTGCCTGCTTGCGGCCACCCGTAAGCCAACCACCTCAGTGTCAGCCCGGTCTCCTCTCCCCTTCTCCTCCCGCAGCGATAACAGCCCCAATGACGACAGCACCAGCGACAGCCACAGCCAACGCGACCCCTTCGTCGCTGTCCCTTTCCGACGTCGTCGTTGCCCTGTTGTGCTGCCTACCACCACTCATCCCCCCTGGTTGCCTATCTTTTGTGTGCACGTGGTTTACCTCAAGAGTGTTGGATTCGTGTTCTTTGTGTTCGTGATCATCTTGTTCATCTTGTTCGAGATCCGTTCGTGTTATTGTGTCGTTGTCGGAAATTTATTCCCGTTATTCTCATCTCCTCTTCAGATTTGTCGACAATCTAAGGCAAGTAACTTGTATTATTTTTTTTTGTATATACACGTACCAAATTCCACCTGTAGTCTCGCTTTTGTTCTAGATTCATTCTCATGAAGAACCCTTGTTAGATCTTGACTCTATTTGCTGATCCATCCGTAGTCATCATTTGTTACACACACTACATAAAATTAGTTTTTCTAACTAGACTCTTGATACATGTATGTATGTTGTTTTGTGATCCATGATATGATGTATACTTCTTGCATGCTTGACGTGTAGGTTTTAGTATCTTATGGTAAACTTGTTAAGCACCCATATATTGTTTTGGACATCTATTATACCATGCTTTGTATTTTGCTCTACTTTGGATTTGTTGCCTATGAACTATTTGATTTAATGCACGAGAAGAGATTTCTGTTTTTTCTGCTGCCTTGTTTTGTTTCAGTAAATTAGACCCTGTTAAGGCCAGTAAATGAAACTAATTTGTGAATATAAATCGTAGATCTCATTGTCTATTTTCCAGAATTTTTGACAGATCTCAGTTTCGATTTGTGAGGTATAAGTTATTGCTGTTTTGCTATAGATGTGTTGGAAATTTCAGAGTTTGTTTTATGTGATTTCGGTATAGTTATTCATTTTAATACTGTTGTTAAAGAAAGAATTTGGATCTAATATTTTTCTGGTTATTACTAGACTTGATTGCGATTAACCCATAATTTTTGTTGATTTAATTAATGACTATTATAAACTATTCCATGCTTGTAAACAAACCAATATATTTCCAAAACTATATGTTGTTTAGTAAAGAACCATATTTTCAACCTGATTCCAGTTGCTTTTGATTAAAACTTTGTGAATATAAAATGTAGCTTGCTCTATTTATTTTTCAACCCTTTTAACGGATTTGGATTTCGAGTTATACTTTGTAATCTATCGCTATTTTAGTACTGCTGTGCCTAAGGTTTCAGATTTACAACCTTGCTATGTCTTACTGTTTTCCGAATTTATTTGACTATGCTATCTAAGTTGGAATATTACGAAATTTTATTTGCTGATACTAGATATACTAGGGAATACCCCAGATTTTTCTTAGATTTAATTAGTAAGTTTTTATGACATTTTCATGCTTATGAATATAACCTTGTGATTTCTGGCTGAACATGATTTCTGCATATAATTCTGTTTTGAACTCTGTTTCTGTAGTTATTATATGACTTGTATATATGTGCTAGGATTCAGCAGAGAGTCTATTTTCTATATTTTCTGACGGATCCAGATTTGCATTCTTGTGGCAACGAGAATCTTCGTTTTGGTGCAGTACTGTCTTGCTATCAAGAATTGAAAGTCTCGTTGTCTTAGTCTATTTGAGTTGTTGTCACCCATTCACGTCTTCTATCCAACTTGACCTTGTCCCTTGTTATCTTACCATGTTTTTTGCCTTGTTTGTGTACGTCCATGCTTTCTTAAATAATAATAACAAGAAAACAAGCCGGGCTAAAGGGAAAGATCTAGTAGTGGAAAATACAGAAATGTGTACTCGGAGGGGATCCATTGATCCTACTTGATACTTGATACTTGATACTTGACACGTGACTAGTTGACACTTGACACTTGAAACTCTAAAGTTGATACTTGACACGTGATTACTTGATACTTGCTACCTGAGTACACCGCCCTCTATGATCAACTACGAAATCTAAACACAACTTGCATGAATGTTGCAACCATGTGGTAAAAATTTGGGACACATGAAGTGCTAGCTAGATAGGATTAGATACAAGACTTGAAAATAACATGATCACTTACCATTCCTGTTACTTGAACATGCTACTTGACACTTGTTTGCATGTTACTTGACACTTGTTACATGCCATTTGCACCTGATTAACTTGCCATGATATTTGATTCTATACTTGTCTATCTGTTTTCCTGTACTTGTTGCCTGCACTACAAGCGGTCCGTAACTTGCATTGATGGGCGTTTTGTTTCTCTTTCCTCTTCCTGCAATTTATTAAACTTGCAAACTTTGGTGACCAGCTGCCCGAGGGGGTGGTGACCAAACATTCTAGTGGGCTAGAGTTCTTGCTACAATTTATTTTCCTGTTGTTTTTTGTTTGAATAAATTGTAATTGTTCATGGATCTTGTATTGGGCTTTTTGTCTCAAATTTGTGTTTTGTTCCAGACTTGATTATTTAAGATTAAGTATTCTTGTTTTCAAGTAATCCTGTTGACTATGTTAATTCATTTATTCGTGCGTGGTTGATTTTTTTTCTTGTATATCTCTTGTCTATCTCTTGTCTATTCTTTTGCATGTTGCAAAGATCCTTATAACTTATGAATGGTGAAATCCATTCACTAGACTTGTGTCGCGTATCCGTATTCCGTATTCCCTTTTGGGAAGCAGAGCGTGACAAGGTTTTTAGTGGTATCAGAGCCCCAAGTTTGGCTAATGTATTAGTTTGACTAATATATTAGACAAGTTTGGCTCGATCAAGGATTGGCTCAACAGGGCACAGACCATGTAGTAACATGAATAAATTATAATTAACACTTGTCTGGATGCTAATTGTTTTTTGGTTTGTGCAGGCCATAGCTCACAGAGGTTCCACTTCCCGTCCACAGGAGGAACAACTTGAATTAGAGGCTGTTACGAATGTGTTGGAGCGATTGTACATATGCAGCAGAATCACAGTGATCTTGTGATGGCCGCATTGGAAGTTGCTCGGAACCCGACTCCCTTTGTGCCTATGCAGGCAGTTCTCCCTCCTCGTCCGGGTACAGTTGCAGATTTCATGAGGCTGCACCCTGACAAATTCTCCGGCACTGAGACGCCTCTTGAGGCCGAACAATGGTTGATCAGGACAGAGCAGTTTCTGTTGTCAGCGAGAGTTGTTGATGCTGATCGCGTGGATGTGGTGAGCATCCAGTTGGTGGACCTTACCCATATATGGTGGAGGGTTGAGTCCGAAAGGCTCGCGAGGCCCGTTGCTTAAACCACGTTCACCAGGAGCTTCTTGGAGAAGTTCTTCCCTAGCAGCACTCGAGTTGAGATGGAACAGCAGTTCCTTGACTTGAAAGAGGGTTCCAGGTCAGTGGATGAGTACGCGGCAGAATTCACCTGGCTTAGCCGCTTCGCAGCCGCTTTAGTGGTGAATGAAGAGGATCGGGCTCGGAGATTCCTTCTGGGCTTGAGCGAGATATTCAGATGCATCTCATTTCCCTTCGCCTGCGTACTTATGCTGAGGCTCTTGAGGCAGCTCGAGCTCAGGAGCAGGCTCGCAACAGGTTGGCTCCTCCCCAGTGGACTGTTTAGCACCCTGCTGTTGTTGCTATTAGGCTTTCTGGTGGGCCGATTCGGAGGCCTGTCCCAGCCTATCCGGTTAGGGCAGCTCTTTACTCTTCTGCTGGTCCTCAGAGAGTTGGTTGTTGTGACTTTTGCTGACTTGCTGGCCATGAGCACAAGGACTGCAGGAGGGCGGACTGCCGTTGCTTTGGCTATGGCGCTGCTGACCACTCAGTGCGAGATTGCCCGTAGTAGAGGATGGCTCTTCCAGCTAGGGGTCCGGTTCAACAGGTAGCACAAGCTCGTGGTCTGGTCAGGCCACCGCTTCCCTCTCAGCGCTAGACCATCAGTCAGAGGACCGCGACTTCCAGGAGAGGTCAGGCTTACAACCTGACAGCTGCAGATGCTGAGATGGTAGAAGGAGTTGTTGCAGGTATCTTTGCATTTCTTTGTTTTGTTATTTCCCTTGTTTCTTTCATTACTTTGCTCTGTTCATTCATATTATCTTCTCTGCATTGTTCTTCGTCATTCCTTAATCGTTATTTCTTTTTCCTTGCTTGTTGACTCTATCTTAGGTGTTATCCTAGTTCGTTCTTTCCCTGCTCATGTTCTCTTTGCGGGGCGACCCATTCCATTGTCTCTTCCCGTTTTGTGGATCAACATCAGTTGGAGTGCAGCATCATGCTAGAGGCTTGGAGCATTGTCACAGGTGGCGGTGTTATCGTCTGTTCTCGGGAATGCAAATAGAGTCCCGTGGTTATTGGTGGTGCGGATTTCAAGGCTGACCTAATTGTCATTGGGAATTCCGGATTCAACGTCATTCTCGGCATGGATTGGTTGGGTGAATCCCATGCTGTCATTGATTTCCATGCCAAGAAAGTTGTATTCTGAATCCCAGGTCGCGATACAATTTCCCAGCATCTACCTTAATTGTAATTATAAACATAGCACAAACACAGTAAATTTAGAACTATTATTACATCACTTCTTTTACATAGCACAGTGAAAATCAAACACCTTGAATTACAATTCATCTTACAACACAGTTTCATATTTATACATGTACTCTCAATCTTTTACAACGTATACGTTAACATAAAACATTCTACCACATGCTCCCAACTCCATGTTAGTAGTACCTACCTGTGAAACATGAGGCTAGAGATAACTCTAACCCCCAAAACTACAGGCGTCAGCCATACAGTGTGAGTGATAGCCAAAAGAAACATAACTTAAATGAAACATAAAGAATAAAATCATAAGTCAACATATCAACATGGTAATAGCAACGAAATATGAATAACATTAAAAGAAACATAAATCGTCAAGTGAACTAGGCTAAGTGTCGAGTGTAGAAAACAAAAACCAGCATGCATAAATACAAGTCAAGAAAACACGAATGCACCTGATGGTTACTAATGCATACTTGTCAGATTCTATGCATTCCACAGTACATAGGTCCGGTGCAAGCCCTTATTGTTCTCCACTTTATAGGGTCTAATTCCTCGTTATGCAACTAATCCTACAACGGTGATAGGAACAAGTACCAGAATACTCCGCGAATAGGCCTACGTCCCGGTATCTACCAGATAGACCAGCACCCTCAATGCGCAAGTATCATGTAAGCGTCGCCCTGAACATTCCATGCCGAAATTCCACGAATAGGTCCTAGCCACTGGAATAAAACCGCCGAACTGTAAAAGACCCTCAACGTGTGAACTCGGGAGATGGTAATGATAACTGAGCCTTCGGAATCAAACCGCCCAACTACAACTATAATCCCGAAACTCATCCGTCCACTATACCGAGCCCCCTATTTATGTTTTCCAAGCTCTATCACGTCTCCACTAGTGCCTGACCTTATGGTGGTTATTTTTAATCAAATCACAATCCCCCCTCTAGAGCTAGTGTAGCTTGCTGCTGAACTTAATTCAATTAATTCAACAATAAGGCCTCACTGGCCAAATATCCACAAAATCTCAACCATCGACACGCTAGGGTCCCACTCACCCTCTAAGGTCGCAAAACTTATACATCAAATCAACATTTCTTTGAGATGCGAAAGAAAACCAAAATTTGTATAATTCATTTCAAGAATCTCCTTCAAACCCAATAATCAGTTAAGTACTTTCTAAATACAACCTTTTCTGTATAATTGCTTATTAAAATTGAAATTAACTCAATCAAAAACTGAAACAAATAGTGGAAGATAACTCATAATAGAATATTTTTCGAATTTGAAAACATATACCCTTGTAAAGCTTCCAAAGTAGAATTTAATACTTAATAAGTTATATAGAACACTTACTCTTTAGAATTAATAAGAAATCGGAATCTAAACATTCAGGAGAGAAGAGATTTAACCTTTATAAAAGTTGAATAAATAATTAAAATCTACAGCAAAAGAATTGTGGAAAATCAAGCCATGACAGTCGACTGTCAGTCATAGCATAAGCTACCGTGGTCGACTGTCATCGTCCAAAAGAAACAACAGAAGTCCAAACTCGTGACATTCAACAGACAAGTGCAGTATAATTCACTACGGTCGACCGTCACTGTTAAATGGCTACAGACTGGGCATGACAGTCGACTGCCGGTTCATGTTCAAACGTGTTGCGGTCGACCGACATGTCGATTCTGCTGCTGCCAATTTGCAATTCGTTCAAAAATGATATACGTATAAATATGAAAAATTTCTTGGTTTCTCATGATAAAATCTACAATATAATAGGCACAAATCTTAGCCAAAACTATTTCAGTTTCTATTCAATCAAATCCTTTCAAAACTAAACAAAGATCTCACTTTCTGAAATCACAATTTTGATTAAAAGATTTTAAAGATCACTTTTCATGAAATCTTTTGAACTTCAGTAAACGCATTCACGATTCCTTCATTTACTAAAAACATGGACATAAATACACATCAAAACTGAGGTCTATTAAAAAACAATCATTCGTTAATCAAATGTTCCAATCCCAACTTAACTACAACTCAAGTTCTTCAAATTTCTCATTAGATCCAACTCAACTACAATCCATCTCCTCATTCCAATCAAAACAGTGAATAAAGAGGGGAAAACAACAACTAATAGTTCATCATTCATCCATATGCATATAAGAAATCATATGGTATTGCATATTAATCACACATAGAATATTTTGACATTTAGGTCGAACAACTCCCATACAAGTAAACATTTGGTCTTTATCAACTAGATGTCAAATCCTATAAATCTCATACACATTCTACATAAATTCATACATGATCAAACAAGCATGGCATACATAAAAAAAATCGGATATGTACAAAAAGTGAATTTTCGGCCACTGCACATAATGGGTTTCACATCGATTTCTAATTCATTCTTGATGGTGTTATTTTGATTACTCATTCACTCAGATTGATCAATTTTTAATTCAAAAAGATCTCAACATGATGAAATCTATTGTTTATTATCTTATCTCACACATATGATGAATTCATCATATAGATAGATAACAACTACAGAATTACTATTCACCCATCACATTCATTTACTATATCAACCATAAAATCTTGTAGCATGCACCTACTAGACAAGCCATAGAATTCAACAACAACAAAAAATATCACTCACTTCAATGAAGAATTGACGAAGACAGAAAAAATAATAATAGAAAAGCTCCTTAACAAATAATCCAAGATTCAAGCTTCGAAACTCCGAGAAATCAATAATAAAATACAATTGTTTTCGTACAAAAAAGAAAGCTGCGGTAGCAACCTCTAAATAGGCCGGGGCTCCCTCTTCTAGGGTTTGTGAAGATTTCTCGGAGTTTCGAAACTTCGAAACTCCGAGAAATCAATAATAAAATACAATTGTTTTCGTACAAAAAAGAAAGCTGTGGTAGCAACCTCTAAATAGGCCGGGGCTCCCTCTTCTAGGGTTTGTGAAGATTTTTATAAAATTTCCCATTAAGAAAATACCTTTACATATATAGATCCATTATATTTGGTAATTAGATCAACCAATTTAGTGGGGATTAAATCTCAAATCATTCCTAGATCTGGCCGGCCTCAAATTGATACCCAAAAAATACCGACTTTCAAAATTTTGCCTCCACGTGGCACTTTTGCAAAAAGACCCCTTCATTTAGCAATATTTGCGAAAACAAAATTTGTGGCTTATAAAAATCCAGAAAATTAGCAATTATTATTCACTAATAAATATTATGTTCTCCAATCAAAATTTTTGATTTTGTGTTCCCCAAAAATATTTGCACGTGCAAAAATGTAAATTTCAGAAAAATGTTTATTAAATCACCAAAACTCACTTTAATTCATTCATAAATTCCAAAAATATTATTTAAAATTCTGAGGTATTACAATATTGCCTCACACCCTGATAATTCTGAAGATATCTTCCACCGCGAATTATATGAGGCCCTTATACTCATGGTTGTCCATACTTCATCACATCTTCCCTTAGTGCATGTCCTTAAATTTAATTATAATCATCACAACTTAAAGCTAAGTTACCTTATCGGAATTAAATCAACACAAGAAAAGTTAGCCCACACTGGTTATTTCTCAAAATTTCATTATTCACAAAATGCTGGTTACTAAGGGTCTCGCAACCATTTCACTATAGCGATAATTTAGGTTATATCTAACCCCAACATAATTTTTTTTTAACCATCATTTCTATTTATCCACTTTCTTTATATTTATAGATCATGAAGTATTAACTTCTTATATCAACATTCGATAACAATTTCTCAAATGAAGTTCTTGTCGACAAACACTTGGTTAATGAACCAAATCATTCACTTTGATATATTTTCATGCTCTTTTAGTTAACAAAACCATTTCATACCTTTCTACACTTCCAGTATATTCCTTAATACCAAAGTTCTTTAAGATTTAATGTAATGCCCCGAATTCCATTTACATGTAATTCGTAGCACAACAAGATCTTTTACTTGAATTCGTAAAAATTTACAAGGAATTTAAAAACTTTTCATTATACAACATGGTTATGTTTACAAAATACACTGTGGAAGTTACAACAAAGAAATATACAACTTTAACATTCAACAACTTTATCTGAAAACAATCATCAGCGTCAATTCATCTTTATGCCTTTTGATAATCCAAGTCCTTCACTTGAAAAAGTGTGGACACGTAAGTTCCATACACCTGACGCAATGCTATAAAACAATGATTCTCTTACTTTAGCAAATACAAACTTGAATGCACAATAAATTGTAAAAAGTGACTATCCTAAACATGTCAGTGTATGATATTGCTTAATCCCTAATGTAGATGTTTACACTACGATGACACTAATGCATACTCGTTCGGATTCTATGCATCCCGTACTAAATAGGTCCGAGGGCAAGACCTTATCGTACTCCACATTATAGAGTTTAACCCCTCGTCATGAAAATTCTATTACGGTAACAAAAACAAGTTTTAGACATTCCACTAGTACAGACTCTAGTCCTGAAATCCACCGTCAGACTATACAGAAATCCATGTCCTGCGAACATCCCGTAAGTGCCGCTCTAGCCCTATATATATATATATATATATATATATATATATATATATATATATATATATATATATATATATATAATGGGGAACTACATCCCATCCGCACGACTATTCATGATTATGGAATCTACTGTCAAATCAATCATAGGACTGGATTTAATTGAGGCTAGTAGTAATATCCCGGTTAGATATTATATTTGTATTATTATTATTTTTAAAATTAAAATATTTTTTTTATGGAAATTACTTATCTTTTTACTAATAATCATTATCTTTATATATATACTAGTAAGTATATATACGTATTGTATCGATTTTGTGCACTTGTACAAAATCATGCGATATGCGTTTTTGAGAAAATATCTGTAATATCCCGTCTGATATTAAAAAATATTATTTTATTATTATTTTATTATTATTTTCATAATTGAAATATTTTTAGGGGATATTACCCGGTTTAATTAATAAAAATTATATATATATATATATATATATATATATATATATATATATATATATATATATATATATACACACACTAGTCTGTATATATATGTATTGTATCAAATTGGTACTGAAATCTTCCGAGCCGATAAAAAAACTATTATTATTATTATTTTATTTTGTTCTCAGAATTAAATTATTTTTGTACAGATTATTAGGTTTGATGAATTAAAAAATTATCTGTTTATATAAATATATGTACGTATATGTACTGTATCGATTTCGTACGTTTATACGAAATCATGTAGTATGTGATTTTGGAAAAAATGTCTATTATGTTGATCAATCATGATCAAAATTGAGGGTTATAAATGAGTTGGGTGTTGATTGTAATATAAATTGCAAATTGAACATCCAATTGTAGAACCAAAAAGACAGAGACACTTGGCTCTCTCTCTACCACATCTCTCTCTCTCTCCCTCTCCTACTTAAGACCGGCCAAAACCAAGGGCAAAGCCCCCTTTTCGTATTGTTCCTCCATCGCAACTCACTCCCTCTCTTCTTCACTTATATTTTCTATTACTTGTTTTAAATTTAGAAAGAAAAGAAAGAGAGATCAAATCAAGAAAAAAAGAATGGGTTACTTTATTTGGGGTTGTTCTTAAAGAGGAGCAAGAACAAGGAGGAGAAGGAGCAAGCTAGTCCTTCCTACAATTTTGGGTGGGGGTTTCTCATACTTTTTGTTATTTTGGTTTATTATTGTTATATGTAAAAAAAAGTGAAGAACTTCGACTAATTTCATGTGCATATTAATAATTGTGGACTAAAATAAATTGCACACAAAAATTGAAGTGGTAGAACTAAAATAAAACCCTAAAGATCAAATCTTTAAATTAGTATGTAGTTTTTGATGGTTAGGAATTAATTACTTGTACTAAAGTTGGAATTTTTACTCCAAATTAATATGAGAGGTTCTCATATATGTTATTACCATTCTCTAATTTTTATAGAATTTTCTGGATTAGTTTGATAGGTTAAATATATTGTTTCCCCAAAATAGCGAGCATAAAAAAAGCTGCTATTTTTGGTTGATTTTGGCGTATGTTTGAAATCAGGAAATTTGAGTTCTATAAAGAATTTGAGGAAGTTTCCAACTAGAGAATTGTAGTAGATGTTCCCACCTTTCCAAAAAATTCAATTTTGTTAGATTTCGATAAGTATAGCACCGGTTATGATCCTTACAAAATTACAGCAGCAACTTCTCTTGCTGAGTTTCTGTTTGGAGATATTAGATGTTTTCGACCTCTTGTTGACCTAACTTGAATGAGTTTTCAACTAGAGAGTTGTAGTAAATATTCTTTGCTTTCCAAGAAGCCCAATTTTGTTAGATTCTGATAAGTATAGCACCTGTTATGATGTTTTCGACCTCTTGTTGACTTAACTTGAAAACGTTGTCACCTAGAGAGTTGTAGTAGATGTTCTTCTTTCCAAAAAATCCAATTTTGTTAGATTTCGATAAGTATAGCACTGGTTATGATCTTTACAAAATTCCTGCAACAACTTTCTCTTGCTGAGTTTCTGCTTGGAGAGATTAGATGTTTTCGACCTCTTGTTGACTTAACTTGAAAAAGTTATCAATTAGAGAGTTATAGTAGATGTTCTTAGCTTTCAAAAAAAACCCAATTTTGTTAGGTTCCTATAAGTATAGCACCGGTTATGATCTTTACAAAATTCCAGCAACAACTTTCTCTTGCTGAGTTTCTATTTGGATAGATTATATGTTTTCGACCTCTTGTTGACTTAACATGAAAACGTTGTCAACTAGACAGTTGTATTATTTATTCTTAGCTTTCCAAAAAGCCCAATTTTGTTATATTCCGATAAGTATTGCACCGGATATGATCTTTACAAAATTTCAGCAGCAACTTTCTCTTGCTGAGTTTCCGTTTGGAGAGATTAGATGTTTAAGTCCTCTTGTTGAAATAACTTGAAAAATTTGTCAACTAGAGAGTTGTAGTAAGTAGATGTTCTTAGCTTTCCAAAAATCTCAATTTTTTTAGATTCCGATAAGTATAGCACCGGTTATGATCTTTGCAAAATTCCAGCAACAACTTTCTCTTGCTGAGTTTTTGTTTTGAGAGATTAGATGTTTTCGACCTTTTGTTAACTTAACTTGAAAAGGTTGTAAACTGCAGAGTTGTATTAGATGTTCTTAGCGTTCCAAAAAGCCCAATTTTGTTAGATTCTGATAAACGTAGAATGAGTTATAACTTTTACAAGTTGACAACAGCTGGCTTTTTTGGCTGAAGCTCACTGTCTAGAGTGTTCAGAGTATTTTTCTACCTCTTGTTGACTGAATCTGAGAAGGTTTTCAACTAGAGAGTTTTAGTAGAGGTTCCCACCATTCTAAATTTTCTTATTTTGCGGAATTCCGATAACCGTAGCATGAGTTATGACTTTTACAAGTAGAAAGCAGCTGGCCTTTTGGCTGAAGCTCACTGTTTAGGGTGTTCGGAGTTTTCTCACCTTTTGTTGGCTTAATTTGAGGAGGTTGTCACCTAGAGAATTGCAGTAGAGGTTTCTCCATTTCCATAGAGTCTAAATTTGTTAGATTCCGGTTAGCGTAGCAATTGTTGTGAATTTTGCAATATTTCTGCAACCGCTTGACTTTTGAGCTAATTCGCTGTTTGAAATTTTTAGTTGTTTTTCCCTATTCAAGCACGCACTTGGGAATTTCTGTCTATTTCCATGTGCTTATAATTCATGTTAGCTATTTTCATCAGGAATTGTTAGTGGTTTGAATCATGCACTTAATTATGAGTAATAAGTGTTCCTTGTACTCATAAGTCATGTAATAACATATTTATGATTGAGAAATAGTTCATACCAATTATTAGTATTTTTTCGTCTCATACGTAGCTTACCTGGCAGGTATGTAGTTTGTTTGTTCATACGTAGCTCATTTGGCTCGTATGTGATCTATTAGCTCATACATAGCTTATTAGCTAGTACACAGCTTGTTGTGCTTATCTAGGGTGATATCATTTCCCTAGGGGCCATCGACCATCAAAGCGTTTATTTATTTTACCCCTCAAGGACGGTGAACGAGTCACCCCTCGTGCATCGTCAGATCTTAACCGGTGTAGATCGATCGCGTAGACGAATTCCAAGTTCAGGGTAGTAGCATACGAATAAATTCGTATTGCTGGAGTCTTGGATCGATAGGTTGTGACAGGGTCCTTGGTGATCCTGGTAAGTCTAGGTTGAGCACCTAGCAAAGTTATCTTGTGAAGTCTAACTTAAGACCTAGCATGTTGTGTTAGTATTGTTGTCATCCCTCGAATTGTTTACGGTTAGTGACTTCATTAGGATAGTAACTGGTAACTATTGTTACATAAACTTTTTATCTATTACATCGCCGAAGGGAAAGAGTTGTTATTAGAGGTGATACCTTATGATTCGACCTGTCCTATAGGCCAACACTAGGTGGTGATATTGGTTGTACCCTTCCTGTCAAAGGGATACGGTCTGTGCCTTCTCACGAGTTGGGAGCATGGGATCTGTATCTCGTCTGTTAATTTCTGAAGTGCCATGGTAAGAACGAAAAGTTTTCCTGTCGGAACTTGGGGATGGACCCCCGGAACTCCGTCATATTCTATGTCAGGAAAAGCGAACAGGCCATAGACTACGGTCTATGAGCTAAGGGGCCATAAGAGATGCTTCGAGCTAACATGTGTTGTAGTAAACTCTGAGGGTTCGTCTGATTTTTGAGTGAGGTCTGGTATGACGGGAAATAGTGGCAAATGGAGACACCACTATATGACTGCAAATGGCAGGATTAGACCGTTTCAGAGCAATTTCATCAGTCACGTTGTATCTTCAGGAACAAGTTAAGTACAATAGATTCATGGAACGAGTTCAAATCCCTATATGTGAAAAAATCGGCTTGATATGAGCGTATGCATTTATGGGCTACATACTGTCCAGAGTCTTGCTTGCATTAGAATAAGTGCATCCTTGAATTAGTTAATTTTGAATTAGAGTCTAAGTCATAGCATACACTGGTACATCACTTATATATACACATTTCTCTTTTCATCAATCTGTTTGTTTAAATTGAGATTCGCTGCTAGTCATCAGCCCTTAAGCGTCAGTATATGTATTGATGTCCCCACTCAAATAGGTACTGGATTACAAGACTACAGGTTCGGGGTTCAGGAGGACTCCGGATAGGTGGAGCGTTCAAGTGAAGCACTGTGTTGATTATGGTTCCTATTGTTATATGTTTATTGTTAAGAAGCATCCAAGTGAAGAACCAAGTGTTATCAATTAATTGTTGTACTCTGATGTAAATCTATTGTAAGTTGTAACACTTGGGCTTGTAAGGCATTATTGTAACATTGATGTAATGTATTGCAGTTTTATAACATTCGGACTTATAATACTTTGGTGTTAAATAAAAAGTTTAAAATTTTCCATTTTCTGTGTATTGTGGCTAATTGAAGGAAAAGATTCTTGCTTATGTCACGGTTTCCCAGTATAGAAAATCAGGGCGTTACAAAGTGGTATCAGAGCCGACTTCAATTTTCATTCCAACACAGTAGGAAAATAAAAATTAAACTTGGATGTCCTATAGGAGTCGGGTTTTATCTAGTTATAGACAACTATAATTCATATTGTTGTTTCCTTCAACATATGTTTTATAATTTTTCTATATCTAGACTAATTCCGGTATATGTGTTTGAAGGATGGTATTCGAGGATGTCCTAACCGAGGATGTATTAATGGAAGAGAGTAAGCCGATTTCAAGGGATGATCCGATGATCTTGAGCGAGGAGCCGAAGGAGGTTTCACAACAAGCTAACCTCAAGACGAACTCGCCTTCACTACCGCAGTGGCTAAGTATGGATCAACGCGCAGCAATAGTGGCCAGCATACATTTGGGAATAAGGAAACTGAGGAAGTATGAAACCAGGAAAGGTCGTCGAGCTAAGCAAATGGGTGATGCTTGCAGAGCTATATTAGCAGGCCTAGCAAAGGAGCCGGAACACTTAAATTCCCGATTGGCACGACTGCAGCATAAATGGGAGCAAGTCCAGGGGACCACCAAGGTTGTAGTATGCCATTTCTGTGAGGAAGTTGGGCACAAGAAATCTGTAATACCCCGATTTTCATTTATGAAAATTATTAATTTTTGCACGTAGTGTGCACGTGCAATTTTTGTAGTGTGAAATCTTATAATTATTTTCATTATGGATGATGTGTGTATATATATATATATGTGTGTGTGTGTGTTCTCTAATTATTTTTATAAAGGCCCAATTTTTTTCAAATAAGCATAAGCCTTTCTTTTTAGCCCAAATCTAATTTATTTTTGTAAAACTATTATTTGGCCCATTAATTAAAGCCCATGAGTTATTTCTCTTTTAATTACAACTTGTAATGTAGGATATTTTTATAAGATTATTTTTATAGAAAATATAATGTACAACTTTTTTCTAAATGGAGAACTAATGAATGCACGTGCATTGCACGTACACGTGCAAAAGCACACAAAGTGGCCAGTTTTGGATTGGAGGGAAAATGAAAAAAATGAGTGGAGTTATGGGTGGTGGTTTCTTGATCATGGTTGGTTACTACAACTTCCCCTTGAATCCTAGCCTTTTATTTTTAACTCCTAGATTGATCCTAACCCTTCATTTGCTCCCAATTTTAGTATAAATACCCTCCCTCCCCCAGCCTAGTTATTTTTGTACTCTTCATTTATCCAAAATCTATAGTAGAAAATACAAATTGTTAGTAGTATAGTAAGTGAGATAAAAAGATTGAGAG
The DNA here is from genome assembly GCA_017893485.1 of Hemerocallis citrina. Lineage (NCBI taxonomy): Eukaryota > Viridiplantae > Streptophyta > Magnoliopsida > Asparagales > Asphodelaceae > Hemerocallis > Hemerocallis citrina. The sequence continues at coordinate 93,424,870 of CM030365.1, read as the reverse complement.
TTGTGTGTGAGTTGTGTGTGCATTCAAGGGAAGGCCGGCATCATCATCAAGGAGCTCTGGGGTTGGCATCTTTTGAGGCTCGGTGGTGCACATCAAGGAGGAGGAACGCTCTTCTGACAAGGAATCTTGTGTTTAGGAGGTGTTGCAATTTTTTTCTCTCCAAATAAGGTGGGTTATTTTCCATGTTTCTAATTAGATAGCATGCTAAGATTGAATTGAAATGATAATGCATGAAAAAGATTAACAAGAGTACATTTAATTGGAAAAATGGCTTATTAGTTGATTGGAATGTTGCTAAATAGATTGTATGTGATTCCATCATCAAATTTAAGTTGTGTGTGAATTATTTATAGCTATGGATTGCTTGCAGTAAAATTCGTTGTTAGCATCAAAAACTAAATGCAAATGTTAGTAGATGAAAATGTTATTTTATGTGCTTGAATGAACCTTTTGTGATAATGTTGTAACGAATAACTTAAAATATAATTTGTGGGTTTGTGAAAGGAATATAAACAGGGAATTGATATAGGGAATATTGATGTTAAGTTGGATAAGAAATGTCGAAATGAGATGTGGTAGTAGTAGTATACAATTTAAACTAATTGTATGAAAAATATGTGTGTAATTACTTGAAAAATTATTTTAAATTACTGGAGTATCAAATATTATTTGAATAATTATTCTGGAGATTTACAGTAAATTTAGTAAAAACAAAACTCAAATGAGAGCTTTTGAAACATCGAAATGTTCGATTAAACAGAGAATTGATTTAACTAAAATATAAGTTGTATTCAAGACAACTTGAGCCTATAGCTCAAGTGGTCGGGAGGCCTTTAAATGCTACAGTGTGTGCGGTTGGGTTCTCACAGATCGATGGTTCGAAACTTGATGAAACCATATTTTTGTGTGCGTTTAAAAAATTAATCAAGTTCAGTCCGAAAGTATATAACACTCTAACCTTTCTTTATACCGATGAGCACTAGTGGCCAAGTGGCTAGTGTGTGCGGCTGGGTTCTCACGGGTCGCTGGTTCGAATCCTGGTCTCGGCCAGAATTAAATTTTGTGGAAAAAATGATATTTTTTGGTGGATTCTAAAAATTATGAAAAAAATACTATTATTATTCTAAAATTATGTGTGACTTATGAAAAATAAATTGGGAGTTATTGAAATGAAATAGAGTATATTTTGGGAATAAAAGTGTAGTTAGAACTATGGTTCTACACTTGTATATTTTTGTGAAAGATGTGTTTTTGCAAGAGAATTGAAATAAGTGCTAGAAAAGAAAAATAACAAAGAAAGAAAATATATAAGGTGAAGTGGTGTGAATTATTCTTGTTAAAGAATAGTGTGACAATAATGAGTTGTGAATATTCATTTTGACCATATACTTGGTGATATGATTTTTTTAATGTGGAAATAAATATTGGATGAAATACATGATGAATGATTGAACTCCATGTATGGTTATTGACTCATGAATAATTTTGAAATCATGTGATTGGAAAAGAGAAATGTTATTGAGTATGAAAACTTAAACATGTGAATTTGTGAATCGAAATTAAAAATTAGGGTGTAGCCAAAACTCACACTGGCAAGTGAAAAGTGATGAAGTAAGATTATTGATATTGAAAAGACCAAGGTTGGTAATGTGAAATTGAAGAAATAAGACCGGTAGTAGTGAGAGGGCTAACTCTAAGAGATTAATTTTGTTCATGATTTCATTAAATTAAGAATTTAGTACATAGTGAAGAGGTGATGAAAGTGAGAGAAAAACACAAGTATGAGAGCCTCGAGTCTACGATGTAAGAGTGATCGACAGAATGCATGCTTGATGCGTCAGGACATGGCGTGGGCACTACTCCAGAATTATCGGGATCTTGGCGACGCTTGTGGGATGTTTGGTGACTGCAAGAGGATCGTGTGCCATGAAGGAGGCTGAATTGCCACAGAATGCATGCTTGATGCATCAAGACATGGCGTGGAATTCCCCTCCAGGTTTTCTGTACATGAGCTTGTACTCATAGATCATCTAGGATACTTACTGTAGTTACAGTAGTAGATTAAGTCATGACAAGGGATTGAACCCTACAAGATGAAGAATGATTAAGAGGCTTGCCTTCGGACGTATGTAGTATGGGATGCATAGAATCTGAACAAGTGTGCATTAGTGTCATATAATATAAATAATTGCATTAAGGACTAAGTGCACAATCACAACACGACATCAATAGGGTATTCCCTTTAGTTTGATATGTGACAAGTTTGTGTTTGTTAAATGTGGAAAATCAGTTATACTATTTCCGGCATAGAGAGGATGGCCGTGTATAATGTTCGTCGGTTGAATAAACTGACGTACCCACAGTTTTGTATGCAGGGTAAATGACATGATAAAGATTAAAGAAGCACAGATGCTTAGAGATTATTCAAATGTTGATGTACATTTATTTAAATGTTGTAAATTTGCTTCCGCTGTAAAATGTAAAGTGTAAAGTTTTCATGTAACTCTGATGTAAAGTGAAAAGTTTTAAATTCCTTGTAAAATTGTACGAAAGAAGTGTAAAGATCCTGTGAAATCTCGAATTCAGTGTATTTTTGGAATTCGGGGCGTTACAAAATCAGTCTGTCCACGACTACAAAGAAAGATCTGCACCAACATCAGGGTTCGAGAACCGAGGTTAGAAGCAGAAGATTTAGAAAACGAAGGGCAAACTTAGAGGCGCCAAGCCAGGAAGTTGTTTCCTGTGTGGTGAGCAAGTTCATTTCATGAGCTAGTGCTTGAGGAAGGACCCTCAGGTGGAGACCCATACATCTTACAATTATGGGAAGATTGATCATATTAGGCTGAATTGTTTCCGGCTCCATAAGAATGACAGCAAATTAACCCCGAAGATGAATAATAAAGGAGTGGAGCCTATTCACCAAGGGTAAGAGGTCACACTTACTCAAGGCAAGTTGAGAAAGGGCAGGAGAGCCATTACCAGTGTGTGCATATGGAACTGCAACTAAGTTTAAAAGTTGTACTTTGAATTTGGTTTAGACTAAGGAGTAATATATGATGTAACACTTTTGTAATAGAATGGATATATATATATATATATATATATATATATGAAATCCAGATAACCATTTTATTCAATTTTGGTTCATCATATTCTTTGGTCTGAATTATTTTTTTCAAGAAGTTGAGATGTGAGCAGGAGGCGACTCTAGATTTGGTTTTGTTGATTACACCATCTGGAGAAATCCTCATTACAAAATTGTGCTATAAGAGCTGTAAACTCCAGATCAGAGGAGTGACCCTAAGTATAGATTTGTTAGAGTTGGGCCTTGCAGGAACGAAAGAAGGGCACGCTGAGCAGTTGACTATAGTTCTAAACAACTACAGGAGCATCAGCTTTGTGCAAATTATAGGAGAGAATCCTGGAAGTCAGAAGTGGTGTTCGTAGGCCATGTCCTATTCTACGGAGGGAGTGGCTACCGAACCGCAAAAGATCGAGGTAGTGAGGTATTAGCCTCAGCCGAAACCATGAAGGAAGTAAGAAGCTAAATGATGGGATCAGGCAAGCCAGTATTGAAGTGATTACTCAAGATTAGAGCTCAGTTTTGGCACGATTGAAGCTGCAACCGAGTCTAAGAAAGCTCGGGTAGAAGATGCAAGGATTGAAACACTGAAGCAGCAGGTAAATGAAGAAAAATTTCAGAATTCAGTACGGAAGAAGGATTACTTGGTTTGGTAACAAGTTGTGTGTACCAAAGGGATAAATAACTGAGGAAAGATATCATGAAGAAAGCAAATCTGCAACCAGATCTCGATGGAGGCAAACCTGCAACTGGATATCGAGAAGGCAAAATCTGCAACCGAATGTCCAGAAGGCAACCCTGCAACCAGATGTCGAGGAGGAAAATTTGTGAAACTTGATAAAATAAAATTAAAAAAAATAAAAAAAAATTACCAGCCAACAGAAGGACATCAATGGAAGGTCAACCGCAATACGGGAGTTTGCCAATTATACCAAAGGAAGAAAACTATGAGGAGACTGAAGCAGGCTATAGTAGGATTTGTGGCTAGATGCCTTACTTGTCAGAAGATTCGAGCAGAAAATCAGAATCCCAGAGGTTGATTACAACCATTGTCCATTCTAGAGTACAAATGGGAGAACATCAGTATGGACTTCATCACAGGATTACCCAGGAATTCAGAAATGAATCACTCAATTGGGTTATGGGGGACCGGTTGACGAAGTCTGCACATTTTTCTTCCGATAAAGATGACTTAGTCGCTAGAGAAATTAGCGGAAGTCTACATTGAAGGCATAAGGAAGCAGCGTGGAGTGCCAACATCAGTAGTTCTGGCCAAGATTCAAGAGTTACGTCTCGATTTTGGCAGAGTCTGTAGGCAGCTTTGGGAAAAAGGTCGGGTTCTTTGGAGAACCAGTTCGTGGAGGAGCCACTTGGGAACAGGAAAGCCATATAAGCTTTCTTTCCCCGAGTTATTTTGTGTGTGGATATTTTTCTGTTCTGACTAAACGTAGTTCTGAGGACAGAACTATTCTAAGGAGGGAGTATTGTAATATCCCGGTTGGATATTATATTTGTATTATCATTATTTTCAAAATTGAAAATATTTCTTATGGAAATTACTTAGTTTTTATTAATAATCCTTCTCTGTATATATATACTAGTAAGTATATATATGTATTGTATCGATTTTGTGCACTTGTACAAAATCATGCAATATGCATTTCAGAGAAAATATCTGTAATATCCCGGTCTGATATTAAAAATAATTATTTTATTGTTATTTTCAGAATTAAAATATTTTTGGGGAATATTACCCAGTTTAATTAATACACATTATCTATATATATATATATATATATATATATATATATATATATATATATATATATATATATATATTAGCCGTTATATATCTGTATTGTATCAAATTGGTACTGAAATCTTCCGAGTCGATAATAAAATTATTTTTATTATTTCTTTATTTTATTTTCAGAATTAAATTATTTTTGTACAGATTGTTAGGTTTGATGAATAAAAAAATTATCTGTATATATAAATATATGTATGTATATGTACTGTATCGATTTCGTACGTTTGTACGAAATCATATACTATGTGATTTTGGGAAAAATATATACTATTTTCATCAATCATGATCAAAATGGAGGGTTAGAAATGAGTTGGGTGTTGATTGTAATATAAATTTCAAATTGAACATCCAATTGTAGAAACACAAAGAGAGAATCACTTGGCTCTCTCTCTACCACATCTCTCTCTCTCCCTCTCCTACTTAAGGCCGGCCAAAACCAAGGGGCAAAGCCCCCTTTTCATTTTGTTCCTCCATCTCATCTGTAATGCCCCGATTTTCAGTAACTGGAAAACCGTGACATATGCCAGAATCTTTTCTTCAATTAGCCACAATACACAGAAAAATAGAAAAATTTAAAACTTTTTATTCAACACAAATGTATTACAAATCCGAATGTTACAAAATTGCAATACATTACAACAGTGTTACATAATACCTTTACAATCCCAAGTGTTACAACTTTCAACATATTACATCAGAGTACAATGAATAAAGAACAATACTTGGTATTCCACTTGGATGCTTTCCAACAAATAAATAATTTACAACATATTTACAGCGGAAAACTTTAATGAAATCGACTCCTAGCTCTCTTGCCTTGAGTCCTCCTGAATCCTATACCTGTACCTGTACCTGTACTTCTGCAATCCAGTACCTACTGAAGTGGGGTCGTTAGTATTCACTGACGCTTTAAAGCTAATAACTAGCAGCGAATCTCAACTATAGCAAACATATTGATGAAAAGAGAAGCGTGTATATATATAGTTGATGTGTCAGTGTATATTATGACTTAGACTCTAATGCAAGATTACTAATACAAGGATGCTCTTATTCTAATGCAAGCAAAACTCTGGAACAGTATGCAGCCCATACTACATACTGCCCCATATCAAGCCGTTTCTTCATATATAGGGATTTGAACCTACGCCATGAATTCTACTTTTGTACCCATCCTGTTCCTGACATAATACTACATGAATGGGCGACTATTGCCCGGCGTACCGGACCTCACTCAATAACCAACACGAACTACAACATACTTATCAACCTTCTTCCGTGCCCTCAACTGGTCATGAGAAGTCATAGAACCTGCCGAGATCGTAGGGTCTATTTTCCTAGGAAACCCTTTCGTTCTTATCATGGCACATGCAGAAATTAACAATGAAGATACGGAACCCGTGCTCCCAACTTGTCATGAAAAGGCACCACCCGTATCCCTTTGACAGGAGAATACATCCCGATAACATCACCTAGTATCAGCCTATAGGAGATGTTGGATTATAGGGTATCACTCCTAACACCAACTCACACCCTTTGGCAATTTATTGATAAAAAATGGTTAAGTAACTGTTACTATCCTAACGATGTCACTAACCCTAACCAAACAAGCAAGACATACCACTGTGCTTCCAACTTGACATGAAAAAGTACCGTACGTGCCCCTCTTCTAACCAAACAAGTGAGACATGCATTGTGCTTCCAACTTGACATGAAAAAGCACCGTACGTGTCCCTCTTCTAACTAAACAAGCGAAACATGCACTGTGCTTCCAACTTGACATGAAAAAGTACCGTACGTGTTCCTCTTCTAACTAAACAAGCGAGACATGCACTGTGCTTCCAACTTGATATGAAAAAGCACCATACGTGTCCCTCTTCTAGCTAAACAAGCGAGACATGCACTGTGCTTTCAACTTGACATGAAAAAGCACCGTACGTGTCCCTCTTCTAACCAAACAAGAGAGAAATGCACTGTGCTTCCAACTTGACATGAAAAAGTACCTTACGTGTCTCTCTTCTATCTAAACAAGCGAGACATGCACTGTGCTTTCAACTTGACATGAAAAAGCACCGTACATGTACCTCTTCTAACTAAACAAGCCAGACATGCACTGTTCTTCCAACTTGACATGAAAAAGCATCTTACTTGTCCCTTTTCTAGCTAAACAAGCGAGACATGCACTGTGCTTCCAACTTGACATGAAAAAGCACCGTACGTGTCCCTCTTCAAGAGAGTAACAATTTGTTGACACGATTAACTAAGTCTTAATCTAGACTTCTCAAGATCTCCTCGGATCCACTCACAACCTACCTATTCAAGACAATACCTACACACGAGCCCAATGAGCTTCGTACGAGATAATAACATATATACGTGCCAAATAAGCTACGTATGAGACCAACAGCTACATACCGGCCAGTCGAACCACGTATGAGACGACAACCTTCATATGAAAACAACCATACAGGTAATCAACCTAGAAGCAACCAAACGTGCTTACTAGCAAAACTTGATCTTCCATAATTAGAAGCAACAGAAGAATTTTCTAACCGTCTAATACAGACATACTACTAAAGAAAAACCTGAAGTGATATAAAAACCTTCCGACATCCTAGAAGCAACCAGTGCTACACTTATCGGAATTTAACAGAAATATAATTTTTAGAAAGTTAAGGGTATCTACCACAACTCTCTAGTGGAACAATATTTCCGATTCTGTAAGGAATCCAAAATCCGGTCCATCGAACACACGCAAAACAGTTTACCCAAACTGCAGATTTCTCAACAAAAAGATGAAACTTTTACAGCTTGTAACTTTTGCTCTACTCGTCGGAATCTAACGAAACTGGACAATTTGGAAAGTTGGAAACATCTACAAAAACTTCCTAGTTGACAATTACCAAACTTTCTCAGATTCCAGAAGGAATTCCAAATTTCTAACCTCGAACATACGCAAACAATTACCAAACTACAGATTTTCAAAAAAAAGATGAAACTTTTGTAGCTTGTAACTTTTTCTCTACTTATCGGAATCTATTGAAACTGGGTAATTTAAAAAGGTGAGAACATCTACTAAAACTTCCCAGTAGACCAATTTCTCAGATTTCGTAAAGAACTCAAAGTTCCTACACATCGAACACACGGAAAAGCTAACAAAACAGTAGTCTTGACAAAAACGGCTGACACTTTGAAAGACTATAACTTTTGTTCCACTCATCGGAATCTAACCCAAGAGGGCAATTCGGAAAGGTGAGAATGTCTACTAAAATTCTTCAGTTGGTCGGCTCCTCAGATTTAGTGAGTAAGATACTCAAAAACTATAAAGAATCTAGACAGATACAATTCCAACCCGCCAAATACACAGTCGAGCTGAAAACTTCCAAATACCACAACTCTTACCCCGCTTATCGGAATTTAGCCTGAGAGGCCAATTCGGAAAGGGAAGAATGTCTACTACAACTTCCTAGTTGGCCCGAACCTCAGATTCTATAGGTAAGACACTCTAAAACACCAAAGAAGTCAAATAGCAAGTGCTCTCAGCTTAGAGCTGACTGCTGCACCTTCCAAATACCATAAATCCTACTCTGCTTATCAAAATTTAGCCCGAGAGACCAATTCGGAAAGGGGAGAATGTCTACTACAACTTTCTAGTTGGTCTGAACCTCCAATTCATCCATTAAGACACTATAAAACATCAAAGAAGCAAAACAGCAAGAACCTAATCAAGATAGCTAGTTGCTGTACTTTGCAAACGGCATAACTCCTACTCCGCTTATCGGAGTTTAACTTGAGAGGTCAATTCGGAAAGGGGAGAGACTCTACTACAACTTCCTAGTTGGTCCGAACCTCAGATTCTACCATTAAGTCACTCAAAAACATCAAAGAGTCAAAATAGTGAACATTCAGTCAGACAGCTAGTTGTTGTATGTTGCAAGGGCCATAATTCCTACTCCGCTTATCCGAATTTAACCCGAGATGTCAATTCGGAAAGGGGAAGATGTCTACTACAACTCCCTAGTTGGTTCGAACCTCAGATTCATCCAGTAAGACACTCAAAAATGACAACCAAACAGAACAGTGAGCTTCTCAGCCGGCTCGCTGTCCTGATTTTGTAATGGGCATAACTTTTGCGTCTCTTATCGGAATTTAACCCGAGAGGTCAATTCGGAAAGGGGAGAATATCTACTACAACTTCCTAGTTGGGCCAAACCTCAATTTCTGAGAGGAACACCCACTTCCAGTCCCTCAAAAGATACTGTGACACAATCCCCAAAACAGTGAGCCCACTGTTTTGGCTCATATCTCGCTGTTTTGGGGAAACGGCTCGTTTCACCCATCTAAATGACTCCAAAAAATCTATAAAAATTTCAGCATGCTACTAACACCTAGGAGAACTTCCCACATACATTTTGGGTCAAGGTTCCTCCATTTACATAGCCAAATAAAATCAACCCTACATAAACTAAAACCTATTTTTATGGTTCTAATTTGTGTTCTACAACTCCAAACCTTGTATGCCTCATTATTCTAGTCCATAAAGTGATTATGCATATGAATCTAGTCCAAATAACATATAAAAACTAAATAAACAAATAAAATAAACATGAGTTGAGAACCCCCACCTAATATCGTGTAGGAAGAACTAGCCACACCTTCTCCCCCTTGCTCCTTGTTCTTGCTCCCTTCAAGAACTCCACCATAAAAAGAACCCATGAAGAACCTCTTTCTCTTATCTTTTGATTTGATTCTCTCTTTCTTTTTCTTTCTTTCTCAATTTTTTTTTCTAAGTGAAAACAAGTAGTAGAAGAAGGGGAATGAGATGAGAAAGCAATGTAGAAACACAAAAATGAAAAGAGGGCTTTTAGCCCTTGTGTTTGGCCGGCCTTAAGTAGGAGAGGGAGAGAGAGAGAGATGTGGTGGAGAGAGTGCCAAGTGTCTCCATTTTTGTGGGTTAACAATTAAATATTCTATTTGCAAATTAAAATTGCAATCAAACCCAATTAAATTTGCAATCAACACCCAAAATCAAATCCTACCCTCCATCTCATCATGATAGATCAAAATAAAAGATATTTTTCCCAAATCACATACTACATGATTTGTATACACCCGAAATTGATACAGTTCGATTTCGTTCGTATATCTGATTATACAAATATTTTTCGTTCGTGAAAACGAACAAATCAGTACAAAAATAATTTAATTCCGAAAAATAAAATAAAATAATTTTATTACTGGCTCGGAAGATTCCAGTATCAATTTGATACAAAACAGTCGTATACAGAGTGGTATATATGCATATATAATGTTTATTAACAAAACCGGGAGATATCCACCAAAAATATTTCATTTATGAAAATAATAATAAAATAATAATAAAATAATGATTTTTGATATCTGCCCGGAATTTTCCATACATTTTCTCAAAAATGCGTTTTTCAAGATTTTGCAGAAGTGCACAAAACTGGTACAATACCTGTATATACTTACTAGTATATATGTCCAGGTAACTTTTTATTTGAAAAACTAAGTAATTCCCATCTAAAATATTTTAATTTCAAAAATAATAATTATATAAATATAATATCCGTCCGGGATATTACATCATCTCACCACCTTTCTTCTTCTCTTATATTTTCTCTTGTTTTAAATTTAGAAAAATATTGAGAAGAAAGAAAGGAAAGAGAGATAAAATCAAAAAGAAAAGAATGGGTTACTTTATTTGGGGTTGTTCTTAAAGAGGAGCAAGAACAAGGAGGCGAAGGAGCAAGCTAGTCCTTCCTACAATTTTGGGTGGGGGTTTCTCATCCTTTTTGTTATTTTTGTTTATTATTGTTATATGTAAAAAAGTGAAGAACGTGGACTAATTTCATGTGCATATTAATGATTGTGGACTAGAATAAATTCACACAAATATTGAAGTGGTAAAACTCAAATAAAACCATAAAGATCCAATCTTTAAACTAGTATGTAGCTTTTGATGGTTAGGAATTAATTACTTGTACTAAACTTGGAATTTATACTCCAGATTAATATGAGAGGTTCTCATATATGTTATTACCATGCTCTAACTTTTGTAGATTTTTCTGGGTTAGTTTGATAGGTTAAATAAATTTTTTCCCCAAAATAGCGAGCATAAAAAAAAGCTGCTGTTTTTGGTTGATTTTGGCATATGTTTGAAATCATGAAATTTGAGTCCATAAAGAATTTGAGGAAGTTGTCAACTAGAGAATTGTATTAGATGTTCCCACCTTTCTAAAATGTTCAATTTTGTTAGATTCGGCAGCAACTTCTCTTGCTGAGTTTCCGTTTGGAGAGATTAGATGTTTTTGACCTCTTGTTGACCTAACTTGAAAAAGTTATCAACTAGAGAGATGTGGTAGATATTGCTTTCCAAAAAGCCCAATTTTATTAGATTCCTATAAACATAGCACCGGTTATGATCTTTACAAAATTCCAGCAGCAACTTTCTCTTGCTGAGTTTCTGTTTAGAGAGATTACATGTTTTCGATCTCTTGTTGACCTAACTTGAAAAAGTTGTCAACTAGAGTGTTTTATTAGATGTTCTTAGCTTTCCAAAAATCCCAATTTTTTTATATTCCAACAAGTATAACACCGGTTATGATCTTTAACAAATTCCAGCAGCAACTTTCTCTTGCTGAGTTTCCGTTTGGAGAGATTAGATGTTTTCGACCTCTTGTTGACTTAACTTGAAAAAGTAGTCAACTAGAGATTTGTATTAGATGTTCTTAGCTTTCCAAAAAGCCTAATTTTGTTAGATTCCGATAAGTATAGCACCGGTTATGATCTTTACGAAATTCTATCAGCAACTTTCTTTTGCTGAGATTCTGTTTGGAGAGATTAGATGTTTTTGACCTCTTGTTGACTTAACATTATAAAGTTTTCAACTAGAGAGTTATAGTATATGTTCTTAGATTTCTAAAAAGCCTAATTTTGTTAGATTCAGATAAGTATAGCACCGGTTATGATCTTTACAAAATTCCAGCAGCAACTTTCTCTTGCTGAGTTTCTGTTTAGAGAGATTAGATGTTTACGACCTCTAGTTGACTTAACTTGAAAAAGTTGTCAACTAGAGAGTTTTAGTAATTAGATGTTCTTAGCTTTCCCAAAAAGTCCAATTCTGTTAGATTCCAATAAGTATAGCACTGGTTATGATCTTTACCAAATTCCAGCAGTAACTTTATCTTGCTAAGTTTCTGTTTGGAGAGATTAGATGTTTTTGACCTCTTGTTAACTTAACTTGAAAAGTTGTCAAGTAGAGAGTTGTATTAGATGCTCTTAGCTTTCCAAAAAGCCCAATTTTGTTAGATTTCGATAACCGTAGCATGAGTTATGACTTTTACAAATCGACAGCAGCTGGCCTTTTTGGTTGAAGCTCATTATCTAAAGTGTTCGGAGTTTTTTCTACCTCTTGTTGACTGAATCTGAAAAGGTTGTCAACTAGAGAGTTTTAGTAGAGGCTCCCGCCCTTCTAAAATGTCTTATTTTGTTTAATTTCGATAACCGTAGCATGAGTTATGACTTTTACAAGTCGACAGCAGCTGGCCTTTTGACTGAAGCTCACTATTTAGGGTGTTCGGAGTTTGCTCACCTTTTGTTGGCTGAATTTGAGGAGGTTATCAACTAGAGAATTGTAGTAGAGGTTTTTACCTTTCCATAGAGTCTAAATTTGTTAGATTTTGGTTAGTGTAGCAATTGTTGTGAATTTTGCAATATTTCTGCAACTGCTTGACTTTTGAGCTGATTCGCTGTTTGAAATAATTGGTTGTTTTTCCCTATCAAGCATGCACTTGGGATTTCTATGTATTTCCACGTGCTTATAATTCATGTTAGCTAGAGTGATCGGGAATTGTTAGTGGTTTGAATCAGGCACTTGATTATGAGTAATAAGTGTTCCTTGTACTCATAAGTCATGTAATAGCATATTTATGATTGAGAAATAGTTCATACCAATTATTAGTATTGGTCCGTCTCATACGTAGCTCACCTGGCTCGTATGTAGTTTGTTTGTTTATACGTAGCTCATTTGGCTCGTATGTGATTTATTAGCTCGTACATAGCTTATTAGCTAGTACAGAGCTTGTTGTGCTCTTCTAAGGTGATATCATTGCCCTAGGGGACATCAACATTAAGGTGTGTATTTATTTTACCCCTTAGGGACTGTGGACAAGTCACCCTTCGTGCACCATTAGATGTTAACCGTTGTAGGTTGATTGCGGGTCGGGAGCATAGACAGAATCCAAGTTCAGGGTAGTAGCATACGAATAAATTAGTATTGCTGGAGTCTTGGATCGATAGGCTGTGACAGGATCCTTGGTGATCCTGGTAAGTCTAGGTTGAGCACCTAGTAAAGTTATCTTGCGTAGTCTAACTTAAGACCTAGCATGTTGTGTTAGTATTGTTGTCATTCCTCGAAATGTTTAGGGTTAGTGACATCGTTAGGGTAGTAACTTGTAACTATTGGTACATACCCTTTTTATCTATTATTTTGCCGAAGGGAAAGAGTTGGTATTAGGGGTGATACCTTATGATCCGACCTATCCTATAGGCCAGCACTAGGTGGTGTTTTTGGTTGTACCCTTCCTATTAAAGGGATACGGTCTGTGTCTTGTCATGAGTTGGGAGCACGGGATCTGTTTCTCGTCTGTTAATTTCTGAAGTGCCATGATAAGAACAGGAAGTTTTCCTATCGGAACTAGGGGATGGACCTCCGAAACTCCTTCATGTTCTTTGTTAGGAAAAACGAACAGGCCATAGAGTACGGTCTATGAGCTAAGGGGCCACAGGGGATGCTTCGAGTTAATCTGTGTTGTAGTAAACTCTGAGGGTTCGTCTGATTTTTGAGTGAGGTCCGTTATGACAGGCAATAGTGACAAACAGAGACACCACTATATGACTGCGAATGGTGGTATTAGAACGTTTCAGAGCAACCTCATTAGTCACGCTGTATCTTCAGGATTAGGTTGAGTACAAGAGTAGAATTCATGGTGCGTGTTCAAATCCCTATATATGAAGAAACGGCTTGATATGGGCGTATGCATTTATGTGCTGCATACTGTCCAAATTCTTGCTTGCATTAGAATAAGTGCAACCTTGCATTAGTTAATTTTGCATTAGAGTCTAAGTCATAGCATACACTGACACATCAATTATATATACACATTTTGTAGCGCGCCGTATTTCCAATATAATATCTCAGAAGTGCGTGGCACAATTTCAGAATCAACTTCAATGTACTCATAAACATAGAAACCAAATATAGGGAAATAAAAACTTTTTATTACATCAATTGTTTACAAAGCACAGTGGAAAATTAAACACCTTGAATTACAATTTCTTTCTTTTACAACATATTTTTTTACAATTTACATAAGCCATATATATCATTCTACCCCATGCATCCAAATCCCAAGCTATAGGCACCTACCTGTAAAACATGAGGTTAGAGATAACCCTAATCCCCAAAACTACAAGGGTCAGCCATAACGGTGTGAGTGACATAAAAAGAAAAGCAACATGAATAAAGCTTAAAGGATAAAGTCATAAACAACATGTACCAACAGCAAGAATAAATGAAATAAGAAATAATAGTAAGTAAAATATGAAAACATCAAGTGAAACTAGATTAAGTGTCAAGTGTAGAAAAACAGGAAAACAGTATGCATAAAACCAAGTCAAGAAAACACCAATGCTATATGTTGACTCTCTAATGCATACTTGTCGGATTCTATGCATCCCACTCTACATAGGTCCAGTGTAAGTCCTTAACGTTCTCCACTTGATAGGTTTCAATCCGTCGCTATGCAACTAAACTTACTGCGATGAATACTACGAGATATAGATAAACTGTGAGTATTAGCCCATGTCTCGATAATTCCGGAGGTCAATCTCTATCCACAGATAATTTCGGAGACTATTTTCACTCACACATGGGAATCTTCGAGAATACCCCACACCGTAAGCTATGGTGCCTCATCACACGAAAACCCCATCAGTGTCACCTCGACCCCGATAATTCCGAAGATCAATCCCACACCGCAGGTAATTCCGGAGACTATTTCACTCACACCTCGATAATCCCGGGGATTATCTCACACCGCAAGCCATACTGAGGTCCATAACCCTTGTTCTCATTTCATCATATCACCATCTAGTGCCTATCCTTATTTTTTTAAGTTAATTAATTAATTACAAATCTCCTAGAGTTGGTGTACCCTACCGGACTGAACTCAACTGATCAATAACAAAGCCACAACTGGCCAAACTACAAAATCTCAACTGCCGATATCTAGGGTCCCACACACCCTCTAGAGACTCACAACTTAACCATCAACACAAAATAAATCTTTCATTTTAATCATTTCATTTCATTGTTAACTTACTCATAGTGAGAAATTCATTCATTCATATTGTTTGTGTGTGTGTGTGTGTGTGTGTATATATATATATATATATATCATATATATATATATATATATATATAGGAGGTCCTCTTACTGAATAGAAGTGTGTATATGTGTGTATATAATCTCTTTATTGAAATGAAGTGTACATAAGTGTATATATAAATCTCTTTATGGAATTGAAGTATACACAGGATATATACAAGATATAGAAATCCCTTTCACTGAAACTAAGCATACAAAGGATGTAGAAGAAAACTCTTTTTGAAATGGAGCATATGTGCATATATATGATATATAGAAAGATGATCCTTAATTGAATGAAGCATATGCAGAAGTCATAGAAAGATCCCTTTCACTGATTGAAGTATATGTGTATGTATATGATATAGAAAGAAATTCCTTTGACTGATATGGAGTATCTGTGTATACATATATATGATATATATGTAGAAAAACCTTTCACTAATATGAAGTATATGTATACATATATCTGATACATAGATAAACCTTTTACTAAAGTGAATTATATATGTGTATATATAATAAATATATATAAATCCCTTTTTTCTGAGTTGAAAAGAAACATATACAGATTATATAGAAGATGCCCTTTTGTTGAAATGAAGTGTATGCAGGATATGAAATCAGGTGGACTGAGAAGTTTCTTCAAATGATGACATGTATGTATATATATATATATATATATATATATATATATATATATATATATATATATATATATATTCGTAAATTCATAGAGAAAAATTCACTACCTATAAGTTATATGCAGGTTAACCCATCTCAGCTCAAATATCAAACAAGTCCATTCGAAAACTTCATCAAAACCTCAACACTCAAGGTTTCGACCTGCATTTGCAGACTTGAACAATATATATATATATATATATATTCATATATATATTCATAAATTCATAGAGAAAAATTCACTACCTATAAGTTATATGCAGGTTAACCCATCTCAGCTCAAATACCAAACAAGTCCATTCGAAAACTTCATCAAAACCTCAACACTCAAGGTTTTGACCTGCATTTGCAGACTTGAACATTTAAAAACCCAATGTGTACATGTAATAGTTGACCTTCGCTCAAAATCCTCTCTCATGTGATTATCAAATTCAAACACAAGTCATTTTATCATCTCAGTATATGTATTTGCCCAAAAACCAATCGAAATATGCACAAAATCAAAAAAGTTCCATTTCAGCCTGTGCATACCGACCTGAAATTTAAAATTCAAAACTTTAGATTTCTCTTATCAAAATCCCCATCTTATGTCTATTATACACATACCAGTCTATTGTCTAATGTGTATATCCTGCTCAATATTCAAATCCAATAAAAAAA
This sequence comes from Hemerocallis citrina, assembly GCA_017893485.1. Taxonomy (NCBI): domain Eukaryota; kingdom Viridiplantae; phylum Streptophyta; class Magnoliopsida; order Asparagales; family Asphodelaceae; genus Hemerocallis; species Hemerocallis citrina. Next base: position 93,408,186 of record CM030365.1, on the reverse strand, counting down.
TCATGTTTTACTCAGGAAAAACTCAAACCGAAGCATACAAGTATGAACAGTGCTGAAAAAAAATGCATATGCAACTTGATTTGCAGGATCAGTTTTGTTTGACAGAATTACCTCTTGAAATGTGTAAATATATCGATCGTAAGTATGTGTTAGCATCAAGCTCAAGTTGTTCTATCACCCCACTTGTAATGCCCTGATTCCCATACACTGGGAAACCATGACATAAGCCAGAATCTTTCCTTCAATTAGCCACAATAGACAGAAAAATAGGAAAACTTAAAACTCTTTATTCAACACAAATGTATTACAAGTCTGAATGTTACAAAATTGCAATACATTACAACAGTGTTATAATAATACCTTTACAATCCCAAGTGTTACAACTTTCAACAATTTACATTAAAGTACAATGAATAAAGAACAACACTTGGTACTTCACTTGGATGCTTTCCAACAAATAAATAAATTACAACAATTGTTACAAAAGAAATAATAGTAATCAACATATATTACAATGAAAAACTTAAATAAAATCGACTCCTTATTTAAGTTTTTAGTGGATGCTCTTATTCTAATGCAAGCGAGACTCTGGAACTGTAACCCCTGTTTTTCGTTTTTTGTTTTTCGTATTTTTGGTGTATTTTCCTTCTTTCTTGGATTTTGTACTCTCTTGTATTTTTCTGGACCGTGTATTAGAGTTGTTTTCAATATATATTCATTTTGGCTCATTCTTGATCTTTTGTGATTTATTTTCAGTTCCTTGATTTGTTCTTGATCATTGTTGTTAATTTTTTTTCTTCATTTGTGTCTCGTTCTCTTTATTTTGTTCTTGGGTGCTTGAGATGGTTGTGGTTGCTCATCCTATTTCCAATCTTATTGTTTGAACCCTATTTGACTACCAAAGCCAAATTTAAATCCCAATCATATTTGATATCCTTTACAAATTGTACCCTAATCAAATCCTATTAGTCTAATCCTATTACTACACCTAAACTATCCACAACCCAATACCCATCTCATACTACTAACCCTAAACAAACCCTATATAACTCCTCTCCACTAAAACCCTAACCCTAATACCCTAACCCTACTTCACATTTTGGCCCCCCTCTCTTTCCCTGGTTGCGTCAGCCGCCGACCAGCCAAAACCCCCGACCGACCAGCCCTTTCCCGACCATCCCACCGACCAACTCACCCTAACTCCATTGCCAACCAACACCTAGCCGACCATCTCCCTTGCACCTTCACCTCTCCATCCATCTCTCTCTCTTGTCCCTTGGCTCCCGTCGCCGTCGACCAACCGGAGCCAGTGCCGCAAGCCAGCCGACGTCGACACCCCCCTCCCCCCCGATCTCTCTCTCGCTTTCTTGAGTGCACGTGTTGGAGATTTTGCACGTGTATTGGATTTTTTGTTCGTGGGATTCGTTGATTTTGATTCGTGGATTTTGTTTGTTGCCCGAAAATTCATTCCTGTTATTCTTGGTGTTCGTTTCGTCTCGGTTAAGGCAAGTAACTTCTACTCAAATTTCTTTGTATGATACAAGTCAAAAATACCACCCATAATGTAGTTGGGTTCTAGAGACAACTCTTGTGTGTTATTCTTGTTGGATTTTGTCTCTATAGTGCTATTTGACAAAAGTTGAATCACGACACAAATTCGACATAAAACAACTAGATTTTCGCCCATTCTTGACTTGATCATGTATGTGAACTATTTGTGAGAATTTGACTATTTGCTGAGATCCATGTGATTAACTTGTTGGGGACTTTTTATATAACCTAATCCATATTGTTTGGACACTTGGTAGACTTGATTTCATGTTTGGTTGTGCGTGGATCAAGTTTCGTTGGATCTACGTTGATTTTGGTTTTTTGAGAAAATTCTGTGTTTTGTCGATGGTCTGTCTTGATCAGTAATTTAGACCATATTAAGGTCAGAATCTTAATTTCTGTATAAACATAATTTGTAGAGGATTTCATCTTCTTTCCAACCCCTTTGATTTTACTCGATTTCGTTTTCGTATGTGTGAGATATGACTGTTTTACTACAGAGGTGTAGATCTTTTCCAGATTTCGTTCCTTGGTGATTTTGATGACTAAATTATTTTGATACTTGTGATACACATAATATTTTGTTCTATAAATTTGGTCAGGTGTTCTATACTTATCTAGGGGTTTCCCAGAATTTTGGCAGATTTTATTGATAAATTTTATATGCCATTTCATGCTTGTTTATAAAGACTGTACTTGCTGTATTTTACTCATTATTCTGTAAAGAATCGTATTTTTACCCTGATTCCTTTGACTGTATGAAAAATATCTGTGAAATATGAAAGTTATTTATATTGTCTATTTTCATCTCCCTTGGGCGGATTTGGATTTCGTTTCACGGTTTGCGAGATATTACAATTTTCGTACAGCTGTGTTGGGAATTCCAGATTTGCCAAACTATCGATTCTTTATGATTTCTGATTTTACTTGACCAAGCTAGTCTTATTGGAAAATTTTGAAACTTTATATTTTCAAACTAGAAAGATAGGGGAATACCCCAGATTTTTTGTGGATTTATTTATTAAGTTTTGATGCTATTTTCCTGACTGAGAATTTGATTTACTGAATTCTGTCTGAACGTATTTTCTGGATTTAAATCAGATTTGAGTTATGATTTTGTGAAACAACACATGACTTGTTTATACTTGCTGGAATCGGCCGGAAGTCTATTTTCCATATTCTCTGACGGATTCAGGTTTGCATGTTTGTATTAGCGGGAATCACTATTTTAGTACAACGCTGTCTTGCTGTGCTGAATTAGAAAGCTAGTGGTTTTACCATGTTCTATGTTATCTTGTACCCACACATGTTTATCTTGCAACTTGAACTTGTTACATGATCATGCCATGTTATTCTTGATATATTTTGCACACATACATGCTTGTTGGACACTAACAATAATAAAATAACCAAGCCGGGGTTAAAGGAAAGATCTAGTAGTGGATAGTACAGAAACGTGTACTCGGAAGAACCTAGTTGTTATTGGAGCTTGTTTACATGTGGAGCTTGACACGATATACATGACACGTACATACATGACACTGGAGCTTGTTTGGATTTTGGAGCTTGTTTACATGATACATGATTACATGATACTTGGAGCTTGTCCCTGAGTACACTACCCTGTCCGGTCCCCTATGAAATCTAAAGCGAAACTGTTTGTTGTAGCAACCATGTGTTATATTTTTGGGGTGCATGAAGTACTACCTAGATGGTGATAACTATAAGACTTGATACATGACACTTGAATATGATACATGCCCACTTGATACTTGACTACATAATACATGAGATTTGATACTTAATACATGCTACATGATTACATGATTCTTGATACTGGTTACTTGGTACATGACCCTTTTTTACTTGACACTCGACACATACTATTATACTTGCTCATCTTGCCATGCCATGATTTATATTCTGTTATCATGGTTATACCGTGCTAAGCTTGTTACTTAGATTTATCTATCCCATGTACTTGTATCGTACATTATAAGTGGCTCATAACTTGCAATTGATGGGTACTTATTTTCTTTTTCCTTCTCTGTCAATTTATTAATTGCAGATCAGGATGGTCAGCTACCCGATGGCATTGGAGATATGAGATACTAGTGCTGGATTTCATGCTTTATTTGTTATTATTATTGTAGCTTGAACTTGAATAAGATGTACTTGATTACTTGGATATTTATCTTGTATTTGGGCGATGTGATCCAGGATATTGACTTGTTCAGAATTTGATTAATTGAGATTATTATATTTGGTTTCAGGTAATTTCCTGTTGGTATCTTGTTTCAATTATGCATGTGTGGTTGTATCTTTTGCTTTCGACTCTGATTATCTTGTGAAATGTTGTAAAGATTCTTGAACAGCTTAAGGATGATGTAAATCATTCGCTGGGCTTTTGTCGCGTAACAGTATTTCATATTCTTTTGGAAAATGGGGGGTGACAGGAACACTATGCAGCCCATACTACATATGCCCCATATCAAGTCGTTTCCTCATATATAGGGATTTGAACCCACGTCATGAATTCTACTTTTGTATCCATCCTGTTCCTGACATAATACTACATGACTAATGAGGTTACAGGTACGGTCTAGTTCTGCTACTGCAGTAGAATAGTGGTGTCCTCGTTTTCCACTATTGCCCGGCGAACCGGACCTCACTCAAAAACCAACACGAACCACAAGATACTCGTCAACCTTCTTTCGTGCCCTTAACTAGTCATGAGAAGGCATAGAACCTGATGGAATCGTAGGGTCTATTTCCTAGGAAAACCTCCCGTTCTTATCATGGCACATTCAGGAATTAACAGGCGTGATGCGAATCCCGTTCTCCCAACTCGTCATGAAAAAGCACCGCCTGTATCCCTTTGACAGGGGGATACATCCCAATAACACCTCCTATTGTCAGTCTATAGGAGAAGTCGGATTATAGGGTATTACCCTTAACACCAACTCTCACCCTTCAGCAATTTATAGATAAAAATGGTTAAGTAACTATTACTACCTTAACGATGTCACTAACCCTAACCAAATAAGCGAGACATTCCACTGTGCTTCATGAAAAACACCGTACATGTCCCTCTTCTAACCAAACAACCGAGAAATGTCACTGTGCTTCCAACTCGTCATGAAAAAGCACCACACGTGTCCCTCTTCAAGAGAGTGTAACAATTGTTGACACAATCTACCAAGACTCAACCTAGAATTCACAAGATCTCCTCGGATCCACTTATCGCCTATCTATTTGAGATAATTACTCCATACGAGCCCAATGAGCTACGCATGAATAAACCACTTCATACGAGCTAGGTGAGCTACGCATGAGATGGACCAATACTTATTACATGACTTATGAGCGCAAGGAATACTTGTTACTCATAATCAAGTGCATGTTTCAAACTACAAACAATTCATGACAACTATAGTTAAGAAGAACTAGAATTTCGTGTATAAGCTTACTAACAAAAACTTGATCTTTTATAATTAGAAGCAACAGAAGAATTTTCTAACAACCTAATATAAACATACTGTCAATGAAAATCCGAAAGCGACATAAAAAACCTTCTAACACCCTAGAAGCAAACAGTGCTACGCTCATCAGAATTTGACAAAATTATACTTTTTAGAAAGGTGAGAACATCTCCTACAACTTCCTAGTTGAATACTTTCCGTAAGGAATTCCAAATTCCAGCCTCTCGAACATACGCAAATAGTTAACCAAAATGCAGATTTTCAACAAAAAGCTGAAACTTCTACACCTTGTAACTTTTGCTCTACTTGTCGGAATCTAACGAAATTTAAAAATTTGAAAATCTAAGAAAATCTACTCTAACTTCCTAGTTGAACAATTTCTCAGATTTCGTAAGGAATTCCAAATTCAACCCCTTGAATACAATTCCAAACTACCAAAAAACACAGCCAAGCAGAAAACTTTCAAAGCACATAACTTCTACTCCGCTTATCGGAATCTAACTAAATAGGATATTTTGAAAAGGTGAGAGTCTCTACTAAAATTCTCTAGTTGAACACTTTCCCAAATTCAGTAAGTAAGACACACAAAACCATTGAACAAGTCAAACAGCGAGCTCACAGCCAATGGCTGGTTGCTGTTACTTGTAAAAGCCATAACTTCTACTCCGCCTATTGGAATCTAACCAAATAGGACATTTTGGAAAGGTGAGTGTTTCTACTACAACTCTCTAGTTGAACACTTTTCCAATTTCAGTAAGTATGACACACAAAAATATTGAACAAGTTTTTGGAAAGGTGAGAGTCCCTACTACAACTCTCTAGTTGAACACTTTCCGAAATTCAGCAAGTAAGACACACAAAAACATTGAACAAGTTTAATAGCGAGCTCAAAGCCAAAGGCTGGCTGCTGTTACTTGTAAAGGCCATAACTTCTACTCTACCTATCGGAATCTAACCAAATAGGACATTTTGGAAAGGTGAGAGTCTCTACTATAACTCTCTAGTTGAACACATTCCCAAATTCAGTAATTAAGACACACAAAAACATTGAACAAATCAAACAGTGAGCTCACAGCAAAAGGCTGGCTGTTGTTACTTGTAAAGGCCATAACTCCTACTCCGCCTATCGGAATCTAATTAAATAGGAAATTTTGGAAAGGTGAGAGACTCTACTAAAACTCTCTAGTTGAACACTTTTCCAATTTCAGTAAGTAAAAGATCCAAAAATATCGAACAAGTCAAACAGCGAGCTCACAGCCAAAGGCTGGCTGCTGTTACTTGTAAAGGCCATAAATCCTACTCCACTTATCGGAATTTAACCAAATAGGGAATTTTGGAAAGGTGAGAATGTCTACTACAACTTCCTAGTTGAACACTTTCTCAGATTCCGTAAGAAAGAGTAATCGAAACAGTGAGCTTCTCAGCCAAACTGGCTGCTCTGTTTTGTAACGTTCATAACTTTTGCATCACTTATCAGAATCTACCAGAATAGGGCATTTTGAAAAGGTGGGAACGTCTACTAAAACATCCTAGTTGGTCACTTTTCCAAATTCCGTAAGGAACTCCTAATTACAGCCCCTCGAACACCCTACAAAATTTAACCCAAAACAGCGAGTTTTCTGATTTTGCCTTGAAACTCGTTGTTTTGGGGGAAACGTTTGTTTCACCTATCAAACCGAATTAGAAAAATCTACAAAAAATTGAGCATGCTAACAACACCAATGAGAACCCCTCCAATTAATTTGGAGTCAAAATTTTACTTTTAACATAGGTAAATAAATCTAAACCTACATCTACAAAAATTGAATATTTATGGTTCTATTTTGTGTTCTATCACTTAAATCTTTATGTGCCCTTTATTCTAGTCCATAAACATTATTATGCACATGATTTTAGTCCAAACAACATACAATAATAATCAAAACAAATAAACAAACATAGAAGTTGAGAACCCACACCTAACAAAGTGTAAGACGAACTAGCCTTGCCTTCTCCTCCTTCCTCCTTGTTCTTGATCTTCCTCAAGAACACCTCATGAATAACCTATGAAACCCTAACCCCTCTTTTGATTTGATTCTCTCTTTCTTTTTTTTCTTTCTCAAATTTTTTCTAAAATTGACTAAGTAAAGAAGGAGATGGAGAATGAGATGAGAAGGAGATGAAAAACACACAAAAAGAAGGGTTTCTTTTGCCCTTTCATGTATGGCCGGCCAAGGGGTGGATGGGGGGTTTTATAAGGCAAGGGTGAATGGGTATGTGGGTGTGGAGAGCGCCACCTGTTGATTTTTCCTATGGTTAAACAATTGAAGTTCTATTTGTAATTTTATGTTACAATCAACACCCAAAATCAATCCCTACCCTCCATCTCATCATGGTTTATCAAAAATAATAGATATTTTCTCAAAATCACATACTACACGATTTCGTACAAACGTATGAAATCGATACAATTCAAATACGTACATATATTTGTCTATATAGATAATTTTTATTAGTTAAAATGAATCAATATGTACAAAAATAATTTAATTCCGAGAAATAAAAATAAAATAATTTTATCACCGGCTCGAAAGATTCTAGTATCAAATTGATACAAAACAGTCATATACCGACTAGTATATATGTATAGATAATGTTTTATTAACAAAACCGGGTGATATCCACCAAAAATATTTCATTTCTGAAAATAAAAATAAAATAATAATAATAATAAAATAATAATTTTTTATATCTACCCTGGATTTTCCAGACATTTTCTCAAAAACGTATTTTTCAGGATGTTGTACAAGTGCACAAAACTGATACAATACATATATATACTTACTAGTATATATATTCAGATAACATTTTATTAGTAAAACCAAGTAATTTCCAGACGAAATACTTTAATTTTAAAAATAATAATAATACAAATATAATATCCGATCGGGATATTACACCAGTCCTCATATTTGCCAAAAAAAAAAAAAACAATTCGGAAACATGCACAAAATCTCCAAATATTTTCATTTTCAACCATTCACAGACCCGATATTTATCATCAAAAATTCATTTTCAACTCAATTTGCACTTAAATGTCGATTCTTTATCATCAAAACCCACATCTCACGATCTTCATATACATGCCAATCTATTGTTAATCAGTTATACTTGTTTGTGCTCAAAACTCCACCATCAATCAAGCTCTAATTCAATGGAAAGTTCAAAAATAATTACCCCAGGTATGAACAATAACCTGAAGTTCAAAATACCCTCTTATTTCATATACTCATTAACAATCCATTTTCACACAATTAACAATTATAGATCCAATATCTCATGGGAATTACTAAGTTTCTACAGATCACAAATTGTTCATGCACAAAGATTTCTCATGATTTCCTATTTTTTATCATATATCTTGCTTTTAAAATCATTCATTCAATACAATACTCATTATATCAATAAACGATTTCTTCTAGCATGCAACTACTACATAATCATCATCAATAGCATATATACAACAACACAAGAGGATAGAGTATCACTCACCTTATTGAAGAATCAACCGAATTAATAAAGAATAAGAAAAGCCCTTCTTTTGCAAAATTCAAGATCATCGCTTCGAAATTCCAAGAAATTAATAGTAAAAATATATTTTATTTTTGCAGAGGAGAGGGACGACTGTAGTGGCCATAATATAGGCCGAAATCTGGAGTTTTTAGGGTTTTACAAGTTTATGGAAACATCCTTTAACAAATTATTACTTTACATATATAAATATTTCTTTAATAAGTAGTTAAATAAGTTAAATAAATTAAAATAAAACCAAATCCTTTTACTATTGAGTTATCCAACCATCAAGCATAGCCCAGAAATTTAAAAATTGGGATATGTACTCAAAGTGGTAATTTTGCAAAAAAGTCCTTCTTTTTGTAATATTTGCAAAGAGGTCAAATAATATTCGTAAAAATACAGAATTTTCAGAAATAATATCTACTAATACATATTAGATTTTCCAATTAAAATTTCTGACTGTTACTTTCCAAGAAAATATTTGCACACGATCCATTTAAATTCCATATTTGTTTAAATCTTTACCAAATCAACCCTAAATAAAATTTGAGTAGATTTTATTTTCAATGATGACCATGGCAGCCCAAAAATTAGTAAAACAAATTTTTATTATTTGTTTGAGATCCAAACGGTTTTTTACATAAAAGCCCCTATCTTTTGAAATATTTACAAAAATAGTTTATTTACTCAGAAAAATCCCAAAATTTAGGATATACTTAATTATAAATATGAGAATTTATTTAGAAATCTAAAAGTGGAGATTTGCACCCCAAAAATATTTGCACGTGTAAAATTGAGAAATTCATAAAATAGTCAAATAAATTCAAATAAATATGAAAAATTAAAATATCATAAATAATTAAGGAAAACCAATCATTAACCATAAAATTTTAAGAATTCAAAATTCCTAACTTTGCACGTGTGTTGCACGTGCAAAATTGCAATTTCAAGAAAATTGTCAAAATAGTCAACTTTACCAATTTAATACTATTTAATAATGGAAAATAAATCATTTTATTTTGCGGGGTGTTACACATTTATTTTCATCAATTTGTTTGTTTAAATTGAGATTCGCTACTAGTCATCAGCCCTTAAGCGTCAGTATATGTACTGACGTCCCCACTCAAATAGGTACTAGATTACAGGACTTCAGGTTCAGGATTCAGGAAAACTCCAGACAGGTGGAGCATTTAAGTGAAGCACTATGTTGATTATGGTTCCTATTGTTATATGTTTATTGTTGAGAAGCATCCAAGCGAAGTACCAAGTGTTATCAATTAATTGTTGTACTCTGATGTAAATTTATTGTAAGTTGTAACACTTGGGCTTGTAAGGCATTATTGTAATATTGATGTAATGTATTGCAGTTTTATAACATTCGGACTTGTAATACATTGGTGTTAAATAAAATATTTTAAATTTTCTGGTTTTCTGTGTATTGTGGCTAACTGACGGAAAAATTCTGGCTTATGTCACGGTTAACCAGTATAGAAAATCAGGGCATTACACTCTTCTCACCCCGCAAGCAACCGCTGTCCAGGAATCCACCGTCTGACTCGGTCTATAGTCCAGGTGTTGGTGTATGCCCTAGAGGCCAGTTGTGCATTGACATTACTAGTTTACATTATATCATGATATTTATTTCATATATGAGGTATTTCATTTATTGTGTTTTTTATTGTGATTAAATGAACATAATAAAGTCCTAAGAATAGTGGGTTCAATACTATGGGATATCAAGTGCATGACTTGATTGTGAGATCCAATTGGTTGTAATCAGAACACTATTCTTAAATGTTCCTAGTCAAGTATTATTGTGAATTAGGACAATAATAATGCATAGAGACTAGTATGTGCGTAGACTGATGACCATATCTCACGGGTCATGGATATGAGATATCAAGTCTTCACATGGGTACATATTAGAGTAATAATGTACTGAACTGACCCACCATGAGAACGCTGCATGAATCGTTACGTGAGTGTCATAAGCGGTTCTCACTGTGACCATGATGTTTGTAGTCCTTTGACTTGAAGTCACTACGGTTCCCTAAATAAGAAGTTATATGTTTTAATTTCGTCAAACGTTACTTGTAATAAGGTGGTTATAAAGTCGACTATTGGATATAGTTCAAATCATGCGAAGGGATGTATGGGACATAGATAGGATTTGTCTCTCTTAAATAACAGGAGCGATATCTATGGGCACCTTGATTGAGTGAGACTGCAAAATGCATGGCCATGCTCAAATGAGTCTGTAAGCCCTATTTTCATATTTTATTGTATTTTGTATTCTTTTGATTATTGTATTTGGATTCATTTGTTATAGTGTATTTTGTCTTTTCTTGGGTTCTTTTGTTCTCTCTTGACCAATCTGTGTTCTTTTGGTTGGATCCTGTTCTCTTTGCAATTTTGCTCTTTCTATTTTGAGTTCGATTTGTTCTTCTTTGTATTTGTCTCATCTCATTGCTTTTGTTTATCTTTTTGGAGCCGAAACCATTACCCAGAACCCACATAATCTCAACCCAAACCCTAATTCTTGAACCCCTATAAATAACCCCATTAAACCCTAATAATTTATTCTCTCTCTCACTTTCGCCGTTACCCACATTCTCTCTCCCTGATCCCTACCCTACTCTTTCTCTGTTTTTGTTTAACCCAAAACCCAACCGAGCATCACCCTACCTCCATTGCAACTCCGATCGCCCTTTACCACCATCACCACCATCTTCATCGTTTCCATCCCGTCGTTGTCCCCATCATCCTCGCCATCCCATCACCGAAACCCATTGCCGAAACCTTCACCATTGCCGTAACCCCTCACCGTCGCCCTAACCCATCTCCATGCCCCCCCTCATCGCCCTCGTCATCTCTCGCCGCTTCATCAGAGTCCCCTAGCATCGCCGTCAGGCCCCGGAGTCCCTTAGTGCCGTCGTCCACTGTTTTCGACCGCAAAACAGAGCTTTCGCTCGTTGGAGTTATCGTCGCCACCGTCGCTTCCCGACCGTGGTGCTGTTGCCTTCGCCATTGTCGCGTCGTCGTGCCGTCAGCCATCACAGTTGCCGTCGCGCTGTGTTCTCTCTCTCCTCTCTGAAGGTAGAAGGCGACCGCTGATTGGTCGGATCCGCTGTCCCATGTTCCGCCACACCCGATCCCACTCTTGCTGTTCCCTGTTTTGGATTAGATCCAGTGTGAGGAAGGAATTCTATTGGGTTAATTCAGTGTTTCGTGTTCTATGCATATCAGATCCAGTTTTAGTGTTCTGTGTTCTGTCCCGATCCGGTGTGAGGATTTGCTCTTGGATTTTGCTGTTGCTGTTGATTCTTCGTGCATATTTTTGGGAGATTTCACCCGAAATTCTGATCTGGTTATTCGTATTTAATTATATCTACAATACAACAGGCAAGTTTCTTCTTGAACCCTTTTATTTGTTTGTGTTCAAGATTATTTGATCTTCTGCAAGTAAATCCTGTCCATTTTGTCATCAAAAACTGCTTTTGACAATTCCGTTAAGATTATCGAGGGTTTACATGAGCTAACTAGACGTACTCTTAACATCGTGCTATCTCTTCGATCTAAACCTAGTCTCCATTGTTTCATACATATGCACATTAAATAACTAGATTCAAGCATTGGACTGCTTGATAAATTGGACATTGAAATTGTATGTGCTAAATTGAAGTTGCTCAATGAATTGACACCATGACTATGATAATTGTATCTTAAACCTTAGAAATTTGCATGTTGACATCTAGGATTTCTTTGATTACCAATTTGCATGCTATATGTGATCGTATGAATTATTTATTATCTTTTTTATGTTAAGTTGATTTCTGGACTGCAGTAAGTTTCACTTTGAATCAGATTTTTAGCCATGCTAATGACATAATTTGAAAGAACTTACTGAACATAAAATGTAGCCCTTGATGTCTAGATAATTTTTCCCTGGTCTGGATTCAAATTCCAATTTTTCATCTGTTAGATATCATCACTTTACTGCAACTGTGTTAGTAATTTCAGACTCATAATTTCATGTGTATCTTGCTATTTCTTATTTTATTTGACCCTGTTAACAGTAAAAGAAAAATCTGAAATACATTAGGTTGGACTTAGACATGTATAGCTACTTCCCTGAATTTTTGTAGATTTCATTAATGAGATCTCTGACCCAAATTAATTAGTAGAACATAACCTACTGCATGCTGACTGAACATAAAGACAGATTAGAATAGAGTTTTCACCCCATTTCCTATATCTTTTATATGCCTTAATTATATTCGCTGGAACTGTATGGAAGTCTAGTTTCCAGATCTTCCGGCAAATTCAGATTTGCCATTGTGTAGTGACCATAATCCATGTTTTAGTACAACACGGTCATGCTATCCTGATTTTGTGAAATGTGTTTATATGATGTGTTTGCTTCATACTTTGTCTGTAGTGCATAGAATTAGTCACACATAGTAATATACAACATTAAAATCCTATCGCATGCTCACATAGGATGAAAATAAACTATTAACAAGTCGGGGTACTATGGGTAGACTTGGTAGTGAACAATCGGGAAATGTACTCAGTAAGGCCTCATCGTTATATTGTATTGTCTTGGAAGGAGGAGTATTGATTGCAATGATTTATTGATGATTCATGATTGTAAATTATTGTTATCAATACCTACTACACGAACCGTGAATTCACCATCGGTCTAAAACGATCACTCTACTTGCGCAGAACCTGTGCAATGGGACGCAGCAGTACGTGCACTAGATAGGCTAATAAAATACTTAACAACCTGCAAACTTGATCTTGTATTGAAATTGACTTGACATCACACATGTCATGTGTGATTATTGTACACCTTTGATATTATTTCCTGTTCTTTATTTTGTTCTTTGTCTTTGACCATGTTCTATTCCCTTGATATTCATGCTTTCCTATTATCCTTTGTTTTCTCTACTTGCCGCCCACGACTTGTACTAAGGGCACTCTTTTCTCTCTTTTTAGATCAAGATTTTATAGGTACTGAAGGATCTATTCCCGAAGGAATTGGTGAGCAACGTTTCTAGTATTGGATCCAGTCTCCGCTGCATAGTTGTTATTAATTGCTGCTAGATTTATTTTCTGAACATTGTTATAACTTGTACTTTGTTTTGGGCTCTATGAGTCGTAGTTTGTTTTGATCCCGGATATTGGATATTTATACTGTTGGTTTATTTCATTTTTATTGGAACTTTATCATTGATTCATGTGGTTATATTTCTTGCGTGGTTGTATTTTGTTGATCTTATTGCTGAGTTAGTCTGGTACAGCTTATGTATGGTGTTTACATCATTTGCTGGGCCTACATTACGTACTTGTGTTCCGTATTTTGAGAAGTAGGACGTGACAGGGTTTTTAGTGGTATCAGAGCGCAAAGTTGAGTAATATATCAATCCAACATGACTATCTTTATCAGATTTGGCTTTGATTGGTATATTAGTCGAGTTTGGCTCTAGCCGGGTTAACTCGGTATTTGCACACCATGATAATCACATGAATACTTGTATAATAACCAACATATAATCTAGGTATTAACTATCTTTGATCGTGTTTCAGGCTATGGCTCGTGGGAATTCTTCTTCTTGCTCGGGGGATCAGCAGCCAGACAACGTTGCTATTCTCCAGACGATTCAGCAGATGATGGCTTTTCAGCAGGAGCACAATGAGCTGATGAGAGCCATTTTGGTAGCCAATGGGAATGTCACTGGACCTACACCTGGGCCTCTACCACCTTGGCCTGGTTTGGTAGAGGATTTCATGAGGCTACACCAAGATAAGTTTTCGGGTACTGAGTCGCCGTTGGAGGCCGAGCGGAGACGGAAATCATGGCTCCAGCAGAAAACCCTAAACATCAATCAATCCCTCAATTGCTGGTCGCTGCTCGTGTTGCTGAGGCGGATCGTGTGGATGTGGTTCGCATCCATTTGGCAGATCTTGCTCATATCTGATGGCGGGTTGAATCTGAGAGGATGCCACGACCCATTTAGTGGGCCACTTTCACTGAGAGCTTCATGGCGAAGTTCTTTCCCAGTGTCACCACGGCAGAGATGGAGCGCAAATTTGTTTCCCTAACTCAGGTCAGCTAGATAATGTTGTTAAATGTCATTTTTTGTTGCCTACTTCACTTGTGACGGTATTAATTTGAGCATTATCTTAATCAGGGAAACCGTTCTGTGGACGAGTATGCTGCAGAGTTTACTCGGCTCAGTCGCTTTGCCCCTACCCTCGTTGCTACTGATGAGACTCGGGCTAGTCATTTTCTGTCGAGCTTGAGCTTTCCTTTCCAGGACCGTTTAGCTGCTCTTCGGCTTTATGCTTATTCTGATGTTCTGGATGCGGCTCGGATCCAAGAGAAGACTCTCAGCAGGTCTAGTGTTCCTCAGAGGACTGTTTTGTACCCTGTTGCACCTCGGCCTTTCAGAGGACCTATTCGGAGGCCAGTTCTGCCCCCTTCCGCGAGTGCACAGCCGTACGCACCTGTTGTCCCGAGGAATGTTGAGACTTGTGGTTACTGCCATAAGACTGGGCATTCACAACGAGACTGCAGGATGGCCAAACGATTGTGTTTAGTGTGTGGTAGCAGTGAACATATGGTTTGTGACTGTCCGAGGAATAGAGCTCCTGCGTCGGTTGCTGGTGTTGCTCAGCTAGGAGCAACGACGCGTGGTCAGGGCAGGCTGCCTCTCCCTCTGCAAAGGCAAGTCTTTGATCAGAGGTGTGTGGCTCCTAGAGGAGGTCAGGTTGGTGGTCGTGGTCAGGCTTATAACTTGACAGCCGATGAAGTGAAAGTTGCTGTTAGAGTGGTTGCAGGTATATCACAGTAGTTGTACTTTCTTTTCTTTCTTTCAGTTTTCTGCATGTTATTGTTATTTTTATTTTTCCCTCTCTTGTACAATTATTCGTGTATATATCCTACTGGCACCTTATTCTTTGTTTGATCTTCTTATAGGTATGATTTTAGTCTTCTCTCTCCCTGCTCATGTGTTGTTTGATTCGGGTGCTACCCACTCTTTCATTTCTTCTCGCTTTGTCGATTAGCATGGTTTGGCTTGCGATGCATTGCCCGCAGCTTGGGACATCACCACAGGCGGAGGTGTCGTTGTCTGTTCTATGGTTTGCAAGCAGAGTCCGTTGCTGATTGGTGGTGTGGTTTTCTCAGCAGATTTGATTGTGACTCCTAATTCCGGTTTCGATGTCATTCTAGGCATGGATTGGTTAGGTATTTCCTGTGCCGTGATTGATTGCCAGGAGAAGAAAGTGACTTTCAGGCTTTCTGGTCAGCCATAATTTGTTTTTCATGCGAATGAGACACCGTCAGGGCGTGCCAAGAACTCATTGGATCCGAAGGTTGTTTCTATTGCGTCACTGGGTTCTGATAGGGTTGTTGCACCCTTGGTTGTGCTTGACTTCCTTGATGTGTTTCCCGAGGAATTGCCCGGTTTGCCGCCAGTCCGAGATGTGGAGTTTAGCATTGATGTTCAGCCCGGTACGGCCCCTATTTCCAAGTGTCCGTATCGTATGGTGCCGGTTGAGTTGGAAAAACTGAAGGTGCAAGTTAGGAGCAGCTTGATAAGGGTTTTGTCAGAACTAGTGTTTTGCCATAGGGAGCCCTAGTTCTGTTTATCAGTAAGAAGGATGGAAGTTGCAGACTTTGCATTGACTACAGGGAGTTGAACAATGTTCTGTCAAGAATCGGTATCCATTGACGAGGATTGACGATTTGTTCGACCAACTTGGAGGTGCTTCGGTGTTCTCGAAGTGGGATCTGCATTCCAGGTACCATCAAGTCATGGTGAAGTCAGAGGATGTTCCGAAGACGGCTTTTCGAATGAGATATGTGCATTACAAGTTCTTGGTGATGCCTTTCGGAGTGACTAATGCACCAGCTGTATTCATGAGCTTGATGAACAGTGTGTTTTCGCCGTTCTTGAATTAGTTTTTCGTGGTCTTCATCGACGACATATTAGTGTACTCGCGGAACAAGGAGGATCATGTTGAGCATCTGAAGGTGGTTCTACAGACTTTCAGGGAGAACCAGCTGTATGGGAAGCTTGGTAAGTGCGAGTTCTGGCTAGATGAGGTTGCTTTTCTTGTCCACATTATTTCCGGTGCTGGTGTTTCTGTGGATCCATCAAAGATTTCTATGGTCAATGATTGGTCTATTCCGAAGTCTG
Source organism: Hemerocallis citrina (assembly GCA_017893485.1). Lineage (NCBI taxonomy): Eukaryota > Viridiplantae > Streptophyta > Magnoliopsida > Asparagales > Asphodelaceae > Hemerocallis > Hemerocallis citrina. The sequence continues at coordinate 93,391,388 of CM030365.1, read as the reverse complement.
TTTCTGAGGTGCGGAGTTTCCTTGGTTTGGCTGGTTACTATCGAAATTTCGTTCAGAATTTCTCCAAGATCGCTGGACCCTTGACCAGTTTGACCAAGAAAGAGCAGAAGTTCGTCTGGGATGAAGCTTGTGATGGTGCTTTCACCGAGTTGAAGCGTCGGTTGACGTCAGTGCCTGTACTGACTATCCCCGACAGTTCGGGTGGTTTTGTGATCTTTTGTGATGCTTCGTGGAGAGGTCTAGGAGCAGTGCTGATGCAGCGAGGCAGGATTGTTGCTTATGCATCAAGGCAGTTGAGACCTCATGAGAAGAACTATCCTACGCATGATCTAGAGCTTGCAGCTGTGATCTTTGCCTTAAAGTTGTGGAGGCATTATATGCTTGGGGATAGATTTGAGATTTTCACAGATCACAAGAGCCTCAAGTATATGTTCACGCAGAAGGAGTTGAACATGAGACAGAGAAGATGGCTGGAATTGATGGCAGATTTTGACATCAATTTGTAGTATCACCTGGGCAGAATTAATTCGGTGCCAAATGCTTTGAGTCGGAGGCCTACCGCTATATTCCTCTCTCAGCAGAAGGAGCTAGTGGAGGACATGAGGAGGCTGGAGTTAGATGTGTTGCTTCCCGGATCAGGTCGGCAGCTTATGTTGTTGCAGTTGCAGTCTTCCTTGGTAGAGCAGATCAAGGCAGCTGAAGGGAGTGATCAGCAATTGCAGGAGTTTCGGAGTGAGGTTGAAGCTGGTTTGAGATCTGATTTCGTTGTCCATGCTGATGGGTCGCTTTGGTTTGGCTCTAGGTTGTGTGTACCTAGAGGAGAAGTCAGGCAGAAGTTACTCGAGGAAGCTCATCGGTCCCCGTATTCTATCCATCATAGTGGTACCAAGATGTACAGGGACTTGAAACAGCATTTCTAGTGGCATGGTATGAAGCGGGATGTGGCTCGATTCGTCTCCTAGTGCCTAATCTGTCAGCAGCTGAAGGCGGGGCATCAGAGGACCGCAGGACTTTTGCAACCCCTTCCTATCCCTGAATGGAAGTGGGAGAATATCACGATGGACTTTGTGACAGCTTTGTCGAGGAGTCCTAAAGGTCATAATGCTATCTGGGTGATAGTGGATCGGCTGACGAAGTGTGCTCACTTCATTCCTTTCTGTGTGGGTTAGTCCACGTAGAGTTTGGCCGAGCAGTACATTTAGGAGGTTGTTCGTCTGCATGGAGTTCATGTCAGCATCATATCGGATAGAGATACGAGATTCAGGTCTCAGTTCTGGGAGAGTTTGCAGAAGAGCATGGGTACTAAGCTGAGCTACAGTACAACGTTCCATCCGCAAACGGATGGGCAGTCAGAAAGGACGATTCAGACCCTAGAAGATATGTTGAGATCCTGCATTCTTCAGTCTGGAGGTTCGTGGGAGGATCATCTTCACTTGGCCGAGTTCTCTTATAACAACAGTTATTAGGCCAGTCTCAAGGTTGCTCCATTCAAAGCTTTGTGTAACACCCCAAATTCCAAAATAGACTGAATTCGAAGTTCCACTGGATCTTTACACTTCTCTTCGTACAATTTTACAAGGAAATTTAAAACTTTCACTACATCAGAGTTACATCTTTAAATTACAATTAAACAGCAGAAGCATTTTACAATAATTACATGAATAATAAGTACAACACTTAAAATATTTTTTAAGCAGCTTACATACTTATTCTTGTCAATCTTTTTATCCTGCATAGAAACTGTGGGTTCGTCAGTTCATTCAACTGACGCAAGGATATAAAACATCAATTTTCTCTTACTTAGAAAACACACAATTGTCACAAGCAAAACTATGGGGACTATCCTATAGATGTCGTGTTGTGCTGTGCACTTGGTCCTTAATGCAGTTGTTATGTTATATGACACTAATGCGCACTTGTTCGGATTCTATTCATCCCATACTACATAGGTTCGAGGGCAAGCCTTTAATCGTACTTCATCTTATAAGGTTCAATCCCTCGCCATGACTTAAACTACTACGGTAACTACGGTAAGTATCCTAGATGTTCTATGATCTACGAGCCCATGTCCAGACAGTCTGGAGGGGAATCCCATGTACTGACATGTCGCATCAAGCAGGCAAACTATGGACAATTCAACCTCTGCCATGGAACGATGGCACCACCCGTAGTCACCAAACACCCCACAAGCATCGCCACCAGGACGATAATTCCGGAGTAATGCTCACGCCATGTCATGATGCATCAAACAGGCAATCTGTGAATCACTCTCACACCGCCAATCCGATGGCCCTTATACTCGTGTTTTTCTTTCACTTTCGTCACATCACCACTATGTATCTAAATCCTTAGTTTATTTGAATCATGAATAAAATCAACCCTTAGAGTTAGCTCTTTCCTCTAGACCGGTCTTAATCAACAGCATGACCAACTTGGTCTTTCATCTCAATAATTCAACTTTACAATTTTAATTCATTCAATTGCCGGTAATAGGATTTTAGCTACCCTCTAGTTCAAAATCTCATTTCATGTCCTTAGCATTTGTGTATTCATATTCATAAGACTTCTCATAATTCATCAGGATATTTGATTTTACTTTCTTGCTCAATTTTATGCATAAGACAAATAAATTTATTTTCTAATTTGTCACATTCATAATTCATTCTTTCCAAATCATTCTCTTATTCTCTTTGCCAATACTAAATCAAACATTCATACCTTCAATTTCCTTTTTATCAAAAATCTCTTTTCGAACTCTTTTAAACAATATACTTTTCTTTATCCAAAAATACTTTAAACTAACAATTTATAATAAGTTCTTTCTTGCAAAAGTCTCGATTTTTCCATTACACTAGGCCAAGGGTTATAGAAATTTTTTCTCATGAAATCTGGATATCAATTAGATCGTCAGCACAGTCAACTGTTAAAGCACAGTCGGTCGACTGCTCTGCGAGGATTAAAACTCGAAAATTAAAATAGTCAGGACAGTCGACTGTTAGGACATAGTTGGTCGACTGTTCTGTGATGATTTAAAACTCAAAATTAAAATAGTCAGGACAGTCGACTGTTAAGGCATAGTCGGTCGACTGTTCTGCGATGATTTAAACTCGAAAATAAACAACCTGGACAGTCGACTGTTAAGACTTATACGGTGGACTGTTCAGTAACCAAAGTCCGAAATTTGGAACTTATACAGTAACTCAAGATTTTCCAAAACACCATTTAACTCTCATTTCCATATAAAGTACCTCCCTTTTTTTTTCTACAATTGTACATAAAAAAAAATCACAAAATGTTCTATTAACAATTTCATGTTCATTTCTCTCCACAATTAACATACAACTTTAGGATTATTTAGCATCAATCACACTAACCATGAATAAGAATAATTTACTAACAACCCTTATTTTAATAATATAGAGATTCTCACAATTAACATTTTTCACATAAACACATTTTTTCAAAATTGCACTTTTTCCCTAAACACAAGTATTTCGACATGGAGAAACATTCATTCTAATTTAGCATGCTAGATCAATTTTCCAAATATCACAACAACAAACATATCATTCAATCAAATTCATTTTTTTATTTCATGCAATTTCACATATATTCCATTTTCACCTTAATCATGGTATTATCAAAGAGCAATATTTTCATCTATTTAGTCTAGCATGATTAGCACACCACCTAGCATGATACTACTTAGAAGTTAGAGAAAATTGCCCACCTTATCGGAGAGAAAACGAAATGAACTCCTAAAAACTCCTAGATTGATCAAAAGAGGCCTTCTCCTCCTAGTTTGCGCCACCACAAAGTCTCCTCCTCCTTGCACTTAGTGAAACCCGAGCCTCCCTTTGGCGAAGTAGCCGGCCTCCAAGGTGGAACACACACAAACTAAATGCTCTCAATCTTTTACTCTCTCTCAATCTTTTTACTCCCCTATATATTTCTTTCTTTCTTTACAAAAATTTCTTAGTATTGTATGCATAAAGGGGGGGGGGGGGTATTTATACTAGTTTTAGGGTGGAATGGAGGGCTAGGATTGCATTAGATGGTTGTAGATGAATGGCTAGGATACAATGGGAAGTTATAGCAACCACCCATGAACACAAAAACCACCACTCCACTAATCCACACCCCCACTCTCACTCTCATGCAATCCGGCCAAGAAGGGTGTGCAAAGCACACACACGTGCAAGCATGTGTCCCAACTAGTGTCCCCCAATTAAAGTGGTACATTATAAATTAATTAATTGTCTATTATTCGAGTCTACACAACAAGTTCGACTAGAATAAAGATTAATTAAATTACATGGGCTTACTAATGGGCCAAGAGACTATGGGCTCTACTAATTTAATTTAATTAATTAACTAATGTGGGCTACAAAAGACAAAATAGGCTTAGGATTAAATTAGGCTTTCTAAAAAGAGAAAATAACTGAGGATGAAATATATATTTTTTTGAGAAATGCATGCATAAATTTTTACGTGCATAACACGTAAAATCAAACAACTCCAAATATAAATAAGATTTGAAGATCCAGGGTGTTACACTTTGTTTGGGCGCAAGTGTAGATCGCCAGTCTGTTGGGATGATATCGGTGAAAGGAAGCTTTTAGGCCCTGAGTTGATCATGAAGACAGTTGATACCGTGGCTTAGATAAGTAAGCATTTGCAGGCCGCTCAGGATCGGCAGAAGAGGTGGGTTGACTGTCGTCGGAGACCTCTAGAGTTTGAGGCAGGCGAGCATGTGTTCCTCAAGGTATCGCCTTGGAAAGGTGTTATCCGTTTCGGCAGTGGAGGCAAGTTGAGTCTTCGATTCATCGGTCCATTCGATATTGTGGAACGTGTGGACAAGGTAGCTTACAAGCTCGCGTTACCGCCAGCTTTAGTGGGTGTCCATGATGTATTCCATGCTTCTCAGCTCTGGAAATACATTAGAGATGACAGTCATGTGGTTGACTACTCAGACTTGTCTGTGAGGCCGGATTTGTCTTGTGAAATTCGACCGTCCCTATCTTAGACCGTAGAGAGAAGGTGCTAAAGAATAGAGTCATTAAGTTGGTCCGAGTTTCTTGGGATCCTCGCTCGCCAGGGGAGTCTACTTGGGAGTTAGAGGATGAGATTCGGGAGAGGTTTCCTCATTTGTTTGAGTAGTGGTTGTTTTGCTTTGTTTTGCTTTGTTTGTTTCGGGGTTTGTCTTATGTGCTTCTTGTATGAATTTCGAGGACGAAATTCTTCTTGTAAGGTGGGTAGGATTTGTAAGCCCTATTTTCATATTTTATTATATTTTTTATTCTTTTGATTATTGTATTTGGATTCATTTGTTATAGTGTATTTTGTCTTTTCTTGGGTTCTTTTGTTCTCTCTTGACCAATCTGTGTTCTTTTGGTTGGATCCTGTTCTCTTTGCAATTTTGCTCTTTCTATTTTCAGTTCGATTTGTTCTCTTTTGTGTTCGTCCCATCTCATTGCTTTTGTTTGTCTCTTTTTGGAGCCAAAACCGTTACCCAGAACCCACATAATCTCAACCCAAACCCCAATTCGTGATCCCCTATAAATAACCCCATTAAACCCTAATAATTTATTCTCTCTCTCACTTCTATCGTTACCCACTTTCTCTCTCCTTGATCCCTGCCTTACTCTTTCTCTGTTTTCGTTTAACCCAAAATCCAACCGAGCATCACCCTGCCCCTGTTGCAACTCCGATCGCCCTTTACCACCGTCACCACCATCTTCATCATCTCCATCCCGTCGTTGTCCCCATCGTCCTTGCCATCGCATCACCGAAACCTTCACCATTGCCGTAACCCCTCACCGTCGCCCTAACCCATCTCCGTGCACCCCTCATCGCCCTCGTCGTCTCTCGCCGCTTCACCGGAGTCCCCTAGCATCGCCGTCGATCCTCGGAGTCCCTTAGCGCTGTCGTCCACTATTTTCGACCGCAAAGCAGAGCTTTCACTCGTTTGAGTTGTCTTCGCCACCGTCGATTCCTGACCGAGGTCGTCGCCTTCACCATGGTCGCGTCGTCTTGCCGTCAGCCGTCGCAATTGCCGCCGCGCCGTGTTCTCTCTCTCTCCTCACCGAAGGTAGAAGACGACCGCTGATTGGTCGGATCCGCTGTCCTGTGTTCGGCCACACCCAATCCCACTCTTGCTGTCCCCTGTTTTGGATCGGATCCGGTGTGAGGAAGGAATTCTGTTGGGATGATTCGGTGTTTCGTGTTCGGTGCACATCAGATCCAGTTTTGGTGTTTTGTGTTATGTCCCGATCCGGTGTGAGGATTTGCTCGTGGATTTTGCTGTTGTTGTTGATTCTTCGCGCATATTTTTGGGAAATTTCACCCCGAATTCTGATCCCGTTATTCCTATTTAGTTATATCTGAAATACAACAGGCAAGTCTCTTCTTGAACCCTTTTATTTGTTCATATTCAAGATTATTTGATCTCTTGCAAGTAGATCCCGTCCATTCAAAAACTGCTTTTGACAATTCCGTTAAGATTATCGATGGTTTACACGAGCTAACCCGACGTACTCTTAACATCGTGCTATCTCTTCGATCTAAACCTAGTCCCCATTGTTTCATGCATATGCACATTAAATAACTAGATTCATGCAAAGGTCTGCTTGATAAATTGGACATTGAAATTGTATGTGCTAAATTGAAGTTGCTTGATGAATTGACACCATGACTATGATAATTGTATCTTAAACCTTAGAAATTTGCATGTTGACGCCTATTATTGCTTTGATTACCAATTTTCATGCTATATGTGATCGTATGAATTATTTGTTATCTTTTTTATGTTAACTTGATTTCTGGACTGCTGTATGTTTCACTTTGAATCAGATTTTTAGCCTTGCTAATGACATAATTTGAAAGAACTCACTGAACATAAAATGTAGCCCTTGATGTCTAAATAAAATTTCCCTGGTCTGGATTCAAATTCCTATTTGTCATCTGTTATATATCATCACTTTACTGCAACTTTGTTAGTAATTTCAGCCTCATAATTTCATGCGTATCCTGCTGTTTCGTATTTTATTTGACCCTGTTAACAGTAAAATAAAAATCTGAAATAAATTAGGCTGGATCTAGACATGTATTGCTACTTCCTTGAATTTTTGTAGATTTTATTAATGAGTTTTCTGACCCGAATTAATTAGTAGAAGATAACCCACTGCATGCTGACTGAACATAAAACCTGATTAGAATAGAGTTTTCACCCCAGTTCCTATATCTTTTATATGCCTTAATTATACTCTCTAGAACCGTATGGAAGTCTACTTCCCAGATCATCCGACGGATTCAGATTTGCTATTGTGTATTGACCATAATCCATGTTTTAGTACAGCAAGGTCATGCTGTCCTGATTTTGTGAAATGTGTTTATATGATGTGTTTGCTTCATGCTTTGTCTGTAGTGCATAGAATTAGTCACACATAGTAATATACAATATTGAAACCCTCTTGCATGCTCACATAGGATGAAAATAAACTATTAACATGCCGGGGTACTATGGGTAGACTTGGTAGTGAACAATCGGGAAATGTACTCGGTAAGATCTCATCGTTATATTGTATTGTCTTGAAAGGAGGAGTATTGATTGCAATGATTTATTGATGATTCATGTTTGTAAATTATTGTTATCAATGCCGAGTACACGAACCGTGAATTCACCATCAGTCTAAAACGATCACTGTGTTTGCGCAGAAACTGTGGAATGGGACGCAGCAGTATGTGCACTAGATAGGCTAATAAAATACTGAACAACCTGTATACTTGATCTTATATTGAACTTGACTTTACATCACACATCTCATTTGTGATTATTGTACACCTTTGATATTATTGCCTGCTCTTTGTTTTGTTCTTTGTCTTTGACCATGTTCCTTTTCCTTAATATTCATGCTTTCCTATTATCCTTTGTTTCCTCTACTTGCCGCCCACGACTTGCTCTAAGGTCACACTTTTCTTTCTTTTTAGATCAAGATTTTACAGGTACTAAAGGATCTGTTTTCAAAGGAATTGGTGGGCAACGTTTCTAGTGTAGCGCCACAAATCCCCATACCGGGAACTTGAGACCCTACTCCAGGAGTCGAACTTCTCAGTAGCCACAATCACAGATAGTACAGGAAAATTTAAAACTTTTATTCCATCTAAATGTTACATTTATAAGTGTTAGAATATCCAAATAAGAATTACAAGATTTACATGTCCCTTGGATTCTTGGACCAACTCGAGCTCTGCAGTACCTGTAAATTGGCTCCGGATACCTACAAGGTGGGAAACATTAGTACTTCGACTGACGCAAGGCTGATAATAACAGCGATCCTCTAAATTACAATCACAACCATAATTTATGCAAAAGAAAAGGGATGTGCCAAACAAGGGTTTAAAGGATTCGGGCTCTAGTGTAGTGGTATGCCATGATCCTAGGACTAGATGCAGCAAATCACATGCCCGACTCTAATGCAAGCAAGACTTTAGAAACGAATGCATCCCATACTACATACGCCCCCAAATCTAGGCGTCTTTCTCCACAGTTTAGGGATTCAATCCCTCGCCATGTATCCTACTCTTGTACTCAACCTGTTCCTAATAGATTGTCTGTACCCAAGGAGGTTGCAGCTGGTCGGTCTAGTTCCGCCACTGTAGTGCCTAAGTGGTGGTCGTATTTACCACTCAGTACCCGCGTACGGACCTTTTCAGAAAGCTGCATTGAATTTGGTCGCAAGACCGTGTACCTACCCGGTACCCGTACCTACTCGGTACCCGTACCTACCCGGTATGCCTGATGTCAATGATATGTGCGTTCATCCCCTCCCTGGGCAATGAACTGATATATGAAGTAACCCACGTGCATAGGAACATGACGGCCTTGAGGGTCAAATCCCCCTATCCTCCCGTTCCTTACTCCTGAAAACTTTGGGAATTAACAGATCGGGATACAAGACCGAGAACTCAATTATGAGTACCGAAAACGTATCCCTACGATAGGAGAGTACAACACCGGACTATGGTCTGCTAGTACTAATGCAATAACAAAATCCCTAGTGCATCACTCTAATCCTAGACTCTTCTAAACACTTGGGTGAAATGAGATTGCTTCCAAAATTCTGTTCATGGACCTCTGGCCCTAGCGTTACCAGTTCGGTTCGCCACATACCCTATCTTGGAGTTTGTCCAGAACCGTGGCCTGCGTTCACCCCTACCTGGCAATGAATGTGCATGTTCACCCCTCCCCGGGTAATGAACTCATGTGTTTAGCCCTCACCGGGCGAAGAATTTGTGCGTTCACCCCTCCCCGGGTAATGAACTCAATTTGATGGCACGGCTCGGACGTCTTACGCTTCGGTGAAAGTTCATAACTTAGGATCGACAGATGCAGGGTATCACCCTACCCTAGTGACTAACTCGAGTCACAAGTCCACCATGGGAGTCAACAAACCAACAATAGATACAAAACGTCCCCAGATAAAGAGTTACCAACTCTAATGGTACACAGGGGAAAGGTCCTCACAATACCTAGTCAAAACCTAAGACTAAGCAACCTACGGTATTTCTGCCCAAAACTTAAATAGATCATAACTCCCTCGATACAACTCCGATTAGGATGTACAAGCCAAATCCGAAAAGATAAAGACCTAGGCTACAACTTCCTAGTTGGTCATAACCTCAAATTCTATCATTTAGGCCCTCAAAATGGCCTCTCAAACCTCAACCTGTGTATCTCCTGTACACTGGTTGCTCCTTACCGGTAGCATAAGTCACTACCCACCCATCAGAATGCTGCAAACCCAGGTTCTTTGGGAAGGTGTGGGTGTCCTCAACAATCCTCTAGTTGGTCACAAGTCCAAAATATGCCATTAGATCTCCCTAAAACATATATTACTCTCAAGTGTACCAAGTCAGACAGTAAGACTTTCTCAACTAGAGCACTCAACTCAAATCCTGGTCTCTGTCCAGTATTGCAAAAATAATATTAAATCAACCATTTACTGGAATCACATCAAATAGGTCTTGTTAGAAAGGTCTTAATGTCTACTACAATCTTCTAAGAAAACACTTCCTTTTGCTCTTAAGGAGCCTCAATTGTGTCATATCTACAGGGTGTCTAATCTGACTGAATCCAGCACAGTACGTGCTATAAAATCCATCATAAATCCTATACTCATCCAATAGTCATAAAATTTACAGTAAATAAACTAGACTTCATAAACAGCAACATGCAAAAGGTTTCAGGTCCAATTTCCAAGTCTACACTGAGTTCTTCATGTTTCAATTAAGCACAAAGATCATCCTGTTCTTCAGTCACAGTTCTAACTACTGTTGATAGATTAATTTTGAACATGCCTTTAACTTCTTCAAATTAATTTCTTGATTTTTCTGTAGAGTCTACATACACTTGGAAAAACATGGTAAAAATTTCAGATTAATATCATGTGCCAATTAATTATGAAAAATCCAACAATCTCAGGTATCACAGTAAACAATTTCTGCTACTGCCTTACGGCACTGTTCCACAAATGGATTTTATTAAAATATCAAAAAACCTCAGAAAAATCCGAAATAATTCATGAATCATCTAGACATATAAGGGAACAATATGTGAAAATTTCATCATCAAGTTCTTTGTGGTTTGCTCTCGGAAAATTCTAGAAAATAGCATGCAGATCAAGATTCCAGGTTCTAGTTTCAGATTCAACTTCCAATCTCTTAAACAATCATTCTAACTCCTACCACTTCACATGCATGTAAGAAATCAATAAGAAACAACAAGAAAAGTTTAGATAAACTCTCCACTCTTAGTTGATTGTAGAGTAGATGATGGCTTTGAGCTTCACTTCTCCAAGAATTCACTCCAAGAGCTCATCTTCAATCCTTCTTCCTTTCTCTCATTCTCTTTCTTTTCTTGGGTTTGAGTTCTGAAAATTTTAGAACTTGGGAGAAGAAATGAGAGGGTTTTTAATGAAAAAGAGTAAGGAAAGAGGGGAAGGAGGGGGGCCGGATTTTAGGGTGTAGGGTTGTAGGGTTTAGGGTGGTTTTGGTACAAAACCATGGTCTTTGGCCCTTGGTTTGGGGTACAATGGTTGGCTGCACTATTTAGTCCTTAATTGGGTTCTTAGATGAGAGATGAGAGGTTTATCGAGTGTACGCAAGATATACCCATCGTAGTATCATACAATGATATATTTGCATAGGTAGCATACCAAAAACTAGTGTTTATACCAGTATCGGTCCTTCTCATTCTCGTGCATCGTCTAGAATGCAACCATCCTCATGAACCGCATCGCAAACCTAACTGCACACCAACGATAGCAAAATCAAACAAAACAAAACACTGCAACCATATGCACGCATACTGACGATATATATATATATATATATATATATATATATATATATATATATATATATATATATATATAAGCATTGTACAATTCGGGGTATTACATCTAGTGTTGGATCCAGTCTCCGCTGCGTAGTTGTTATTAATTGCTGCTAGATTTATTTTCTGAACATTGTTATAACTTGTACTTTGTTTTGGGCTCTATGACCCGTAGTTTGTTTTGATCCCGGATGTTGGATATTTATACTGTTGGTTTATTTCATTATTATTAGAACTTTATCATTGATTCATGTGGTTATATTTTTTGTGTGGTTGTATTTTGTTGATCTTATTGCTGAGTTAGTCTGGTACATCTTATGGATGGTGTTTACATCATTCGTTGGGCCTACGTTACGTGCTCGTATTCCGTATTTTGGGAAGCGGGGCATGACAGAGTCAATATGAGATATTGAGCTCATTTGTTTTAGTAAGTCTACTCAGACATGAAGAAACCAAAGATTGAACTATATAAGGGTGACACGCTCTATGCCTTGTGGTCAATTTATATGTCTTGTGGTCAATTAAGATATCTGGACAAAAGAAATAGACTACATGGTAACATTGGTCATGAATAGGTTATATCTAATCAATGACATTCACGTTACTTGAGTAGCAGTGATGTATTGCTAGATACCGCTCATTACTTGTAATACTAGAATATGATTTTAGTATTACTGTCAACGTAACGAGAACCTATAAAGTCACACACTTAGAATGGGTTGAAATTGGAATTTAAATTTATAAGATGAATTTAATTAGGGATCCAATTTTGACTTGGACTCCTGACATTGGGGTTTTTTATTGTATTTAATTTTCTTATTGGGTTTTTTTTATTTAAAACCAAAACCCTTTTTTTTATTTGAAACCCAATTATCCAAATACCCAGATCCGTTTACCTTTCCAAACCCGTTAAGCCCATATACAACCTAACCCTATTCCTATTTAAACCCATCGTATACAAACCGTTCGCCTTCCCATAACCCGTCTCTTCACCTTCTCCATGCAGCCGCCCTTGCGCCGCTTCACCTTCCCTCCCGCTCTCTTTCTCTTCAACCCATCGCCAGCCACCCCCTCTCCTCTCCCTCGTCCTGGTGTCGCGGTGCTCCCCAGCCGCAGTACACCACCGCTGCATCCACCCCCGCCAGTAAAGCCCGGCTTGTGCGCTCCCGAAGATGCCAGTAAATGCCACTGCAGCCGTGCGCCCTGCACTCGCCGCCGACGACTGCCCCTGCGCTCCCTACAGTAGACTCACTGTCCGCCCAGCCTCCTCCTGTCACACAGACAGGGGCAGCGACCACCACCCACCTTCAGATGGCGTCCCCCCCGCTGTGCACCTCCTGTGCACTGTGCCGACCCCTGTCGCTGGCAGTCCCTCTCCTGCCGTTGTCTCCTCCTTGCAGTGCACATCCGACCCTGACTGCCTCTCCCTGTGTACTGTTGATTTTGGGTTCTGGATCATGGAGTTTGATGGGTTGAATATGAGCCATTGATCGCATCATGATCATCATCATCATGGGTTTTGATCATCTTTGTTTGGAGCCGTTCGATTGGATCATGATCTCATTCGTCATCTTGATTATCATCTTTGAATATGGACCGTTGGATTGCTTCATCATCATCTTGGAGTTCTTTGATCTCTTTGATTGTGGACCGTCTGATCATTGATCTGATCCGATCATCATCGTCATCATCAAGATACTGATCACATCTCGATCTTGATCTTGATCTTCGATTAGAGTCGTCCGATCTGATCCGTTCCCTTGATCTTATGATCTCAGCCATTCGATCGTGTTCGTGGGTTATTTGTTCTTTGGATTCGTAATCTTGTTCGTGATCGTGGTTTGTGTTCGATCTGTTCGTTGGTTCATGCCCGGGAATCCGTTCCTGTTATTCTTTTTCTTTTGTTGGATTTATCGTCGTCTTCCAGAAAAGTAACTTGTACTTCAATTCATTTGTTTGATACAAGTCCCAAAGTTCACCTATAGTGTAGTTGGGTCTAGAGACAACTCTTGATTGTGTTTTACTTAATGGGGTTTGTCTCTATTATGATAATTTGGCCATATATGACTCACGACATCATATGGACATGAATTAACCTAGGATTCGCCCGATTCTTGATTTTTGAACATGTATGTGAGACTGGTGTGCAAACTCGTGTTTTGGTTGAGACCCATGTGAAATTCTTAGTGTGGACATGTTAATAACTCTAATTCATGATGTTTAGACCTTTGGTAGACTCGATTTCAAGTTTTTAAGTGTTTGGATCAATTTTCTTGAAGCTATGTTGTTTTTGTTTTAAGGGGAAAAATTTGTATTTTTGGCACTGTTCTGTTTTGTTTGCTGTTTTCGACTGTGATACAGTCAGTATCATAATTTCGGTATAAAATATGAGTTTTAGATAATTTCTTCTATTTTCAAATCTCTCTAACCTTGCTTGATTTTGATTTAGTATGACTGAGTTATGACCGTTTTAGTACAGAGGTGTCGATCTTTTCCAGATTCTGTTTTTAGGTAATTTTGATAACAAACTATTTTCAAGAACCATGTTATACATATTATTTTGATCCAATACTTTGGTCAGTATTTCTTTATCATGTTAGGGATTACCCAGAATTTTGGTGAATTTTATTGATAAGTTTTATGTGATGTTCCATGCTCGTTTATAAAATCTATATGTACTGTATTTTGCTCGATGTACTGTAAAGAACCCTATTTTCACTATGATTTCTTTTACTGTATGAAAAATGTTTGTGAAATGTGAAAGTTAGTATATTTTATCTATTTTCTTATCCCTTTGAAAGATTTGGATTTTGTTTCACTGGTTGCGAGATGCTTCAGTTTTCGTACAGCAGTGTTGGGAATTTCTGATTTTCCAAAGTGTCGTTTCTTGATATTTTCTTATTTTTGATGATTGAACTAATTTTACAGGAATATTATGAAACTTTATGTTTTGATGCTATACATATAGGGGAATACTCCAGATTTTTCCTGAATTTATTTGAAAGGTTTTAATGTGGTTTTCCTAACTGAGAATTTGGAAATATGATTTTTCCTGAATAACTCCAGATTTCTGACTGAACATGTTTTCTGGATTGAACCCTGTTTTGAGTTTTGATGTTGTGAATTACTATATAACTTATTTATACTCGCTGGATTTGTGTGGAAGTCTATTTTCCAGATCCTTAGATAGATCCAGATTTGCTTATTTATAATACTGGGAATCACTGTTTTACTACAGTATGGTCTTTCTGTCCTGAACTTGAGATGTGTTTATTTTATTCGTTTATGAGATATCTTGAACTCGTACATGTTTAGTTTGCTACTTGCACTTGTTACATTATCATGCCATACTATTCTTGATATTTTTTGCACATATACATGCTTGTTTGACATTTATAATAAAATTAACCAAGCCGGAGTTAAGGGTAAGATCTAGTACTGGATAGTACAGAAATGTGTACTCGGAAGAACCTAGTGGTTATTGGAGCTTGTTTACATGTGGAGCTTGACACAATATACATGACACGTACACACATGATACTGGAACTTGTTTGGGTTTTGGAGCTTGTTTACATGATACATGATTACATGATACTTGGAGCTTGTCCCTGAGTACACTGTCCTATATGGTCCCCTACAAAATCTAAAGCGAAACTGTTTGTTGTATCAATCATGTAGTAAAAACCAGAATGACACTTGAAACATGACACTTGATACATGATTACATGACACTTGACATTTGATTCATATTTACATGATACTTGATTTCTTGACACTTGAATTAAGCCATGTACAGTTGTTCACTTTTGCCATGCTAGTTGTTTATTTTGGACATCATGATTATACCATGCTAGGTTTGTTACTTAGATTTATCCCTTTCCATGTACTTGTATCCTACATTATAAGTTGCCCGTAACTTGCAACTGACGGGTACTTGTTTTTCTTCTTCCTTGTCCTGTAAATTTACTAATTGCAGATCAGGATGGACGGTTGCCAGATGGTATTGGCAAGATGATGTATTAGTGCTGGAGTTTTTATTTTATTATTATTATTATTATTTGTTGCTTGAACTTAAATAAGATGTACTTGATTACTTGGATATTTATTCTTGTATTTGGGCGATGTGACCCAGAATATTTGACTTGTTCAGAACTTGATTATGAGATTATTGTATTTGGTTTCAAGTAATTTCTGTTGGTATCTTGTTTCAATTATGCATGTTTGGTTGTATCTTCCGCTTCCGACTCTGATTATCTTGTGAAATGTTGTAAAGATTCTTGAACAACTTATGAATGATGAAAATCAATCGCTGGGCTTTTGTTACATATCCGTATTCCGTATTCTTTTGGGAAGCGGGGCGTGACATGATCCGTTCGTGTGGATACCATAAAGGCACAACAACATTGCAGTGTTGTGATCGACATTAATTCGAGACAGAAGATCTATTTTCAAGGTATAACTCCTAAACAAGATTTGTGGTTTTCGCATAGATCCATGGCTAGGTTTCAATATTTCTTTGTAATTTTTCTGTTGTGTATTTGATCTAAGACTACCATCGAAACCTAACACTAGGAATCCTAAGACTATATAGACGCGCCCCACTTACGTTTGCCTAAGTTTTATTACATCTTCTCCTAGTACCTATCCTTAAATTTGAAACATGAATAATAATTCTACATAGAGCTAGCTTACCCCTCCTACCGGTCTTAAACAATATACCGAGAATGATAGTTGTTGCCGCTGAATCTGGTGTGGGGGCAAACAGATAGTATTTGTGGATTCTTGGAAAACTTTGAATAACAAACCTGTTACCTGTTCCACCGGAGTTTGACCGTTGCTCCCGCCATTCACCTGTAAAAAGTGCGAGACACCGGGGTTGTTCCCGACGATGCACTCCGACGCTCAAGTCAGTAATCAAAAGTGATTATGAAAGAGCGTAAAACTGGCAAAAGATCGATTACCTGTTAATGGAGATGGATGGGGGGTATTTATAGGCACCGCTGGGATCAGATTAGGAATGTAATCCCTGTGGTTAGATAAGGAATGTAATCCCTAATCCCCAGTGAAAGGATAGATATGAATCAGGGCTGTTGATTAGGATTAATCAGAAACCCTAATTCTATCCTTTCTGGACCGGGTTTGTTGCGGGTTGAAACCTGCACCCAGTTGAGGTGGATCCGTTCACGGGTTAGTTGGTTTCCAAGAAGGAGAACCAGTACCCGCTTTAGATCCATTGGTAGGTGAAATTACCGTTTTACCCCTGGGCTTCAAGATTCGGGCCCGATTTGGACGGTTCCGATTTAACCCTATTTTTAGCCGTATCACGAGCCCCCCACTCCCGAAGACTGAGTTTGATCAGCCTTTGAGGAGTAGTTTTACTGTTTTAATGGCTAGTGGAGTTGTATCGGATGCCAAAATGGAAGGTTTTGAATCTTTGAAGGAGGTAGTGCGGTGATTTTTCAAGTTGGTTGAACTCTGAGTCGCTCCTGAGCTCTTCTGGTCATGTGGTGTTTTCGCAGGAATATTCGTTTAACTTTGCGAAGTGTCGATTCGTCGTTCGGGGGTCTTAACAGATTGTCCTTGGCAATAACTACTTGCTTGGGGATTTAAAAAATGTTTCCCCAATTTTATAATTACTTTCCAGGAGTTTTCCTTAACTTTCCCGAATTTTTAATTGTTTTTCGTAATTTTTTGGCGAATGGCTCGGTTGTTTCCTTCGTTGTGCGGCCTACGTGCTTTTACCTCACTGCCGACCCCTTCGAGCACTTGCTGCCAAGGAGGCCGAAGTTCATGGGTGGTTCGACGCCCTCTGCCGAAGAGCAGAGGCACCTCGGCCAGGTTGTAAGCGCGGTGAGGGAGTTCGGCGAGGTCCGAGGTAGTTCTTTCCATGTAACATGGTCGGTGGTAAGAACGCTCGACAGCTGGTGCCAAAGTCCAACTTTCCATGTAACATGGTCGGTGGCAAGAACGCTCGGCAGCTGGTGCCGAAGTCCAACTTTCCATGTAACATGGTTGGTGTCAAGAACACTCGGCAGCATGTGCCGAGGTCCAAATTTTCCATGTAACATGGTCGGTGTCAAGAACGCTCGGCAGCATGTGCCGAGGTCCAACTTTCCATGTAACATGGTCGGTGTCAAGAACGTTCGACAGCATGCGCCGATGTCCAACTTTCCATGTAACATGGTCGGTGGCAAGAATGCTCGGCAGCTTGTGCCGAGGTCCAACTTTCCATATAACATGGTCGGTGGCAAGAATGCTCGGCAGCATGTGCCGAGGTCCAACTTTCCATGTAACATGGTCGGTGGCAAGAACGCTCGGCAGCTTGTGCCGAGGTCCAACTTTCCATGTAACATGGTCGATGTCAAGAACGCTCAGCAGCATGTGCCGAGGTCCAACTTTCCATGTAACATGGTCAGTGTCAAGAACGCTCGGCAGCATGTGCCGAGGTCCAACTTTCCATGTAACATGGTCGGTGGTAAGAATGCTCGGCAGCATGTGCCGAGGTCCAACTTTCCATGTAACATGGTCGGTGGTAAGAATGCTCGGCAGCATGTGCCGAGATCCAACTTTCCATGTAACATGGTCGATGGTAAGAATGCTCGGCAGCATGTGCCGAGGTCCAACTTTCCATGTAACATGGTCGGTGGCAAGAACGCTCGGCAGCTTGTGCCGAGGTCCAACTTTCCATGTAACTTGGTCGGTGGTAAGAACGCTCGGCAGCATGTGCCGAGGTCCAACTTTCCATGTAACATGGTCGGTGGCAAGAATGCTCGGCAGCTTTTGCCGAGGTCCAACTTTCCATGTAACATGGTCGGTGTCAAGAACGCTCGGCAGCATGTGCCGAGGTCCAACTTTCCATGTAACATGGTCTGTAGCAGGAATTCTTGGCAACATGTGCCGAGGTCCAACTTTCCATGTAACATGGTCGGTGGCAAGAACGCTCGGCAGCATGTGCCGAGGTCCTGACTTGTCATTTTTGGCGGAGAACGCCTAGCGTAGTTGGCAGCTTCTGCGCTTCTGACAGATGTGGCAGCCATTAAATGTGATGGCTTCTGAACTTCTAACAGCTCTGACGGATGTGACGCTTATTTAATGCGATGACCTCTGAGCTCCTGTCAGATGGGACAGTAATTAATGCGATGTGCGGCTTGGCGTGGTAAACAAGGCGACGGCTCAGATGGTTTTTGTCGCTTTGCATAAATGGGCTGGCAGTCTGGGCCCATTAACATCGTTTTGCGCGCCTTGCTCTATAAAACCTTACCCCCCCTCTCATTTTTCACTTCTCCACTTTTTTATTCAGGCGGTGATTTGTGCTTAGCGAGAGCTTCAGGTGATCGTCGTCCGTTTTCCGGTGAAGTTTCCGACTGCATATCTCTTTAAGCTAATTTATACTTAGTTTCTTTCCAAGTATAAATATGTCTCTTTCCTCTGTCTCCGAGTCGTCTTCTTCTTGGTCCGAGCCCTCGCCTCAAGTTGCCGAAGCCCGCACTCCGAGTCGCCCAGATAAGGGCAAGAAGGTGTTTGGTCGAGATACGATCGTGGAGGATCCGAAGCACATGGGGCCTGTTTGGCAGGTTGCCGGGACCACTGACTGGGCTTCACAGAGTTCGAGAACTTCCGGAGGAACATGCCGAGCGTATTGTTCACGGGAGGGGGAGGACTTTTGATGAGAATGAGGCAAGGGAGACGACTGAGGCTGATGAGACGGTGTCGATCCTCAGCGAAGAAGACTTGGTAGTGATCCGGGATTGTTTCCACATTCCGGAGGAGTACGAACTTATGCTGCCGGGTCCTGGGGTTAGGGCCAACTCGCCGCTGCCAGTAACTATGTGTTGCTGGCCGGTTGACGCCTTTATCGCCGGGGCTCGGCTACCTCTCCATCCGTTCGTGACCTTTGTTCTTAGGTGGTTTGGGATCAGCCGCATCCAACTTATGCCAAACGCGTGGAGAGTCATCAATGGTTTCGTGCTTCACTGCCAAGCCGCTGGGATCGAGCCGGAGCTGAGTGTACTTCGGACAATCTACCGGCTTCATCAAGCGAACCGGTCGGAGTTCCGGTATTACTTGGCCCCGAGGCATGGCGGTAGGCTCGTTATATGCCCCGACTCCATAAAGCACTGGCGTGATAAGTTTTTGATAGTGCGGAGTGCGGAGGCCTGGCCTATTCCCTCTAGTTGGGTGGAGGAGGTGCCGAAGAGGTTGAAGGCATTACCAAAGCTTCGCCCCGAAGATGAAGAGGCAGTTCGGACACTTCTTGATCGGCCGAAGTACGATTGGCGGGAGCTGACCGAAGGTGTTCTATTCAGGGGAGGGCTCTGCCGCGTAGATCCCAGTACGCGGCTTCTTCTATGTTTCCGTCCTTTATTTTTCATACTTCATCTTTTACGACTTGTATTCCGCTAACAAACTTCGTTTTTAATGCAGAGGCGATGGACTACGCGGCTGTGCTGGCATTGAGGGCTGGTCTTGCTAGCAAGGCTCCGAAGAAGCGCAAGAGGGTGGCCACCAAGTTGCCGACCGCAAAGGCTCCGAGGGTCACGGAGGTGGTCGAGGAGGTGGAGACCGTGGCGAGCTCGACCGTGGCCACAGGAGTTGCCTCGGCGTCAACCGAGGTCGGTGACTTCCCGATCGCCGCAGCCCTCAAGATGGCGATGCCCCCGCTCACAGTGGTGGCCGAGGAGCTCCTGACCGAGGAGCACAAGAAGATCCATGTTCCACACTGGCAGGTTTGGAAACATGACGGGTTCCTGGGCAACTCCTTGGCGAGCATGCAGGTGATCAAGCACCTGGCGACACCGAAGGATCGGGCCGCCATGGAGGCCGGGCTGGAAGGCGGCGATGTCATCGAGATTGCTCGCTCGGCGGTCTCGGTAAGTGTTGAATTTTTGCCATCATTGGTTTTTCTTATGTCTAATTTCTCTAACTCTTTGAACACCTCGTTTCCTGTGGCAAATCATCGTCCACTTTGGTCACCTCTCGGAGAGGTTGACGGCTCTGGAGAAGGAGCTGAAGCAGGAGTCCGACCAAGCTCGGAAGGATAAAGCTCGCATGGGGAACGAGCTCGACAAGCTCAGGGTCGAGTTCGAGGGGAGGACGACGAGGGTCGAATACCTTGAGGGCCTGGTCGCAAAGCTAGAGGGTGACCTTCTTCGCTAGAAGGAGGAGGCGGCCAAACAATTGGCCGAAGCGATAGAGGCCAAGGCTGCCGCAGGTGAAGGAGGCCGAGGATGCCACTATGGTGAAGGCGCAAGGCTTTCTCGCCCAGAACATGGCCAAAGCCTATGTCGACGCCCTCGCCCGGGTGTTGAAGGCATACCCCGAGGTGGACTGTTCGGGATGGAGGTTGTTCCCGGGCCACGTCGAAGGCTTCGACCACGAGTCGGAGGGAGAAGAAGAAGAAGAAGGGAATGACAAAGTCGAGCCTGAGGTTGAGGTCGTCGGCGAGGTCCAGGGGTCTGTGGTCACCCCGCTGGCAATGGTGACCCCTTCAGGGACGTCGACCCCCACCCACTCTCGCCGCCCCGGGAAAGAGGTCGTGCCCTGACTTCGCTTGCTTTTTCTTTTATTCTGCTTTTTTGAGTTTTTAAGTGTAATGCCTAACTGCGGACTGGCCACCGCTTTTTTGTAATGAATGAAAACATCCTTTTGGGCTCGACACCGCGTCTCTCTGTCATAACTTTCTCAAAAAAACTCTTGAAATTTGGCTAAGTGTAGGGATTCGGCTAAGTGTTGAAAATTTGTTGTTTGCTTCGACTTCTTTTCAGCTTGCGGAGGTGACTCAAACCGTCGAGCCTACTCGCTCGGGGGAAAGCGCTCGTCCCGAGGTTGGCTTAGGGGCGACGAGGCTATGCTTGACGAGGTGCTGAGAGCGGCTCTATGAAGTCGAGTTGGGGTTGTGCAGAGCCGTAAGTGAGCGGAACCACCTGCAACTCATCCTGGGTCGGCGGGACATTGAGTTTCGGCGACTGGAGAGCAGGCTCACCGAGATGGCCCCCTTAGGAGAGGATGATGGCTCGTCGACCACCTTTAGTTACGGCCTACGGCTTAAGTGCATCTGCCAGACTTTATCGAAAATAACAGCGGAGAGGGACGATCTGCTCTCTGAGATTCGTCACTTGCAAACGGTAGAGACGGACCTTAGGACGGAGAGAGAGGGATTGACGGCAGAGGTGGCCAAACTGACGGCCGAACGTGACGAACTGACGGCCGAGGTCGACGCGCTGAAGAGAGCCACGGTGGACAAGAGCATCGAAGTCACTTATCTCCGCTGTCTTATCGCCAGTCGCTCTGGCATCCCGAGCTCCGCAATACCTCCTCGCTTCGAGGTCGATGTAAAAGATGACTCTCTGAGGGAGCGGATCTCAGAGCTGGAGGCGAAGGTGGCTCGCCTCAGACCGCATCCGGGGCCGATCAATGTTAGGAGCACTTCATGTACTCGTGCGGAGAGCGAGCGGGGCATTTCGTTTTACGAGCTCGCAACCCATTCGCCCATCGGCCAACCTAGTCCGGGGGATGCACAAAGCGGGGTTGCCATTTCATCGAGCAGAGCATCCATCGGAGCGACTGTTAGGAGTAGCGCCGAGAACACGTCTCAATTCGTCGGTTTGGGGTCGAGTTCCGGAGGCAAACGTCGCCGCCCTCGAGTGTCCTTGAAGCGGAACATCCCTGCGCCAAGGTGGCGTTGAAGATCTTGCTTTTGAGGCCTTTGTATTTAGTCTAAGCATAACAAGCCAGCATTGTAATTTTTGCTTTTTAACGCCTTGTAATCTGGTTGTAAGGAAGAGTCGCCTTGTATTGTGTCCCCCCTCTTAATGATGTTTCTTTCTTAGACTTGTGCGTTTTTAGTGGCCCTGTGTGGTTATTTTGTTTGTGACTGTGTTCATCGTGCCAAGGTCCCTGAGCTGAACTTCTACTCGCTTGGGGGTCGGCATTATGAGCGTTCGGCAAGGGGTGCTGAGCTTCTGCTTCGGTCATTTAATCTAGCGAAATTTGTAAGATGAGCGAGCTTTATGCGGCAGAGGGGTAGCCTCGCTTCTGCCTGTTGCTCCCGGAGGCCTTTCTTCTCGCTTGCTTAAGAGCAAGTTTGCGAAGCAAGGCCGAGCCAAGTATTGGATCGGGAACTATCGCTGGAGTTGTTCAACGGTTGTGGGAGCAATTCCGAATGACGACCCACTCCTAGCTCGCTTAAAAGCGAGCTTGCGAAGTAGAATCGAGCCAAGTGTTGGACTCCGAACCACCGTTAGAGTTATTCAACGGTTGTGGGAGCAATTTCGAATGGTGAACTACTTCTAGCTTGCTTAAGAGCGAGCTTGCGAGGTAGAATCGAGCCAAGTGTTGGACTCCGAACCATCGTTAGAGTTATTCAACGGTTGTGGGAGCAATTCCGAATGGCGAACTACTTCTAGCTTGCTTAAGAGCGAGCTTGCGAGGTAGAATCGAGCCAAGTGTTGGACTCCAAACCATCATTAGAGTTATTCAACGGTTGTGGGAGCAATTCCGAATGGCGAACTACTTCTAGCTTGCTTAAGAGCGAGCTTGCGAGGTAGAATCGAGCCAAGTGTTGGACTCCGAACCATCGTTAGAATTATTCAACGGTTGTGGGAGCAATTCCGAATGGCGAACTACTTCTAGCTTGCTTAAGAGCGAGCTTGCGAGGTAGAATCGAGGCAAGTGTTGGACTCCGAACCATCGTTAGAGTTATTCAACGGTTGTGGGAGCAATTCCGAATGGCAACCCACTCCTAGCTCGCTTAAGAGCGAGCTTGCGGAGTAGACTCGAACCAAGTGTTGGACTCCGAACCATCGTTAGAGTTGTTCAACAGTTGTGGGAGCAATTCCGAATGGCGACCCACTCCTAGCTCGCTTAAGAGCGAGCTTGCGGAGTAGACTCGAACCAAGTGTTGGACTCCGAACCATCGTTAGGGTTGTTCAACGGTTGTGGGAGCGATTCCGAATGGCGACCCACTCCTAGCTCGCTTAAGAGCGAGCTTGCGGAGTAGACTCGAACCAAGTGTTGGACTCCGAACCATCGTTAGAGTTCTTCAACGGTTGTGGAAGCAATTCCGAATGGTGACCCACTCCTAGCTTGCTTAAGAGCGAGCTTGCGGAGTAGACTCGAACCAAGTGTTGGACTTCGAACCATCGTTAGAGTTGTTCAACGGTTGTGGGAGCAATTCTGAATGGTGACCCACTCCTAGCTCGCTTAAGAGCGAGCTTGCGCAGCAGAATCGAACCAAGTGTTGGACTCCGAAACCATCGTTAGGGTGAAGAGTAAAGGCAGAGAGATGCAAGCAATTTTACAAGTAAATGTGAAAAAACTTTCTTTGTTAATGACTAATAGTTGGCTGCTTCTAAAGTTGCGAGCCGTTATTACAAGAGAGAAATAAAGGAAAAAATACAAGGGAAAGGAGAGGAACGGTTCGACATCCCAGAATACTTAGAGAGGCGCTGAGGCACTTTCTTGGTATTTCAAAAGATGGTCGGCATTCCATATCTTGGGGATCTCTCTGCCTTCGAGGTCTTCGGACGTTGGTCGGACACTCTCTTGAGGGATCTCTAGAGTTTTGAGGGAGAAGACTGGTCCCCCAGTCGAGGTCATGTAGCACTTGCGGGCCGTTTCCTGGTCGCCTTTTACTTCCCCTACTCCTGCCCGAGTGGGGAATTTCATCTGGAGGTGATAGGCAGAAGGGACGGCTTCAAGAGCTGCTAGGCCGGGTCGTCCCAAAATGACATTGTAAGCTGCAGGGACATCTACGACCATAAAGTCCATCGACTCCGTTCGGATAGTAGGAGTTTTGCCAGCGGTTACGTCGAGGGTGATCACCCTTCAATAGTCACTGGCACTCTCGTGAACCCATGGAGTGTGTAGCCGGTGGGTTTGAGTCTGTCCCGGGATAGTTTGAGGCCTTTGAAAGCGGCGAGGAAGAGGATGTTAACGGAGCTGCCATTGTCCACTAGGATCCTCTCCACCTTAAAGTTTGCCATATGGAGATTGATGACGAGTGCGTCACAATGGGGGGTTCGGACACCCTCAAGGTCTTTGTCTGAGAATGTGACGGGCACTCCGAGGCCTTTAGGAGGAGGGGTGGTGCGAACCGAATTGACTTCCCTAATGAACGCTTTCGAGAGGAGTTTGAGGAGCCCCCCATCGGGCCCATATGAATGAGGTGTAGGACACGCTCCTCTTCGAAGTCGGGCGTTTCATCGCGTTCAGGATGCTTGTTAGCCCCCCGAGGTGGGGGAGGAAGGTCGGCTCGGTCCTTTCTCACAAACCTGGTCAGCTACCCCCTCTGGATGAGGGCTTCTATCTCATTCTTCAAGGCCCGACAATCATTGGTGTCGTGGGCATGGTCCCGGTGATAACGGCACCACTTCTCTTCATCCCTCTTCTTGTTGGGGGTGTTCATTTTTGGTTTAGGAGGTATCACCCCCTCCTTATCAACTTCCATAAGAATGGTGGAGACATTGGCATTAAGGGGAGTAAAATTTTCAAATCTAGGGGGAGGTCGGCACTAGCCGCCATTATCCTTCTGGAGCTTCTTGGCTCCTTCCTCTTCTGTTCCCATTCTCTTAGACCCGGAGGAAGATCCCTCCAAGTTGGGGCGGTGCTCAGCTTCTTCGGCCCGAATATACTTTTCGCTCCGGAGGAGGAGGTCAGAGAAGTTCTGTGGGGGCTTCTTGGCGAGGGAGGAGCGGAGGCTGGCGTTGAGGACATTGGATTGAAATGCTGCTGCAGCAACCGACTGGTCGAGGGATGCTATGGACCTGGCTTCAGCTGTGAACCTTTTCACATAGTCTCTCAGCTTCTCACCCTTCTTCTGGTGGAGGCAGAGTAGCGAAATGCTGGTCTTCTCAGTTCTGCAGCTACTCACGAAGTGGGTGACGAAGAGTGTCTCAAATTGCTCGAAGGAGAATATTGAGGAGGGGGCAAGGCGAGAGTACCATTCTCGAGCCGGACCCTTGAGAGTTGCGGGGAAGGTTTTGCAGAGCAGAGCATCGGAAGCTTGATGGATGAGCATGAGGGTCTTGAAGCTTTCGATGTGATCTACGGGATCAGTCTCCCCGGAATAAGTCTCAAATTGAGGAGGCTTAAAGCCGATTGGTACGGGTGCATCCATTATGGTTCGGGAAAAAGGAGGTCGACTAGGATGAAGGG
Source organism: Hemerocallis citrina (assembly GCA_017893485.1). Lineage (NCBI taxonomy): Eukaryota > Viridiplantae > Streptophyta > Magnoliopsida > Asparagales > Asphodelaceae > Hemerocallis > Hemerocallis citrina. The sequence continues at coordinate 93,365,839 of CM030365.1, read as the reverse complement.
TCCTTCCTCTAAGCTCTTCTCCTCGGTCTAACTGACCCAAGCGCCTTTCCATCTCATGGAGACGACGGTAGACAGCGTCATCCCTCCGACGGTAATCAGCCGAGCTTCTAGACTCATCTTCGTACGAGGAAGAGCGGGGGCTACGACGACGTTAGCTCCTGGAGCGGCGAGGACTTGGCATGTGCCGGGGGTTGCTAGGAGCTGGAGGAGGAGTTAGGGACCGTCGGCGAGGACTTCGGACCGGAGGAGTGGGAATCCTTGGAGCATTGGTGTTGTTGGGACGGAGATTGAGAGCTTGCAGGACAGTTGCCTGGAACTGCTAGAACTTGGCACGGGTGATGGGTGCCTCATCGTTCCTAGGATGTTGCCGACCGGCAGGGGAATGGGGTCTTCTTCTGTGACGCTCGGGGGACTCTCTCAGCCCCCTTCGGATAGGGGACCTTCTGTAGTCTCGGCGGTGAGGAGATCGCTCATCCGGACGTTGCTGGCGGGAGGCTCCCTCTCGGGCCCGCTTTTCATCCAGACGGCGGTGAAGATCCTCATCCTTCTGCTGATTGAGGACGGTGTTGCGAAGGTCGGAAGCTCGGGGATTGTGGGAGGCCATAGAGTCCGAAGAGGCATTGTGGATGGAGACGTGGTCCAGATGGAGAGGTTGTTTCTGCGGGTTGGGACCCTTAGGAGGTTGTTGATTCTGAGGAGGAGGCAGGTCCTGTTGGAGAGGGTCCTCGGCTTGAGGCGGAAGTTGCCCCTACTGTTGAATGGGTTGAGGGGGGACTTCCTGTTGCTGATCGGGGTTGGGTCCTCGGTTGGACCCTCCGGATCTGGCTTTCCTAGGAGGCATGGCTGGAGAAGATCTGACCAACGGGAAGAGGGGAGGCTGCTATTCGTTGATTCCCACAGACGGCGCCAATCTATTGCCACTGAATCTGGTGTGGGGGCAAACAGATAGTATTTGTGAATTCTTGGGAAACTTTGAATAACAAACCTGTTACCTGTTCCGCCGGAGTTTGACCGTTGCTCCCGCCGTTCACCTGCAAAAAGTGCGAGACACCGGGGTTGTTCCCGGCGACACACCCTCCGACGCTCAAGTCAGTAATCAGAAGTGATTATGAAAGAGCGTAAAACTGGCAAAAGATCGATTACCTCTTAATGGAGATGGATGGGGGGTATTTATAGGCGCCGCTGGGATCGGATTAGGAATATAATCCCTGTGGTTAGATAAGGAATGTAATCTCTAATCTCCAGTGAAAGGATAGATATGAATCAGGGCCGTTGATTAGGATTAATCAGAAACCCTAATTCTATCCTTTCTGGACCGGGATTATTGCGGGTTGAAACCCGCACCCAGTTGAGGTGGATCCGTTCGGGGGTTAGTGGGTTTCCAAGAAAGAGAACCAGTACCCACTTCGGACCCATTGGTAGGTAAAATTACCATTTTACCCCTGGGCTTCAAGATTCGTGCCCGATTTGGACGGTTCCGATTTAACCCCATTTTTAGCCATATCAATAGCCTATATTGGCCACTTCTCAAATTCAATAATCACTTTCATCACTTTGCTGGTACCTGGGTCTCAATTACCCTCTAGAATCCACATCTTTCATGTTCAATGTTGCCGCTAAATTCGGTGTGGGGGCAAACAGATGAATTTGTGGATTCTCAGGGAAACTGAATAGTAAACTTGAATACTTGTTCCGTCGGTCTTCGATCGTCGATCCTGCCGCGGACCTGCAAAAAGTGCGAGACACCGGGGTTGTTCCCGGTGACGCACCCTCCGACGCTCAAGTCAGTAATCTGAAAAGACTATGAAAGAGCGCAAAAACTGGTGAAAGATTGATTACCTCTTAATGGAGATGGGTGGGGGGTATTTATAGGCGTTTTAGGGAACGGATTAGGAATGTAATCCTCGTGATCTGATATGGAATATTCCCCCCGTAAACAGATTAGGAATGTAATCTGATGAGGTATATTCCCTGTAATCAGATAAGGAATTTAATCCCCAAATCCCAGTGAAGAGATAGACGTACATCAGGGCCGTTGATCAAGATTAATCAGGGACCCTAATCTTACTTGTTGGGTCGGGTGTGCAGTGGTTAAGGACCCGCACCCTCTTGTTGGCGGACCCATTCGCGGGTTATTGGGTCCTTGGGGAAAAGATCCAATACCCATTTTGGACCCTTTTGTAGGGGAAATTACCGTTTTACCCCTGGATTTCAAGATTCGTATCTGATTTGGACGGTTCCGATTAAACCCTATTTTTAGCCATATCACGAGCCCCCCACTCCTAAAGGCTAAATTTGGTCGGCCTTTGAGGAGTAGTTTAACTGTTTTTTATGGCTAGCAGAGTTGTATCGGAGTTCAAATGAAGGGTTTGCGAATCTTGAGGGAGGTAGTGTGGTAATTCCTTATGATCGGGCGGTGTTCTTGTGTGAATATCTTCTTAGCCTCGTAATCTCTCGGTGAACAGTTCTGTCGTTTCCCTCTGTCGAGAGTTGCGTTTACCGGCGCCATAACTCCGACCCTTCCCAGAGCTCGACGACCAGGATGCCGAGGTCGGAGATCGGTTCGGCGATTCTTTCCGATGGGGAGAGGGACCTCGGCGTGGTCGCGAGCCTGGAGAGGGGGCTCATCGAAGTCCGAAGGCCAGATTTCCCATGTACAGGGGGTCGGAACCAAGGGCATTTGGCGGTCAATGTCGACCTTAGGCTTATAATACGGTCGGTGGCAAAAATGCTCACCAGCTGGTGCCGAGGCTCGAGACGACATTTTTGGAGATTTTGACTGCCAAACTCAAGCTCGTAATAAGGTCGGTGTCAAGAACGCTCGGAGCGGGTGCCGAACTCAAGCCCGTAATATGGTCGGTGTCAAGAACGCTCGGCAGCTGGCGCCGAGGCTTGAGACTTGGAAATTTTTTGGAGATCTTGACTGCCGAACTCAAGCCCGTAATACGGTCGGTGGCAAGAACGCTCGGAGCGGGCGCCGAACTCAAGCCCGTAATACGGTCGGTGTCAAGAACGCTCGGCAGCTGGCACCGAGGCTTGAGACTTGGAAATTTTTCGGAGATCTTGACTGCCGAACTCAAGCCCGTAATACGGTCGGTGGCAAGAACGCTCGGAGCGGGCGCCGAACTCAAGCCCGTAATACGGTCGGTGTCAAGAATGCTCGGCGGCTGGTGCCGAGGCTTGAGACTTGGAAATTTTTTGGAGATCTTGACTGCCGAACTCAACCTCGTAATACGGTCGGTGGCAAGAACGCTCGGAGCGGGCGCCGAACTCAAGCCCGTAATACGGTCGGTGTCAAGAACGCTCGGCAGCTGGTGCCGAGGCTTGAGACTTGGAAATTTTTTGGAGATCTTGACTGCCGAACTCAAGCCCGTAATACGGTCGGTGTCAAGAACGCTCGGCAGCTGGCGCCGAGGCTTGAGACTTGGAAATTTTTTGGAAATCTTGACTGCCGAACTCAAGCCCGTAATACGGTCGGTGGCAAGAACGCTCGGAGCGGGCACCGAACTCAAGCCCGTAATACGGTCGGTGTCAAGAACGCTCGGTAGCTGGCGCCGAGGCTTGAGACATGGAAATTTTTTGGAGATCTTGACTGCCGAACTCAAGCCCGTAATATGGTCGGTGGCAAGAACGCTCGGAGCGGGCGCCGAACTCAAGCCCGTAATACGGTCGGTGTCAAGAACGCTCGGCAGCTAGCGCCGAGGCTTGAGACTTGGAAATTTTTTGGAGATCTTGACTGCCGAACTCAAGCCCGTAATACGGTCGGTGGCAAGAACGCTCGGAGCGGGCGCCGAACTCAAGCCCGTAATACGGTCGGTGTCAAGAACGCTCGGCGGCTGGTGCCGAGGCTTGAGACTTGGAAATTTTTTGGAGATTTTGACTGCCGAACTCAAGCCCGTAATACGATCGGTGGTAAGAACGCTCGGAGCGGGCGCCGAACTCAAGCCCGTAATACGGTCGGTGTCGAGAACGCTCGGCAGTTAGCGCCGAGGCTTGAGACTTGGAAATTTTTTGGAGATCTTGACTGCCGAACTCGAGCCCGTAATACGGTCGGTGGCAAGAACGTTCGGAGCGGGCACCGAACTCAAGCCCGTAATACGGTCGGTGTCAAGAACGCTCGGCGGCTGGTGTCGAGGCTTGAGACTTGGAAATTTTTTGGAGAACTTGACTGTCGAACTCAAGCCCATAATACGGTCGGTGGCAAGAATGCTCGGAGCAGGCGCCGAACTCAAGCCCGTAATACGGTCGGTGTCAAGAACGCTCGGCAGCTGGTGCCGAGGCTTGAGATTAAATGGTTCTGACGGATGTGATGGCCCCTGGGTTTCTGACAGATGTGACATCCATTAATGCTGCGTCCCCTGGGCTTCTTCTGACGTGATTGTCATTAATGAGCCGTTTGGGCAGGCGTGGCAAACAAGGCGACGGTTGGGGTCGCCTTTTGTCGCTTTGTGGAGGTGGGCCTGTGGTAAAAGCCCATTAGCCTCGATTGACGCGCTGGCTCTATATAAAACCCCCACCCCCTCTTCATTTTTCACTTTTCAACTCTTCACTCTGTTGTTTTCGTTTGAAATTGCTAGAGCTCCAGGTGATCGCTGATCTTTTTCCGGCGAGCTTTCCGACGACATCTCCGTTCAAGGTAACTTATATTTTAGTTTCTAAACATGTCTGTCTCCATCTCCTCTTCTTCGTCTGAGCCCTCCCTTGAAGTCGCCGAAGCTCCGACTTCTAGCCGACCTCACAAAAGCAAGGAGGTGTTCGGCAAAGATTCTGTCGTGGTGGAGCCGAAGCGCATGCCGGAGTTCGGCAGATTACCGGGGCCGCTGACTGGGCTTCACAGGGTTCGGGAACTTCCAGAGGAGGACGCCGAACGCATTGTGTATGGGAGGGCCCGGTCGTTCGAGGAGAATGCGGCGAGGGAGACGACGGAGGCCGACGAGACGGTGTCGATCCTCAGCGAAGATGACTTGGGAGTGATCCGGGGTTGCTTTCAGATCCCGGAGGAGTATGAGCTTATGTTGCCGGGTCCCGGGATTAGGGCCAACTCGCCGCTGTCGGTGACCGTGTGTTGCTGGCCGGTCGACGCCTTTATCGCCAGGGCTCGGCTGCCTCTCCATCCGTTCGCGGTTGTTGAATTAAGGTGGGTTGGGGTCAGCCCCATCCAACTTATGCCGAACGCATGGAGAGTAATAAACGGCTTCGTACTTTACTGCCAAGCTGCTGGGATTCAGCCGGAGCTGAACGTGCTTCGGACCATCGACCAGCCACATCAGGGGAACAGGTCGGCGTACCAGTACTATTTGACTCCGAGGCACGGAGGCAGGCTCGTCGTGTGCCCTGATTCCATCAAGTACTGGCGCGAGAAGTTTCTTCTGGTGCGTAGCCCGGAGGCCTGGCCCATCCCTGTTAGTTGGGTGGAAGGTGTGCCGAAGAAGGTGAAGGCGCTGCCGACACTTCGGCCCGAAGAGGAGGAGGCTGTACGGGTACTCCTGGGTCGGTCGAAGCTTGACTGGAGGGATCTGACCGAGGACGTCCTGTTTAAGGGAGGGCTCGTTCATGCCGATCCCAGTACGCAGCTTCCTTTATTTATTATCGTTGTTTTACTTCTTGCGCTTCATTCTTCATGGTTCGTTCCGAACTAATCAACTTGTCTTATGGTGCAGAGTCTATGGATTATCAGGCAGTGTTGGCGCTGAGGGCAGGCCTCGCTAACAAGGCACCAAAGAAGAGGAAGAGGGTGGTCTCCAAGCTGTCCGCGGCAAAGGCTCTGAAGGTTACCGAGGTGGCTGAGGAGGTAGAGATCCTGGAGAGCCCCGCTCCTGAGGGCGGGGTTGCTTCGTCGTCGACCAGGGTCGGCGAATTTCCCATCGCCGCGGCCCTCACTATGGCGACGCCGCCGCTGACGAAGGCGGCCGAGGAGCTTCTGACCGAGGCTCACAAAAGGATCCACGTCCCGGACTGGCAGGTTCGGAAGCACGACGGGTTCCTTGGCAATTCTTTGGCGAGCATGGAGGCCATCAAGCACCTCGCCACGCCGAAGGATAGGGCGGCCATGGAGGCCGGACGGGAGGGAGACGACGTTATCGAGATAGCGCGCTCAGCGGTGTCGGTGAGTGTTGGATCTATTCCCCCGCTTTTTATGCCGAACTTCTTAAGTTATAATTTTTATGAATTCCTTGCCTTCTAATCGCAGATCGTTGTTCACTTTAGGCACCTTACCGAGAGGCTGGCGGCCCAGGAGAAGGAGATGAAGAAGGAGAACGACCAAGCTCGGAAGGAGAAGGCCTAGATAAGGAACGAGCTCGACAAGCTTGAATTGAATTTCGAGGCGAAGTCGGCGAGGGTTGCCTACCTCGAGGACAGGGTTGCGATGCTGGAGGACAACCTTCGTCAGCAAAAGGAGGAGGCGGCCAGGCAGTTGGCGGAGGCTGCCGAGGCCAAAGCGGCGGCGGTGAAGCAGGCGGAGGATGCAACCTTGGAGAAGGCGCAAGGCTTCCTCGCCCAGAATATGGCCAAGGCCTTTGCCGACGCTATCGCCCGGGTGACAGAGGCCTACCCCCACGTGGACTGCTCGGGTTGGAGGCTGTTCCCGGGGCACGTTGAGGGCTTCGACCCTGAATCGGAGGGAGAGGAAGAAGAAGAAGAGGAGAGGGGTGACGACGATCCTGTGGTGGATCCCCCCGTCGGAGTTCAGGGGTCAGTGGTTACCCCATTGGTGACGGTGGCCCCTTCGGAAGTGTCGTCCCCGACCCCCGCTCGCCGCCCCGGGAAAGAGGTCGAGCCCTGACCCTGTTTTGTTGTTTCCTCTTTTTTTTTTGTTTTTGACGTGTAATGCCTAATAGCGGACTGGCCACCGCTACCCCTTTTTCCTTTTGAAATGAATGAAAAACACAACTTTTTGGGCTCGATCTCATGTCTTTGTCTGTTGACTGTTGAACGCTCGAGCATTTGTTCGAAAGAACTCCCGAGGTCTGGGACTTAGACGACATCTGAATTTTTGTTGCTTGTTTGCATTTCTTTTCAGCTCGCGGTGGTAACTCGTGACGTCGAGCGCCCTCGCTCGGATAGTAAGGTCGGGAACAAGGTTGGTTTGAAGGCGACGAGGCTGTGCTTGGCGAAGTGTCGAGAGCGGCTTTTCGAAGTCGAGCTCGGATTGCGCCGAGCCGAGAAAGAGCGGAGCCAGCTTCAGCTCATACTTGGTCAGCGAGATCTCGATATCCAGCGCTAGGAGGGCAGGATTGCCGAGATGACCACCTCAGGAGGGGAAGATGGTTCGCCGGTTGCCTTTACCAAGGGGCTTCGGACCAAGTGTTTTCGCCATACTTTGTCGAAGGTGACGGCGGAGAGGGATGGCTTGCTCTCGGAGATCCATCATCTACGAACCGTGGAGGCGGGGCTTCGGACTGAGGGGGAAGCGTTAGCCTCGACGGTGGCCAAGTTGACTACCGAGCGGGATGAGCTTACTGCCGAGGTCGATGTGTTGAAGAGGGCCACGGTGGACAGGGGCATCAAGGTTACCCACCTTCGGTGCCTCGTGGCGAATCGCTCCGATGCCCGGAGTTCCGCAACGCCGCCTCGCTTCGGGGTCGACGTCGGGGACGGCTCGTTGCGAGACCGGATCTCAGAACTAGAGGCGGAGATAGCCCGGCTCAAACCACGTTCGGGGCCAATCAATGTCAGGAGCACTTCATATACTCGTGCGGAGAGCGACCGCGGCATTTCATTTTACGAGATGGCGACCCGTCCGCCCCTCGGCCATCCAAGCCCGGGAGATGCGCAAAGTTCCGTGGCCATTTCGTCGAGCGGCGCATCCGTCGGCATGGCTGCCAGAAGTAGTGCCGAGGACACGTCCCAACTTGCTGGCCTGGGATCGGGTTCTGGAGGCAAACGTCGCCGACCTCAAGTGTCCTTGAAGAGGAGCATCCCTGCGCCTCGGAAGCGTTGATGGCTCCGAGTTCGGTGTCTTGTAATCTTCGCTTTTCAGCTCCTTGTAATCTTTAGTACCTTGTAATATTGATGTATGTAAGGGTTGCTTTTAATAAAATTGGAATCGATTTAATCGTCGCCGTATCGTAGTTGCCCAGTTTTTTGACTGGTCTTGACTGCCGAACTCAAGCCCGTAATACGGTCGGTGTCAAGAACGCTCGGAGCGGGTGCCGAACTCAAGCCCGTAATACGGTCGGTGTTAAGAACGCTTGGTAGCTGGCGCCGAGGCTTGAGACTTGGAAATTTTTTGGAGATCTTGACTGCCGAACTCAAGCGCGTAATGCAGTTGGTGGCAAGAATGTTCGGCGCGGGTGCCGAACTCACGCCCGTGATGCGGTTGGTGTCAAGAATGTTCGGCAACCAAGTGTTGGAGTCCGAACCATTCAACGGCTGTGGGAGCAATCCCGAATGTCGAACTACTTCTAGTTCGCTTAGGGGCGAACTTGCAAAGTAGAATCGAACCAAGTGTTGGACTCCGGAACCATTGTTAATTCAGGAGGCGTAGGAGCAATTCCGAATGGCGAATCACTTCTAGCTCGCTTAGTAGCGAACTTGCGAAGTGGAATCGAACCAAGTGTTGGACTCCGTACCATTCAACGGCTGTGGGAGCAATTCCGAATGGCGAACTACTTCTAGTTCGCTTAGGAGCGAACTTGCAAAATAGAATCGAGCCAAGTGTTGGACTCCGGAACCATTGTTAATTCAGGAGGTGTAGGAGCAATTCCGAATGGCGAATCACTTCTAGCTCGCTTAGTAGCGAACTTGCGAAGTGGAATCGAACCAAGTGTTGGACTCCGTACCATTCAACGGCTGTGGGAGCAATTCTGAATGGCGAACTACTTCTAGTTCGCTTAGGAGCGAACTTGCAAAGTAGAATCGAGCCAAGTGTTGGACTCCGGAACCATTGTTAATTCAGGAGGCGTAGGAGCAATTCTGAATGGCGAATCACTTCTAGCTCGCTTAGTAGCGAACTTGCGAAGTGGAATCGAACCAAGTGTTGGACTCCGTACCATTCAACAGCTGTGGGAGCAATTCCGAATGGCGAACTACTTCTAGTTCGCTTAGGAGCGAACTTGCAAAGTAGAATCGAGCCAAGTGTTGGACTCCGGAACCATTGTTAATTCAGGAGGCGTAGGAGCAATTCCGAATGGCGAATCACTTCTAGCTCGCTTAGTAGCGAACTTGCGAAGTGGAATCGAACCAAGTGTTGGACTCCGTACCATTCAACGGCTGTGGGAGCAATTCCGAATGGCGAACTACTTCTAGTTCGCTTAGGAGCGCACTTGCAAAGTAGAATCGAACCAAGTGTTGGACTCCGGAACCATTGTTAGATTAAAGAGTTAAAAGCAGAGAGATGTAATAGCAGTAAAAATATGAAAAAACTTTATTTATTAATATCTAATGCTCGGCCGCTTCTAAAGTTGCTAGCCATTATTACAATGGAAAAAATAAACAAAGAAATCACTACTAGCAAAAGGAAGGGAATGGTTCGACATCTCGAGTTACTTAGGGAGGCGTAGGTGCCTTCTCTTGGTATTTCAAAAGATGATCGGCATTCCAGGTCCTGGGAATTTCTCTGCCTTCGAGATCTTCTAGCTTGTATGCACCAGGGCAGATTACTTTTGAGATTTTGTACGGTCCCTTCCAATTCGGGGCCAGTTTACTTTTATGTCCGGGGAACGAGATGGCCAATTTTCGGAGGACTAGATCCCCTTCTTTGAGGTCCGTCGGGCGGACCCTTTTGTTGTATGCTAGCTCGATCCTCCTTCGGTAAGCTTCCTGGCGTATGGCCGCTCTCTCTCGGATTTCATCTATCAGATCTAAGCTTGCTCTGAGCTCTCTGGCGTTCTGTTCTTCTTCATAAGCTATCAGACGAGGGGAGGGTATCCCGACTTCTAGGGGGATGATGGCCTCGGCCCCATAGGTGAGATTAAATGGGCTCTCGCCTGTTGGGGTCCGCTTGGTGGTGCGGTGATTCCAGAGCACATTTGGTAGCTGATCGACCCACAGTCCTTTGGAACACTTGTCTAATCTCTTCTTGATGCCCGAAAGAATCTGTCGGTTGGCATTCTCGGCCTGGCCATTCGACTGAGGATGGGAGACTGAGGAGAATTGGTGTTGTATGGAGAGGTCCTCACATAAAGCTCGGAAGGCGGCTCCAGTAAACTGTGTTCCATTATCCGTGACTATGACTCGGGGAACGCCGAACCGGCAAATCACATTTTTCCAGAAGAATTGAATGACCCTATGCTTGGTGATTGTAGCCAGGGGCTCGGCTTCTATCCATTTAGAGAAGTAGTCGACCGCCACGACTAGGAACTTTAGCTGTCCGGGGGCTGGTGGAAACGGCCCTAGTAAATCCATCCCCCACATAGCGAAGGGGATCAGACTTGATAGGGAGGCGAGCGGTGTTTGTGGGAGGCGTCGGATGTCAGAATACTTTTGACAGGAGCTGCATTACCGAACGTGTCGTTCGGAGTCCCGTAGGAGAGTGGGCCAGTAATACCCGTAGTTCAACACTTTACGCGCCAGGGCTCTGGAGCCAGAATGGACCCCGCCGATGCCCTCGTGGAGCTCTTGCAGGGCATAGTCGGCTTGCCCGGGGGAAAGACACTTTAGGTAAGGGCGACCGTCCACCTGTGTGAATGAGCGTTTATATAGGATACCTTCGATTAATGTATAACGCTCGGCTCGGGTCCTGATCCTTCTTGCTTCCCTCGGATCTTCGGGGAGGAGTCCATCCTTTAAGAACTCGACGAGGGGTTTCATCCAGTTGTCTTCGAGGAGGACGGGCAATGTTTCGACGGAGTCAGGCGACTCGTCCTCTATGCTCGGCTTCAGGAGGACTTCTATCAATACGGTCTGTTCCAGACCTTGAAGGGAAGAGGAGGCTAACTTGGATAAGGCGTCGGCCTGGGCATTTTCTTCTCGGGGGATCCTTTGGATGAGGGTCTCTTCGAACAGTGCCATGAGGCTCTTTACTTTGGCCAAGTATTTAACCATTCTATCATCGCGGGCTTCATACTCGCCGAGGACTTGATTGACGATCAACTGAGAGTCACTGAAGATCTGTAGCCGTTGTGCCCCTGCATTTCGGGCCATTCGAAGTCCAGCTATTAGTGCCTCGTATTCGGCCTCGTTGTTCGAGGCTTTGAAGTTTATACGGAGGGAATATTGGAGGACAAAGTCATCTGGGCCCGCCAGGATGACCCCTGCTCCGCTTCCTTCATTACAAGAGGATCCGTCGACATAGACCATCCAGACGGGTGGTCCCTTCATCGCTTGCTCGGAGTCGGGGATAGTTGTTTCCACTATGAATTCGGCCAGTGCCTGAGCCTTGATCGCGGTCCGAGGCTGATAAGTTATATCATGTTGGCTCAGCTCGATCGACCACTTCATGAGGCGGCCGGAAGTCTCAGGCCTGTGAAGGACTTATTTCAGCGGCTGGTCGGTAAGGATGACCACCGAATGGGACTGGAAGTAGGGTCGAAGCTTTCTCGCGGCCATTACCAGGGCATAGGCTATTTTCTCAATCTTCGGGTACCGGAGCTCGACGTCCCGGAGCACTTTACTGACATAGTAAATGGGCCTCTGAGCCCTTTCTTCTTCTCTGACTAAGACCGCACTGAGCGTCTGTTCGGAAGCTGCCAGGTAGAGGTAGAGTGGTTCGCCGGGTATTGGTTTGCTAAGGAGAGGTGGATTGACGAGGTAAGCTTTAAGCTGGTCGAAGTAGTCTTGTTGCTGCTGCCCCCACTCGAATCCTTTAGCCCCCCTGAGGGCTTTGAAGAACGGGAGGCACTTCTCCCCGGACTTCGACAGAAAGCGCCCTATGGCGGCTATGCGACCAGTCAATCTCTGAACTTCTTTAACATTTCTGGGAGGGGCCATGTCCAATATGGCCTTGATCTTCTTCAGATTTGCTTCAATTCCTCGTTGGCTAACCATGAAGCCAAGGAATTTCCCTGATGAGACGCCGAACGCACACTTGTTCGGGTTGAGTCTCATATTGTGCTTTCTTAGGACGTCGAAGGCCTCCTGAAGGTCGGCCACATGGTCAACACCTCGGACGCTCTTTACAAGCATATCGTCGACGTACACTTCCATGTTCCGGCCGATCTGGGCCTGGAAAACCTTGTTGACGAGGCGTTGGTATGTTGCCCCTGCGTTCTTTAGGCCGAATGGCATGACTCTGTAGCAATAAAGGCCTTGGTCGGTCACAAAAGATGTCTTCGGGATATCCGGGGGGAACATTCTTATTTGATTGTAACCCGAGAAAGCATCCATGAAGCTGAGGAGCTCATGTCCCGAGGTTGCGTCAATCAGAGTGTCAATGCTCGGTAGAGGGAAAGGATCTTTGGGACAGGCCTTATTGAGGTCGGTGAAATCAATGCAAATTCTCTAAGTCCCATTGGACTTCTTCACCATTACTACGTTTGACAACCATTCAGGGTAGTTTACTTCCTGTATGAATCGGGCCTTTAACAACTTGTCTACCTCTTCTTTGATAGCGAGCTGACGCTCGGGGGCGAACTTGCGCCTCTTCTGCTAAACCGGTTTGGACCCCGGATCGATGCTCAGGCGGTGGACTAAGAGTTCTTCGGAGATACCAGGCATATCTGCTGCGGACCACGCGAAGAGGTCTTGATTGGTTCGGATACATTTCACAATATCTGAGTATAGGGCGGACGGGAGGGTCTTGCTTACGAAGAATTTGCGGGTCGGCTCTTGTTCGGAGAAGAGCACCTCCTCCAGTTCATCCACCGGCTCGGAGGTCGGTCTTGCAGTGTCTAGGGGAATTTCCAGAGTTTCCAAGGAGAGGACGAGCCCAAGGGTTGAGGTCATGTAGCACTTTCGGGCCTGCTCCTGATTGCCCCTTACTTCTCCGACCCTCGACCAGGTAGGAAACTTCATCTTAAGATGGTATGCTGAGGGGACAGCTTCCAGAGCTGCGAGGCCAGGTCGACCCAAGGTGACGTTGTAGGCGGCGGGAACATCCACCACCATGAAGTCCATTGGCTCTGTCCGGGTGGTAGGAGTTTGTCCGGCAGTTACATCGAGGGTGATCACCCCTTCAATAGTTACCGGAACCCCCGTGAACCCATGGAGAGTGTAGCCGGCGGGCTTGAGTCTGTCTCTGGAGAGCTTTAGGCCTTTAAAAGAGGAGAGGAAGAGGATGTTGACGGAGCTGCCATTGTCTACTAAGTTCCTTTCCACCTTGAAATTCGCCATGTGGAGGCTAATGACGAGTGCGTCACAATGTGGGGTGCGGATCCCTTCTAGATCTTCGTCTGAGAACGTGACAGGCACCCCGAGGCCTTTGGGAGGAGGTGTGGCTCGGACTGAATTGACTTCCCTGATAAATGCTTTCCGAGAGGAGTTCGAGGAGCCCCCCATTGGACCCCCATGGATGAGGTGGAGGACTCGCTCTTCCTCAAAGTCTGGCGTCTCTTCTCGTTCCGGATGCTTGTTAGCCCCCTGAGGCGGGGGAGGAAGTTCGGCTCGGTCCTTTCGTACAAACTTCGCCAGTTGCCCCCTCTGGATAAGGGCTTCGATCTCGTTTTTCAGAGCACGGCAATCGTTGGTGTCATGCCCATGGTCCCGGTGATAGCGGCACCATTTCTCTCTGTCTCTTCTCTTGGCGGGGGTGTTCATCCTCGGAGCTGGGGGCAAGACCCCTTCTTTTTCGACTTCCATGAAAATGGCTGAGACGTTAGTGTTGAGGGGAGTGAACTTCTCAAATCTAGGGGGAGGTCGGTGCTGGCCGGCATTATCCTTCTGGAGCTTCTTAGCTCCTTCTTCTTCCGTTCCCTTCCTCTTAAAACCGGAGGTAGACCCCTCCCAGTTGGGTTGTTGTTCGGCCTCTTCTGCCCGGATATACTTTTCACTGCGAAGGAGTAGGTCGGAAAAGTCATGTGGTGGCTTCTTGGCGAGGGAGGAGCGGAGGTTGGAATTGAGGACATTGGATTGGAATGCAGCGGTAGCAACTGACTGGTCGAGGGATGCAATGGACCTGGCTTCAGCTGTGAACCTCTTCACATAATCTCTCAATTTCTCCCCCTTCTTCTGGTGGAGGTGCAATAGCGAGATGCTGGTCTTCTCAGTTCTTCGGCTGCTTATGAAATGGGTGACGAAGTGGGTCTCGAACTGCTCGAAGGAGAATATTGAGGCTGGGGCAAGGCGAGAGTACCATTCTCGAGCTGGGCCCTTGAGAGTTGCGGGAAAGGTTTTGGAGAGGAGGGCATCTAAAGCTTGGTGGAGGAGCATCAAAGTTTTAAAACTTTCGATGTGATCGACTGGGTCGGTCTCTCCGGTATAGTTCTCAAATTGGGGAGGTTTGAAGCCGAACGGGACGGGCGTATCCACTATGGTTCGGGAGAAAGGGGGTCGGCCAGGACGTAGGGTCCTTCCTCTAAACTCTTCCTCTCGGTTCATCCGACCCAAGAGCCTTTCTACTTCATTAAGACGGCGGTTCATGGTGTCATCTCTCCGACGGTAATCCGCCGAGCCTCGAGACTCGTCTTCATATGAGGGGGAGCGAGGGCTACGGCGATGATAGCTCCGGGAGCGACGAGGACTTGGGGTACGTCGGGAGTTGGTAGGAGCAGGACGAGGAGAGGGAGACCGTCGTCGAGGGCTTCGGACCAGAGGAGGGGACGGGACCTTCGGTTCATTAGGATTTTGACGGAGGTTGAGAGCCTGCAGGACGGTCGCTTGGAACTGCTGGAACTCGGCACAGGTGATTGGTGCCTCATTGTTCCTGGGCTGTTGCCGACTTGCGGGAGAGTGCCTTCTTCAGTAGTAATCGGGGGACTCCTTCCTCCCTCTTCGGACGGGGGACCTGTGGTACCGGTGGCGAGGAGACCGCTCACCCGGATGGTGCTGGCGGGAGGCTCCCTCTCGAGCCCGCTTTTCTTCCAGATGGCGGCGGAGATCATCCTCTTTCTGGCGGTTAAGGGTGGCATTGTGGCGATCAGAGGCTCGGGGGTAATGGGAGGCCATAGAGTCCGTAGAGGCATTGTGGAAGGAGACTTGTTGGTGAAGAGGCTGTTTCTGAGGGTTCGGACCCTTTGGATCAGGAGGGGGAAGGTTCTGTTGGAGCGGGTCTTCTGTTGTAGGGGGAAGCTGCGCTTGTTGTTGAGCAGGATTGTTGGGAACTTCTTGTTGGTCAGGGTTGGGTGCTTGGTTAGACCCCCTTGATCTGACTTTGCGAGGCGGCATGGCTGAAGAAGACCTGTTCTCGGGGAAGAGGAGAGGTTTCTATTCGTTAGTTTCCCACAGACGGCGCCAATCTGTTGCTGCTAAATTCGGTGTGGGGGCAAACAGATGAATTTTTGGATTCTCAGGGAAACTGATTAGTAAACCTGAATACCTGTTCCGTCGGTCTTCGATCATCGATCCCGCCGCGAACCTGCAAAAAGTGCGAGACACCGGGGTTGTTCCCGGTGACGCACCCTCCAACGCTCAAGTCAGTAATCTGAAAAGACTATGAAAGAGCGCAAAAACTGGTGAAAGATTGATTACCTCTTAATGGAGATGGGTGGGGGATATTTATAAGCGTCTTAGGGAACGGATTAGGAATGTAATCCTCGTGATCTGATATGGAATATTCCCCCCGTAAACAGATTAGGAATGTAATCTGATGAGGTATATTCCCTGTAATCAGATAAGGAATTTAATCCCCAAATCCCAGTGAAGAGATAGACGTACATCAGGGCCGTTGATCAAGATTAATCAGGGACCCTAATCTTATCTTGTTGGGTCGGGTGTGCAGCAGTTAAGGATCCGCACCCTCGTGTTGGCGGACCCATTCGCGGGTTATTGGGTCCTTGGGGAAAAGATCCAATACCCATTTTGGACCCTTTTGTAGGGGAAATTACCGTTTTACCCCTGGGTTTCAAGATTCGTATCTGATTTGGACGGTTCCGATTAAACCCTGTTTTTAGCCATATCATTCAACATTATGGGGTAATCATACCCTTATGATTCGCATATCTTATTTATCAACTTTCTTTATATTTATATATCATGAAGTATTCAACTTCTTGTAGCAATATTCAATAACAATTTATCAAATCGAATTCATGTAGACAATTGCTTGGTTAATCAAACTAAACCATTCACTTCAATAATATTCAACAGTCTTCAATTAATATAACCATTTTCATGCTTTTCTATACTTCGAGTATCTTTCTCAATACAAAGTTCTTTACTTTTAATACACCATTTCTTAGTGCAAGATTCTTTAAAATTTATCTCTAGGAATTCCTTATTTCATGATCATAATTATGCTTTGATTTTATTACAAGTCAACTCTTAAAATCTTTAATCTTGTACATTTTCTCTTTAAACTTGAATTCAAAATACATTACTTAATGTGAATAAGATTTTTAATTCCCAAAATATATCTTAGAATAATGTGAAATTAATCCCAAATGTTATAATAATATTCTATAATATATCTATGAAGTTTTCCAATTTTTAAAACATGAAAATCTCAAAAAATAAAATTAAAACACAACTATGTGCAAGGTCGGGATCGAACCCACGGTCAACAGCACCCAAGACTGCATGCCCCCAACCACTATGCTAACTCACGGTTGGTGAAATAAACCCAGACTCGGTTGTTTGTATACTGCTCTACTTTATTTGGTAAAATTGATGAAATTTAAGAAAAGAAAAACCCCCTATTGGACTCGAACCCGAGCACAGTCAGAGGCGCCCAAGCCTCTTGCGCTCACGCGCTAACAAAGATACGCAACGTCATTTCTGCTAATATATGGGTTTAAATTCTTTTAACCCAACTCTCTGATTTCATCTAATTTTTTATTTATTCGTCTATTATGATTTCTATTGTTTTCCATGATAATTAGTACCACTAAATTTTCTTTCTAAATTTTCAGAATTGTTTTTTCATTGATTTCATCTATATTAATGTGAAATTTTACACAGATATATTTAACGAGTGGTTTTTGAGAACCTTCATAAACATATGCTTTTGTTAATTCATCAAGACTACCTTTTTATAACCACTACATGAACATATTTTCTTCTAGTGATTATTCTGAATTTTTGGGAAATTCTCAATATCATTTCAAACTCTAATCCACCCCCTAACTTTGTATGATTTTTAGTCACAAATTTTACATACACCTACAATTTAAATACATGACCTTCTCATTACAAAACCCTTTAATAAAGTTATTGTGTAACATCATGACAATCATAATTCTTTATCTAGCATCCATTATTTCTCATGTATTATTACTACTAAAAATTCTATATAGCAACACAACATGTATCACAAAAGTAGCTAAAGAACTCGTACTAATTATCAATTTCAAGCATAAATTACCTACACATGCATTCTATAGTAATTTAGAAAGCAAAAGAGTCACCCACCTTTTTCTTGATGCAAATTATAAATAGACTCCTAGAAAATTGTTCAATGCTCTAACAAAAGTAGCCTCTCCTTTTTAGCATTGAAGAAAACCGACATCCTCCTCTTGAAAAATCCGAACCCTCTCTTTTCTCTCTTTTGTTTTCTTTTAGTTTTGTGTGTCGTTCATTTAAAGGAATGGGGTATTTATAGGAGTATTGTGTGGTTGTGATGACTCCCACTACTCAAATAACTCCCCACCCACTCACGCACACCCCCACTCTCCCCTCATTCCAAGAATGACCGGCCACACTCTTGGTGCACAAACACGTGCACTTGAACCCTATGTGCACACACTTCTCATACAATTTAATTTTTTGTTTGTTTATTATTAGGCTAGGTGTATGTTACATGATAAGTGTACTAGTTCTTTAAAGGTTCATTTAAATGTAGAATTAATTATGGGCCTTAATAATTAATTAATTTTAGTGGGCTAAAACATAGATTTAGGCCTAATGGGTTTAATTAATTAAAATAAAACACAAGTGTGACCAATAAAATGAGTAGAAAAAAGTGCATGCCTCTTAGAAAATTTTAGAAATAAAATTGTGCATACAATTTTACGTGGAATGCACATATTAATACAAAATAAATTTGAGAGAACGAAAAAACAGTCAAAATACAAAATACATAGAACATGTATATTAATAATGTTACGGAGATTTCACGTAAGAGTAAAACATACGTAATCTTCACGTGTATTGAAAGCACGTCAATATACGTAAAACAGAAATATTAAAATAAATGTTTGAGTTGGCTAAAAATAGAATGAAAACGAATTTTGAGAAGATGGAAAATGTATAAATAGTAAAAAAATAAAATACGTATGATATTTAAATTAAAATACGCTATGGATATTACTCATAACGGTACAAAATATATTTACGTAACACACGAGGGACAAAATTGTCATAACTCAATTTTGCAGGGTGTTACATTTAAATCACCAATTCTTAATACACCATCTCTTTAAGATTAATCACTAGAAATTTCTTATTTTAATCTCACACTTATGCTTTGATTTTACCTCGACCATTTCTTTAATTCAATGGATTAATATCCATGAAATTCAATAAAAGAGTGTTCTAAAATTTTGTTCTATAATCAACTCTTAAATATTTTATTCATCTATATTTTCCTCTTTAAATTTGAATTCAAAACTCATCTAATACTTTACTTGAAGTGAATATAGCTTTTAATCTCCACAATCTATTTTAGAATAGTGTGAAAATATTCTCAGTTGTTCTAATAATAATTTTAGAATATTATTACATTTTCCCCGGTTTTTAAATAATGAAAAACCTCCTAAAATAAAAATAAAACACTTTTGTGCATGGCCGGATTCGAACCCGAGATCAACAGCACACGCCCAACCGCAACCCCAAGTTGCACCCAACAACCAGTATGCCAACTGACGGTTGGTGAAAGAAAGACTCTCGATCCCTTTTATACTGCATCTACTGATAATCCATAAAAAATAAATTCAAAAAGGAAAGGGGCATCTCAAGGCTCGAACCAGAGCACAATCAGACAGCGCCCAAGCCCCTTGCACTCTCGCGATAACCAAGTTGTCCAACATCATATCTGAGTTACAATTCTTTTCTTTCAGTTCTTTGTTTCTAGATTTCTTTTAACGAATTTTGATCTCTAACTTGCTATACATTATTATATCTAATCACTTCCAGAATTTAATCTCTCCAACTTTCAGTATATTAACAAGAGATAAAATTTTATAGCAATTTTATTTTAACAATAATGAAATTTGTATACCCAATTGCATTAATTACTAATACTTCTATAATTGGACTGTCATAAACTATTGTTCCTCTACCAATTATATTTTTAGGATGATTTACACTATCATAATGCATGTAATGCAATTTAATACCAGTAAGTTTCTTTCATAAAAAATAACCATATAAGAATTATTAAAATCACATACATTACTTTAATTTGTCCACTACATGATTAATCTAGCATGTACCAATTATAATTTTAGAAATTTCTCTTCCTATATCACACTAGTTACCACTTTCACCTTGTTTCAACTAACATGAACATTTGTTAACATTTTGAGAGTTGAAAGAACATCTACTCAATCACACATTAATTATAAAAACTAGTGCACAATCTACATTCTCGATTACTTTTACATTCAACACACCAAACTAAATTTAGCAACTACTCAAAAATCTACAAAATTAGAAGGTAATGAGAACACCCACCCAGTTGAAGTATTGAAAAGTATTCCCTAGCAATTGAACTCCAAAAGAAGTTCCCAATCCGGCTCGAAAACTGTGCCCAAAAGGAAAAAGATTCTAGCAAGCTTCGGTAGCAAGCACTTTCATTTTTTTTCTTTCATTTGATTCCTTTGCTGATGAAGGTTAGAGGAGGGAGGGGTTGTATATAAGGAAAGTTAAGTAATGGGTAGTTAATTAACCACCCACTCACCCCAGCACTCCTCTCACTCCACCAAATACCCGGTCAAACACAGAGGTGGCTGTTTGATTTTGGTGTGCAATGCACGTGCACGTGCGTGCTACGTGTGTGCACAATTTATTAATAGTTTTTATTTAAATTAAATGTATATATTATAATATGTAGTATGTATTTAATGAAACTATTTTAATTTAATTATAATTAAAGTTTTCATGCACAAATAGAAATAAACACACACACACACACACTTCATAAATTTTATTTTGAAAAGGAATACACCCAACACGTGCACCGCAAACACGTGCATCACACGTAAAAATAAATATTCAAAAAGATTTGATTAACGAGGAAATGTTTATAAATAATCGAAATACAACATACGAAAAATACATTTTATTAATATTACACATGCAACAATGTAATCAACACGCACATAGAAAATACGTGCATCGCACGTATAAATATATTTGAGTCAAAATATGAGAAAAATGAATTTCAATTTATAAAGCAAATTTGAACAAGTTATAAAAATAAATAATTAAAATGCGTAAGAATTTTATAATATTACACTTAAGAATATACGTAGTCGACACGTATATTGAAAGCACGTGTGATTCACGTAAAAACACAAAAATAAAATTCAATATTTGAATTGGCTCAAATAGGATAAAAAATAAATTTTGAGTAAATGAAAAATGTATAAATAGTCGAAATACAAAATACGTATGATTTTTATATTAAAATACGTTATGGATATTATCTGTAACGGTACAAAATACATGTGCGTAACACCCGTGGGCAAAATTGTCATAACTCAATTTTGTGGGGCGTTACATTGTAGGACGGCTCGACTTGTTGTTGATAGATCTTTTGTCGTATGGAATCTCTCTCTCAGATCTCATCAATGAGGTCGAGGTTGCCTCGGAGGTTGTTTGAGTTTTGTTCTTCGCTAAAGGCTAGTAGGCGGGGAGAGGGTAGTCCGACTTTCAGGGGTATGAGGGCTTCAGAGCCATATGTAAGGTTAAAGGGGTATTCTCCTGTTGAGGTTCTCTTGGTGATTCAGTATGACCACAGCACATTGGGGAGTTGTTTGACCGCAAGTCATTTGGAGGATTTGTCAAGTCTTTTCTTGTGTCCATTGAGAATTTGGCAGTTGGCATTCTCTGCTTGACTGTTGGACTGGGGGTGGAAAACTGAGAAGAATCGCTGTTGGATACCGAGGTCGGCACAGAACTTACGGAATGCTGCTCTTGTGAATTGAGTTCCATTGTCAGTTACTAGGATTGGGGGTATGCCGAACTGACAAACAATGTTCTTCCAAAAGAACTGCTGGACCATATTTTTTGTGATAGTCGCTAATAGCTCGGCTTCGATCCACTTGGTGAAGTAGTCAATTTCCACTATAAGGAATTTTCTTTGACCAATTGTTGGAGGGAAGGGTCCAGGCAGGTCCATCACCACATAGCGAAGGAGATTGGACTGGACATGGAGGAGAGCTTGGCTTGAGGTGTCTGCCGGTTGGATGAGAACCTTTGGCAAGAAGTACACTGACAAACATGTTGTTCAGCATCTCTTAGGAGCGTAGGCTAGAAGTAACCATGATTCAAGATATTGCGAATGAGGCTCCCATATGAGTGCCCCCAAAAATTGTTGGTGCATGCCCTAAAGGTCAGTTGTGTATTGACATTACTAGTTTACATTTTATCATGATATTTATTTCATATATGAGGGATTTCATTTATTGTGTTGTTTATTGTGATTAAATGAACATAATAAAGTCATTAGAATAGTAGGTTCAATACCATAGGATATCAAGTGCATGACTTGATTGTGAGATCCTATTGGTTGTAATCAGAACACTATTCTTTAGTGTCCCTAGTCAAGTATTATTGTGAATTAGGACAACAATAATGCATAGAGACTAGTATGTGCAAAGACTGATGACCATATCTCATGAGTCATGGATATGAGATATCAAGTCTTCACATTGAGACATATTAGAGTAATAATATACTGGATTGATCCACCATGAGATTGCTGCATGAATCGTTACATGAGTGTTATAAGCGGTTCTTACAGTGACCATGGTGTAAGTAGTCCTTTGACTTGAAGTCGCAACAGTTCCCTACATGAGAAGTTATATGTTTTAATGTCGTCAAATGTTGCCTGTAATAAGTGATTATAAAATCGACTATTGGATATAATACAAATCATGCAGAGGGATGTGAGTGACTTAGATAGGATTTGTCCCTCTTACATAACAGGAGCGATATCTATGGGCCCCTTGATTGAGTGAGACTGCAAAATGCATGACCATGCTCAAATGAGTCAATATGAGATATTGAGCTTATTTGTTTTAGTAAGTTTACTCGGACATCAAGAAACCAAAGATTGAACTATACAAGGGTGACACGCTCTATGCCTTGTGGTTAATTAAGATATCTGGACAGAGGAACTAGACTACATGGTAACATTGGTCACGAATAGGTTATGTCTAATCACTGGCATTCCCGTTAGCATTGGTATAAATACTTGAAACCCGGATCTGACCCGGACCCGACCCGGACCCGGCATTGGACCGAAACCGACCCGGCCTATCCGGGTCCGGGTCCGGGTCCAAAAATGGGAGCCGTTGTACTTTCGGTTCCGGGTCTGGGTCCGCTCAAACGAGACCCGACCGGGACCCAGACCCGGACTAGTTAAAAAACTCCAAAAAATCCACATAAAAATAAATATTCTATTCTCATCCCTCCCCCCTTCCTCCTCAATTCTAAAACTTCATCTTCCAAGCTCAAAACTCATGCGTTTTTCTTCTCTCCTCTATTCTAAATTCTCCACTCGCCACCTCTACTTGCCGCTCACACTCCCGCTCCTGCCCGAATGGGTAGGAATATAATTGGACCCGGACCCAGACCCGTAAGGACCGGGTTCGGTTCCGGGTCCGGGTCTGGGTACTGAAGGACCCGACCCGATACCAATGCTAATTCCCATTACTTGAGTAGCAGTGATCTATTGCTAGATACCGCTTACTATTTGTAATACTAGAATATGATTTTAGTATTAATGTCAACGTAATGCGAACCTACAGGATCACACACTTAGAATGGATCAAAATTGAGATTTAAATTCGTAATATGAATTTAATTGGAGATCCAAGTATGACTTGAAATTTTGACATTGGTTGGACATTTAATTAGATTAAATGGGCTGACTAAAGTTCAAAGGCCCACACACGAATCTGAACCAGGCCAAATTGTGAGTCCAACGGCCTCATTACTCTCTTAGGGTTATTTTTTGTAGCTATATATATGATACGTATCTATTGAAAAGTGTTACATGAGAAAACCCTAGCCGTCATAAATTTTGTGAGAGAGAGATCGTGAGGAACATCCCCTTCCCGCAGCTAGCACCGTGGCGTGAGGAAGAGCTTGATTTGATCCATTCATATGGATACCGTAGAGGCACCACAATATTGCAGTGCTGTGATCGGCATACTGTGGAGAAAGCAGATCCATCTTCAAGGTATAACTCCTAAACACGATTTATGAATTTCCCATGGATCCATGGCTAGGTTTCGATATTTGTTTGTAATTTTTCCGCTGTGTATTTGATCTGAGACTACCATCGAAACATAACACCTTCATGGATTTCCCTGAGGGCGTACTGGCTCTTATTCAAAATTTTCTAACTTCTTTAGGGTCTAGGGGGAGGGTTCCTTTATCAAGGAACTCGAACAAAGACATCATCAAGTTATCCTCGTGTGTGGGGGGAGGTATCACCATGAGCTTGAGGCCTTCTTCTTCTATGTTGGGCCTGAGGAGGACTTCAATTAGGACGGTGCGGTCAAGCCCTTCAAGGGAGGAGGAAGCCAACTTTCATAGGGAGTCTGCTTGCCTGTTCTCTTCGCAAAAGATACAGATGACTTTCACCTCTTGGAAGGTGGCTAGTAGCTTCTTGGTATGGGCTAGATACATAATGATGTGGTCATTTCTGGCTTCGTAGTCTCCTATGACATGTTTTACCACCAATTGAGAGTCATTAAATACTTTGACACGTCAAGCTCCAGCTTTACGAACCAGGAGTAAGCCGGCTATGAGTGCTTCATATCTGCTTCATTGTTGGAAGTTCGAAAGCTAATGCGGAGTGAGTACTGGAGAATGAAATCATCTGGACCCGTCAATATGACACCCGTTCTGCTCCCCTCGATGCACGAGGATCCATCAACATAAACACTCTAAAATGGAGGGTCTTTGCCATCCTCATGGGGGGCACGGATGGTGCTTTCCACAATGAATTCTACTAGAGCTTGAGCTTTGATGGCGGTCCTCGGCTGATAATTTATGTTGTGTTGGCTCAGTTCAATAGACCACTTCATAAGTTGCTCCGAGCTCTTTGGCTGGTACAACACTTGCTTGAGGGGTTAGTTGGTAAGAATGACCACTGAGTGGGCCTAGAATTACGGGCGGAGCTTCCGAGTAGCCATGATCAGCGTGTAGGCCATCTTCTCTATTTTTGAGTAACGGAGTTCGGCATCCCGGAGGACTTTACTTATGTAGTAGATCGGTATTTGGGCCTTGTCCTCCTCCCTTACCAAGACGACACTAAGGGTCTGATCTGAAGTGGCGAGGTTAAGTTAGAGCACCTCTCCTGGCTAGGACTTGCTCAGGAGTGGGGGATTGACTAGATAGGCCTTAAGTTTCTCAAAGGACTTCTGCTATGCTCATCCCCACTCAAAGCCTTTCGCCCATCTTAGGGCCTTGAAGAACAGGAGACACTTCTCCCCTGACTTGGAGAGGAAGCGTCCGATGGCGGTGAGGCGCCCCATAAATCTTTGGACTTCATTGATGCTGTATGGGGGAGCCATGTCCAAAATAGCTCGGATCTCTGGGTTAACCTCTATTCCCCTCTGGTTGACCATAAACCCCAGGAATTTGCCTGGCGATACACCGAAGGCACATATGGATGGATTGAGTCTCATGATGAGCTTCCGTAAGACATCGAAGGCTTCCAGAAGGTCGGTCACATGATCTTTTTTATTGAGGCTTTTCACCAACATATTGTCTACATAAACATCCATGTTCCTGCCGATCTGTTCCCTGAAGACCTTGTTGACGAGGCATTGATAAGTAGATTCAGCATTCTTTTGCCCGAAGGACATGACGCTGTAACAAAAGAGGCCTTAATCAGTAGTGAAAGAGGTCTTCAGAATGTCGGGGGGGGGGGGGGATTATGATCTGATTGTACATTGAGAAGGCGTCCATAAAACTTAAGAGTTCGCCGGACGTGGCGTCGATCAGGGCATCGATGTTGGCAAGGAGAAACGGGTCTTTCAGACACGCTTCATTCAAGTCTATGAAGTCGATGCAAATTCTCCACTTACCATTGGCCTTCTTTACCATTACTACGTTTTCAAGCCATTCAGGATAACTGACTTCTTGGATGAAGTGGGAAACTAGGACTTTATCCACTTCTTCTTTGTTGGCTTGGTATTGGTCAGGGGAAATTTGCAACATTTCTGCTGGACTGGCTTGGCTTCGGGTCTATGCAGATGGTGCATAAGTAGTTCTTCTGAAATACTGGGCATATCGGCAGTGGTCTAGGCGAATAGGTCTTGGTTCCCCCTAATGCATCAGATGATCTCTCCGTTGACCTGGTGAGGGAGAACTTTTCTCACTTGGAATTTCTTGGTCGGGTCCTTCTAAGAAAAGGAGATTTCCTTTAGTTCATCCACTAACTCTGAGATGACTTGGCTGCTCCCTTCGGGGAGTTCTAGTGCTTCGAGTGAAAGGACCGAAACTCCCATTGAAGTCATATAACATTTCCGAGTGGTCTCTGGCTTCCCTTGACTTCTCTTACCCCCACCGAGGTTGGGAATATCAACTTCATGTGAAAGGCTGGGGGTACGACATGAAGTGCAGCTAATCCAGGTTGGCCAAGGATGACATTGTAAGCGGCCTTCACATCGACGACCATGAAGTCTATCAGCTCTGTTCGGTTTATCGGAGTTTTTCCAACGGTCACATCAAGAATGACTACTCCTTCGATTGTTACCGGTACCCTTGAGGATCCATTGAGAGTGTATATAGTAGGTTTTAGGCAATCTTGGGAGAGCTTGAAGCCTTCGAAGACTTCTCGGAAGAGGATATTGACAGAACTCCCATTATCAACCAGGTTCCGGCACATTTCATGATTGACCATGCTGATACTGATGACGAGGGCTTCACAGTGGGGCGTTCGGATGCCTTATAGATCCCTATCCGAGAATGTTACTAGAATCCCGACACTTTTGGGTGGTGAGAAGTTTTGTACTGAATTAACTTCTCGGATGAAGGCCATTCGGGAGGAGTTCGATTCTCCCCTCATCGGACCTCCATGGATGAGGTGGATGGCCCCAGGTTCGGAGTCTTGAGACTCGGTGGGCCTTTCAGTTTTCTTGTTAGCTCCTCGGGGTGGAGGAGGATCGTTTCTGTCCTTCCTGATGAACTTGGCCAATTGTCCTCTCTGAATGAGGGTTTCAATCTCCTTCTTAAGGGCCCGACAATTGTCCGTGTCATGGTTGTGGTCCCTGTGAAAGTGGCACCACTTGTCCCTGTTCCTTCTCTTACCAGGGGTATTCATCTTCTGGGGAGGATGGAGTAGTCCTTGTCTACTTCCATAAGGACAACTAAGATGCTGGCATTGAGGGGGGTGAACTTTTCAAAATGTGGGTAGGGTGACGCTGGTCGTTATTGTCTTTCTGGAGCATCTTGGGACCTTCTACATTCGCACCCTTTCGTTTGTTCCCGTATGGGGGGCTCCTTATGATTATTGGGATGCATGGCCTCTTCAGCCTGGATGTACTTTGCACTCCTCAGTAGGAGTTCGGAGAAGTCCCGAGGATGCTTCTTAGCGAGGGATGCCTTTAGGTCAGCATGGTTGATGGTGTGCTTGAATGTCGCAGAGGCTACTAATTTTTTCGAGAGAGACAATAGACCAAGCTTCGACGGTAAAGTACCGAACATAATCTCTTAGGCATTCACATTTCCTTGGCCGAGGGCTAGCAAGGATGCGGTTGTTTTTTTCAGCTCGGTGACTGCTAACAAAGTGGGTGAGTAAGAGTTCCTCAAACTGGTCAAATGAGAATATGGAGGCTGGGGATAAACTGGAGTACCATTCCCTCATTGGCCCCTTAATGTGGCAGGGAAGATCTTGCAGAGGAACGCATCTGAGGCTTGATGGATCATCATGAGCATTTTATAACTCTCAATATGATCAGCCGGGTTATACTCCTCGTTATAGGATTCAAAAGGAGGCAGCTTGAAGGTCTTGGGGACAGGGGCTTCCATAATGGCCCTGGTGAAGGGGGGTCTATGCTCGGGCAGAATTTATTGGTCTGTTGACCTTCTTCGAGGTTGTTCTTGCTGAGGCACCTTTCCATCTCTCGAAGGCGACGATGAACCAAGTCATCCCTCTGGTCGGATCTAATCGACCCTCGGGGAACTCTTTCCTGAGTGGTGGCATGGTGAGGGCTATGTGCATGTCGGTCATGATTCAGAGCGATGTTAAGGGCTCCCAGGATGTGGTCCTTGAAATTTCGAAGTTCTGCCTCGGTGACCGGTGCCCCTCCATCCTAGTGAACCCTTGGGGATGATCAGCTCGCAACTGTGTGGCTTCTTCGCTGTTGAAGGGGTGGAGACCCCCTTTGCCCCCCTTGGGGAGGTGGGCCTTCTGGATGTTGGCCTCCGGGGAGAATGACTCCTTTAGTGTTCTGGATGAGGGACATCGTGGCGGGCTCGTCTCTCATTCAGATGGGTTCGTAGGTCAATCCCTTATTGGCAGTTGACGATAGATGTGTCTTGACCCCTGAGGACCTTGTGAGGCCATCGAGTCGGTGTAAGAATTATGGACTGAGAAATGGTCATGGAGAGGATGCTGTTCTTGACGACTTTGACAGGAGTCCCCCTGTGTAGCCCCTCTGGACATGGGGAGAGCCTATTGGAGAGGTGACTGTTCAGGTTGAGGTTGCTAAACTTATTAATCTTATTGAGGGGGAACATCCTGAAGTGGAGTAGGTGGAGGAAGAGGGGTGAATGTTCGGCTTCACGCTGCCGCCTTCCCCTTTCCCTTTGTAGGCATAACTGAAAACTGCTTTTATCGTTGATTATGGTCGGATTGCTTTTTCTAATTCCCACAGATAATGCCAATATGTTATTGCTAATTTTGGTGTGGAAGCAAACAGATGATTTGTGAATTCTAGAACCAATAAAAGCTAACTTTTTTACTATTTGCCGATGTTGACCGATCTCGACGCTGCTGCTGACATGCAAAAAGCTTGAAACACAGGGATTGATCCCGAAGATGAACCTTCTGATGCTCAAGTAAGTAATCTGCAAGATTATGAAAGAGTTTTTTGGAGAAAATACAAATTACCAATTTTATGGTGGGGGTAGAAGGGTATTTATAGTTGCCTTTGGAAACAGTTTAGAGATATCATTTATCTCTAATCCTAGGTATTTTTGGATAAGAAATAGAATTTAAATTCCTTCATAATAAGAGATTTGGTTTAAACCTTCTCTTAGGGATAATCATGAATTTAAACAACTATTTAAGTGATTTGAGTTTATTTATAGTGGGCTCCCATCATAACCTAGTAATGCAGATCCGTTTTGGGTTATTGGGCCTTGGAAAATACCTAGTTCCCAATTACAGACCTGTTTGGAGTGGAAATTATCGTTTTATCCCTGAGAGCTTTGAGATTCGTTGTAATACATCGTATGAGATGGGCCTTTATGGTGGGCTTAGTAATTAATAAATGATTAGATGGGCTTATAGATTTGGTAGTGTGTGTATAGAGACTATAGAAAGAAAGAATGAATTATTTTGCGGCCGTGGTGTTCAGGTAGGTGGTGGTGACTTAGTCCCACATTGAAGGTGAGTTAGAATTGTTTGTGTATATATTAGGAAGCCTATGATCAAGAGGCACCAACTAGTCATGATACCTTTTGAGAGGCAGCATGTGGTGTGTAGTTGTTTAAATTTGTTTGGGCGGGGCTCGGGGCATTACAAATGGTATCAGAACCGACTTTCAACACCGATTGTGGGTAAGAGTGGGTGAGATGTATGCCTGAGACGAAGCTGAGGTCAGTACAATGGTAGTATGACTAGGGGCAGTACACTAGCAGAATTAGGGTACTCCACTCCACATCAGCTGGAAAGAAGATCCGGTATCAGCTTGCGGTTCCCAGGCTCAGCGAGGAAGCTGAGTGCTTAAGGTGGGGTGTATAATACCCCGTATGAGATGGGCCATCATGGTAGGCTTAGTAATTAATTCATGGTTAGATGGGCCTATAAATTAGGTAGTGTGTGTATAGAGACTATAGAAAAAATGAATTAATTATTATGGGGCCATGGTGTTCATGGTAGGTGGTGGTGACTTAGTCCCACATGGAAGGTGAGTTAGGATTGTGTGTGTATATATTAGGAAGCCAATGATCAAGAGGCACAAACTAGTCATGACACCTTTTGAGAGGTAGGCTGTGGTGGGGCAGTTGTTAGAATTTGTTAGGGCGGGGCCCGGAGCATTACATTCGTACCCGATTTGAACGGTCTTGATTTAGTTCTAAGTTTAGCCATATCACATGGTGATTCTCCACTCCATTCATGGAGTTCCGATGGGGGGAGATTCCAATTCCTCCCGCAAAGCCTTCGTCAGGAAAGCCAACGTAGTACATAACATCCCATCTGCCAAGAGCACCAAGGTCACCAAGGTCCCAATATCTTTCTTTGACTTAGAAGGTGTCTGAACACCTCCTTACTACGCATTGTTCATAAATCTTTGCATGGTGAACCATATGGTACACTGCATCCTGGTAGACAACGACAACTCAATAAATATTCTCTTCATGAACACTTTCAACAGCATGAAGCTCTCCCGAGACTGACTCAAGCCAGCCGGTTATACACTCCACGTATTCTCCGATGTACTAGTTCAAATAGAAGGAATCACGTCACACTCGATGTGACAACAAGAAAAGCCCTCGCTATTCGAACGGAAGCACTGAACTTTATGGTAGTGGTGTCGAAGCCGCATACAACGTAATATTTGGTCATCCGAACCTAGTGGCCTTTCATGCAGTTGCTTCCATCTACCACATAAAGATGAAGCTTCCAACATTAACAGGCGTGGGCCAAGTTGTAGGGAGCCAATAGGCAACACGAGCATGCTACACCACCATAATGACGATGATCAGTTCTTCCCTAGATGCCATAGAGCTGCCGCCAAAAGTCATCACAGTAACTCTAAGACCATACACAAGCTTGAAGCCACTGCCATAGATAATTCTTCTAAGAGATTCCAAACTTGCCAAGTCATCTCCCACTAGGTCCAAATTTGCTCCAATCAGAACATAGTGATAGTCCTGAATTCCTCGCCCAAAGCCACTTAGCTCTTTGAAAGAAAAGAAACAGTCCTGCCTAAATGCATTGGCGAGCTTGAAGATCCCCCATTCTCTTTGCAAAACAAGGGGAGGCCCACTCCAAAACAGGAAATTCCATGCAAGGCCTTCCAAGTTGTCCGCTAACGGCTCATCAACTTGAAAACCCAGGGGTCAGGGAGATAACAGCAGGGACTTAGAATGAAACACGCCTCATGAACTTCAACAATAGTGCTTAACACTTGCCTACTCTTTATATTTTCAAGATTTTGTAATAAAGGCCAGCTATTGGAGCAGTCATCTAGTTTTATCCTTCAATAAAGATCGCTTTCTCTACCGATCACTGCAAGTAATAAAAGGCCAACCACTAGAACATCCGCTTAGTTTTATTCTCCAATAAAATATTGTATTAATTTTTGCAGAATTATTGTACAACTCTACTAATGCATACAATGAGTTAAATGTCTAGCTTATTCCTAAAAAATAGCACAAAAAACTCATTAAAAACTCTATATAAGACGAGTTTGGAGTCCACACCCATTGCTCGGAGTTGCTCTAGCAACCTGTAATGGAGCATGTTCAGTGCTCAACTGTAACATCACGTAGTAATTTTTAAAATAAAAATGCTTTTTTTTGCACGTGCAATTTTTTCTCATTTCTGTTCAATTTTTTTTTCTTTCTAAGTTATACATAAGTTTCCTTTTATTTATTTTATCTCTTTTGGTTGCATTTTCTTAATTAGAACTCATAGGCTTAATAGATTACTCTAAGCCCATTGTAATAAATAAAATAAAAATAAATAAACAAAGCCCAATAAAAAGCCAACCTAATAAACCTACATTTATTTTGTACACTTTTACACTTATCTTGTAACAAATAGTAGCTACTAACAAATTAACAAAATATAAAAATGAATGAGAGTGTGCATGTGCACTACACGTGCACGTGCTTGACTCCCTAAGAGTAATGGCCGGCCAATGAGAAGTGGGAGAGTGGAGAGAGGGGTGAGATCATGGGTAGTTATTTGGGTAGTGGAGTTAATCGTAGACACACAAATTTCCTATATAACCCCCCCCCCCCCCTATTGTATGTCATTTGTACCTAAACTAAAGAAATTAATAGAGAGAAAAGAAAGAGAGCAAGAGGGATTTCGGTTTGCATTCTTTGGAGTTTGGAGTTTGCTTTGCTAGGAGGAGGAGTGTTAGGCCATTGGAGTGGAGCTAGGAGCTTGCCTTTATGTGATTTTTCAACTTTTGTAACAAAGAGGTGGGTGTCCTGCTTGTTTTCTAATTAGTTTAGAAATTATAATTAGGTGTTATATGGTAAATATTAGCATAGTCTAATGATTCTTACTAACGAAATTGTGATGCATGTTGAAATGATGAAAATTGCTATTTGTAGGAAATTTTGAGATGCATTGTGTTTAAAATTGAAGTAAATGATGTGAATAATAGATTAGAATGTGGGAAGGGATAATTAAATGCAAGTATAATAGTGCTAGGCATAATTGCAAAAAATGAGTTTTCTTTTGTTACATGAATGCCGCCTTGTACAAAATTAGACAAAAATATATATAAATATATATATAAGAAATGTGATAATTAGTGAAGAGAAATTTGAAACAAATTGGGAAAATAAAAAGGGTATGGTAGAAAGATGAATAATTTCATTAACGTGCATAAGACACAATTGGCATAGTCGCATTTATATTAAATTTTCCCAATAAGAGATAAATGACTAATTTAGGAAAGGAGGGTTAAATTCTCATAAAATAGATAAAATCAGTAAGTTATTATTTTTTGTGATATATGAATGCGAATTTATATTATTGTTAAAAAGAAAATAGAAGTTTTAATCAAATTTCTTATATATATGCCTTAGAAAGTGAATATGTGTGAAAATGGTTATAAATCCCTTTAAAAATAATTAAACCTGTAAGTGAAGAATTCTGGAGCTTAGGAATGTATTTTTTATTATATTAATTTGGGGAAGAAGAATAGGAAACAAATTAGTTGAAAAATAAGAAAAGAAAAATAAACAGATAATGGGTACTTAAAGTAAATAATCCTTAGTATATTAGATTGGGCACTTGGCCAAAGTGGCTAGCGAGGGCGTTGTGATGCCTGGGCTCGCCACGTGGCGCTGGGGGGGGGGGGGGGGGGGGGGTGGTTGTCAAGGTCACGAGTTCGAGCCCGGAGTTGAGCTTTTGATTTTTTTTTTTATAGTTATTTTATGTTTTTGGGGATTTAAAAATCCAAAAAATTATATTAAAAAAATTACAAAAATATTATGAGGATAATACAAATATTTCTCACTGTTTAAAATATATTTTTTGAGATTAAGAGTTATATTCTCGTGATAGATATGATTTGATATCCAGTGTGCATAATTAAGCGGATAAGAATTGATTTGTGGTAAAAAGGAAAGTGATGGATTTTTGAATAATAAATTTCTAAGGATGAATCTCAAGAGTTGATATTTAAATCATTAATAAATTTTGGATTGGAAGTTAGATGAACATGAAAGAAAATAGATTTGTGAGAAACAATAAATTGAGTTCGTTCTTCATGAATTACAAATACAAGAATAAGATAAATTGATTAAGATGTGAAGAAAGTGAATTTAATACATGAATATCGAAGGGTATGAGTAACCATGATTTTGGAGCATGAAAATATGTGATTCTAGAGGTTAGTGAAACCTAAGTATCGGCATATGATGAAAAGAATTAATTGATTTGAGATTTGGCTATATGGGCTATTTCGGTATTTTTGTTTAAGTCCGGTAAGAGGGGAAGCTAACTCTAGGTGGTGTAACTTATTCATGTTTTAAATATAAGGATTAGGCACTAGGAGAAAATGTAATAGATCTTGGGAAGACGTAAGTGGGGTGTCTCTGTATAGTTTGACGGTGAATTCTTGGACTATAAACCCAGTCAGACGGTGGATTCTTGGACTATGGTTGCTTGCGGGGTGAGACGATCCTTTATTAAATCCGGGACTATGATTGGTTTGATGGTGGATTCTATGACCATGAATAGTCTGACAGATGGGAGGTAGTTCACCATTTTATATGTATATACCGGGGCCAGAGCGGCACTTACGGGACATTATGGCCTATCTCGGTATTTTTGTTTAACTCCGGTAAGAGGGGAAGCTAACTCTAGGTGGTGTAACTTATTCATGTTTTAAATATAAGAATTAGGCACTAGGAGAAGATGTAATAGATCTTGGGAAAGCGTAAGTGGGGTGTCTTTTTATAGTCTGACGGTGGATTCCTGGACTATAGACCTAGTCAGACGGTGGATTCCTGGACTGTGGTTGCTTGCAGGGTGAGACGATCCTCAATTAAATCTGGGACTATGATTGGTTTGACGGTGTATTCCAGGACCATGAATAGTCGTGCAGACGGGAGGTAGTTCACCATTTTATATGTATATACCGGGACCAGAGCGGCACTTACGGGACATTATGGGCTATCTCGGTATTTTTGCTTAAGTGCGGTAAAAGGAGAAGCTAACTCTATGTGGTGTAACTTATTCATGTTTTAAATATAAGGATTAGGCACTAGGAGAAGATGTAATAGATCTTGGGCAAACGTAAGTGGGGTGTTTCTGTATAGTTTGACGGTGGATTCCTGGACTATAGACCCAGTCAGACGGTGGATTCCTGGACTGTGGTTGCTTGCGGGGTGAGACGATCCTCAATTAAATCCGGGACTATGATTGGTTTAACGGTGGATTCTAGGACCATGAATACTCGGGCGGTTGGGAGGTACTTCATCATTTTATAATTATGTATCGGGGCCAGAGAGGCACTTACGGGATGTTCGCACGATGAGGATTTCCATATAGCTTGACAGTGGATTCCAGGGCTGCGGTCCGTACTCGTGGGATGTCTAAATCTGGACTCTATTACTATAGTAGTTTATTCATGGTGAGGGATTAAACCCTTTAATGTGGAGTCCGTAGGTGCTTGTCCTCGGACCTATGTAGTATGGGATACATTGAATCCGAACAAGTATGCATTAGTGTCATCTTATCATAAACATCTGCATTAGGCATTAAGGTATTTGCATACACTTACATGTTTAGGATAGTCACTTTTCACTCTTTGTCTTATATTCAAGTTTGTGTATGTTAAAATAAGTGAGCCATTACATTATGGCATAGCGAAGATGGCCGTGTATAGTATTGCATCAGTTGTATGTGACTGACGTGCTTACAGTATTCAATGCAGACATTGGTTTTGCAAGGAGACATAAAGATGATTGATTCTAAAGATTACTTTCTGTCAAAAGTTACTGATGTTTAATTTTTCATGTATAAACATGTTGGATTTCATTTAATTTCCACTGCGTGTTGTTGTAAAAGAGTTTGATGTAATAAAAGTTTCAAAATTCCTTATAAAATTGTACGAAGTGAAGTGTAGATCCCGTTGAGCTACGAATTACCATATTTTGGTATTCGGGGCGTTACATCAACTCACCATTCGTTCTGCTCCTGCAACTTGTTAACACCTCGAAGACAGGTTTGAACTCCATACCCATGGCTCGGAGTTGCTTTACCAACCTGCAGATCAAGCACGTTCAGAGCTAAAATCACCATTCGATCTGCTCCCGCAACTTGTTAAATTTCTAAACAACAAGTTTGGAATCCATAGTCATGGCTTAGAGTTGCTTTAGCAATCTGTAATCAAGCAAGTTAAGGGCTCAACTCGTCATTCGATCTGTTCCTAAAACTTGTTAAATTTCCTTAATGACAGATTAGAGGTCCAAAATCGTGGATTGTAGTTACTCGAACAAACTTGCAAAAGGAAAATTTGGAGTTCAACTCGCCACTCGATGTGACTCTCACAATTTGATGAAGGACCCATATAGATTTGCTCACTCAACTAGCTAAGTATAAAACGGCAAGTCTGGAGTCCAACTTTCCCCAAGAACAACTCCTACGACTAGCCAACCCCAAAGGCAACGACTCACAGGACAAAGCACAGGCATGTAAATAATCTCTTATTTCGCAAACAACAAGTCTCGTTACCACTGCAGAATTATAATGAGTCAACGTCCCGTGCATGAACATCGCCACAAATATCTTGCAAGCCTTACTCGATAAGCTATCCTACAAGTCATCCTTCACGCTACACAATAAAGGGATGGTTTTCCTAAGAGACAAATCTATTCACAGGCCTCTTACCAGCTAACAGCTCCCCAAGGCTGCCTAAACTCTTGAGAATAAAATTCAAGATGAGCCTTAGGCGGGCAAGCTTCAAGTCCTTCCTACCACCTTCACCTGAGCAAGCTCCAACTTCTTCTCGCATGACGCATCATGCAAACAGACAAATTCTAGCTCCATCAAGTGCAGCGTATCGCAAATAAAAGCAAGCTCGACATCCCAAAGACTTAATCTGGTGTGCACGACTACTTGTCAGCATAAAGAAAAACAGAATTACTTCAACATTGAACAAACACAAACGAATTCACTTCATTATCAAGAAGACTTGAAACAAGTTTCTAAAACAACTCAGCGACTCCAGACAACGAGTTCGACACCTCGCTCATTGCTCGAGCTCCACCTGCAACCTGTTGACTCACCTGTCGTTTGCACCCAACCAGTTTATAGAGGCAACTCTTTGATTTAGTTGGACGTAGCGCTTACTGTTTGATCTCGACAAGTTTGGAGGGACAACTCTCAGACGAAGTTGAACGTAGAGCTTGCCGTTTGATCCTGACAAGTTTGGAGAGAGAACTCTGGGATGGAGTTTGTTGTAGAGCCCGTTGTTTGATCCTAACTAGTTTGGAGAGGCAACTCTAACTCGGGGTTGAACGTAGAACTTGTTGTTTGATCCCAGCATGTTTGGAGAGACAACTCGGAGACAGAGTTGAACGTTTGATCTTGTTGTTTGCGCTCAACAAGTTTGGAGATGCAACTCTGAGATGGAGTTGGTCGTAGAGCTTGTTTTTTGATCCCAGTAAGTTTGGAGAGAACTCTGTGATGGAGTTGAAAGATGAACTTGTCGTCTGCGCCCGACAAGTTTTGTAGAAGCAAATATGAGACAGAGTTGAACATTGGACTTACCGTTTGATCCCAACAAGTTTGGAGAGAACTCTGTGACGGAGTTGAACTTTGAACTCGCCATTTGCACCCGACAAGTTTTGTAAAGGCAACTCTAAGACGGAGTTGAATGTTGAACATGTTGTTTGATCCCAACAAGTTTGGAGAGAACTCGGAGACAAAGTTGGTCGTAAAGCTTTCCGTTTAATCTCAACAAGTTTGGGGAGACAACTCTGAGACGGAGTTGGTTGTTGAGCCTATTGTATGCATATAAGGGGTTGGTGGAAGGACTCGAGAGGAGAGCGGGATGTTGAACTCGTTGTTTGGAGTCAAAGAGTTGCTGATGGAGCTCAAGCAGAGAGCAGGGCATTGAACTTGTTATTCGGAGTCAACGAGTTGTTGATGGAGCTTGAGTGGAGAGCGAGAGTCAACAAGTTTTTGATGGAGCTTGAGCAGTGGGCAAGGCGTCGAACTCGTTGTTTGGAGTCATCGGGTTGCTGATGAAGCTCGAACGAAGAGCGGGGCATTGAACTCATTGTTTGGAGTCAATGAGTTTGATGGAGCTTCAGCCGAGAGCAGACTGTCGAACTCGTTGTTTGTAGTCAATGAGTTATTGATGGACCTCGAGCGGAGAGCAGTGCAATGAACTCGTGGTTTGGGGACAACAAGTTGCTGATTGTCTCAAGCGGTGTGCAAGGCATTGAACTCGTTATTTGGGGTCAATGAGTTGTTGATGGAGCTCGAGCGGTGAGCAGAGCTTTGAATTCGTTGTTTGTTGAACTCGTTGTTCGGGGTCAACAGATTGCTGATGGAGCTAGTGCAAAAAGTGAGGCATTGAACTCGCTGTGTGAAGAGAACGGGCTATTGACGGAGCCGAGCAAAGTGCAGATCATCGCACTCGTTATATGGAGTTAACAGGCTATTGATTAAATTCGAGCGATGAGCAGTGCGTAGAACTCGTCGTTTGGAGTTAGCGAGTTGTTGACAGAGCTCAAGCGGAAAGCAGGCGTTGAACTTGTTGTTTGGAGACCCCATCTCAGAGTTGCCTCTCCAAACAACAAAGCCTCAGAGATGGATTGAACCAAATCAACATCAAGCCTCAAACTCGGAGCTCCAACTACACAGCTTCAAACTCGAACTTAATGAAAATCCGAGCTTTAGCACGAAGTTGACCAAACCAGGAGCTCCAAACTCCAAGCTACCCAAACTTGATGCAACTCAACCGAACTCTACAACATCCAAGCTTCAATTATGCCTCGATTTCACTTTGCAAAAGCACCAAAGCTGTGACATGCCCTAGCTCCTCACGACCCAAGGAGATAAGTCACTATCTCTTCTCCTTCGTTGATAATGCAATAGCAAAGTGAAGAAAAACAACCAAAAGCTCCAAAACCGAAGCTTCAACATCTGGTTAATGCTTGAACCCAACCAAAAGCTTCGAAAACCAAGCCACACAAGTGATCAAACAACAAAGGAAATAGAAGAAAATCAAAAACCATATTTCTAAGGGGTATAATGTTGTAGGTTGAAGCCCACCTTGACTTCGAACCCGGTTCCAAAACTCGAAGTTCAAAAACCTAAGAATGAGTAGACTTCGGGTTGGAGTACCCGAACTCCAAAAACGAGAAGTCAACAACCCAACTACGAAACTCAACTTCAAAAGATTCGAAACCTCATCGAAGCTCGGCGAAGAAGCTCACTTAAGCTCGGAGAAGAAGCCTCGGCATCTGTAGCGCCCCAAATTTTCACAATGGAAATGAGAGACCCAAATCTATAGTCTTTACTTCAATGTAATCCAAACATAGTATAAAATACAGGGAAGGTTAAACCTTTCTTTACAACAGTTCATATTACAATGCACAGCAGAAATTTAAACACATTTAATACAACTCATTTCAACATTTAAACTCCAGTCTTCTCAAAGTTCAAGCTTTAACCCTTGCTCAAGCCACTTACTTTGCAATCCTGCGTACTTCAGTTGAATGCAACTGACGCAATGATGATAAAAGCAGCAACTCTCCAAAGTCTCACAACCATACACTTGATGTATAAATAAAACAATAGTAAAAGAATTATAAATCAACAATTAATACTGAAACTGAAAGAATAAATGTGTGTCAGGAAAATAAATAAAGATGCATAAAAGAATGTTCGAGAAAACGCAATGCACACGATGCACACTAATGCATACTTGTTCGGATTCTATGCATCCCATAGTACATATGTCCAAGAGCAAGCCCTTAGCATTCACCACATTTAGGATTCAATATCTCACTATGCAATCCTACATCGATGACAGAAGCAAGATTACACACTCCGCGAATAGACCTCAGCCCTGGAATACATCCACCCGATTGTACAAGTGAAAACGCAAAAGCACCCCTAAACATCACTCTAACTTTGGAGAATCACCTCCCTGTCATATATTCCACAAATGGACCCCAGTCCCAGAACTCATCTGACCAGACTGTACAAGTGTACCGCGCGAACATACCGTACATTTCGTAAATAGTTCCCAGTCCCGGAACTCATTCCGCCAGACTGTACAAGTGTACCACGCGAACATACAAAATCTGTCTTACCTCTATACATTTAGCAAATATACCCCAGACTCGGAACTCATCTCGCCAGACTGTACAAGTGTAATGCGCAAACATACTGGAAAGATATAAAAAATCACACTGTCCCGAAATACAAATGCCTGACTGAACAGAGCTCATACTTATGTTGCCCAAGTTCCGTCACAACTCCCAATCTAGTGCATGTTCTTAGCTTCAAATATAGGTAACCATAGCCACCTAGAGCTAGCTCACCCCCACCGAACTTCACTAACCAAAACTAGGAACACTAGCCCCTCTGGCTAATTCCTACAATCAAAATAACCACTGCTGATATGCTAGGGTTTTGCACAGCATTTAGTGCTCACAACTCAATGTCTCAATCATACATCCAGTGTCATGTACCGCTTCCCAAAAATACAGAACACAAGCACGGGACATTGGCCCAACGAATGACTTGCGTCATCCATAAGTTGTTACCCATCCTACTCAACATTAAAAACAATATAAAAACAATTGTGCGGGTAATAAGAACAACACATGAACAGTAATACTTGGAATAAGACAATATGAAATAACCAAATACAATAATCCAATATTTGGAAACAAATAATAATATCTGGGTCATAAGCCCAATACAATAATAAATCCAAACACAATGATAATAAGTTTCAGCACAATAAGTCCAATGAAATAACGATCAACTAGAAAGCAATAAATATTTAAAAAGCTTATTCTCCAATTCCTACAGGTAATTCTCCTTGATCACCTGTGAACACTTCATCTAAAAAGAGGAAAAAAATTGTCCTTAGAGCAAGTCATGGATAGTCAGTAGAGAAAGCAAAGAAACAACGGCAATAACGATATAACATTGAATTCAATGGGTCGGTGGGAATCAATAATAATGGACAATTGCAATAATCAATATCAATTATAGTCGATGCAATGGTTATAAATGGTAATTCAATTTTTGATGTCAATGTTCAAAGGTTGATGTCAATATCACTTAGACAATGTACGATATCAATAGTAATGATGATGTTCAATGTATAGTGTCGATGTTGTGTCAATTCCTAAGTCTATTAATTTTCAGCCTAACTAATGCACGTACTACTGCGTCCCATTTCACAGGTTCGATGCATACAAACAATGTCGTTTAAACTCTAGTGGTGAATTCTATAGATCATGTGCCGATACGATAACACTAAAACAATAGCAACTTTGTTGCATGATACACTAAAACGATACACGATAGATTGGGATACCGTAGTCAATAATCCAACAATCAATCGATAAACACTGGCCAACACAATCTCTATATTGTCCACTACTTAAGTCAATCCCTTAAACCCCGGCTTATTAAATATTTTATCGATGCAAACAATACATTATGCAATTTAGAGACATTAGATGAACGATAGTAACAATAGAAGGACAATAGGATGATAAATTTGATTGAGATAAATAGATAGATGAAAATAGTACCTTAGGATCATGCAATGCATTATATACACTTCAATTCATTCAATACAATGATATATGTATACTTATACTAAGGAAATCTGGAAAATGCGAATCTAGACAGCAAGAGGTCACTGTACAAAAATTAGTTTTCTCGCTGCTACAGAAATCAAAAACTGAATCTGTCAGCAGTTCTGGAAACTAGACTTCCCAACGATTCCAACTCATATTTAAAATAAAAAATCCGACAACAGTAGCTAGGTTAAATACATCGTTTTTTATAGATTACATGTTTTGACTGAAAATCGACATCAAGTTGTTCTACATTTAGAATCAGTGAAAACTCAATTATAAATTCATCAAAAATATTCATTAGACTCCTAATCATGTTAATTATTATTCTGGAAATTATCAGAGCATTATTCTAACATTTAACTTATCTTTTTGATAGTTTAAACATGAAACATACATGAATCTAAAATTCTAGGAACAAAAGGCAGCAGTAGTAAAATCATCATAAGTTTTGCAATACAACTCAGAATTCAAATATTTTAGATGATCTGAAAACTAGAAATATAGAGCTACAATTCTTGTTCAGAAAGTTATTAATTTTGATGTCAAATACTGGGTTGAAAACGTCTCACAAATTCCAGAAAGACAGTAAACATTCAGATTTTCGGTATATTCCATAAAGTAAAGCGATCTAACATGATGGGTTTCAATTCAATAGTTGATAAATCTTATAACCATCATGGTAAGTACAATATCATGGTAAACAAAATTTAGAATACATACATACACTTGTTTAACGAAAACAATGTTGGATCATGTATGCAAGGCAAAACAATATTTGAACTTTTCGCAACTGTTAAATCAACTATCAAAGAGGAGTCAGTCAACTGTTAGCACCATATAAATGAGTAAATGAACTGAATAACAACAAGTCTGTTAAGTCGACTTAAAGCGGAAACCAGTCAACTGCACAGACTCGATTTTCAATGTGATTCAGCAAAAATGAAATTGCAAGTTGAAGAAATCAAACCACATAGAATCAATATTGCAAACACCACGATATATCCTGGTTCGGTCCTCCCGACCTGCATCCAGTCCCCAAGCAATCCACTTGAAATTTTCCACTATTCGTGAAAAATTTCAAGAATACTCTACGGCCTTTAACAACAACTATGTCAAATCCGTAGACCTCTCTCACCACTAGAGAGAGCAAAACCCACTCTACAACCTAGAGTGAAACCGACTCTACACCAAGAGTCCTTCTCTCCAACCGAGAGGACCACTCTCATAACCCGAGAGTAAATAACAACAAAATGAATATTACAACAACCTAAAGCCTTGTTTTTTATTGTGCTTTTTGTTTAGAGGCTAAAGGTCAACTTCTAACTTCAATCTAGAACAAAATCTATGTTATACAAGACTGAAATCAGAGTACCAAGTTGTAAAGAAAGTAAGTGCTGCTGAAAACTTGTTCTTTTTCTCTCAAATAAGCAAAATAACTTGATAATAATTAGGGAACCTTTCCCACATGGATTCTATAATCTATTTATAGAGTTAGATTCTCCAAGACATTGGGAAACAGTTCCCATAAAATGGCTTCATTTTTTATTTAAAATATAGCATGCTGTAGAAACAGCTTCAGCACAGAAATATTTAAGCAAATTACTTTCAATAAGCATGGTACATGCACATTCTTGCAATGTCCTATTCTTCCTTTCAACCACTCCATGTTGTGGTGAAGCTCTAGAAAATTCAAATGAATGTGTTATCCCATTCTTGTTGCAATATTTTGAAAACTCTCAAATTCTCCATTATGATCACTTCTAATAGTGACTATGGTTAGAGATTTTTAATTTTGAATACGTTTACAGAAATATGCAAATTCTTCAAAGGCTTCTTTTTTATGTTTTAAAAAGAATACCCATGTAAATCTTGAAAAATCATCTACTAAAACAAATACATATCTACTTTTATTTAAAGAAGCGACTCTAGTAGGACCAAATAAATTCATATAGATCAATTTGAGAGGCCTACTAGTAGAAATCATTTCTTTTATTTTAAAAGTAGATTTTACTTATTTTCCTAATTGACATGCATCACACATTTTATCTTTCTTAAAAAATAATTTTGGCTGTCCTTTAACTAGGTTATTCTTAGATAATTTAGCAATGTTTTTCATATTTACATGTCCAAATCTCTTTTGCCAAAGCCAAGAATCGTTGTTAGAAGCAACTAAACAAAAATCATTAGAAAACTCATTTGTTTTTAAACATAATTCATATATATTATTCTTTCTAAAACCTTGAAAAATCACATTTTTCAAAGACGAATCATAAATTAAGCATGCATCTTTTTCAAACACTATATTATAAGCCTTATCTCATAATTGACTAATACTTAACAAGTTATGCTTTAAACTACTAACTAAGAATACCTCTTCTATAATAGGAGTAGTGTTCTTACCGACCATGCCTATTCTGATGACTTTTTCTTTGTTATTGTCGTCAAATGTAACGGTTACTCCATCTCAGAGTAAGTTTGCATGGCCAGTCATGTGTTTATAACAACCATTGTCAAGTATCCATCGTTTCCTTTTAGGTACCTATAAATATGAATTGTGAATATGGTACATTGGATCCAAAAGAGATTAATGTTTGGAAACCAAACCCAAAGTGAGTTTGATTTACCACCATATGCAGGCTTATAATTAATAGAATTACAGACATTATGAACAAATGAATTTATATAAGTAATCCTATCATTAAGACTCAGGTTGACTAGAACCCAAATATTTTTGTTCTGTCCAATCGACTTTGTTGTACCCTTCAGTGGACTGTTTTGTGGTGGCAATCGACTGGGAGGTTAAACTTGTTGATTCTTGATTTTGATGATCACAACACAGTGCAACATGTGTTTATATTATACAGCTAACAATGCAGTGTACATATCAAAAGACAATTCTAGCTGAACAAATGCACAAGCTCTCAAGGATACAGCTCAAGACAAGGATCAAGACTTTACTCAAAACAAGGATCAAAGACTCAATTCAACTCAAGACTCAAGACTTCAAGCTCAAATGTGTTATATTGTTGTGTCTTATAAACATTGTAATGTACTTTCCTGTTGAGTCTTTAGACTGATGTAAAGCCTTGTCAACACACACACACACACTTAACAATTTCATAATGTGTGTCTCTAAAAAACCCCTCAAAATAAGTCAAAACAGTTTGAAGAATTTTAGCTTTTAAGTACCAGTCGACTTAAGCCTATGCCAGTCGACTGATAAGTACGAAACTGTTTAAAATTATTCAAACTCTGATCAGTCGACTCATATGGCAACCCAGTCGACTGATCGAGAGCTTTTTTGACCGTTTTCTGATTTTCAAAAACGAACTTTTTCAAACTCAAACGGTCTGATCCGTTGGTTGACAGTTATGTAACTGCTTTCCAACGTTCAGAAGATCAAAACTCTTTATATAGAGTTTTTTCTCAAACAGAAAAACTTACTTGATTTCTTACAAAAACACCCGAGCACTCTTGAGAAAAATTTAAGTGATTTTCTGTGAAGAACAAAGCTTTCAAGTTCACATACTTTGGTTCTCTACACTCAGTCCAGTATAGCATTGAATTCGCTTTGGACTGAGTATAGAAGTCAACCTAATTCTTTAGCCACGTGCATCAACACATACAACAACAAGGTTATAGGTTGATTGTAAAATTCCTCTTGTACTCTTGC
Organism: Hemerocallis citrina; assembly: GCA_017893485.1. Classification (NCBI taxonomy): domain Eukaryota; kingdom Viridiplantae; phylum Streptophyta; class Magnoliopsida; order Asparagales; family Asphodelaceae; genus Hemerocallis; species Hemerocallis citrina. The sequence continues at coordinate 93,321,750 of CM030365.1, read as the reverse complement.
TCTCGGTTGGAGAGTGTTTTTGACTCTTGGTTGTAGAGTCGGTGTCTTTTCACTCTTGTTTGAAGAGTGGGTCTGCTTTCTCTGGTTGAGAGAAAGGACTACGGGTTAGACAAGGTTGTTGTCTTGAACGCCGTAGGGTATTCTTGTATTTTTTCAAGAATAGTGGAAATCTCAAGTGGGTTGCTTGGGGACTGGATGTAGGTCGGGAGGACCGAACCAGGATATATCTTGTGTACTCTGTGATTGGTTGTCTTGTTTTCGCACTTACTCTTATTTATTGGAGTTCTGCAAATCTAGTCTGTGCAGTCGACTCAGCTTCGTATTAGTCGACTGATCAGTCTTGTATCTGTTACTCTTTGCTTTCTTCAGTCGCCTGGCTTATCTATAAGTCGACTGAACCGAGTCATTAGATTTTCTTTATATTATCAGTCGACTGTCTCTCAGATAAGTCGACTACATCGAGAGTTCAAGTTTCCTTTTAATTTGGCTATATCAGTCGACTGGTTCCCCACTAAGTCGACTGTGCCGAGAAAAATAATTTTATTCCGCAGTTTATTTTCATTAACACTATTCACCCCCCCTCTAGTGTTTGTTGCTTAGCCTACAGGATCCAACACTTGGTATCAGAGCAAGGTTACAGGCAATGGCAACTACATCAAATACTAATCAGTACCATGAAGGCCAATCTACACAACGGCCACCACTATTTGATGGAACGAATTACAACTATTGGAAGTGCCGAATGCGAATCTATCTCCAATCAATCAACTACGAGATATGGCAAATGACAGAGACGGAATACACTGCCCCTACCATTCCATATGCACAATGGAATGATGATCAAAAGAATCAGACTATGAACAATGCCAAAGCAATGAATGCTTTATTTTGTGCACTGACGAAGGAAGAATTCAACCGTGTATCCAATGCTACAACCGCATATCAAATTTGGCATACACTCGAGGTAACACATGAAGGAACAAATAAAGTAAAGGAATCTAAAATTTCTATTCTTGTTCACAGGTTTGAAATGTTCAGAATGAAGGACAATGAGACTGTGTCTGAAATGATTACAAGATTCACAGACATCACAAACTCTCTTGTGGCGCTTGGAAAGACTTATACCCAAGCAGAGATGGTCAGAAAAGTACTACGAGCACTCACTCCAGAATGGGAAAAGAAAACCACAGCAATAGAAGAGGCGAATGACTTGTCAACACTTACTCTCGAGACATATGAGGTCCAACTTGAAGATCGAAAGAAAGATACTGAATCACACCAAGCAAAGAAGAAATCATTAGCTTTTAAGGCCATGACTGATTCAGAAGATGAGGAAGAAGATGAAGAAGAAATAGCAATGTTCACTCGGAGATTCAAGAAGTTCTTAAAGAAGGGTAAGTTTCACTCTAAAATAAAAGATTCTAATGACCCTCCTACATGTTTCAGGTGCAATAAAATAGGTCACATGAAGAAAGATTGTCCTTTGGAAAATGCAAAGAACAAGGGAAAAACGTCCAACTTCAAAAAGGACAAATATCCAAAGAACAAATTTGCCAAGAACAAAAAGGCGTATCAAGCCACATGGGATGATAGTGATTCATCTTCCGAAGAAGAAACGGATGAAAATAACGAAGTGGCAAATGTATGCTTTATGGCTGCACAACAAGAGCATGTAAGTAATGATTATGATTCCGAAGATCTTCTTGATGCATTTAATGAAATATTTCAGGAGTTAAAGAAAGAAAAGATTAGAGTTAAGAATCTTGAGAAAGTGAATCAAACACTTAATCAAGAAAATCTTAACCTTGATAAGGAAGTAAAATCCTTAAATTCTCGCCTTGCAAGTCTAGATACTGATCTTGAAACTCTCAAAAAGAATTATGAAGAGATTTCAAAGAATGTATCTAAGTTTAACAAAGGCAAAGAGAATTTAAACGATATGCTTCATCATCAAGTTGCATCTAGTCATAAATTTGGACTTGGTTTCAAGAAATCTTCTATAAAAGAATCTCCTGTTTTAAACACTAGTAAGACTAAGTCAGCATCTATTTCTAGTGTTACACACAAGTTATATGATTTCTTTGCAAAACCAAAGGTTGTTAAATTCAGTGATAAAAGTAATACTAACGTTCGGTTAAGTCGACTGAACCATACCACCAGTCGTCTGTCCAGAGAAAGTGGATCTTATTCCACGAGATCAAAACCTCTTATAAGTCGACCTAGTGCATCTACCAGTCGACTGATACATACCAACAGTCGACTGAGGAACACTGGTAAGTCGACTGGACAGAACAAACTAGTATGGATTCCAGTCAATCTTAATCAGAATGATAAAATTGCTTATATCAATTCTTATATACTGAATGTATGTACTTCTACCAATTATATTACTGCTTATGGAGGAAGATCAAACTCTTCATGGGTTTGGTTTCCCCCAAACTAATATGTTTTGGACCCAATAAAAAGGGTACCATATTTACCTCAAATGTTTTATAGGTACCCAAGAAAGAACGCTGGATATTAGACAGCGGATGTTCAAAACACATGACAGGGCATGCCAACTTACTATCCACCATTCAGAATATAAATGGAGGAACCGTCACCTTTGGAGATAACAACAAAGGCAAAGTCATCGGTATTGGCATGGTCGGTAAAATATCTAACCCTATTATAGAAAATGTGCTTTTAGTTAATGGTTTAAAGCATAATCTCTTAAGTATTAGTCAATTGTGTGATAAAGGTTATAAAATAGTTTTTGAAAAAGATGCATGCTTAATTTATGATTCTACTATGGAAAATGTTATTTTTCAAGGTTGTCGCAAAAACAATATTTATGAATTATGTTTGAATGCAATTGATTTTTCAAATGATTTTTGTTTGATAGCCTCTAACAATGAATCTTGGTTATGGCATAGAAGATTTGGACATGTGAACATGAAAAATCTCTCAAAATTATCTAAATATAACCTAGTTAAAGGACTGCCAAAATTATCCTTTAAAAAGGATAAGTTATGTGATGCATGTCAACTAGGAAAACAAATCAAATCCACTTTTAAAACAAAAGATGTAATCTCTACAAGTAGGCCACTTGAATTAATTCATATGGATTTATTTGGTCCTACTAGAGTTGCTTCTTTAAATAAAAGTAGATATGTGTTTGTTTTAGTAGATGATTTTTCAAGATTCACTTGGACATTCTTTTTAAAACATAAAAATGATGCTTTTGAAGAATTTGCACATTTTTGTAAACGTGTTCAAAATCAAAGATCTCTAACCATAGTCACTATTAGAAGTGATCATGGTGGAGAATTTGAAAATGAAACCTTTACAGAATATTGCAACAAGAATGGTATAACACATTCATTTGCATTTCCTAGAGCTTCACCACAAAATGGTGTGGTTGAAAGAAAGAATAGGACTTTGCAAGAATGCGCACGTACTATGCTTGTTGACAGCAATCTACCAAAGCATTTTTGGGCTGAAGCTGTTGCTACAGCTTGTTATGTTTTGAATAGAATTCTTCTAAGACCTAAACTAAAGAAGACTTGTTACGAGTTATTTTTTAATAAAATTCCTAAAGTCTCTTACTTTAAAACATTTGGTTGTAAGTGTTTTATTCTAAACACAAAAGATAATCTAGACAAATTTGATCCTAGATCTAATGAGGGTATCTTTTTAGGATACTCAAATAGGAGTAAAGCATATAGAATTTTCAATAAGTCTACTATGACTATTGAAGAATCAATGCATGTTACATTCGATGAATCCTTACCTTCATCAACATTAAATAAGGATGATGAAACTGATTTATCACCTTTAGATAATGTGATTACATCCTTAGAGCAAACTAATCTATCTGATAAGTCGACTGATAAAGTCTCCAAGTCGACTGACTTAAACCAGTCGACTGAAGAACAAGTCAAGTCGACTGATCCGATTGTGATATCTTCAACTTTACCAAAGTCATTTGTTGAAGTTAAAAATCATCCTCATGACTTAATAATTGGTGACATCTCCCATGGTATTCAGACACGTTCACATATTAATATGATCTCTCATACAGCATTCTTGTCGGATTTTGAACCGAAAAATATACAAGAAGCTTGTGAGAATGAATATTGGATGAATGCCATGCAAGATGAACTAAACCAATTTATAAGGAATGATGTATGGGATTTAGTTCCTAGACCTCCTGATCAGACTATCATTGGTACCAAATGGGTATTCAAGAATAAGTTAGATGAATCAGGACAGGTTGTAAGGAACAAGGCTAGATTAGTTGCCCAAGGATATAATCAAGAAGAAGGTATCGATTTTGATGAAACATATGCTCCTGTTGCTAGACTAGAATCTATTCGTATTTTATTATCTTTTGCTTGTTTTATGAATTTTATACTTTATCAAATGGATGTGAAAAGTGCCTTTCTTAATGGGTTTATTAAAGAAAATGTTTATGTTAAACAACCACCAGGTTTTGAACATGAACAATTTCCAGATCATGTTTATAAATTGAAAAAGGCTTTATACGGTCTTAAACAAGCACCTCGTGCTTGGTATGATCGTCTGAAAACTTTTCTTTTAGAAACAGGATTTGAAATAGGTAAAGTAGACACTACTTTGTTTATCAAAAGAGTTAAGAATGATATCTTAATCATACAAATATATGTTGATGATATAATTTTTGGTTCTACTAATAATAATCTATGTCAAGAATTTGCTAATACCATGAAAAATGAATTTGAGATGAGTCACATGGGTGAACTCAATTATTTCCTTGGATTGCAAATTAAACAATCTTCAAATGGCATATTTATCAATCAAGGCAAATATGCAAAGGAATTACTCAAACGTTTTCACATGGATAGTACTAGTAGTAAATCCACACCTATGGCTACTACTACTACTCTTGACAAAGATTTATTAGGAAAGAGTGTTGATCAAAAACTCTATCGAGGTATGATTGGTTCACTCTTATATATTACTGCAAGTAGACCAGATATTATGTTCAGCGTATGTTTATGTGCTAGATATCAATCTAGTCCTAAAGAATCTCATTTAAAAGCAGTGAAACGAATTTTAAGATATATTAAAGGCACATCTGAATATGGTTTATTTTATCCACGCACCGATATTTTTCAACTTTTGTCTTATAGCGATGCCGATTTTGCTGGAAGCAAAACTGATCGCAAGAGTACTAGTGGTACATGTCACTTTTTGGGACATTCCCAAGTATCTTGGTGCAGTAAAAAGCAAAACTCTGTATCCCTATCAACCACAGAAGCTGAATATATTGCTGCAAGTTTGGCATGCGCTCAAATTTTATGGATGAAACAAACTTTGTTAGATTATGGTATTTCATTTGAGAAACCCTCAATTATGTGTGATAATACCAGTGCAATTAATCTATCTAAAAATCCGATTCAACATTCACGTACGAAACATATTGATATTCGACATCATTTTCTACGTGATCATGTTTTAAAAGGAGATATATCTTTAGACTTTATCTCTACTGATCAACAAGTAGCAGATATATTTACCAAGCCCCTTAAAGAAGATACTTTTATCAAGTTAAGAAGAGAACTTGGAATTTGTGATTTTATTGATATTTGTTAAAAATCACTCTGTTAAGTCGACTGTGTTTTGAATCAGTCGACTGTACTGAATTGTTATATATACGTATTTTGCTCTCGACCAAGTCGACTGATGATCGATCCAGTCGACTGGTCAGCAGATATAAAATGTTAATTTCTTCTCGACTCAGTCGACTGGTATATCATACCAGTCGACTATCGCAAGATCAATTTGTCTTCAGCGACTATTCATCACAACTTTTGAGATAAAAACTTTTCTCTATCTCACCCGTGACAACCCTATCTGACCGTTGATTTCATTTCCCTTTAATCTGAGCCGTCTATTCTCTGTTAAAAACCCCTTTACCTGCCCCTCTTTCTTACTCTTACCGATCTCCAATTTTACCCCAATTTCGAAACCCTAGTTTTTTGAAGAAGGAGTAAGTCGACTCAAATTTGCTGCTGGTGCTCGCCTCTGTTCTGATCTTTCGTTTTTCTTTGGTATAATCTCTATCCCTGTCTCTCTCCTATGGCACCCAAAAGATCTAAGCGGACTCATGAGGGTAGCTCTTCTTCTCAAGACTACACTCAATATTTATTGAGTCCAGATCTTATTGACCAATGGTACCTCATTTGTACCATTGCCATCTTCCCTGGAAGATTTGTCAACTTTAATGATCTTGCCCCTTTCAATCTCATTCCTTTATTTCAAAATAGCAGTCTTTATGATTTTCTCTCTTTAGCAAACCAACCCAATTATTATCCCCAACTAATCTATTTGTTTTACACCAATATGATAGTTGTACAAAAACCCAATGGGAATGTTCTTATCCGTTCGTCTGTAAAGAATGTCAAAATGACACTCACACCGTCTAGGATAAATGAAATTTTAGGAATTGATGACGGAGGTATATTTCTTGATGACATTGTTTTAGATAATGCCTCCATTTTGTCTAAAATCTTTTTGCCTCATCATGGCCCTCCAATGACAAGCAAAAATATTCAACCAATTGCAAAGCTTGTAGCTAGAATATTAGCCTATAACATCCTTCCCAAAAAGGGTAGTTATGACCACTATTCTCTAGAACTACAAAAAGCTGTGTATGCAATTTTTGGTAAAATTGATATCAATTGGGGTCATGTCATTTTTTCTCAACTTCAGCATCACACTCACTTTCTACCTTTTGGTGGTTTTCTCACTAGAGTCTTTCTTGCTTTTGGAGTTGATCTCGATTCCGAGACCAATGTTGTTTCTCGTTTTGATTGTTTTGATCGTGCTAGCCTCGCACGTATGAAGCTTGTTGATAACCCTCCTAGCTCTCCACCTCCTTCTCAGGCACCTTTAGGTTCTTCTGCTAGACCTTCTGCCTCGTCTAGTTCATCTCTTCCCAACGCCAACTATGATGATCCACGTACCATGTATGAATGTGTCAACAATCTTATGAAACATTCAGCAACTGTGGATACACATCTTCACACCCTTGATTCCAGACTTGATTCCTTTGATTCCCAACTCCACCACATTGATACCAAGATTGACAACCTCACCAATCTCTTCACCTCTCAATTTCATCCTCCTTCTCATGGTGACGATGAAGACTCGGATGAAGACGATTGAAGATTTTTATTATCTTTTATGTACTTTTTAATGGACTCATTTCTGTATGCAATGGTATGCAACTTTCTCTTAGTCTCTTTTCTATGAAACAGATGGTTATTTTGTGCTTTTTGATGATAACAAAGGGGGAGAGATATCTGAGTTCTATTTATGATTATTATCTGAGTTCTATTTATGCTATTTATGCTATTTATGCTTGATTATTATCTGCGTTTTTGTGATTCTTATCTGTGTTATTTTTGGCTGTTGAAAATCTCTGGTCAGTCGACTGCTCAAACGATTTAAGTCGACTGCTACTAAACTTCTGCTACTGTATATGTACTTACTGTGTTTTTTATAAACCTTCTGATCCGTCGCCTGCCAGTTGATACAGTCGACTGATACTTGTTTTAAGAAAATGCATTCTGTGTTTTTAATAGGGGGAGCATATCCTTACTGTGCCTATATACATATTATCTGTTAATATCAGCTATTGTGTTGTCATCATCAAAAAGGGGGAGAATGTTGATTCTTGATTTTGATGATCACAACACAGTGCAACATGTGTTTATATTATACAGCTAACAATGCAGTGTACATATCAAAAGACAATTCTAGCTGAACAAATGCACAAGCTCTCAAGGATACAGCTCAAGACAAGGATCAAGACCTTACTCAAAACAAGGATCAAAGACTCAATTCAACTCAAGACTCAAGACTTCAAGCTCAAATGTGTTATATTGTTGTGTCTTGTAAACATTGTAATGTACTTTCCTGTTGAGTCTTTAGACTGATGTAAAGCCTTGTCAACACACACACACACACTTAACAATTTCATAATGTGTGTCTCTAAAAAACCCCTCAAAATAAGTCAAAACAGTTTGAAGAATTTTAGCTTTTAAGTACCAGTCGACTTAAGCCTATGCCAGTCGACTGATAAGTACGAAACTGTTTAAAATTATTCAAACTCTGATCAGTCGACTCATATGGCAACCCAGTCGACTGATCAAGAGCTTTTTTGACCGTTTTCTGATTTTCAAAAACGAACTTTTTCAAACTCAAACGGTCTGATCCGTTGGTTGACAGTTATGTAACTGCTTTCCAACGTTCAGAAGATCAAAACTCTTTATATAGAGTTTTTTCTCAAACAGAAAAACTTACTTGATTTCTTACAAAAACACCCGAGCACTCTTGAGAAAAATTTAAGTGATTTTCTGTGAAGAACAAAGCTTTCAAGTTCACATACTTTGGTTCTCTACACTCAGTCCAGTATAGCATTGAATTCGCTTTGGACTGAGTATAGAAGTCAACCTAATTCTTTAGCCACGTGCATCAACACATACAACAACAAGGCTATAGGTTGATTGTAAAATTCCTCTTGTACTCTTGCTCTCGGTTGGAGAGTGTTTTTGACTCTTGGTTGTAGAGTCGGTGTCTTTTCACTCTTGTTTGAAGAGTGGGTCTGCTTTCTCTGGTTGAGAGAAAGGACTACGGGTTAGACAAGGTTGTTGTCTTGAACGCCGTAGGGTATTCTTGTATTTTTTCAAGAATAGTGGAAATCTCAAGTGGGTTGCTTGGGGACTGGATGTAGGTCGGGAGGACCGAACCAGGATATATCTTGTGTACTCTGTGATTGGTTGTCTTGTTTTCGCACTTACTCTTATTTATTGGAGTTCTGCAAATCTAGTCTGTACAGTCGACTCAGCTTCGTATTAGTCGACTGATCAGTCTTGTATCTGTTACTCTTTGCTTTCTTCAGTCGCCTGGCTTATCTATAAGTCGACTGAACCGAGTCATTAGATTTTCTTTATATTATCAGTCGACTGTCTCTCAGATAAGTCGACTACATCGAGAGTTCAAGTTTCCTTTTAATTTGGCTATATCAGTCGACTGGTTCCCCACTAAGTCGACTGTGCCGAGAAAAATAATTTTATTCCGCAGTTTATTTTCATTAACACTATTCACCCCCCCTCTAGTGTTTGTTGCTTAGCCTACAGGATCCAACAAAACTAGTCGACTTATATGAGGTTGTTGTCTTTTTGAATAAGACTTCATACCTCTGGACAGACGACCGAATTTAGGGGGCAGTCGATTAGTCTGATGTGAAACATTACTATTTTCATGATTAAAAATAATTTTTGGCTTTTCAAAAAATCATATAACTTATTTTTTACACTTGAAACAGAATCAATCTTATTACTACTAGTGTTATCAGAAGAATAACATTTTTCAAGAAAACCAAGTCCAAACTTTTTATTAGATTGAACTTGATTTTGGAAAACTTCATTTAAATTCTCTTTTCCCTTATTGAACTTAGATACATTCTTAGATATCTCTTCATAATTTTTATTTAGAGATATAAGATCTATATCAAAGTTGGAAAGATGAGAATTTAAAGACTTGACTTTAACTTGTAAATCAAGATTTTCTTGAGAAAGTGTTTGATTAACTTTCTCTAGATTTTTAACTCTTATTTTCTCCTTTTTTAGTTGTTGAAAAACTTCATTGAAAGCTTCTAATAAATCATTGGAGTCAATATTGTCACTTACATCGTTCTAAGTAGCCATGAAGCACACGTTTGCAACTTCATTTTATTCTTCATTCTCTTCTTCCGATGATGAGTCGCTATCATCCCAAGTTGCTTGGTAGGCCTTCTTGTTCTTCATGTAGTTGTTCTTTGTGAGTTTGTCCTTTTTGAAGTTAGAGATTTTCCTTTTAAATTTTGCATTTTCTAACGGACAGTCCTTTTTCATGTGACCTGTCTTATTACACTTGAAACAAGTAGGAGGTTCATTAGTATCCTTAAACTTAGAATTGAATTTACCTTTGTGAGAAATTTTTTGAATTTTCTTGTGAACATGGCCATTTCTTCATCATCATCATCATCTTCTGAATATGACATGGCCTTGAAAGCAAGAGTTTTCTTCTTGACTTGTTGAGGTTCTAAATCCTTCTTGCATTCCTCCAATTGTACTTCGTATGCCATTAGATTTCCCACAATATTCTCAAGAGAGAGTTGTGTTAAATTGTTGGCTTCTTCAATAGCAGTGGTCTTCTTTTCCCATTCGGGGGGTTAGAGCACGAAGAACCGTCCTCATCATCTCTGCTTGGGTATAGGTTTTACCAAGAGCCATAAGAGAGTTTGTGATGTCGGTGAATCTTGTTATTATGTCCGATATATTTTCATTCTCCTTCATACGGAACATCTCGAACCTGTGAACAAGAATAGAAATTTTAGATTCTTTGACCTTATTTGTACCTTCATGTGTTACCTCAAGAGTATGTCATATTTGGTATGTCGTTGTTGTGTTTGACACACGGTTGAACTCTTCTTTGGTAAGTGCACAAAAGAGAGCATTCATCGCCTTTGCATTGTTCATGGTGTTACTCTTTATGTCATCATTCCATTGAGCATAGGGAAGTGTAGGTACGTTATATGCTGTCTCGGTCATGTTCCAAATCTCATAGTTGATGGATTGTAAGTAGATCTTCATTCTACATTTCCAGTAGTTGTAGTTTGTTCCATCAAAGAGAGGCAGCCTTTGTGTGGATTGGCCTTGATGGTATTGACTTACATTTGAAGTAGATTTTATTACACTCAACCAAGCTCTGATACCAAGTGTTGGATCCTGTATGCAAGACAAATAACACTAGATAGGGGAGGGGGTGAATAGTGTTGTATAAAAATTTAACAATATTTGAACTTTTCACAACCGTTGAGTTCACTGTCAAAGAGGAATCAGTCGACTGTTAGCACCAGATAAAAGAGTAAATGAATTGAATAACAACAAGTTTGTGAAGTCGACTTAAAGCGGAAACCAGTCAACTACACAGACTCGATTTTCAATGTGATTCAGCAAAAATGAAATTGTAAGTTGAAGAAATCAAACCACAGAATCAACACTGCAAACGCCACGATATATCCTGATTCGGTCCTCCTGACCTACATCCAGTCCCCAAGCAACCCACTTGAGATTTTCCACTATTCTTGAAAATTTTCAAGAATACTCTCCGGCCTTTGACAACAGCTATGTTAAATCCGTAGACCTCTCTCACCACTAGAGAGAGCAAAATCCACTCTACAACCTAGAGTGAAACTGACTCTACACTAAGAGTCCTTCTCTTCAACCGAGAGGACCACTCTCACAATCCGACAGTAAAATAACAAAAAAATGAAGATTACAACAACCTAAAGGCTTTTTTTTTTAATTGTGCTTTTTGTTTAGAGGCAAATGGTCAACTTCTAACTTCAGTCTAGAACAAAATTTTTGTTATACAAGACTAAAATCAGATAACCAAGTCTTAAAGAAAGTGCTTTTGAAAACTTGTTCTTTTTCTCTCAAATAAGCAAAATGGCTTCATAATAATTAGGGAACCTTTTCCTGTAACATCCCGTATTTTTATTTTAATTAAAAATACATTTTTTCAATTTTTGCACGTATGATGCACGTGCTAATTTTTCCATCTTTATTTTTCTTACTCTCATTTATTATTTTAGCATGCATGAGTCTTTTTTTAGCCTTTCATTAAACCCATGGACCAAAGAATAGATTTTAGCCCACTAAACTAATTGATTAAATTAATTAAAAGCATGCCCACAAGACAAGCCCGTTAATTTTTGGTTGTGCATGGACTCACACATAACATGTAACAACTTTTAATACACATATTAGAATTATAGGATTTGTATTTAATTTTGTGTGTGTGTGCACTAGTGCACAACACGTGCACGTGCATATGGAGAGAGCGAGAGGGGCCGGTTTTGGGAGGTGAGAGGCCGGATTGGGGGTTAGGGAGTTGAAGGGATGGAGTAGTGGGAAAGTGAAAGGTTTAGTGGGTAGTTATTAGGTGGGTGAAATTTGCATTTTAGCCCTTCTTTTGTCCTATAAATACACCCTTCTTTTCCTTCTCTTTTCACACCAAAACAAAACAAACTAGAGAGAGGAAAAAGAAAGAGAGTTAGAGAGTGTTCTTGTTGCATTGGAGGCTTTTTGGAGTGCCCTTGATAGGAGGAGTAGAACTAGGTGTTGCTTGTTGGAGCTAGGAGTTGTGTCCCATCTTATTTGTTTCAAATTCTTCATAAGAGGTGGGTGATCTTGTGCTTTATAAATGTAGAAAATGCATGCTAGTATGTTAAATGAGTAGTATAGATGAATTCGATGTGTTGAACAAATCCATGCTATTCTATGTGCTATGAATAGTAGTAAATTTTTTGTTATGATTAGGAAACTAATTGGCATCTTGTTAGTTGGAAATAAGAAAAAGAAACAATGAGTATTTCCATGAACAAATATGCATGTTAATTTACAAATGTCAAAATATATGATTGTAAGAAAATTGTTGAGATTTTCCCTTGTGGTTAAAATGAATTTTTGTGAAGTTAATTTTGTACCCATGGATTCATGTAATTGTTTTGTAAGATATATAAGTTGCTATTTTGATTAAACTGAAGAAATGAAATTCATGCTTCATTAATGCGAAGAAATAATTTGAAATTTAGATATAATGTTTAAAATATCAATTATAAAATTTGTGAGTTACTGTTTGAAAGTAAACTCGGTCTAGATGAAATAGTTTGCAGTCTAATGAAAGTTTAGATCGAATGAAAATTAGAGTTTTATGAAGAAAATTGAATAACAGTAAGATTGAACAAAAACATATCAGTGTAACTTGATATCAGTAATCACACTTGGATTTATTGGCTAGTGGGTGCGCCATAAGGTGGTCACTGTGCTTGTCGGAGGTCATGGATCGAAACTTGTTAGAAACATTTTATTTTGCTTTCGTTTAATTAAATCCAAGACCCGAACATTAGTATTTGGGGATTTCGATATGGCTTTATGACAATTAAGTCACATGGACTTAGTGGCTTTCGTTGTGGACCTTGGGCGCTCAATGTGTTGGTCGGGGGTGCTTGGGTTCGAGACCCGGTGGCCACCTTTTGATTTTTTTGATGTTTTTATTGTATTTGAAGGGGTTTTAATGCAAATAAAATTTGGAGAAAAATTCTAATATTCCTATAAAATGATATATAATTTATTGAAAATAGTTTTAGAATTTTTCATTTATATTTTGAGAAATAAAAAGAGAAATTGAGATAGAAAATGAGTTTTGACTTCAAAATTATTTATTTGAGAATATAACTTTTATTTTGAGAAGAAGAGAAAATATTTGCCATGTTATGGGTTCTCTTGATGAGATCATATATTTATGTTGAGTAAGAAATACTTGATGTGGGTTGAGATATAAATCGTTATATGAGCTTAAATTGCTATGAGACTTAAAGTGGATGAATCTATGTTCATGAAAAGAAATATTATTTTATTTTGACTTGTAAATGAATAAATGAATCATGAGTAATGCTAAGATAAGACATTGATCAATTTATGAATAAGTTGAAGATAAGAATACATTGAGTTTAATACATGATTATTGAAGGGTATGAGTACCCGTGGATTCTTGTACATGAAAGGTTGTGATCTAGAGTTTAGTGAGACCTCGGGTACCGACATTGTTGAATTAAAAGATTTGAGTTATATTTTTGAGATATGGTCATGGAGCTATCTTGATATTTTTGATTAAGTCCGGTATGGGGTAAAACTAACTCTAGGTATGATAATTTATTCATGTATTGAACATAAGAACTAGGCACTAAGAGAAGATGTAGTAAATCTAGGCAAACGTAGGTGGGGCACTCTATATAGTCAGGAAATGTACTTCGGGACTATAGACCCAGTCGGGTGGTGTACTCTGGGACTGAGCTTGCTTCGATGGAGATGAGCTTTTATTTTAAATTTGGGACTATGCATAGTCGGGCAGATAGTTTGTCGTACTCCAGTGTATATACGTATACCGAGGCTAGATGGCCGCACTTGCGGGATGTTTGCACGACGAGGAGTCTGTATAACAGTCGGGAGGTGTAGTCCAGGACTGGGATCCATACTCGTGAAATGTCTAAACTTTGATTTATTACTGGGTAGTTTCATGGCGAGAGATCGAACCCTTTAATGTGGAGTACGTAGGTGCTTGCCCTCGGACCTATGTAGTATGGGATGCATAGAATCCGAACAAGTATACATTAGTGTCATCTTAGTATAAAATATCTGCATTAGGCATTAAGGCATTGCATACACTTACATGTTTAGAGTAGTCACATTTGACAATTTATTTGCATTCAAGTTGTGGTTTGTTAAAGTATTAAGATCATTATATTTTCGGCATAGAGAGGATGGCCATGTATAATATTTTCGTCGGTTGTAAGCAACTGACGTGCCCATAGTTTTATATGCAGGAGTTAGATTTTCATGAAGATATAAAGTTGATACGCTGCTGTTGATTTATCTAAATATTAAATATGTTGCAATTGTATAATTTTTCATTATTGTACTTCATTTTACCTTCCGCTGTGTAAATAAATGTAAATGACTCTGTTGTATTGTAAAAAGTTCAAATTTCCTTGTAAATTGTACGAAGTGAAATGTAAAGTTCATGTGGAACTTCGAATTCAGTCTTATTTGGAATTCGGGGCGTTATAGAGTGGTATCAGAGCCACACTTCATAGGTAGTACAAATTTGTATGGAATGACACCCTAGAGTGGACAATAGAGTGTGAGTTTCAACTTATAGAGATTTAAATGTAAGTAACTTACGTTTGTGTTGCTCTATATGATGACATTTTCTCCTCCTTTTCCCTATAAGATGGCCAATCATCATGATCCCCAGAATGAGGCACATTGGTTTGTACCCTTCGAGGATGAAGAGGAAGAGCCAATGGAGGAAGAAGAAGACCCAGAGGAGATAGAAGAGGAATTCCCCGAGTCCAGGGAAATTACTCCACCGCCGCCTAATTTCATCGAAGAATCCTCAGACAAAGAACTCATTTCAGATGACCAAGATGATATTGTTGCTTCTCTTCGAAGAAAATTGGATGCTCAAAGTGGAGAGTAAACCACATGGAAGCGCAACGGGCAGAAGATAAGAAGCGCATTCAGGAGCTAAGTTTTCAAGTGTGAGAACTCGAGAAGGTTCAGCACATGAATGATCTACACTTTGCCAAGTTGGACCACATCACTCGCTGGGACAAGCAGGAGCGGTATCAGAGATTTCAAGATATGAAGAAGGAAATCCAGGAACTACGGAAAAAGCTCAGAGCAACTAAGAGAAACTGTAGATTCTAGGATGTCTTTTGTTAAAGGATGTAATGGATGTGATGAAGCAAGTTTTGGGGGTAGGCTATTTGGCATCGACCTCATTGAGTTGGCAGTTTTGGGAGTCGACATCATTATTGGCATAGACTGGATGTTAGTTTACAATGCCACTATTGAGTGCAAGAGCGAGAAAGTTGTGGTGAAGGCACCAGGAGGACCAGCAGTTACAATTCAAGGGAAGAGGAAGTGTAAGCAATTGGTAGCAGCTTTGGCGAAGCAGAAGATTCTTGAAGAAGTGAGGCAGATTCCTGTGGTCCGAGATTTTCTAGCAGTGTTTCTTGAAGACCTACCTGGGCTTCCTCCTCATCGAGATGTAGAGTTCAGCATCTCCATTCAGCCAGGGAGTGCACTCATTTCTAAGGCACAATACAGAATGGCACCGGTTGAGCAAGATGAGATCAAGAAGTAGATTGAAGAGTTGTTGGGCAAAGGATTCATCAGGCCTTGTGTGTCACCCTGGGGAGCCCCAGTTCTTTTGGTGAAGAATAAGGATGGATCGATGAGGATGTGTATTGACTACAGAGAGTTGAACAAGGTTATAGTACAGAACAAGTAACCAATTTCTCGAATTGATGATCTGTTCGACCGTCTACAAGGAGCATCTGTTTTCTCCAAGATAGACTTGCGGTCAGGATATCACCAAGTCCGAGTAAAGGAAGAAGATGTGCACAAGATGGCATTCCGAACTAGGCATGGTCACTATGAGTTTCTAGTCATGCCGTTTGGAGTCACCAATGCACCTGCTATCTTCATGGACATGATGAATAGGGTCTTACGGCCATTCATCTTTGTCGTTGTATTAATCGATGACATATTGGTCTAGTCTAAGTCAGAAGAAGAGCATACCAAGCACCTAGCAGAGGTACTGAAGAAGCTACAGGAGCAGAAACTGTATGCGAAGCTGTCCAAGTGTGACTTCTGGAAAACCAAAGTCGCCTTCCCCGATCACACCCTTTCTAAGGAGGGAGTGGCTACTGACCCACAGAAGATTGAGGCAGTAAAAGATTGGCCAAAACCGACCACAGTGAAAGAGATTAGGAGTGTTCTGGGTTTAACTGGATACTACAGAAGATTCATTCAGGGCTACGCCCAGATAGTTGGGCCACTCACAGGACTTACAAGGAAGAACATGAGTTTCAAATGGTCAGAGCAGTATGAAGGTAGCTTTCAGGAGTTGAAGGGAAGGTTGACTATGGCTCCCATTTTGGCTTTGCCAAGCGCAGGAGTCAAATATGATGTCTACAGCAATGCTTCCCATCGCGGTTTGGGTTGTGTGCTGATGCAAGAGGGAAAGGTAATAGTTTATGTGTCTAGACAGATGAGACCGCATGAAAAGAATTGCCCAACCCATGATCTGGAGTTAGCAGCGATCATTTTTGCATTGAAGCAGTGGAGGCACTATGTGTACGGGGAGAAGGTCAACATGTACACGGATCATAAGAGTCTGAAGTAATTTATCAGCAGAGGGACTTGAATCTAAGGCAGAGGAGATGGTTGGAAGTGTTGGAGGACATCCGACCCGAGATCAAGTACCATCTGGACAAGGCCAATGTTCTGGCTGATGCGCTCAGCAGGAAGTGCAGTTTGTCCCGATTGATCACAACTCAGGAGAAGTTGGCAGAAGAGCTTTATCGAGTAGAGATTGATGTGGTTTTGCAAGGTTTGGGAGCTTCCTTAGCTCAGTTAAGGATTCAACCTACTTTGAGAGACAAGATCATCACAGTCAAACAACCGATCCAGAGATCCAGGAGATGATGGAGCAGGTTGGCATTGGCAGGTTGGCAGAGTTTCAAGTGAAGAATGTGGTGTTGTGGTTTGGAGAGCGGTTATGTGTGCCAGATCAAGCGGAACTGAAGGAGAGTATTCTTCAAGAAGCGCATGCTACTTTATTATCCGTGCATTCAAGAAGTACCAACATGTACAAGGACATAAAGCAATATTTCTGGTGGCTAGGGATGAAGTAAGATGTGGCTGAGTTTGTTACCAGGTGTGCAGTTTGTCAGCAAGTCAAAACCGAGAATCAGAAACCCGGAGGTTTGTTGTAGCCATTACCCATCCCGGAGTGGAAGTGGGATTGTATCAGCATGGACTTTATCACAGGTTTGCCCAAGAGTTCCAAGGGCAATGATACAATTTGGGTGATAGTGGACCAACTCACCAAAATTGGCTCTTTTTTTTGGCAATGAAGCTTACTTGGTCGATGGAGATTTTGGCCGAGTTGTATGTTGGCGAGATTATGAAGCTTCATGGAGTTCCGCTATCGATAGTATTCGACCGAGATGCGCATTTCACCTCGCATTTTTGGAGAAGTCTTTAAGCAGCTTTGGGGACGAAGAATGATTTCAGTGCGGGCTTTCATCCTCAAACTGATGGGCAGACTAAGAGAGTCGACAAAGGTACTGAAAGATATGCTGAGATGTTATGTGTTGGACTTTGGTGGCAGTTGGGAGAAGCATTTGGCTCTTGTGGAATTTGCCTACAACATCAGTTTCCAGGCAAGAATTGGGATGGCGTCGTATGAGGCTCTGTATGGAAGGAAATGCAAGACACCGGTATGCTGGTATGAAGTGGGAGAATGACAGCTGTATGGACTGAAGATTGTGCAGCAGACCTCAGAAAAGATCGAGCTGATGAGGAAGAAGTTAGTCAATGCACAGAGCAGGCAGAAGAGTTATGCCGACAACCGGAAGAGAGACTTGGAGTTTGATGAAGGTGACTTTGTCTTTGTGAAGGTGTCTCCGACCAAGGGGGTGATTCGGTTTGGCAAGGGAGGAAAATTAGCCCCAAGATACATAGGACCTTAGAAGATATTGAGAAGGATTGGGAAGACAGCTTATCGGTTAGAATTATCGGAAGAGTTGGCCCAAGTGCACAATGTTTTTCATGTGTCTATGTTACGAGGATATATCTCGAATCCGAGTCATCATTTGCCAGAAGTGCCAGAAGGTTTGCAATTGGATTTGAGCTATGCAGAGCGTTCAGTAGAGATTGTGGATCGTCGAGAGAAGGTCTTGAGAAATAAGACAATACCTATGGTCAAGGTCATTTGGAGGAACTAATTTGTTGAGGAGGCCACTTGGGTATCAGAGGAGAGGATGATGAAAGATCACCCTGAGCTCTTTAACTATAAAAAAAAAATTGTAAACTCTTTTATTTTCTTTTCGTTTTCTTTCTTTGTCTTTTCTCACTCTTAAGTGTAGTTCCGGGGACGGAACTATTATAAGGAGGGAGTGTGGTAACATACTGTATTTTTATTTTAATTAAAAATACATTTTTTCAATTTTTTGTACGTATGATGCACGTGCTAATTTTTCCATCTTTATTTTTCTTACTCTTATTTATTGTTTTAGCATGCATGAGTCTTTTTTTTAGCTTTTCATTAAACCCATGGACCTAAGAATAGATTCCAGCTCACTAAACTAATTGATTAAATTAATTAAAAGCAAGCCCACAAGACAAGCCCATTAATTTTTGGTTGTGCATGGACTAACACATGACATATAACAACTTTTAATACACATATTAGAATTATAGGATTTGTATTTAATTTTGTGTGTGTGTGCACTAGTGCACGTGCATGTGGAGAGAGCGAGAGGGGCCGGTTTTGGGAGGTGAGAGGCCGGATTGGGGGTTAGGGAGATGAAGGGATGGAGTAGTGGGAAAGTGAAAGGGTTAGTTGGTAGTTATTAGGTAGGTGAAATTTGCATTCTAGCCCTTCTTTTGTCATATAAATACACCCTTCTTTTCCTTCTCTTATCACACCAAAACAAAACAAATTAGAGAGAGGAAAAAGAAAGAGAGTTAGAGAGTGTTCTTGTTGCATTGAAGGCTTTTTGGAGTGCTCTTGGTAGGAGGAGAAGGACTAGGTATTGCTTGTTGGAGCTAGGAGTTGTGTCCCATCTTCTTTGTTGCAAATTCTTCATAAGAGGTGGGTGATCTTGTGCTTTCTAAATGTAGGAAATGCATGCTAGTATGTTAAATGAGTAGTATAGATGAATTTGATGCGTTGAACAAATCCATGCTATTGTATATGCTATGAATGGTAGTAAATTTTTTGTTATGATTAAGAAACTAATTGCCATCATGTTAGTTGGAAATGAGAAAAAGAAACAATGAGTATTTCCATGAACAAATATGCATGTTAATTTACAAATGTCGAAATATATGATTGTATGAAAATTATTGAGATTTTCCCTTGTGGTTAAAATGAATTTTTGTAAAGTTAAATTGGTATGCATAGGTTCATGTAATTGTTTTGTAAGAGATATAAGTTGCTATTTTAATTAAATTTAAGAAATGCAACTCATGCTTCATTAATGAGAAGAAATAATTTGAAATTTAGATATAATGTTCAAAATATCGATTATAAAATCTATGAGTTACTGTTTGAAAGTAAACACAGTCTAGATGAAATAGTTTGCAGTCTAATGAAAGATTAGATCGAATGAAAATTAGAGTTGTATGAAGAAAATTGAATAACAGTAAGATTGAACAAAAGCATATCAGTGCAACTTAATATCAGTAATCACACTTGGACTTATTGCCTAGCGGGTCCGCCATAAGGTGGTTGCTGTGCATGTTGGAGGTCTTGGGTTCGAAACTTGTTAGACACATTTTATTTTTCTTTCGTTTAATTAAATCCAAGACCTGAACGTTAGTATTTGGGGATTTCGATATGGCTTTATAACAATTAAGTCACATGGACTTAGTGGCTTTTGGTGTGGACCTTGGGCGCTCACTGTGTTGGTCGGCGGTGCTTGGGTTCAAAATCCGGTGGCCATCTTTTGATTTTTTATGTAATGTATTGGAAGGGTTTTTAATGCAAATAAAATTTGGAGAAAAATTCTAATATTCCTATAAAATGATATAGAATTTATTGAAAATAGTTTTAGAATTTTTCATGTATATTTTGAGAAATACAAAGAGAAATTGAGATAGAAAATGAGTTTTGACTTCAAAATTATTTATTTGAGAATATAACTTTTATTTTGAGAAGAAGAGAAAATATTTGCCATGTTATGGGTTCTCTTGCTGAGATCATATATTTATGTTGAGTAAGAAATACTTGATATGGGTTGAGATATAAATTGTTATATGAGCTTAAATTGCTATGAGACTTAAAGTGGATGAGTCTATGTTCATGAAAAGAAATACTGTTTTATTTTGAATTGTAAATGAATCATGAGTAATGCTAAGATAAGACATTGATCAATTTATGAATAAGTTGAAGATAAGAATACATTGAGTTTAATACATGATTATTGAAGGGTATGAGTACCTGTGGATTCTTATACAGGAAAGGTTGTGATCTAACATTTAGTGAGACATCGGGTACCGGCATTGTTGAATTAAAAGATTTGAGTTATATTTTTGAGATATGGCGATGTAGCTATCTCGGTATTTGTGATTAAGTCCAGTAGGGGTAAAACTAACTAGGTATGATAATTTATTCATGTCTTGAACTTAAGAACTAGGCACTAAGAGAAAATATAGTAAACCTTGGCAAACGTAAGTGGGGCACTCTATATAGTCGGGCGATGTAATTCAGGACTATAGACCCAGTCGGGCGGTGTACTCCGGGACTGAGGTTTTTTTTCGATGGAGACGAGCTTTTATTTTAAATCCGGAACTATGCATAGTCGGGCATATTGTTTGTCGTACTCCAATGTATATACGTATACCGAGGCTAGAGTGGCACTTGCGGGATGTTCGCACGACGAGGAGTCTGTATAACAGTCGGGCGGTGTACTCTGGGACTGGGATCCGTACTCGTGAAATGTCTAAACTTTGCTTGATTACTGGGTAGTTTCATGGCGAGGGATTGAACCCTTTAATGTGGAGTACGTAAGTGTTTGCCTAGGACCTATGTAGTATGGGATGCATAGAATCCGAACTAGTATGCATTAGTGTCATCTTAGTATAAAATATCTGCATTAGGCATTAAGGTATTGCATACACTTACATGTTTAGAGTAGTCACATTTAACACTTTATTTGCATTCAAGTTGTGGTTTGTTAAAGTATTAAGATCGTTATATTCATAGAGAGGATGGCCATGTATAACATTTTCATCAGTTGTAAGCAACTGACGTGCCCACAGTTTTATATGCAGGAGTTGGATTTTTATGAAGATATAAAGTTGATATGCTGTTGTCGGTTTATTTAAATGTTAAAGATGTTGCAATTGTATAATTTTTTATTATTGTACTTTATTTTACCTTCCGCTGTATAAATAAATGTAAAGGACTCTGTTGTATTGTAAAAAGTTCAAATTTCCTTGTAAAATTGTACGAAGGGAAGTGTAAAGATCCTGTAGAACTTCGAGTTCGGTCTTATTTGGAATTTGAGGCGTTACATTTTCACATGGATTCTATACTCTATTTATAGAGTTAGATTCTCCAAGACGTTGGGAAATTGTTCCCCAACTGCCATAAAACGGCTGTAATAATTTTAATTTGAAAAACAAAATTTATAACTTCACAAAACTGTCAAACACTGCTTGAACAATCGAATGGGTTGCCATATGAGTCGACTGGTCAGAGCTTGAGTGAGTTCAGTCAGTTTCGTACTAGAATAGTCGACTACTTTCAAAAGTAAGTTGACTGGTACTCAACAGCTGAAATTATACAAGCTTCATTTTGACATTTTGAATTTGGACAACTTTATTTTCATTTAGGGGATGTGTGAGTATGTGTGGGACAGGGCTTTTACAAAGATTTCTAAGACTCACAAATATTACAAACAAAATTACACGGCACTTGTTCAATTTAACAAATCACTTTTGAAGCTCTTGAGAAGTCTTTGTCTTGAATCTTGAAATATTTCTTGTCTTTGTAGCTTGAGCTAATGCTTTTGAAAGCTTCATCATTGTATTGGCCTTGAATGCTTGAAGTACACACTGCAAGAATTATGTAAGATAAAACAATGGTGTATTGTGTTGTAGTCATCAAAATCAAGAATCTACAAACAAAACATCAATCGATTATTCAAGCACACAACCTAGCAATTAATTCTATGATATTTTATTTGTGTGGTGTTTATATGAATAACCCCTATTATCAATACTACATGAATGCATGAAAGGTTCGGTTTTTAGAGTTAATAATGGCA
This sequence comes from Hemerocallis citrina, assembly GCA_017893485.1. Taxonomy (NCBI): domain Eukaryota; kingdom Viridiplantae; phylum Streptophyta; class Magnoliopsida; order Asparagales; family Asphodelaceae; genus Hemerocallis; species Hemerocallis citrina. The sequence goes on along the minus strand of CM030365.1, from coordinate 93,299,264 downwards.
CAAAGTTGAGGATATTTGGGTTAGCTCATGTAAACCCTCAATATACTCAACGAAAGATGAACAATAGTATACGATACGATGAACTATTAGGATCTACTTGCAAAATTTCAATAAAAACTTGAATTTGATACAATATTCAATTCTAGAGAAAGTGACTTGCCTTATTGACGATTATTTCGAATGCCAAAGAATAAAGGGATGAGAATCCCGGAGCAACGAAACACGTGCACACTACGTGTACAAGAGACCAATGGCAAACAACAATGCGACAGCAAAGGGGGGCTACTGCTGCTGCTAGGGGACTGGAGCTCGGTGGTCGCTGGCTTCGGCGAAGGGAGGTAGGCAGCGTCTCTGGCAGTAAGGCAGTGCGGCAAGTGGTCGGGGAGGAGCAGTAGGGGCGCTACGGGTGTGTGGAGGTGAACTAGAAGGCTGGCGGCGGTTGCTGGAGGGGATGATGAGGTTAGGGGCGGTTGGGTTTGGCTGATGGCAGAGAAGAGAGAGAGAGAGAAAGCGGCTAGAGTTTTTAGGGTTGTGTTTTTAGGGTTTGCATTAGGGTAGTATATATAGAATATAATTAGGTTGTTAGGTTATTGGGCTAGGATCCAATAATGATGGGTTTAGATCTAGAAATAATTGCAATTGGGTTTTGGGTTCAATAAGAGATGGGTTTGAAGACAATATGGATCAATTAATATGTACACAATCCAACAAAAATAAGATCCACAAAATAGATAGCCCACAAAGAAGAAAAGAATAGCTCATGAACAAAATTTAATTGAGATGATCAAGGAAAAATTAGAGTATCTTATTAAATTATAAATAAAAGATTACAATGAAGGGAAAAAGAAAAAAAAACGAAAACGGAAGTTACAATCCTACCCACCGTAAAATAAAATTTCGTCCTCCATCATCACTCCGCCGAGCTCCATGCCAAAAAAAGAGCCTCGCCGAGCTCCATCACCGCTCTACCGAGCTCCATCACCGCTCTGTCGAGCTCCATTAATGAAAAGCAAGGTTGGCGAGAAGATTGAAATGTAGAAGAAGAGGAGCTCGGTGAAATGGTCGGCCAAGCTAAAGGGGTCTCGCAATCGATGACACCCGTTGGATCCCTCAGATACTCGAGCCCGAGCTTGATAGACGCTGGAGATCACGCCACGTTGCTACTTTCTTCCCTAATGATCAGGTCTGCTCCTCATACGCCCGATTGCTTAGATCCACAAACTCCCTCGTGATTAACGCACCATATTTCTCTACACCACCCCTCATCATAGGGATCATATCATAGCCACTCAACCCCATCAGCGGGTGAGTCAGTCTGTGATCGACGAACATGATTGCTTTAAAATTCGCGTAGGTATGATAGATGAATAAAAAGTCCTCAAAATTCCATTAAATTTGGAAAATTAATTAAAAATTTCCAAAAATAATTATTTAATTTGAAATCTTAATTGAAATTTCTGAAAAATAATTTAAAATTAGGACTATTAATTAAAAAGTTTGAAAAATCAATTGTTAATTAGGAAAAAATTTATTAAAATCCGAAAAATTATGGAAAATTGCAGAAAATTTCAGAAATGTCCAGGAAAATATTCACCATATCCAGAAGCTTCTAATCAGTTCCAGGTATCTCCAAATGTCCCTGAAAGCTCAGATTGTACTCCAGAACTCTGAAATACGGCGAATTACTTCCAGAAAGCCAAGAAAATTATCTTTCGGAAGTGTGTGGGGGGGGGGGGGGGGAGCGGGGCTTATGATAATGGTAAAAATCATAGAAAATCAGGGTAGTATATGATTCATGCACAGATCCTAAAGTTTCTACAGACAAATTAGTCATAACGGGCCTTTTTAACAAGACTGGGCCTTCTTCAGGCTCATCTACAAGACATGGGTCGCTTTCAAGCCATTAAACGACTAGGCCCACTAGGAGAGACACCCAGCTCCTAAAGGTTGTAAGTCAAATCTTTTATCCCCAGACACGAGAGTCTTATCTCTTAAGGAAAAAATTAACAGGAGATAAAGGATTCATATCAATCTAACAGATCCGTATGAATCTCCAAAGAAACTTCTCAGCCCTATAAATACCATTACCCCCTCGTCAGTCTAAAGGTAATCAATAAAATCTACAATTTCTCTCTCAATCTCTGTTACTCCTTCTTAATCTGACTTGAGCATCGGAAGGTCTGTTGTCGGGGTCATCCTCGGTGTTTCAGGCATTTTGCACGTCCATCAGCAGTGTCAGCAACTGTCAGATTCAGATCACGGTGTTCAATCAACGATCCAGGTCCACCATCTAGAGCTATAACTAAATTTTACAGCTACGATCAAAGATTAGATATTTAGTAGTTTCCTTCAAATATAAACTCACTATCTGTTTGCTCCCACACTAAAATAAGCAGCAACAATCACCAAGTTCAAGGCCCAAAACCATGGTACGTCGACTGCACACAAGTGTGGTCTATCGCACCTCACTAGTGCCCAGATGTGAGGGATTTACAGTCGACTGTACCAGCCTCTGTTACTATTGTTGTTGCTGTCCTGTTTCTACTTCTCCTGTCTTCGATACTTTGACCTTCGTGCTTTATCATCTCTTTTTCTAGTATGAACCACGAGTACATAAAACATAATGCTAACAAACCTACATTGCTTTGACATCACGGGGTCTGAGTTTAGGCTCTGGGGTCATGAAGGTCCTATTACTTGCCTAGCCTTGGATTTGAGTAGAATTTTTAACAGTTCTAGGGATATGGGTATTCTGGTATGGGATGGGGTAAGCTTGAAGTGCTTGAAGGAATTTGTTCATGGTGATTGTGTTTGGAGTTTAGCTCCTTGTGTGGCCACCATTGTCAGCACGACTGGTAGTGAATTAAATTATTGTTAACTATTGAGTTAAGTTCGTTAGCCGTTAAAAATCACTTGATTGGTCGTAAAATATATACAATCTAGAAGATTACTATTTGAAAAAAAATCTTTGAGAATGAGTTCTAAAAATGTGATTTATTTAGATATAGTTTTACTGTAGTGCATAATAAAAATAAAGAGAATCGTTTTTAAAAAAGTAGTAAAACATAATTATAGAGAAGCAGGTGAGATTATTTTGTTGGATAATATGAGGAGAGATGAGAAAGAAATCAATTTAAAATCCTATGAATAGTGCTTCCCCTGTTTTCTTCTCATTTTGGCTGAAAATTAAAAGGGCCAAAAAGTGCTACAGTAATGCCCCCCAAAATCAAATTCAACATCTTTTACTGACAAACAATGTTGTGTAGAGTACTTTCCTTCATAAAATATGTTCTACTGTGCTTTTACTGTCAAACAAACCACCTCGTGGTGCTCTTCATGCGATGTAGAACCTTTGGCTAAATCTTTATTTGCACCATAGTTTCCAATAAAGGGGCATCCCATGAGCACTGAGCTCTCTATGCGCAATACTTGCAAACGTGGACTTGGTGGTGAAGTTTCTTTTCGGATCAAGGTCCAGATCAGTGAGTCATTTGTTGTGGGGTAATACCAGCGGAGGGTGTGTTTAATGGCCAATTTCTCGGCTAGTCTAGACGCTTATGAGTGTCATATACCCACTTATCATTAAAAATACCTACTGTTTGCGCGACATCTATCAAAGATTTTTGGCTTGCACTGGATGAAGTTTCTCCACATGGCTGAGGAGCCGAAGTTGGAGGATGCTGTTATGAATTCCTGATTTAGGAAGTATTTGGCTTTGACTAATACATACGGGTTAAGTGAGAATTCTCCATCAGAGTTTCATGAAAGTATTTCATTAACCAGATTAAAGTTGCAAAAACCATGACCTCCACTTTCCTTGGGGAGCTGCATTCTTCTCCATAAAATCAGATGGATGTGGCATCCTTTTGGGTTGTAGCCCCAATAGACGTTTCGAGCTAAAGCTTCTAGTTCTCTTAAGGTCCCTTCAGGCAACAAGTAGAGAGATTGGTAGGTAAAGATTTAAAGCGGTGACAACCTTATGAGGATCTCACGACTGGCATGAAAGAGGGAGTTGGTTTTCCAGCACTAAGTTTGTTGTGGGCCTTCTCTAAAAATAATTAGCTCGCTAGTATAGCTAGTATAAATCTACTCTTCGTTTGTCATATTTGCTCCCCAAGAATATTGGTCACATCTTTCTAGCATCACAAGGCAGGTTCTGCTAAAATATATGCAGGATTATTTTGGAGCACAAGGACAAAATTTGGGATTATAGTTGATAACGGGGAATTAAAAGACTTTTACAAATTAAGTGAAGTACAATGCCAAACCACCAAATTACGAAAGGAAAAAGGGCGAGAGAGATATTTCAAACTCACACCCCAATCGATATGATCGGGAGACCAATCAGTCCTTCTGAAGTTGATGACTACTGCAAATGAACGGTACATGTAGAGCTTGTTGTATGTCTCGTTGAAAGCCCTCCTTAAAGCGATATTCGGCCCACTCCTGTGCAAAGATGACAACTGAACCACTTCTGGGAACAGTAAAAAGGAGAGTTGTTATGCACCACCAACGTCTCCAGTGGCTTGGTAATGAATGCCTCTCCGACGAACAGGTCAGGCACCACTTAGGGCAGCACAACAACAACTACAATTTCAGCTATGCAAGACCAGACTGATCTTTTTCTTTGGTGAATTATCAGTGACATTTTTCTCTTATTTTTTTTGTCATTCTAAGTGTTGGACTGTCTCTCTATTTAAAGAGAAATTTAGGTCATTCCAACACATTATTAGCCAATTCAATTCACCAATTGATGACTGATATGTAACAGTTCAATCACTCAATGAGCCTATTAATGGGTTGACCATTTTTGACTATTACAGCAGCCCAACAGTCAAATGTCCTTTAATGACCTAACTATTATAATTGTTACAACAACATTAGTAATCTCCCCTTAATAGCCTTTAATTCTCTTAACAGGCCCAACCGTTACAACCTTTATTGGGCTAACATCTAGGAAGCCCAACAATCATTTCAATTATTATTCAGTCTAGCTATGTGTGCACATGGAACTACATGAACACGTGCTTCGGCCTTCTCTAACAATAATCAGTTCACTACTATAGATCTACTCTTCGTTTGTCATATTTTCTCCCCAAGAATGTTGGTCACGTCTTTCTAGCATGGGAGGTTCCTGCTAGAATATATGTAGGACTATTTTCGAGCACAAGGACAAAAATTAGGATTATATTTGATAATAGGAAATTAAAAGACTTTTACAAATTAAGTGAAGTAGAAGGCCAAACAACCAAATTACGAAAGGGAAAAGGGCGAGAGATATATTTCAAACTCACACCCCAATCGACATGATCGTGAGACCAATCAGTCCCTCTGAAGTAGGTGACCACTGCAAATGAACGGTATTTATGGAGCTTGGTGTATGTCCCGTGGAAAGCCTTCTTTAAAGCGATATTCGGCCCACTCCAGTGCAAAGATGACAATTGGACTACTTCCGGGAACAGCAAATAGAAGAGTTGTTATGCACCACCATTGTCTCCGCTGGCTTGGCAATGAATACCTCTCCGACGAACAGGTCGGGCTCCACTTAGGGCAGCACAACAACTGCTACAATTGCTGCTATGCAAGACCAAACTGATCTCTTTCTTTGGTGAATTTTTCTCTTATTTTTTGTGTCATTCTAAGTGTTGGACTGTCTCTCTATTTATAGAGAAATTTAGGCCAGTTCTACACATTATTAGCCAATTCAATTCACCAATTGATGACTGGATATGTAACAGTCTAATCGGCTTATTAATGTGTTGACCATTTTTGACTATTACAGCAGCCCAACAGCCAGTATGGTCTTTAATGACCTAATTGTTATAACTGTTACAACAGAATTAGTAATCTCTCCATCAATAACCTTTAATTCTCTTAATAGGCTCGACCTTTACATTCTTTATTGGGCTAATAGCTAGGAAGCCCAACATTTATTCAGTCTAGCTATGTGTGCACATGCAACTACATGCACACATGCAACCGAAGCCCATATACTACTGCCCAAACCCGTGCACACGTACATGTAACACTTGCACACACGCATAGTTCACTAGTGGGGGATTTATCTCTAATATTATAATGAGAGAGATGGGGTTGTTATTTGTAGACAACCTGTAATTTGTAGATATGCATTCGACCATTTAATATCAACCATTCATTTTTAAGTGTGAGTTATATTAACTATTCATTTACTCAACTGTTGTTAATTACCATAATAAGTACAAATTTATTTACGACATAATATTTACAAAAGTGTCACTCATATAAAATAAAAGTTTATGCCACTAGGGTAATTTGTAAATAGTATGTAATGAGTAGAGGGAAGTCTCAAGTTTGAAGTCAGATTACATCTTATTATTTACTATATAATTTTATTTTAATTAGAATGTGCATCGCAGGTACAAATTACTAGTAGAATTAATTAATTAATTTTTGCCTACTGCAAAAATCGAACCCTTGACCTTTGGATTATACACAAATATAGTTAACAACCTTTGGATTATCCAAAATTATAGGTAACCAATAGGCCATTAAACACTACAATAACAAATAAGGATACTTTAGTTAATAAACTAGGCAGAAACTTTGCCGATTAGGTTGTGGCTAAAATAAATATATTTTCCAAAGATCATTTTGTTTAGACATATTGCCAAAAATGTATAAATCATTTTAGTTTTTTTGATGAAACGGATAGAGCCCGAAGACTCCAGCCAGATAATCAAATAAATAATCAATAGTTTACAAGGGAGGCTTTACCAGAGGTAAAACTAATTACACGAAGTGAAAAAACCTATGTACATAGAATCATCGACAGAGAGAGAAAAAGCTCAAAGTACAAAAATATAAACTAGGGAGAAGCGACTGAAGCATCAGGGGTGCGAACTCAGCAGCAGCAAGGACCTCTGGCATCGATAGGAAAGCACACCTGGGACAGCATGCTGCAGGACAGCTCTCTAAAGCAAGGCGAAGAGCATCGCCCAAGAGATCAACCGAGCAGGCTAAAGCTAACCAAACAAACAATCAAGATTACAAACCAAACTAGCAAAACAGCTAGGAACAGAGCAAGAACGCTCAGAAGCCACCAACGAAAAGAAATGGGCACTAAATAAACACAATAGTAACCTGCAACCATACACACAGGGAAGACTCAAAATATAATAGCAAGACTCAAAATCATTTTAGTTAGAAAAAAATCCAAAAAATACTCAAAATCTCTAACAGACTAGCATACCAATTGTTTGACTATAGTGGGTTGCACTGTGAAAGGATTTGTTTCATTGATTCAAAATCTTGTATGTGAGGCTTCCCCTAATATAAATCGATAGTTTGACAAATATAAGATGGCTCATGGTGGGAGCTCGGTATTTGACTTTGAAGCCCGTCGTTCTCCCCAATCGTAGTAGTGCTATCATATAGGCTTGGAAACCAAACTACTTAAAAACATCAGCAACATAGCTCCATACAATCCTATAAAATGCTTTCAACATATCACAACTTGCTCTTCAAGTTGGATCGTGTGGCAGTCGACTGCCATGTTGGTGCGGTCGACCGACAGCGGCGCTGATGGGTTTCGGGCTTGAGTCTAGGTGATTCGGGAAAAGCCCAACTTGCTCTTCAAGTTGGATCGTGTGGCTCCTATCGCGGGGTTATCTCTTATGTACTATCCAATGGCTATTATAATAAGATATCAACTTAGGATTTGTCTCTAGATCTATATAAATAATTGTAACGGTTCATAGATCCATGATGATTTTATTGAGTGTCGAATAGAAGAAGACAATACTTCATCTGAGAGGGTGAGAGAGTTCTCCATTGTAAGCAGCATTAAGTTCCATTAGGCTTGAGAGAGGGTTGTGGTTGAAATTGTAATATTCTTGTATCTTCTCTAGTTGAATAATATCTCGGTTCTTTCTCCTCCGGATTAAGGCGAAAAATCCCAATCGGGACATCTTGTGTGCTTGTGTGTTTGGTGTGATCTAGTCTTGTTTGGTGGTTTGTGTTGATTGTGTCAAAAGCTCAACAAGATCCTCATAATTTCCTAACAAGTGGTATCAGAGCAATCAGGATTCGTGGGTTTGTTCGAGTTCCTTGGAGATGGCAGATCAAAAGACGAAGGTCAAGCGGTTTGACGGTACGATCAACTTCAATCTATGGAAGGTGGACATGTATGATATTTTGGTTCCGAAGGACTTGCACCTTGCCTTATAAGAGAAGAAGCCAACCGACATGCAGCAGGAGAAGTGGGATGAGATTTGTTTGAAGGCCTTGAGTTTAATCCAGTTGTAATTGGCGGACGAAGTCAAGTGTAATATTCTTGAGGAGAAAAGTGCGGCGAGTTTATCGGTGAGACTCAAAACTGACTACTCGGGATCGTCGTTGCTAGATCGGATGTATTAGAAAAAGAAAGTTGTTTAGGTTCTCAATGAAGGAAGGTACCCATCTTCAAGATCATATTGTGGAGTTCAATAAGATAATATCTGAACTGAAGGCGATTGACGCTGATAATTTTAGTGAAGAGGATAAAGTTTTCAACTTGATTTATTCACTACCAACTTCTTATGATCATTTGATAACTACCATGCTACATGGAAAATTGGCCAAGAAGATACTTACTGTAGCCGGGGTTATTAAGGGTCTGAAGGAAGATGAACTAAGAAAGGAGACTCATAAAGGAGGGTCTATTTCTTTAGGGCGTTTTGCTGTGAATGGTGATACTTCAATTGGAAGGGATATGGCACACAAGGGTAAGATTTGTTGCCATTACTGTAGAGAAGTTGGGCATTACAAGAGAGACTGTCACAAGTGGTTGAGTCAGAAGAGTGCTACTAAAGAATGGGAACAAGCCTAAATAGTCAGCGCAACTGAGTCAAGTAAAAATGTCGATTATTGTCTTCTTATTTCAAGTTCTTCAGATGTGGATTCAAGTTGGTATCTTGATTCAGAAAGTTCTTCTCATCTTTGCTCAGAGAGAGAGATGTTCTCTACTTACAAGTCATCCACAGTAGAGGTGGCCGATCATACCGAAATGAGCCAACCGACCGGTTTCCCAACCGAACCAATTGATTCGGTACCGAAAAATTCGGTTACCAAAGTATGGTATGGTACAACCGTACCGAGTTCTAAAATCCGGTTCGGTATGAATATGGTTCAGTCGGTATTTTATCGTACCGTACCGAATAAACTCTCCATCTTCCCCAAAATCTGCTAATATTCAGGATTATGAGAGGACTAAGAGTTTCCTTGATAGCTGCGGACATGATGGTTATGACAAGCAGCTGTATGGGTGGTTTGGAGCTATTCAGAGGCAGCTTCACAGGTTCCAGTACCAGCTGATTCAGTATGGAAGACCTGGAAGACCTATTTAGATGATTTTGTTGGCAGTTCTTGTTATTTTGTTAATCAGTGAGTTTAGTTTAATTTATATTATTATTCAATATCATTTTCATTAGACGATTCGGTTTGACCATTAGTAGACATTGATCTAGCTATCTTTATTTATACTAATCTGTACAAGTATATATCGGTAGGAGGGTGTATTTGCTTGGTCTATCTTTTAGAAAAAAATGAAAAATGAGCCTATTATAAGTGTAAGGCCTGTGGCTTTGCATCATTATGATTAATTTGAAGGAGCATAGGAAATTGATATAATGGTCATGCATCGAGAGAAAGGAGGCCACTAATGACTTGCATTAGGAAGATAAAAAATATGATTTAACTGTGCGTTCAAATAATCTAGTTTCTGTAACAAAATCGGGAAAGAGCTAATTTAGGAGCACAAGCTCCAAGTGCATGTAGACAGAAAAAGAGCACAAACTCCAAGTGCATGATTGTTGACGAGATGAAACTGAAGCTAGCAAACTGTTAGAGACGAGCTCTTGTGGTGTTATCAGCTCTTGATGTTTTGTGGCCTTTTACTTTTGCTTGTATTTCTTGTTGGACTAAATTGGTGTTATTTTGTGGCTTTTCTCGCGTGGTTTTTATTTCCAGTTTATGACTATTTTGGCAAATTGTGTTGTCAGACGAACAAGGGCTACTGATGTTATCCTTTTGCGACCTTTATGAAGTTTATGCTTATGCTACTGTTCCCTACTTGTTTTGGAATGAAAATGGATTTGTGGTCTATTCTGTTTTTGTTTCGGTAGTTGTGTGTATTGTTAACTTGTTATTTTTATTGATACTGATATTTGCTAAGGTATTTGTTGGGTCAAATTTGGTATAACACCAATACCGAACCGTACCAACCGAAGTAGTCGGTATACCGAACTTTTTGGTTGGTAACGGTTTTCATATTTTCAAACCGAACTAGTTTGGTATGGTAATGGTACAATGTCAAAAAGTCCGGTGCCGTACCGAGCCCACCCCTAATCAACAGACCGTAGTATGAGAACGGGGAGTGGTGAGATTTGTGAAATAGTGGGTGAGGAAATTGTTGAATTGAAGACGCCAGATGGTAAAGGGTTCACACTAGAAGAGGTCATGCATATTCCTTCGATACAGAAGATTCTTATATCCTTGGGTACTCTTGATGCTCGTGGCTGCAGGTACACAGCTCGAGGTATAGTTTTGACAGTTTGGAATAGTCGTCGTAAGGTAATGAAGGGTAAGAGGGGGATTGAGCAGGTTCAGCACAACTTCTACCAGCTTTGTGGGAGCAGAAAAACTCGGACGAGTGTATGGAATCTCATTGTTCCTAAAGCCTCATCTAGTAAGCCGTCACTAGAATTACCGACACGAGACTGCAACGTTCGAATACCGTTGGAAGGTGGAGAGAGCCTTGATGTTGGTGGCGTTCGTATGGAGGGTGGCACCACCATGATTATATCTACATGGGTGTGCCCTTGAGGGGGGCATATAGCTGGAGAAAAGCAGGTGGAGGTTTGTTCAACTAGCAGGAGAAGCCATAGAAACATATTGTTTACAAAGCGGAGAAGAAAGATCTAGAAGAGTTTTAAATCACACAGGTATGGATTCATGCGTATGCAATCTAAGGTGGAGATTGTTGGGTTTATGTCTTGCATACGATATTGGATAAGAAGACGATAAAGCGATGGAGAGATAAAGGCGATTGGAAACGGAATGGAGGTAAGAAACAGTCAACAGCGGCTACAGCAGAAGTTGCGGTCGACCGTCCCTAATGAGCGGTCGACCGTCCCATGCAAGAAGTCTTCCAGAGAGGAGGACAGTCGACCGCCTTGTTGGTACAGTCGACCGCCTTATTGGTGCGGTCGACCGACAGCGGCGCTGATGGATTTCGGGCTTGAGTCTAGGTGATTCGGGAAAAGCCCAACTTGCTCTTCAAGTTGGATCGTGTGGCTCCTATCGTAGGGTTATCTCTTATGTACTATCCAATGGCTTTTGGAACAATATATCAACGTAGGGTTTGTCTCTAGATCTATATAAACAATTGTAACAGCTCATAGATCCATGATGATTCTATTGAGTGCCGAATAGAAAAAGAGAGTACTTTATCTCAGAGGGTGAGAGAGTTGTCTATTGTAAGCAGCATCAAGTTCCATTAGGCTTGAGAGAGGGTCATGGTGAGAATTGTAATATTCTTGTATCTTCTCTAGTTGAATAATATCTCGGTTCTTCCTCCCCCGGATTAAGGCGAAAGTCCCAACCGGAACAACTCTTATGTGCTTGTGTGTTTGGTGTGATCTAGTCTTATTTGATGGTTTGTGTCGATTGTGTCAAAAACTCAATAAGATTCTCATAATTTCCTAACACATTTCTCAGGGTACTTTAACTATCAAAATGCATTATGTCATGTTATTATGTATTTGACATGGGATGGAAAAAAAGAAATCTGAAAAGGTCTTAAATTCAACATATCAATATCTTAAAAAAAATTAAAAAACTTCGCGCTAACCTTTATAAGATAAAGCTATAAATATCCCCACTAGCTATAAATTTAAAAACTTCGCACTAAACATCACGCTCTAAACTTCTGAGGAGAACTGAAGTTTTATATTTAGTATTTCTTTAAACAAGAAAACAAAAATAATGAGACCCTCCTTATAACGACAATGATGCTTTAGTGGAATGTAGTTGTTTCCTTGTATAAAGAAAATAGGTACAAAACAAACACCAATCAGTACCAAAAATTAAGCACAATTTACAAATGCTTTCTTACCTTCTTTGGGGCTTGAATTGACTTCTGAAAAACTCTCAACATGAGCATTGATGCTCATCCCCCCACAAATGACAATGCGTCAAAGTCAAATAAACTCTAAATAACTTCACCATCTCTGTACATGGAAAAAAACAACTTCAGCATCTCAGCACCTGTGCTTTGGCATTGGCTGAAGCTTTTGGTATGTGGGAGAGTTTGAGCCAGGTGTTGTTGATCATGAAAAGATTAACAAATGGTCAAGTGAGGACTAAATGAAGACACCAGCTACAAATAGATATTTATCAAGTTCGTGTTTGAATTCTTAATCGAGAACATGTTTTGATTCTTAATATTCTGTACATAAATCCAATAAGAAATTTGATTCACGTTCTAACAAAGTTTACAGTACCACAATTACTGTACTATTTTGGCATAATCAAGATATGACATGGGGGCCGGCCATGTGTATGATATATAGCTCTTCATTAGTGTGAATTATAATATAATCAACACTATTGTCAATCCATGCCAAGGCACAATGAGCATTATTCCAAATAAATTTATTTTTAAAAAAAGGATTTTTAAGTGGATTCTACAAAGTTAAAGTGGATTTGCAAGAAAATAATCATCACTTGAGTTTTTAACAAAATATGATAGAGTCATGGCAAGGCACCATCAAGGATGGGACCATATTATATGAAGAACTCTTGATTCAATGCTAATCATTTCCTCGTCAGTGGCAATTCTTAGCCATGTGAAGTACAAATATACAAAAGAGGGCTTGTAGTGCCCTCCAAATTGACCCACGTGTACAAAACAGGCAAATATGAGAGCTCATCAAATTAATGACACTACATTCAACATGAAGTCACAAATAAAGTTAAAAGCGATATAAATTTACTGCTGGAAATATTGTTTTAGTTGATTGTGTACACATATATTGATGTGTTGTGATTGAAGTCCATGAACTTGCAAGTAGGTAAGTAATTTGATTTGGATGTTAATATTAATTTTTCAACAGCTTTTCATTTCTAAGAGCATCCACAGTAGTTTTCTATAATTCCCATTTTTCCAAATTTTAGCAAACGAATAGGAAAGGAGCGCTGCAGTCGTTTCTCATATTCCCATATTTTGGCAAAGTTTCTATTTTCATTTCTCAAATATGAGAAACGAACTGAGCTTTCTCAAATTATAAAGGACGGGGTATGATACCCCGTCTCTTCGATATAATAATTTTTTAATCGTATCAGACGGACGATCATATACCGTCTCTCCTATTTTCTTAAATTTTTTTTTCTAAAGGTCGGACGGGGATACATACCCCGGACAGGGTATGATACCCCGGACGGGGTATGATACCCCGTCTCTCCAAATAAAAAAATGATTTTTTTTTTTAGTAATCCCTCAGACGGGGAATGATACCCCGGACGGGGTATCAAACCCCGTCTCTCCCTTTTTTTTATTATTTTTTTTTTTTTAAAAATAAAACTAACGGCCAGGATTGAGTGATAGGAAAAAAAAAAAAAAAAAAAGAATATGGTGGGACGGGGATACATACCCCGGACGGGGTATGATACCCCGTCCATGAAAGGAGCGCCATTAATGCTGTGCAGGAATACTTTAGGAGTAGTTAGTATATTAATTAGGTTTAGTTAGTATATTAATTAGGTTTAGTTATTTTTATATTATTTAATTTAGTTAATTAATATAGTTTAATAGTTAATAAGTAATTAAGTTTTTTTAATTTTTTTGAAACGATAGGACGGTATATCATATACCGTCTCTCTAAAAAATAGAAAAAATATAGCAAACGACGACTGCAGTGAACGATCGTATTTGCTATTACTGTAGCTGCCATAAGAAAAACGACTGTGGATGCTCTAACTGGCTCACTACTATACCGGTATTAGTTCCAACTATATAAGTGCTCCCTCGAATCTCACATACATTCATTGACTTTTCAAGCAATAGTCTTTTTTTCCTGGACTTTTAAATTCTAAAGAAAATAAAGAAAAATGCATTCAATAGAAGAGACAAATAAAAAAAAATCACTAACATTCAAAAGGTGAAACATAAATTAGTTGTTGTTAGTTATACTTACTAGTATCATACACTTGCACTCGTGCACGTGGAAAAAATTGAAGGATAATGAAAAGAGGTAAAAAGAAAATAATTTCCAAACTGATCCACTTTTGAAAATATTTACAAAAAAGGTCCACTTTCGAAAATATTTACCCAAGTTAGTCCATAAGTGAAAAAGAAAATAATTTTCAAACTGAACCACTTTCGAAAATATTTACCAAACAGGTCCACTTTCGAAAATATTTACCAAAGTAACCCAACCCGTGCGTTGCATGGGTTGGGTTACTGACTAAGGGGTTCTCCCATTATAGTATTAGAGATATCATATTTTCAACAGCGCAATGAGAAATTACTAATTGCAATACCGATGCTGCATGTTTTTGGGTGTGGGGCCACAGGTGTGAGTTCTTGTAATTTGTAAAGCAGAAGGCGCGACATTGACGTTGATTCGATTCCCGGCTGCAGGACCGACTTGGGAGTAGCAGGAGAGAGGTAGAGGCTAGGTGCTCTGCTCGGATCTCGTAGCCCGGCTCGGATCTTCGTATCTCAGCTCGGATCTTCGTACCTGCACAATGCCTAGAAATCCCAGGAGAGTTTCCGGAGACAGACCATCCGACGATCTACTCAGTTACTAAGAAAGCAATAGTAGCTAGGGTTCATGTGCAGAAAGATTGATTACCTTTGAAAGTGAGGAGGGGATCTTGTATTTATAGGCAAGGGTAAACGGGTCTGAGATCCTAACGGGCCGGATCGGACCCGTTTGCCCATGGGCCTGAGCTGATTGAAGCCCATTGGACTTGTTTGACCTGATGATCACAGGAGAGCGGAATCTGAGGAGATCTGATGGCCCGGATGGGGCAACGTAATTTATACCATATCATAAGCCCCCACTCCTGGAGGGCTGTGTAACCCAGCCGTGTAGGAGTAGTATGCCTTTGTGGGAAGAAAGGAAGGGAGTGTTTGGCAAAGATTTGTTGCTCTGAATCCCCAAGGGGTGTTTTGGGGTTTTTTTGGAATTGGCCACAATTTAGGCAAGGCCGAAGGTCGAGGGTCGAGGGCCGAGGGCCGAAGTTTTTTGAGGGTCGAAGGCCGAGGGACGATCTCGTCAGACAGGTGTCGAGCACTCTAAGAGGGGTGCTTAGGGAGAGTAGCCAGGTGGGTGCTCGCAGTGCTTGTCGAGCGCCGAGCTTTGAGGCCTTGAGAGGCAGCTTTGTGGAAGAAACTAGATGGGTGCTCGCAGTACTTGCCGAGCGTCGAGCTTGGAGGGTCGGCTCGGAGCGCTTCGAGTGAGGCAACTTCGGAGAGGAGTTAAGTGGGTGCTCGAAGTCACTGCCAAGGTCCGAGCATGGAGGGTCGGCTCGGACCGCTTTGGATGCAGTAGTTTCAGTAAGAAGCTGAGTGGGTGCTCTAAGTCACGGCCGAGCTCCGAGCTTGGAGGGTCAGCTCGGAGAGCTTCGAGTGAGGCAACATCAGCGAGAAGCTGAGTGGGTGCTCAAAGTCACTGTCGAGCTCCGAACTTGGAGGGTCTGCTCGGAGATCTTCGAGTGAGGCAACTTTAGCGAGAAGCTGAGTGGGTGCTCGAAGTCACTGCCGAGCTCCGACCTTGGAAGGTCCACTCAGAGAGCTTAGAGTGAGGCAACTTCAGCGAGAAGCTGAGTGGGTGTTCGAAGTCACTGTCAAGCTCCGAGCTTTGAGAGTTGGCTCGGAAATCTTCGAGTGAGGCAACTTCAGGGAGAAGTTGAGTGGGTGCTCGAAGTCACTGTCGAGCTCCGAGCATGGAGGGTCAGCTCGAAGAGCTTCAAGTGAGGCAACTTCAGCGAGAAGCTGAGTGGGTGCTCGAAGTCATTACCGAGCTCCGAGCTTGAAGGGTCGACTTGGAGAGCTTCGAGTAATGAAACTTCAGCGAGAAGCTGAGTGGGTGCTCGAGGTCACTGTCGAGCTCCGAGGTTAGAGGGTCCTCTCGGAGAGCTTCGAGGGAGGCAACTTCAGCGAGAAGCTGAGTGGGTGCTCGAAGTCACTGCCGAGCTCCGAGCTTGGAGGGTCAGCTCGGAGAGCTTCGAGTGAGGCAACTTCAGCGAGAAGCTTAGTGGGTACTCGAGGTCACTACCGAGCTCCGAGCTTGGATAGTCCGCTCGGAGAGCTTCGAGTGAGGCAACTTCAGCGAGAAGCTGAATGGGTGCTCGAAGTCACTGCCGAGCTCCGAGCTCCGAGGGTCGGCTCGAAGAGCTTCGAGTGAGGCAACTTCAGCAAGAAGCTGAGTTGGTGTTCGAGGTCACTACCGAGCTTGGAGGGTCGGCTCAGAGCGCTTCGAGTGAGGCATCTTCAGCGAGAAGCTGAGTGGGTGCTCGAAGTCACTGCCGAGCTCCAAGCTTGGAGGGTCAGCTCAGAGCGCTACGAGTGAGGCAACTTCAGTGAGAAGCTGAGTGGGTGCTCAAAGTCAATGCCATGCTCCGAGCTTAGAGGTTCGGCTTGGAGGCTTCGAGTGAGGCAACTTCAGTTAGAAGCAGTGTAGGTGCTCGAAGTCACTGTCGAGCTCTGAGCCTTGAAGTCCTGTGAGGCAGTTTTGTTGGGAAAAGCAAGGTGGGCGCTCGCAGTACTTGCCGAGCACCGAGCTTTGAGGCTTTGAGAAGCAGCTTTGTTGGAAAAATCTAGATTGGCGCTCGCAGTACCTGGCGAGCACCGAGCTTTGAGGCCTTGAGACGCAGCTTTGTTGGAAAATACTAGGTGGGTGCTTGCAGTACTTGTCGAGCACCAAGCTTTGAGGCCTTGAAAAGTAAGTTTATCGGAAAAAGCTAGGTGGGCGCTCGTTGTACTTGCCGAGCGCTGAGCTTTGAGGCCTTGAAAGGTAGCTTTGTTGGAAAAAAACTAGGTGGGCCCTCACAGTACTTGCCAAGCGCCGAGCTTTGAGGATTTGAGAAGCTGCTTTGTTGGAAAAAGCTAGGTGGGTGCTCGCAGTACTTGCCGAGCATCGAGCTTTGAGGCCTTGAAAAGCAGCTTTGTCGGAAAAAGCTAGGTGGGCGCTCGCTGTACTTGCCGAGCACCAAGCTTTGAGGCCTTGAAAGGCAGCTTTGGTGTAAAAATCTTGGTGGGCGCTCACAGTACTTGCCGAGTGCCGAGCTTTGAGGCTTTGAGGCTTTGAGAAGCACCTTTGTTAGAAAAAGTTAGGTGGGTGCTCGCAGTACTTACCGAGCGCCGAGCCCCCCAAACTTAGCCATTGTGAGGCAGCTTTGTTTTTAGGGAAAAGGTGGAATCTGGCCACCCTGTTTTATTAATAAGAGTTTAACGAAACAAACCCAGAGTACTGGGCCCAAGTAAAAACTACAGATAGAAAATAAAACATACATGAAGCAACATGACGCATACAAACAACACATCCCTCCAACAACCATGGAGGGTGGGCCGACAAACCTCGGTCCAGCAAAATTGTAAGTACATCAGTTTGGCTTCGTACAGCACCTCCACGGCACATGCACACCCACCTAAGACAAGTCTAGTAGGATTTTATCACCCGCCGATCTCTGTCTTCACCTTGCTGGGAGACCCCATCTATGGGCCCAAGCCCTGCAGATCGAGAACTAACCCCACGGCACATGCTCAGCATTGCACCCTTCGACCATCTCCACCACTCATCATACAAACGTGCCAGTGGCTCCCACAGCCACTACCAAAGAGATAGCCGTGAAGAGGATACCTTCACCTCTCACACAATAGTGCTTTCTCAGGCGATTTCTCACCAAACAACTATGTCGCTCACCCCACCAGACACCACGCTCCAGGAGAGAGCCGTGGAGAGGATTGTTGATTCTTGATTTTGATGATCACAACACACTGCACATGTATCAATGCTAAACTTACAGGTGCTATACACAAAGGACCTACTATTATACAGCTGAACAACTGATCAAGCACAAAAGCTCCAAATGAGAGACAATGGCCAAAGCTTCTCTCAAAGACTCAAGACTCAAGACAAGACTTAAAGACTCAAGATTCAAGACTCAAGACTTCAAGCTCAAATGTGTCAAATTGTTGTGTCTTGTAAAACATTGTATTTTTTCTTTTGTTGAGTCTTAGTCTGATTGTAAAGCCTTGTCACACACACATACACTCACTATTTTCATAAATGTGTGTTTTTCAAAAAATAACAAAAGAGTCAAAACAGTTTGATATAATTTAACTGTTGAGTACCAGTCGACTGATACCTCTGGCAGTCGACTGACAAGTACAAAACTATTTAAATTTATTCAAACTCTGACCAGTCGACTCATATGGAAACCCAGACGACTGTTCGAGTGCTACCGTTTTCTGTTTTCAAAATTGATTTTTCAAAATCAAAAGCTAAAGATCCGTTGGTTGACAGTTGGAATAACTGTCCCCCAACGTCCAGGAGATCAAACTCTATAAATAAGAGTTCATATCTCACTGTAAAATTTTAACAACAACTTTTCAAAAAGATCCGAGCACTCTTTGAGATTTTTAAGTGAAAAGTGACAAAAGCCTTCAAGTTCAAAATCTGTGGTTCTCTACACTCAGTCCAGTATAACAACGATTTCGTTCTGGACTGGGTATAGAAGTCGACCTTGTTTTAGCCCCGTGCAACAACACAATACACCAACAAGGCTATAGGTTGACTGTAAAGTTTTTCTTGTTTCTTTTGCTCTCGGTTGGAGAGTATTTTAGACTCTAGGTTGTAGAGTCGGTTTGTTTCACTCTTGGTAGTAGAGTGGGTCTGCTTTCTCTGGTTAAGAGAAAGGACTACGGGTTAGACAAGGTTGTTTTCTTAACGCCGTAGGGTATTCTTGTAAACTTTTTTCAAGAATAGTGAAAATCTCAAGTGGGTTGCTTGGGGACTGGATGTAGGTCGGGAGAACCGAACCAAGATATATCTTGTGTACTCTGTGATTGGTTGTCTTGATTTTGCATTTACTTTTGTTTACTTAAGTTCTGTAAAACTTGTCTGGACAGTCGACTCCTTGATCTATCAGTCGACTGGTCAGTCTCGTATAAGTTGTATTTTCATTGTGTCTTCAGTCGCCTGTCTCATCTATAAGTCGACTGTACAGAGTTATTGTTTTTGCCTTATTTTGGTCATATCAGTCGACTGGTTCACAACCAAGTCGACTGCACCGCAGAAAAATTTCCACAGTTTTTTAATTAACACTATTCACCCCCCCTCTAGTGTTTGTTGCTTAGTCTACTGGATCCAACACTTGGTATCAGAGCAAGGTTACAGGCTATGGCAACTACTTCAAATACAAATCAGTACCATGAAGGCCAATCTACACAACGGCCACTGCTATTCGATGGAACTAACTACAATTATTGGAAGTGCCGAATGAGAATCTATCTCCAATCAATCAACTACGAGATATGGCAAATGACAGAGACGGAATTCACTGCCCCTACTATTCCATATGCACAATGGAATGATGATCAAAAGAACCAAACGATGAACAATGCCAAAGCAATGAATGCCATATTTTGTGCACTCACAAAGGAAGAATTCAACCGTGTATCCAATGCTACAACTGCACATCAAATCTGGCATACACTTGAGGTAACACATGAAGGGACAAATAAAGTTAAGGAGTCTAAAATTTCTGTTCTTGTGCACAGGTTTGAGATGTTCAGAATGAAGGACAATGAAACCATATCCGAGATGATCACCCGATTTACTGATATCACTAACTCTCTTGTGGCACTTGGAAAGATTTACAATCAAGTGGAGATGGTTAGAAAAGTCTTACGTGCACTCACTCCAGAATGGAAAAAGAAGACCACGGCAATAGAGGAAGCAAATGACTTGTCACAACTTTCTCTTGAGAATCTTGTGGGCAATCTCATGGCATACGAGGTCCAACTTGAAGATCGAAAGAAGGATACAGAATCACACCAAGCAAAGAAGAAATCATTGGCTTTTAAAGCCATGACAGATTCAGAAGATGAGGAAGAAGATGAAGAGGAGATAGCAATGTTCACTCGAAGATTCAAAAAATTCTTAAAGAAGGGTAAGTTTAATTCTAAAAATAGAGATTCTAATGACCCTCCTACATGTTTCAGGTGCAATAAAACAGGACACATGAAGAAGGATTGTCCTCATGAAAATGCAAAGAACAAGGGAAAATCATCCAACTTCAAAAAGGACAAATATTCAAAGAATAAGTTTGCCAAGAACAAGAAGGCCTATCAAGCTACATGGGATGATTGTGATTCGTCTTCCGAAGAAGAAACGGATGAAAACAATGAAGTGGCAAACATGTGCTTCATGGCTTTACAAGATCATGTAAGTAATGATTATGAATCGGAAGATTTACTTGATGCATTTAATGAAATATTTCAAGAATTGAAAAAAGAAAAGATTAGAGTTAAGAGTCAAGAGAAAGTGAATCAAACACTTTCCCAAGAAAATCTTAACCTTGATAAGGAAGTGAAATCTTTAAATTCACGCATTGCAAATTTAGATACTGATCTTGAAACTCTCAAAAAGAATTATGAAGATATATCAAAGAACGTATCTAAGTTTAACAAAGGCAAAGAGAATTTAAATGATGTCCTTCATCATCAAGTAAAATCTAGTCAAAAATATGGTCTTGGTTTTAAAAATTCTTTTGTAAAAGAATCTCCTGCTAAAAACACTAGTAGAAATAAATCAGCATCTAATTCTAGTGTTACACACAAGTTGTATGAATTTTTTGAAAAGCCTAAGGTTGTTAATGTAAGTGATAAAAGCAAGCCTAATGTTCGGTTAAGTCGACTGAACCAATCTACCAGTCGTCTGTCCAGAGAAATTGAATCTTATTCAACGAGATCAAAACCTCATATAAGTCGACCTAGTGTACCATCAAGTCAACTGACTCACACTAACAGTCGACTGAAGGACACTGTTAAGTCGACTGGACAGAACAAGGTTATATGGGTTCCAGTCAGCTTAAATCAGAATGATAGAATTGCATATATTACTTCATATGTTTTAACTGTGTGTAATTCTATTAATTATATTCCTGCTTATGGAGGAAGATCAAACTCTTCATGGGTTTGGTTTCCCCCAAACTAATGTATTTTGGACCCAATAAAAAGGGTACCATATTTACCTTAAATTTTTTATAGGTACCCAAGAAAGATCGCTGGATACTAGACAGCGGATGTTCAAAATATATGACAGGACATGCCAACCTGCTATCCACCATTCAAAGCATAGATGGAGGAACTGTCACCTTTGGAGATAACAACAAAGGTAAAGTCATAGAAATTGGCATGGTCGGTAAAATTTCTAACCCAACCATAGAAAATGTATTATTAGTTAGTGGTTTAAAGCATAATCTTTTAAGCATTAGTCAATTATGTGATAAAGGATATAAAATAGTATTTGAAAAAGATGCATGTTTGATTTATGACTCTACTATGTAAAATGTTATTTTTCAAGGTTTTCGTAAAAATAATATTTATGAATTGTGTTTAAATGCAATTGAATTTTCAAATGATTTTTGTTTAATAACCTCTAACAATGAATCTTGGCTATGGCATAGAAGATTTGGCCATGTGAACATGAAGAATCTCTCAAAATTATCTAAATATAACCTAGTTAAAGGACTGCCAAAACTATCCTTTAAAAAGGATAAGTTATGTGATGCATGTCAACTAGGAAAACAAATCAAATCTACTTTTAAAACAAAAGAAGTAATTTCTACTAGTAGGCCGCTCGAATTAATTCATATGGATTTATTTGGCCCTGCTAGAGTTGCTTCTTTAAATAAAAGTAGATATGTATTTGTTTTAGTAGATGATTTTTCAAGATTCACTTGGACATTCTTTTTAAAACATAAAAATGATGCTTTTAATGAATTTGCATATTTTTGTAAATGTATTCAAAATCAAAAATCTCTAACCATAGTCACTATTAGAAGTGATCATGGTGGAGAATTTGAAAATAAGACATTTACAGAATATTGCAACAAGAATGGTATAACACATTCATTTGCATTTCCTAGAGCTTCACCACAAAATGGAGTGGTTGAACGGAAGAATAGGACTTTGCAAGAATGCGCACGTACTATGCTTGTTGAAAGCAATTTACCAAAGCACTTTTGGGCTGAAGCTATTGCTACAGCTTGTTATGTTTTAAATATGATTCTTATAAGACCTAAGCTAAAGAAGACTTGTTATGAATTATTTTTTAACAAAATTCCTAAAGTCTTTTACTTTAAGACATTTGGTTGTAAGTGTTTTATTCTAAACACAAAAGATAATCTAGACAAATTTGATCCTAGATCTATTGAGGGTATCTTTTTAGGATACTCAAACAGGAGTAAAACTTATAGAATTTTCAATAAGTCTACAATGACTATTGAAGAATCAATGCATGTTACATTCGATGAATCTCTGCCTTCATCAACTTTAAATAAAGATGATGAAATTGATTCATCACCTTTAGATAATGTAATTAAATATTTAGAACAAACTAATCTGACTGATAAGTCGACTGATAAAGACTTCCAGTCGACTAATGTAAAGCAGTCGACTAAAGAACCTGTCAAGTCGACTGATCCTATTGTGATATCTTCAACTTTACCAAAATCATTTGTTGAAGTTAAAGATCATCCTCATGACTTAATAATTGGTGACATCTTCCATGGAATTCAGACACGTTCACATGTTAATATGTTTTCTCATACAGCATTCTTGTCGGATTTTGAACCGAAAAATATACAAGAAGCTTGTGAGAATGAATATTGGATGAATGCCATGCAAGATGAACTAAACCAATTTATAAGGAATGATGTATGGGATTTAGTTCCACGACCTCCTGATCAGACTATTATTGGTACCAAATGGGTATTTAAAAATAAGTTAGATGAATCAGGACAAGTTGTAAGGAACAAGGCTAGATTAGTTGCTCAAGGATATAATCAAGAAGAAGGTATAGATTTTGATGAAATATATGCTCCTGTTGCTAGACTAGAATCTATTCGTATTTTATTATCTTTTGCTTGTTTCATGAATTTTATACTTTATCAAATGGATGTTAAAAGTGCTTTCCTTAATGGGTTTATTAAAGAAAATGTTTATGTTAAACAACCACCAGGTTTTGAACATGAACAATTTCCAGATCATGTTTATAAATTGAAAAAGGCTTTATACAGTCTTAAGCAAGCACCTCGTGCTTGGTATGATCGTTTGAAAACTTTTCTTTTAGAAACAGGATTTGAAATAGGTAAAGTAGACACTACTTTGTTTATTAAAAGAGTTAAGAATGATATCTTAATCATACAAATATATGTTGATGATATAATTTTTGGTTCTACCAATAATAATCTATGTCAAGAGTTTGCTAATACCATGAAAAACGAATTTGAGATGAGTCACATGGGTGAACTCAATTATTTCCTTGGACTTCAAATTAAGCAGTCCTCAAGTGGCATATTTATCAATCAAGGAAAATATGCAAAGGAATTACTCAAACGTTTTAACATGGATAGTACTAGTAGTAAATCCACACATATGGCTACTACTACTACTCTTGACAAAGATATATTAGGTAAGAGTGTTGATTAAAAACTCTATCGAGGTATGATTGGTTCACTCTTAT
This sequence comes from Hemerocallis citrina, assembly GCA_017893485.1. Classification (NCBI taxonomy): domain Eukaryota; kingdom Viridiplantae; phylum Streptophyta; class Magnoliopsida; order Asparagales; family Asphodelaceae; genus Hemerocallis; species Hemerocallis citrina. The sequence continues at coordinate 93,275,487 of CM030365.1, read as the reverse complement.
ATATTACTGCAAGTAGACCAGATATTATGTTCAGCGTATATTTATGTGCTAGATATCAATCTAGTCCTAAAGAATCTCATTTAAAAGCAGTGAAACGAATTTTAAGATATATTAAAGGCACATCTGAATATGATTTATTTTATCCACGCACCGATAATTTTCAACTTCTGTCATATAGCGATGCTGATTTTGCTAGAAGCAAAACTGATCGCAAGAGTACTAGTGGTACATGTCACTTTTTGGAACATTTCCTAGTCTCTTGGTGCAGCAAAAAGCAAAATTCTGTGTCCCTATCAACCACAGAAGCTGAGTATATCGCTCCAAGTTTGGCATGTGCACAAATCTTGTGAAGGAAACAAACTTTATTAGATTATGGTATTTCATTTGAAAAGCCTTCAATTATGTGTGATAATACCAGTGCAATTAATTTATCTAAAAATCCGATTCAACATTCACGTACGAAACATATTGATATTCGACATCATTTTCTACGTGATCATGTTTTAAAAGGAGATATATCTTTAGACTTTATCTCTACTGATAAATAAGTAGCAGACATATTTACCAAACCCCTTAAAGAAGATACTTTCATTAAGCTAAGAAGAGAACTTGGAATTTGTGATTTTATTGATATTTGTTGAAAATTGTTTCTGTTAAGTCGACTGTGTTTTCAGTATGTCGACTGTACTATATTTTCAAACATACCTATTTTTGTTCTCTGATGAAGATTCATGCTGTTGATGAAGATTCAGACGAGGACAATTGAAGACTTTTTATTTTTAGCTATTATGTAATTTTCAATTTTATCTTGTCTTAATGAACTTATTTATGTATGAGAACATTTATTAGTTTATTTCTATGTTTTGTAATGCAAAAGACTGTTTATTTTGTGCTTTTTTGTTGATGACAAAGGGGGAGAGAGATATCCTCTTATGTATGTATGTGTTTGATGTATGTATGTGTTTGATTATATTTCTGTGTATATTGAAGTATTTCTCTGGTCAGTCGACTGGCTCAAAGCCTATCAGTCGACTGATACTACTGATATTACTGCATCTGTGATACTACTGATATTACTGCATCTGTGATACTACTGTTCAGTCGCCTGATCTATTGTTAAGTAGACTGATACATACTTTATGATACATTGTTTTTCATATGCATGAAATGTTTTTCATAGGGGGAGCATATCATTACTATGCTTGTATATTATCCATTATTATCAGCTATTGTGTTGTCATCATCAAAAAGGGAGAGAGTGTTGATTCTTGATTTTGATGATCACAACACACTGCACATGTATCAATGCTAAACTTACAGGTGCTATACACAAAGGACCTACTATTATACAGCTGAACAAATGATCAAGCACAAAAGCTCCAAATGAGAGACAATGGCCAAAGCTTCTCTCAAAGACTCAAGACTCAAGACAAGACTTAAAGACTCAAGATTCAAGACTCAAGACTTCAAGCTCAAATGTGTCAAATTGTTGTCTTGTAAAACATTGTATTTTTTCATTTGTTGAGTCTTAGTCTGATTGTAAAGCTTTGTCACACACACATGCACTCACTATTTTCATAAATGTGTGTTTTTCAAAAAACAACAAAAGAGTCAAAACAGTTTGATATAATTTAACTGTTGAGTACCAGTCGACTGATACCTCTGGCAGTCGACTGACAAGTACAAAACTGTTTAAATTTATTCAAACTCTGACCAGTCGATTCATATGGCAACCCAGTCGACTGTTCGAGTGCTTTTGACCGTTTTCTGTTTTCAAAATTGATTTTTCAAAATCAAAAGCTAAAGATCCGTTGGTTGACAGTTGGAATAACTGTCCCCCAACGTCCAGGAGATCAAACTCTATAAATAAGAGTTCATATCTCACTACAAAGTTTTAACAACAACTTTTCAAAAAGATCCGAGCACTCTTTGAGATTTTTAAGTGAAAAGTGACAAAAGCCTTCAAGTTCAAAATCTGTGGTTCTCTACACTCAGTCCAGTATAACAACGATTTCGTTCTGGACTGGGTATAGAAGTCGACCTTGTTTTAGCCCCGTGCAACAACACAATACACCAACAAGGCTATAGATTGAGTGTAAATTTTTCTTGTTTCTTTTGCTCTCGGTTGGAGAGTGTTTTAGACTCTAGGTTGTAGAGTCGGTTTGTTTCACTCTTGGTAGTAGAGTGGGTCTGCTTTCTCTGGTTGAGAGAAAGGACTACGGGTTAGACAAGGTTGTTGTCTTAACGCCGTAGGGTATTCTTGTAAACTTTTTTCAAGAATAGTGGAAATCTCAAGTGGGTTGCTTGGGGACTGGATGTAGGTCGGGAGGACCGAACCAGGATATATCTTGTGTACTCTGTGATTGGTTGTCTTGATTTTGCATTTACTTTTGTTTACTTAAGTTCTGTAAAACTTGTCTGGACAGTCGACTCCTTGATCTATCAGTCGACTGGTCAGTCTCGTATAAGTTGTATTTTTATTGTGTCTTCAGTCGCCTGTCTCATCTATAAGTCGACTGCACAGAGTTATTGTTTTTGCCTTATTTTGGTCATATCAGTCGACTGGTTCACAACCAAGTCGACTGCACCGCAGAAAAATTTCCGTAGTTTTTTAATTAAAACTATTCACCCCCCTCTAGTGTTTGTTGCTTAGTCTACAGGATCCAACAAGGATACCTTCACCTCTCTCACGCATAAGATCTCTCCGGCGATTTCTCACCACACAGACTTATCTCGACTCATACTCCCAATCGAGGTAAGAGTCGACGTTGTCACGAGTCAGTGGCCTACGGTGGAGGGAGGTCAATAATATGATAGTAGGTGCTGTGAAGACTTCACCGACGACGTCGTAGGACCAACCAATCCACACCCCACACCCCATCACCCCTAACCCAACCCAACCCCAACCCCAACCCCAACCACTACCGGTCTGGCCCCACGGGCCCCAAACCGAACCACCGACCTAACACACTTGAACCCCAAATCTATGGTGTTCGCGACAATAGGCACGGGAGGATGCTTTGGCGCGACATAGTCGCTTCGCGACAGTTGAGACAAGCACCCCGAAAGTTGAGACAAGTGAGCGCACATCACGGAGGGACCCCATCGTTGGGCCTAAGCTCCATAATCGTGCAAGACAACCTAACTCCCGGCATCTGCACACGGACTACCAACCCTCGCAAAAACAAGCCAAAGGTGTGGACAGTGGCAAGCGCACAGAACATCTGGGCAAATATCTAGTAAATCCACCCAATCCCAACCTAACCCAAACCCCAACCCCAAACAACACACCCCCAAACCCCACCAACAGATCAGGATCGATGCTGGGGGGAGGGGGGGGCTGGCAACAGATCTGACCGTTGAAAGATCGACGGTCCACCACGGCGCTACGGCCAACAGGGCTTGACAGGAAGGCAGATCGAGGAGGTGGAATGCCTGAGGGAGTTTAGGAAGTTGAGAGAGGGGCGAGGGGGCGGGGCAGGGCATCGTGCGACTACCCTTTCACTTTCCATGTTTCACTTTCTACACCAATGCGACGTAGAGGACGACGGTGCAACGACGCGTCGTGGTGGTCGATGGCGCTACAAAGAAGGCAGCGCGACATTGGGAGGGCAGCGCCAAAGGGGCAGGAGACCGAATAGGGGAAGACGGGTGGGGAATGCGGCGGCGCCGTCGAAACGGCGGTCGGGGAGGGGGCGACGCTACCCCGGCCGCCACCCCCTCCAACCTCTTCCTAGATCTAGGGTTTTATTTTTTAGGGTTTTTTAGGGGAGCTTCTCTCTCTAGAAAATCTAGAGAGAGAAACTTTTTTTGGTTAGAATTTAAGAGGAAAGGCAGCTTTGTTGGAAAAAGCTAGGTAGGTCCTCGCAGTACCTGCCGAGCGCCGAGCCATGAAGCCTTGAGGAGCAACTTTGTCAGAAAAATCTAGGTGGGCGCTCACAGTACTTGCCCAGCACCGAGCTTTGAGGCTTTGAGAAGCAGCTTTGTTGAAAAAAGCTAGGTGGGTGCTCGCAATACTTGCCGAGCACCGAGCTTTGAGGCCTTAAGAAGCAGCTTTGTCGAAAAAAGCTAGGTGGGCGCTCGCAGTACTTGCCGAGTGCCAACCTTTGAGGTCTTGAAATGTAGCTTTGTTGGAAAAAGCTAGGTGGGCACTCGCAGTACTTACCGAGCGCCGAGCTTTGCGGCTTTGAGAAGCGAATTTGTTGGAAAAAGCTAGGTGGGTGCTCGCAATACTTGACGAGCGCCGAGCTTTGAGGCCTTGAAAAGTAGCTTTGTTGGAAAAAGGTAGGTGGGTGCTTGCAGTACTTGCCGAGCACCGAGCTTTGAGACCTTGAAAGGCAGCTTTGTTGGAAAAAGTTAGATGGGCGCTTGCAGTACTTGCCGAACGCCGAGCTTTGAGGCCTTGAAAGGCATTTTTGTTGGAAAAAGCTAGGTGGGTGCTCGCAGTAATTGCCATGCACCGAGCTTTAAGGCCTTGAGAAGCAGCTTTGTTGGAAAAAGCTAGGTGTGCACTCGCATTACTAGCCGAACGCCGAGCTTTGAGGCCTTGAAAGACAGCTTTGTTGGAAAACGCTAGGTGGGCTCTCACAGTACTTGTTGAGTACTGAGCTTTGAGGCCTTGATAAGTAGCTTTGTTGAAAAAAGCTAGGTGGGCGCTCACAGTACTTGTCGAGCGTCGAGCTTTGAGGCCTTGAAATGCAGCTTTGTTGGAAACAGGTAAGTGGGCGCTCGCAGTACTTGCCAAGCGCCGAGCCTTAAGCCCTGAGGAGTAGCTTTGTTGGAAAAAGCTAGTTGGGCGCTCGATTTTGGTGTGTACGAAGTGTACTCCGAGCTTCAAGCTTTGGTGTTTTGGGGACTTGCACCGTTTGTGGGCCAATAAGGTGGTGACATGTGTAATTCATGACGTCATGTTTTTCACCGAATATGAAGTGTTGCTGGTTTTGCTATAAATCCCCCTCCCGCCTTTCATTTCCCATCATTGCTTTTTCTTCTTAAGCTCCCAAATCTCCCCTTATAGCACTTTTCAGTCACCGGCGATGAGTTTTCCGATATCCTCCACTGTTTTCGAACAGGTTAGTTAATTTTATTTTTCAGTATGTCACGAGCTTAGTTCAGTTCGTCGCCACTACCTTGGGTTAGGACGAGGGTCCCTATGCCTCCGACTGAACGTTATGGGAGTCAGAGACAAAGGTCTACGATGTTGTGCCTTTACGTAGTAGGAGGCCCTTTGTGGTAGAGTTGAGTGACTCGGAACGGGACGTTCCCTTGGTCGAAGGTGAGGAGGAGGTCGAGGTGATCGAGGGGGGCGGAGAACAGATCGCAGTGGCCGAGGAGGGGGAAGAAGAAGAGGTTGAAGTGATTGAGGGGGAGGAAGAGCGAGTCGTAACGGCCGAGGAGGGTGAACTTGGAGGAAATAATAACTCGTCCGAGGATGTCGACTTGGGCCCTTTGGCGACGCCATCTCCCCCGAAGGGTCCTCGAGTTCGACGTAGGAAGACGAAGTGGGTTCATCCGGACAGCCCGGACGAGATGGCTCCTGTGGTTAATTAGGAGGTCCCGTTTGAGGTCCAGCCGCGCTCTATTCAAATGTACCTGGACGATGTTAAGGAGTTGCTCCGATACAGGGGAGGTGTTGACGATGATGAGGAGGATTCCTCATCCGGTAGGCAGAAATTCGCAATAGACAGGGTGCCGACCGTCCTTACAGCGAACGACCTTCCCGTCATCTGTGCGAATTATTTTATCGGTGAGGAGTATGAGTTGTTGATCCCCAGCCCTGAGATCCGTCCTACGAACAAACTGGCGCCCCACTTCTGCATGTTCCTGGTTGATGCCTTCTGTTCTGGTTTGCAGGTTGCCACTCCACCCGTTCATTACGAAAGTCTTGAATTGGGCGTCCCTTAGCTCAATGTAGTACGGGCCCAATACCAGGAAGCAGATAGTGTGCTTCCTGTTGCTCTGTGCTGAGCAGGGGGTCCACCCGAAACTGAAGTACTTCCAGGCGATCCTCACCTCAGTTCGTCCGCTGAATACGAGGGGATTTACTATATTTCGCCGAGATGAAAGAGAAGGGTTATGCACCGGCACCCAGACTCCATAAAAGGGTGGAAAGAGAAGTACTTTATCGTTCAAAACCTGACTCCATGGGTGATACCCACGACTTGGAGGTTCTACAAGCCCAATCTAAAGCGTCCTCGCAAGTCAGATTTGATGGCCGAGGAATGGGCGGATGTTGAGAAGATATGTTCGGGTAATAGCAATTGTTGGCCGAACTTGACGAAGAGGCACTTGGCTCGAATCAGACTGAGCCCCACTCCTATCAGTATGTTTTTTATCTAGTTTTCTTTCAAGTATTTTTGCTCATCTTACGTGATTCTCCTTTTTTGCAGACATGGATGATGATGTGATTGCCGCGAGGAGGGCATTGCTGAAGAAATAGGCGGCCGAGAAAGCCGACCGACCCCACCACAGGAAGCATGGGAGAGCCCCTCCCGAGGGGGTTGCAGAGCAGACCCCTCTCCCGATGCCGAAGAAGCATAAGAGCTCGTAATCGGGCCCCAGGTGTAGCAACCAGAAGGTCGCCTCGGTGGTGAAGGCGGGCCTCCCTCCAGCCGCTTCAACGGCCGACCAGATTGTTGGCAAGGTGGGCCTGTAGCCCTGGGTACCGGACTGGGCTGCTAAGATCGGGGATACCATCTTGGATGGGCCGGTGGCCATCGATATGGTTGAAAAGATCGCTCCACCCCGAGATCAGAAGGTCTGGGAGTGCGATACCGTCGAGTCCTCATACATGAAGTGGGCTAGCCAGCTTGCAGGTAACGTGGTAATGGGTTGTGTTCATACTTTTGGCCCATTTTCTAAGTCTATTTCTCTCGGTTGCAGGCCTGCATGGAATGCACTTAGCTAATGAAGCTTTATAAGAAGGAGCTGGCAAACGTGATGAGGAATACCCAGCACTGGGAGCGGGAGGCTAAGGAGCTCAAGCTGGAGAAGATGAATCTCGAGGGCCAGATCCAGGCTCTTTAGGCAGATTTGGCGAACCAGGAGGATGCCTATATGAGAAGAATGGCCAATCTGAGGATGGAGGCTGAAACGCGCCTGGAGGAGATGCGAACGGCTGGGATGGACAAAGTGATCGAGGCCCAGGATGAGGTCTACACTAGGGCAATCCGGCATGTCAAGCACTTTCATTCGTAGCTGGACCTGAGCAGCTTTCACTACAATTTGGTCGTGCCGGAGCCTCTGTTGACCCCAAGGGGTGGTGATGATCCTGTGGACGACGAACCCCACCCCGAGAAGCAGGCCGAGGAAGAGGTGGGACAGCAATAGTCATTGTTGTTTCTTTTCCTCGTTTTGTTTTTGTTTGCATTTTTTGTAATAGCCGAAAGTGGACTGGCCACGAAACTTTGTAAAATTACCTTTTTGAGCAATGAAAAGCATTTTTACTGAACTTCTTGACTTGGATGAATTTATATTTCTGGCTAGATTTTTTAACCAAGTGTTTTTGGCTCGGAGTGATATTTCTCTGTTCTTTTGTAGATGACAGTGACCCCGGCGGGGGAACCTTGTTGGCTCGGAGGTGAGCTAACTGAAAGGTAAGATCTCGGCTATGGAGTTTGCTTTGACTCGATACTGTAAGGAGGCTCGTGACCGTGAGGCTGCCGTTAAATACTTTTTGGACAAGTCCAAGGGGCTAGGCGTGGAACTGGCACAGTTCAAGAAACTGTTATCCGATCGTGACCTGGACTCCAGTGGAGCTTCGTTTTCGATGGCTAGTACTTCAACCCAGCGGCCTTCATCTGAGTCTTTACTCCATGAGGTTATTGTGGAGAAGGAGTTGGAGGTGCAACGGTACAAGAAAATGCTAGGGATGTCCGGGTCCCGGTCTGTTTCCTTCACTGGACCCCGTCTCCCTAATGGTGCTTCATTGCCGACCCCAAGGATTGGTCCGGTGAGGCCTTGTGATGCACATAGCTTAGTTGCCAGTATGTCCACCTTGGAAAAACCGGTAGACCCGACGAAGGAGCCGACTAGGTCGGCCGGACTGGAGCTCGTCTGCCTAGATCCTGTTGCTCCGACACAGGAGCCCTAGGCTAGGTTTTACCAATGTAACGAATTTTTTCTTTATAATGACATAATTTCCTTTGATAAAATAATAATGAGAAGACAATTTTCTTGCTTTGGTTGTTTTTCTATCTTGTGATTAATTCCATGGGAAGATCCTTGGCATTTGAGTCGAGCGAGGGGTTCGATCCGAAGGTGGTAATGAAAGCGAGGGTTCTTAAAAGCTTGGTAACAGAGGACGTTTCGTCTTTCAAGAACATTAATGGCCTTTTAGACGTTTTGATTTCCCACGTCATAAATGCGCCTCCCCTGAGGGCTATATGTAGCGGCCTGAATTTCCAATATGATATCTTAGAAATACGTGGCACAATTCTCAGCATCAACTTCAATTGCAATAGTAAACAAAGCCAAAAACACAGATAATTTTTATTTCAACTTTTATTACAACAATTGTTTACAAAACACAGCGGAATACAAAACACCTTGAATTACAAACTTTTTCTTTACAACACCAACACTTTCCTTACAATTTTACACGAGCTCTTAACATCAATTTAGCCCAAGCATCCAAATCCCAAGCTATAAGCACCTACCTGTAAAATATGAGGCTAGAGATAATCCTAACCCCCAAAACTACAGGGGTCATCCATAACGGTGTGAGTGACATAAAAAAAAACAACATAACTAAAACATAAAATATAGAGTCATCAACAACATGTATTAACAACAAGAATAAATGAAATGAGAAATAACAATAAGTAAAGCATGAAAACATCAAGGAATATAAGATAGTAAATAGTAATACATGATAACATCAAGTGAATCTAGACTAAATGTCAAGTGTAGGAAAAACAGGAAAACACAAGCATAAAACCAAGTCAAGAACACACAATCTCTATATGCTGACTCTCTAATGCATACTTGTCAGATTCTATGCATTCCATTGTACATAGGTTCGGTGCAAGCCCTTAACGATCTCCACTTTATAGGGTTAGATCCCTCGTTATGTAACTAATCCTACTACAGTGATGGAAACAAGATCCAAAATACTTCGCGTATAGGCACCACAGCCCTTGACGCGCAAGCATCATGTAAGATAGCTCAAAAACTGGAGAATTAACTCCCAACCGTGTACCCCACGAATAGGCTTGCAAGGCCCTCGACGTGCAGATACACCAGGTACATTCCGTGAATAGGCCTGCCGACCCTCGACACGCGAATGCACCCTACATGCTCCGTGAATAGGCCTGCAGACCATCGACATGCGAACATACAAATGTTCTCTCGAGACAGAACAACAAACAGTTCTGGAATGCTTCCGTTGGACTAACAAAATCATGAGCCTATACTTACGTTTCCCAAGTTCCATCACATCTCCACTAGTGCCTGTCCTTAAGTTGGTTATTAATAAAACACAAAAATCCTCATCTCTAGAGTTAGTGTATCCTGCCGGACTTAAATACTCAACAACAACCCCAAGACCCTGCAGGTCTAAATCAACAAATCTCAACTGCCAGTTCACAGGACTCCCACTCAACTCCTAGAGATATCATCAAGACCAAAGCTCACAAATCCATTGTCAAAACGATCATATGAAGAAACTTCTCCAATCAACAAAAACCCAAATCTTTTATAAAATTCCAGAATCCAAACCCAACAATAAAATATCTTGAAAACATATGTTCTGTAGAAAGGATAGTATTTAGAATAGTAAGTTCTAGATTAAAAAACTTTTAAAGAATCAATCGTTTAAAGAACATCAGGATAACTCAAGAAAACATCAGTAGCAGTCGACTGTAAACAGCAGTTGGTCGACTGTCCAGAGTGAAAAACCAGCACTTCAAGAAAATAATTCTAAGTTGAAGCAGTCAACTATAAAAAGTTATTGGTCGACTGTCCAGGGCGAAAATCCAAAACTTCAAGAAATACAAAACAGAGCAGAGACAGTCGACTGGAAAAATGGGTCAGTCGACTGTTCCGCGTAAAATCCAAACTTTAAGAAAACATAAATCAGCGCAGACCAGTCGACTGTGTAAAGTGGCCAGTCGACAGTCCCGCATGAAAATCCAATACATTAAGAAAACACAAATCTGAGCAGTGACAGTCGACTGTCCCGCAGGAAATTTCGAGACTTCAAGAAAATACTTCAGCCAAGACCCCGACAGTCGATTGTAGACATTGGTCGGTCGACTGTCAGTCCTTCAGACTGCAGTTTTAGTTGTGCACATTTCAACCGATACGAAGATTTACTTTATGAAAACGAATTCTATAAAAAGCATATTTCTGATATGATCAAATACAACTTATAGGATATACAAAGATCCATAAAAACCAATCAAAACCACTTGAATTAATCAAAATAGCAAATTTGTTGATTCTCTTAAAAAAGAAAACAAATTTCTGCATATATCAAAAATAGAGTTTTTAAGAATCAATCATAGATCAAAATAACTTTGTTTTATATTCCAAACCTTATCAATTCCAAAATAAGTTGAGATATAGTCAAATCTTTCGAAAACACATAAAAACTCAATTTCTTCAAAAATAATGAAATACGATAATCATGTAAATTGTTTGTGCATGTTCGTGCACCAAAGAAACTTTACCAATACATCGATTAGAAATAACAACATATTCAGATTAAAACTTAGTATTTGAGAAATCCAAATTCAAATGAAACCTTTCACAACTCACAAAATTCCCATTTTAGTTGTATTACAATAAATCCAATTCAATTTATCCCAAATCCAATTCTCAAGACATGATTTCTTAATTCATTAGTCCTCTTCAAACTTCTTCAAACTCGATCACCATGATTAACTCATGAACACCAATAAATTTAACATTAACATAACCAAGTTGCATTCATCCAACTCACCAATAATCAAAAATCTCATTTTAAATCTATTTATGCATAACATCCGCCATATTCAATCAAATCAGCAATAATCCAAAGGAAATAGCCTACTCATGATTTATATTAGGTCCTCTATCAATTTTGAATCATCCACATGCAATTCTACTCACAAATTACTAGGGTTTTCACAAAAGATCCAATTTTTTAACTTATCAATTCATCCAATCCACCATATGTATTCATATCAAAACCCTAACATGCTTTGTAATAGATGAAACACCACATACAACATTCAAAGAACAAAACAAAACAAATTATATCACTCACCTTGTTGAAGAGATCAAACGAATATGATAAAGCAACTAGGTATGCCCGTGGCACGTGCCTACGGCACGTATTCGGAACTGCATATCAATTTAGTTAGAGTTATTTGATTGGATGAACTACATATAAATTTATGCATTGTACATGTATATAAATTTTTCCTGTAATGGTGGATTTATAAATTTAGTTCTCACATCTCTTGACAAAAATCTAATTTAAGGCAAGTTTGAGATATTTAAGGCAATAAAGATAAGTCAATATTGAGAGATTTAAGGCAATAAAGATAAATTCCTAAAAAAACTAAAACATTTTAACGAATAATTGTTAAAGAGGTACAAAAAAACTGAATGTAAACAAATACAACCACTTTTCTAATACAATCAACTACTCTATACAGGCCTCCTCTGAAATTATATTGCTTCCTAATAGTTTTCTAATACAACGTCTTTAAATTGTTTACTATGGCATGTTATCGCGAAGAATGATTAATTAATTAAGTTGTTTAGTAAATATTTCGATAGTCTTATTTAAATTTTTACAGGCAGGATTGTAGTAAAAATTTCGATAGAATCTCTTATGAAATATTATTCCTTTGAGAGCAATTCCTTATGAAATTCTGCTCAAAATTTAAAAATTAACATCATAGACAGTCAAACTGAATCCTCCCCAACCCAATCCAAGCTACATTACAGAGACATCATATATATTAGGCTCTGCGAAAAAAAACTTCATATGACTAAAGATATAAAATAAAAGACCAAGATATTGTTTGGAATCATAAAAGATTTTAGGAAATTTTATAAAAATTTGGACAGAACTTCCCTTAAAATATTAGCCATTTTACAGCAATTCCTTACGGAATTCTGCTAACAATAAAAAATATGAGATCACAGGCAATAAATATCAATCCTCCCTAGGCCAAACCAAGCAACATCACACAGCCATCATATATATAAGGCTCTGGAGGGAAAAATCAGAATATAATGCAAGATACAAAATAAAAACCCAAAATTCGTTTGAAAATGTAATGAATTTTTTGAAAAACCTTCAAAAAAACTTTAAATAATCAAACAAAGAACCCAATACTCCACAAAATTGCGGGTACGGGTATTAACATAACTATATTATATTATCATTATATACAGTTACTTACATCATCTCCCAAAATGCTAAATATTACAACTATTACAACCGAATGAAAATAGGACCAAACAGTTATAATAAACACCAACCAACCAACCGAATGAAAAAACTATTATAATAAACACCAACCAACCGAATGAAAAAAAATTTTATATGGTTGTAGGAGAACACAATGGTTGAAGTCTTCAAAAATAGGACCAAACAGTGAACCTAAAAAAACAGTTAGAGTTATGAATCAAATAGTAAGAGTTTACAATAAATAATTAAAACAATGAAAGTTTGAAAACAATAGTAAGAATTTTGAAACCATTACCTTTCAAACAGAAGAATGCCTTGAACCAAAAATTTTCTTCATCACTCTACCAAAAGTGAAACTGTCAATATGTACATAACGATTCTGAGTGTAGACGACAATCTGGGGGAAAAAAGAAGCATTAAATTAGCGTTAAAAAAAGAAGCATTAAAAAGAAGTAATTGATCTGTATATATGATGATTAACTTTGACGTTCTAATTATTTTAACAAACCAATCAAGACATGGTTGTGTTCTGAGCCTACATTTACTTAAAATATTTTGAGATTAGTTGTGTTGATATCTAAGATAAATAATTACAAATCATCTATCTAAACCGTTTCATTCTTATTGCATGCAGTTTGTACAGTGACTGAAGGTGACCGAAGGTGTGATGCTGAAAATGCGTTACGGCAAAATGAGCTCTGTATTTTATTTCACTGTGTACATTTGAGGACTGTATGTAATATATTTGAGTCTGTTCATTATACTACTGTAAGTCAAACCATATATCAGATTTCTATGATTGAGTTTTGTTTATTTGAATGTGTTAACCCTTTGCGTTAACTATATACTACTGTACAATGTTCAAACCATATATTTTAGATAAGAAATTTTGTATGGATTAAGTTGTTGGTTCTTGGTTCAGATTAAGTTCAGTTTCAGTTCTTGGATATTGATTAACTTTGCAGATTAAGTTATTTGGTTCAGTTGCAGATTAAGTTTTTTGGTTCTGTTTCAGATTAAATTCAGTTTTAGTTCAGTTTAAGTTCAGCATGGAAAAAAAAAATTGTTCAGCTTCAAATTTGTATGTTTGAGCTTCAGATTGTTTCAGATTGTTTCAGATTAAATTTTGGTTTGAGCTTCAAATTTTGGTTCAGCTTCAAAATTTTTGTTTCAGTTTCAGATGAAGCTCAGTTTCTGGTTCAGCTAAAAAAAATAGTTTCAGTTTGAAGTTATCAAGCCAAGCAACTAAAGTATATCAAGATCGTGAAAACTAAAAATTTCTCAACAAACCTAAATTCTCTATGTTAGATGCAAAAGAATGGCATCTTGTGAAAACATCTCCAAATCTTGTATAGGAAAGCCCTTTTAATGCTCTGCAGAAACCCACGAATAAAAAATTACGCTCTGGATATTGGATAACAGAAGGAAGATAGAGGAGCAACCTTTCTATTGAATTCCTTAGTGCCTGAGTAAGTGCAATTGCGACCTCCTCTGAGTCTCCAGGAGCTAACCAAAGTCCATTTCCAATTTCTTCATAACACAACCCCAGACAGTGTCATAGAAATCATCTTAAAACATATTATAAAATTCTTTTAAAAAAGCATTAGATAAGAGGGAAAAAATCACAAGCTCATTTCTACTAACTTGGACTCACCCTACGCCTAATGCTTCCAATCAATCACGCCGCAAAAAAGAAATTATAACCCCGACAAAATATTTGGGAATGTGCTTTGTTAATCAAGTATGAACAGTCAGCTTCAAGTTGTAACTACACTCTCTAATACCTCAGGTCAACGTAACTGAGTATGTTTTCAAGTTAAGATATATTATGCAGGTCTGAACAGCAAATCTGTTCTCTTTGTTCAATACCCAGATTAACACAAATTATTCCAAGCCTTTCGGTTTATTATTTCACTTAATCTATAACAATTCTAACAGTTGATAATATGAAACATTGTTATCAAGGACATAATTATCAGCAATCGGCAATGCCCCTAAGTTAGGATACATGATTACTTAGATAAAATGACTATGAAAAGGAAAATTATGTTCGCCTTTTTAAATAAGCAATCTAATAAAAAAAACAATCTACATCTTATACTGAGAGTGAAATTAATACGCACAAACGAATAACACCAAGATTCTTTAAAATAAAATAAAAAAAATACATACCACAAGATCAACACCATCATCACCATAGTGCCAAGGAGTATCGGATTTAATCACCACAAAAGAAACATGAACTTTATCTCCTTCATATGGAACTGAATGAGAGAAGCACTCATCCCTATCTATTACAAATATTAACCCTAGAGTTGAGGGAAATCCAGACAAAAGACCTAGCACTATAAGAAGTACAAACCCTGACAACACTACCAGCTGTAAATTGACCACAAAAAGATAAGAATTATTATAGAAAGAGAACTATTTGGCTTAAGTAAAAAAAAAAACAAATATAATAATCTCAAAGAATGAAGGAACAAATTTGATTAGGAAAGTAGGAAAGAAGCATTTATTGGGACTAAATACAGTTTTCTATTCATCCACATTAAGCAATATGAGTGTTTAACTTCAAGCAAAAAAATCACATTTCTATGATTTCTCTCTACCACTAACCTTGTGTTTTCCTCTGCACCCTAAAGATCTTAATGACAATCAAGAATTCTGAACTAAAAATACGATGGGCTAGCGAGAAACATCATAGTTTTGATCCAAGGGATAGAAAAGCCCTACATATAACACAATTAGAGTAAAGAAAATGTTGATAGTCCATAGTTCATTGAAGTGCAGTGCTACCAACCTTTAAGATAGACCACCCTTACTCACTCTGTTGCCTCACATTCTTTTACTCACAAGATAGTCCAAGCATTAGATAAAAGAGCATGTAAAGGCCAAAATAACAGTGTAAGATGCTATAAAAGAATATACCTCTCAATCTTGATACTGCAGCTTGAGCAGTAGTATCCTTTATTGATGACTGACGTCCCGGAAGGAAAAGACAGAGCTTAATTTTCTCATCTGCAGTTCGATTATCATTTCACTATCAATGGGGTGCATGATACATAATGTAAGAAGCTAAGTATTGGTAGAATCCTCACCAAGGTTGTGCACACCCTGAGAAGGATCCCATGGGCCAACAAAAGAGTTGGTCCACGTGCTGAGAAAGCCATTAAGCTGAAGCTAAAGATGTGCAGAAAGCACCAAGGTAGAACCATCTTTCGGTTCTGCTTTCAAACTGGAAAGAGGAGGAAAAATTGAAGTGACTAACAATGTCAAACACATCGTTTTTTTTTACAAATAAAAATAAAAAATAAACAGAGAACATGTTACTTAATTTACACCTTTTCTCTGGGATTGGGTTTGGATCATATTCATTAGGAAGAAACTGAAACCATGAAACAGCTTGAAGTTCTCCCAGCAAGCATACTCGGAAAAGAAACATGACTCATCAAGAAATGATCTAAACCCAAACTCGAAAAGGTAACATAATAAAGAATAATAATAACAGAAATTAGCAAAGTGCGAACAACATTTAAAGTCCAAATGCAACAAATTGGGTTTTATGTGATATGCTAACAGCTATGAAGCACGGACATTTTTTAATTGGTGATCGTGTCGTGTCAGGCATGTGCCGGATACTTGTGTCAGACACACAAATTCTGACACAACACGTGCCGAATACTTGTGTCAGACACAAATTCCGACGCAACACTTGATATTGTAGGGTAGTTCTTTTCAAAATCTTTCCCTTGCCATGTCGGTGTATCGTGTCATGTCATGTCATGTCATGTCTATGCTTCTTAGACTAACAGTTAACACAATTGAAAGGCTGCACAAATTGCTCATCTGACATTAGTTACTATTGCATCTGACATTAATATAAATCCTAAACAGATATAACCCTAAACAGTCTCAATTAGCTAAAATCTGCAACCCTAAATAGATGGAAAACAGTATAAATTTCAATGCAAAATTAGATGTTAAGTTATATGGAAAACTGTATAAATTTCGAATAACACTTATAATCCTAAAATCTACGCTGAGGTGAAAGTTGGGTTGACGAAGCTAGAAAACAGTACCAAACCTAAAATTAGATGCAAAATTAGATGCAAAACAGTATAAATCTAACAAAAACCCAACAAAACGAATGCAACCTGAGATGTGGAGACAGTCAAATCGGTGGTCAGGATTGAAGTTAACCTTTGCATTCAATCCACATCTGACATCATATTAGGAAAAATAGAAAAAGGATTGAAGTTAACCTCACATACATCATATACTCAGGAAGAATATGCGAGAGAAATTCATTTGTGTTTCTTGTAATTAAAAGAAATAGCTGAAGTTAACTAATGGGTAGAAAATACAAACATAATATTAACTACTATGATCTATCTTCTAGAAACTGTAGAGTAATGGGTACATGCATGTGCATAAGGTGGCTTGAAGACATTGTTAGTTGGTTGGTTTCAAGACATGGTTGGTCTTTTGCATGTGCATAAGGTGGCTCAGGATAATACCCAGGTAATGAATGCATTGTTGGTGGTTAATCTATACAAATTATACTCAACCTGTTACTACAGAAAGCAACAATACTTACTTCACCAAGTATTAAGCCTTGATTAATAAGACATTTGAAAGGCTCCTTGGTAGAAACTACACCTATATCATAGAGGACCTGACAGTTGACAGCTTTTAGAGTCAAAAAGAAAATCCAAAAAGAGGAGAAAGAGCATAAGCATATGTGTTGTAAATACTACACTTTAATGTAACCTGCAATATTTACTATGAATTCTTCTAAAAAGAAAATGGACTGAAGTAATCTAAGAAGCATAGATATGGACACAAATAGAAATGGACTGAAGTAATCTACTATGGACAACGTTAGTTTGTGTATAACTACTAACTGTTAGTTTCTTCACCAAGTTTACTAAATTTGTGTATAACTCCTAAATGTTAGTTTCTTCATCTATAATCTATACTAAATTTATCATACTAAATCGTTTCATTGCAACTACTAGGATGTAGAATGACTAAGCACTGTTTTTTAGGAGATTCTCACTAAATCCCAAGATTCCATATCTGAAGAGCAGAAAATATCATGAGTGCAACCTTGAACAATCTAGTGAACCTACTATCACTACTGACAGTGTTTCTGATGTTTCTTTTTGCAATATTTTTTTCAAATTCGCTGGTTTACTGAGTATGTATAATTATTAAGATTATGACTATGAGATGAATGGAATATAAAAGAGAAAAGAAACATGGTCTATTCTATGAATGTAACTAAAATAGTTAATTTTCTCTATTAACTCTCGGCAAAAAGGAACTTGTTTTTCATTGCAACTGCATGCTTGATTTGTTGTTATACCAATTTCCATTGATTTCTTCACCAACTGCATACTTGGTAGCTTGAATGTTTCTATTATTAATATTGCCTTGGAAATGAAATTATCTCACGAAACTATATAGTTATCTAAACTTTGAATTGTTTATAATCCTTTTTGAGGAGTTGAGATAATCTCGGTTAACTCACCCCAAATTTGTAATATCCGCAGTTATCTAACAATTCTAACCTCTGCTCCTATCTAATAAACAAACCTACAATTAGATGAATAAACGCTATATAGAGAATAAATATTAGCAAAAAAAATTTAATCTCTCCCAGTTTAATAAATTTCATACATAGAAAAAGAACAAAAACGAAGTCAAACAAATGAGCACATGGAATGCATGTATCAAACAAAAGGTTGTGCAACATAAACACCATAACTTTTGGGACATGGGAGTTCCTTACAAAGCAATGAAATTATACTATTATGCAATAAAATAATGGCTAGTGATGACATGTGAATATTATAACCCACTATAACCAGTACATAATAAAGTATCCTGCATGGTATAAAGAAACTCACTGGATGCCGAAATACACAGTTTGGATTACGACAGCTGCGATTCACCCAATATCAGCAATCTCTCGGATTGAGTCTTGCATTCTCACAATGACGATGCTCACACTCACTTCCCTGGAAAATATATATTGTGTGAGGAACTTGTTTGATAAGTTAATTATTTGATAGTAACTTATCAAATAATTAACTTATCAAATAGGTAATCCTAAAAATACATCTTATGCCATCCAGATCGAAAATATACAGCAGTAAAAGGTGACTTAACGCCTCACTTAATGGAGCCAGCCTGATGCCAATCTTACATTAAGAAATTCCTTTCCATATAAAATTTTGGACACTAAAACTAACAAAACACATTTTATAAGAGCCCTATATATTTTGTATCTTAGTCACTTTATTTTGTATCTTGGTTTCTACAAACACATTTTTTTCTTCCCAGAACCCTATATATATAATGTCTATGTGATGTTGCTTGGATTGGCCTGGGGAGGATTTATATTTCTTGACTGTGATGATAAATTTTTAATTGTGAGCAGAATTTCGTAAGGAATTGCTGTCAAATGGCTAATATTTTAAGGGAGGTTTTGTCAAAATTTTTAGAAAATTTTCTAAAATCTATTATGATTCCAAACTATATCTTTAGTCATATGAAGTTTTTTTTTCCCAGAGCCTAATATATATTATGTCTGTGTAATGTGGCTTGGATTGGGCTAGGGAGGATTCAATTTGACTGTCTATGATGTTAAGGAATTGTTCTCAAAGGAATAATATTTCATGAGAGATTCTATCGAAATTTTTACTACAATCCTACCTATAACATTTTAAAGACGTCGTATTAGAAAACTATTAGGAAACAATATAATTTCAGAGGAGGCCTGTATAGAGTAGTTGATTGTATTAGAAAAGTGGGTGTATTTGTTTACACCCACTTATTCGTTAAAATGTTTTAATTTTTTTACATGCAGTCCCGAATAAATCTAACTAAATTTAACTAAATCTAACTAAATTTACACCCACTTATGCAGTTCACCCAATCAAATAAATCTAACTAAATTTACATGCAGTCCCGAATACGTGCCGTAGGCATGTCCCACGGGCATACCTAGTTCTTATATATATATATTAACATCGGGCACCTAAATATAAAGACATCATGGATAGCAAGTTTGGAGATTGTAAGTTCTCACCTGCAACTTCTATTTTTCACAAACTCTACACAAATTGTTTTTTAACAGTGTTACTGTGTCCATCTCACAGCTAAACAGTAGTAACTAAAATCTAGTTTGCCTGCATAGACAACAAAAGTTAACCATGGCTTGAACAATGAAGATTTGTAAGATGCTTGTGTATATGTGAAAGAATCTCAACAACTAAACAGAATGACACTGGAAAATTTTGTTCTTTACAAACTCTCCTTGTACACTGGAAAATTTTGTTCTTTACACTGACACTGACATAACATATTGGATGAGTTATACTCTCCTTGTACAGCTCATTCGCCGTAGACACTGACATAACACAACGCACTGACACGGAATTGGATGAGTTATAGTCACCTGTAGCAGAGGATGGTCCCTGGAAAGAAAGCTCCCAATGGTCTTCCCAAACACCTCGCAAGTCCAGAAATGTATCAACCTCTTCCCATTCTCCGAACAATACTTAACCTGCAAACCGTCACAATTTACACCAATCAAACCCTAATAAATCCAAGATCTGCACCGACAAACAAATATGCCGAAATCTTAAAGAAATTCTCACCACCGGCAGCGCATCGACAAAGTTTCTGTAGATAGTGTCAAGTGGGCGCGTGTTGTAATTCGCCGGCGTGGAGATCGCCGCCAAGTTGATTGTCTAAAATCAAAACACGCAGATCTACATCAAGAACTACCCAAAGTAAATAAAATCAAGAAAATCAAAACGGGCATACCTAGTCAGCCTATACTTCACGATCAAGCTCTCTCCACGTATCAATTCACAATCCTTGCAATCTAACCCTAACCCTAAATAACTTCACCCCTCAAAATCCCATATCGTTAATAACTACCATTAGCAATCTTGCATATAAAAAGTCCTACAACACTTGCTATTACCAATTGCAAGGTATTCTTTGGTTTGGGAAACAGTAAGCTTAATATCAACGCCTACAACCAAGAACAATTTAAAAATCCAAAGAAGACTGTTAGATGTCCCTAATCAATAGAATGTACATACAAAGGATACCTGGGTCAATAGTTTTAGCTACTTCCATGTAAGCACTCCATAGAACTTGCACTTCCTTGCGAATACTACCTCATTTACCTAGTTATCAAGTTAATCTGAAATGGGAGATCAATTGAAATTTTGGTCAAGAAAAATAGACCCATTGAAATTGCCACAATGAATAAATCAATTATAGCCCTTTTCACTACTGAAATTTGGATGCTCATGACATTTTCACATCCTTCTAATGTCATACAAAGAATTCTACCATTGATCCATTACTTATGACAGAGGTAGTCATATAAAGAATTTACATAGCCCCTAATAAGATCACGCTTTGCTGTAAAAAATTATAGGAGGTAGGCACTTGTGCAACCAAGACGTGTTCATATAAAATGTCATACTAAAATGGAAGACTGCACATAATTAAGAACTTCGAATGAGTATGCTGTAAATTTTTCCTATTCAAACAGGTCAGATAAATTCTCTCTCAAAAAATGGTCAGCACATTTTACATGGAGAAATGGTCAGCACATAATTCCGATTCCAAAATTCCGCTGTGAGGTGAAATCAAAAAAATAGCAAAAAAATAGCTGTCAGGTGAAATCGATGGAGAGATTTTGTATACCTGAGAGGTGAAATCGATGGTTGGATGGGGTCGCTGTGAGGTGAAATTGAGTGCGATGGCGACGGGACTGAGCAGAAGGCGACGGGAAGGCGATGGGAAATCGATGGTTGGTGGAGGAGCGAAGCTCGAACGGGGGAAGGCGACGGGATTGCGGAGTTGGGAGATAGTGAGAGACGGGACTGCGGAGTTGGGTCGGGGGCTGTCGATGGAGAAACGGCGCTGGGAAGCTGCGAACGGTGCTGGGAGGTCTGAGGTGGAGGATGAGAGGGCAGAGGAGGGAGAGAGTGAGAGAGCGGGAGATCTGGAGGTGAGAGCGGAGATCGGGAGGATGAGGGGGTTAGGATCGGGAGGTGGGGGGGGCGCTGATGGATGAGAGCGGAAGGGATCGAGAAGGAGGGAGAGAGTGAGAGAGCGGGGAGATCAGATAGAGAGAGGGAGACAGTGAGAGAGAGAGTGGGCGGGAGAAAGAGAGAGAGAACGGGGAGAAAGAGAGAGAGAGAAGGGGTGTTTTTTGTTTTTGGGAAAAAAAAGAGTGTGTGTGTGTTTTTTTGAATTTGTGGAGTTTGAAATTTGGGCGGAAAAATATGTTTTGTGAGAGTAGATCTGGTCCATTGATTTTAGGATAGATTGAATGTGAGCCACTTGATAGCTTTCTTTGTGTTTTATTATATAGATAGGAAAAATCCCTCCTTCGCAAGAAATCCAAGATCTTCTCTTTAAATCTCCAAGAAATAATAATAATAAATCTTTTGTGTTTTGCAGCGAAAGATGGCTGCACTCCACTGTTTAAATAGGCCGGAATTAAGAGAATTAGGGTTTTGAACACATTTGGAAAATAATCCTTTGAAAATATAACTTTACATAAATAGATCCATATACTTAGAAACTTGATAAAACCAATTTATTTGAGATTTAAAATCAAAACAACCTTCATAAAGCCAGCCGACACTGTTTAAAAAGTCCAGAAAATGAATTTGCACTTTTACCCCTCAAAATAACAATTTTGCAAAAAGATCATCTTTTATCAAAACTTGTAAAATAAATCAAATTCATCAAAACAAAAAGTAAATTTTTTAACCCTGAGTTGACTAGGCATTATACCCAGCCCAAAAATCCGAAAATCTGGAGTTTTCTAATTTTGCACAAAAGTTCTTTATTTTGTAATATTTGCAAATAGGTCCAATAAATATCAGAAAAATCGAGCAAATTCACAAATAATATATAATAATAAATAATGATTTTCCACAAAATAATTTTTGACTTGAACTTCCCAAGAAAATATTTGCACGTGTTTTGCACGTGTAAAAAGATAAATTTTCAGAAAAATATTTATTAAATCACCAAAAATCATTTTAATTTATTTATAACTCTTAAAAATAATATTTAAATAATATGGGGTACTACACTATATAACCCCCACCTCCTCATCAGTTTATTTTCCACTTCACCGTGAGTCATTGCCGCCGGTGACTCTCCTACCACCCTCTGACAATTAGGGATAACGGCGATGACTGTCGGTTTATCCCTAACTGCCAGAAGGTGAAAGGGTGGTCGATCCCGGAGGGCAGGACTCGGGGCATTTGCCAAAGGCAAGTGCCCAAAAATTCAAGCTTTTGTTCGGGAGAAAAGACCGGTGGCTCCCCTGCCATCCTCTGACAATTCGGGGTAACGACTATGATTGTTGCTTACCCCCAGTTGCCAGCGGGTGAAAGAAGGGTTGCTCCGTGGTTTGGGGTCTGGTGGCTCTCGCCATGGGCGATGGCCCTAAATCCGAGCAAAAATTTTGTGTTGGGGGTTTAGCCGAAGTCCCGGCCGAAGGTTTAGGACTTGGGAAATTTTGATGAAACCCCCTTAGGTGCTCGAATGGGTTGAGGGATCGTAGAGTCCCTTGTGGATGCTCTTAGTCCATGCCAAGTGGCGAGGACGTGAGCGTGTCACGTCCGAGCCGAGGGGCTAGGAGTTGTGGGATTGTAGAATCCCTTGTGGGCGCTCGAAATCCTCGCTGAGTGGCGAGGGCGTGAGTGTATGAAGTCCGACCTGAGGGGCTAGGAGTTGAGGGATCGTAGAATTCCCCGTTTGAGCCGAGTGGCTAGTATGACATATGAGCCGAGGGTCCAAGCTTGTAGGAAAGATAATGCTTTGCTCGAGATACATTCCGAGCATCGGGCGTCCAAGCTTGTTAGGAAGCTGGTGCCTTACTCGAGATACATGCCGAGCATAGAGCTTCCAAGCTTGTGAGAAAGTTGGTGTCTTGCTCGAGGTACATGTTGAGTATCAGGCATCCAAGCTTTTGAGAAAGCTGGTTCCTAGCTCGAGATACATGCCGAGCATTGGGCGTCCAAGCTTGTGAGAAAGCTAGTGCCTTGCTTAAGATACATGTCGAGCATTGGGCATCCAAGCTTGTGAGAAAGCTGGTACCTTGCTCGAGATACATGACAAGCTTCGGGTGTCCAAGATTGTGAGAAAGCTAGTGCCTTGCTTGAGGTACATGCCGAGTGTCAGGCATCCAAGCTTGTTAGAATTTTGGGAGTGACCAGTACGAACTTTGAACAAAAATATACTGCTTTTATACCTTGGCCATTTGCTTACAAGTGAATTGGCGCATAGCGCTTACAACAGTGGACTCTCCCTCACCTTTCCTCTTGAAATTTGATGAGGTGCTCCGCGTTCCAGGGCCTCTTAACCATCTTGCCCCCAGGTCTTCGAGGCGATACATGCCGGGATGTACCACTTAAGAGACCTTATACGGGCCCTCCCAATGGGGGCGAGCTTGCCTCTGGCTGTAGGTTGGGAGAATGCTAGCTTTCAGAGCACGAAGTCCCCTTCCTTGATGTTGGTTGGGTGGACTTTCTTGTTGTAGAGCCTCTTGACTCGTTGCTGGTAAATGGCCCGTCGGATGTTGGATCTTTCCCGTACCTTGTCAATGACGTCCAAGTTTTCCCTGAGGTCACTTGAGTTTGATTCTTCCTTGAAGCCCATGTATCTCGGTGATGGGAGGTCGACTTCTAGAATGATGACCGCCTTGGTCCCATATGGCAGATTATAAGGGGACTCGCCGGTTGGAAATCTCTTAGTAGTCCGATGTGACCATAGGACGCTTGATAATTCCTCGACCCACATACCCTTGGGCGATTGGTATAACTGCTTTTTCAGACCGTCGAGAATTTGATGGTTGGTGTTTTCGGCTTGGCCGTTCGATTGGGGATGAGGGATTGACGAGAAGCGCTGCTGAAAGCCGAGGTCGTCACAAAAATTCCGAATTATTTTCCTGCGAACTAGGGTTCCGTTATCCGTGACTAGCACGTGCGGGATCCCGAATCAGTAGACTATGTGTTTCCAGAGGAATTACTGAGCCTGATGCTTGGTGATCATAGCTAGGGGCTCCGCCTCGACCCACTTGATGAAGTAGTCAACGGCTACGATGAGGAATCGCCTTTGGCCGGTAGCTTGTGGAAAGAGGTCGACCAGGTCCATTTCCTACATGGCGATGGCAGTAGGACATGTGAGTGACTTCAGCTCGGCTTAGGGCGAGTGTTTAACGGGGAGAACCTCTGGTAGGGGCCGCAGCTTCGGACGAGGTTTTTAGCATCTTACAGCATAGCTGGCTAGTAATAGCCGTGGCTTAGTGCTTTTTGGGTCAGCGACCTGCTGCCCATATGGCATCCCCCGATCCCTTCATGTAGTTCTTCCAGGGCGTACTTAGCCTCGTCTGGTGTTAGGCAGTGAAGATAGGGTCTCCCGCCTGACTTGGTGTAGGAGCGTTTAAGGAGCACGTCCCCAATTAAGGCGAACCTTTCGGACCGCACCCGAATACCTCGTGCCGAGGCCAGGTCCTGTGGCAGCTCGCCAGTTGTCAGGAATCTGTGTATGGGGCCCATCCATGTCTGAGTGGAATCACCGTTGGCAAGGCAGAAGACTTCAGGCTCTTCAATGGTCAATTTAAGAAGAACCTCGACTAGGACTGTGCGGTTTAATCCTCAGAGGGAAGATGACGCGAGTTTAGATAAGGAGTCAGCGTGACAGTTTTGTTCCCTTGGGATCCGCCGGACATCCGCCTGTACGAAGCGTTGCAGGAGCTGCTTCGCACGTTCCAGGTTGTAACTATCGTTTTCGTTCTTTTCTTTTCCCCCCCTTTTTGTAATATTTTATTTGCAACTGAATAAAATACTCTATTTTTCTTGATCATCTTAATTAAATTTTATTCATTAACTACTCTCATTCATCTTGTTGAACTATTTTCTTGTAGATCCTATTTCTATTTAATTGTGCGTATTTTATTTGAACCCTATTGTCCTCAAATCCATCTCTTATTGAACTAAAAACCCAATTGCATTTATTTCTAAACCCAAACCCATTATTATTGGATCCTAGCCCGTTAACCCAACAACCTAATTGTACTCTATAAATACAATTCTATTGCAAACCCTAAAAACACAAAATACAAACCCTAAACCTAGCCGTCTCTCTCTCCTCTATCTCTCTCCCCCCGTCAGCCATCGTCTACCCAAATTCCCGCCCATTACTATTCATCATCTTCCCGCCCAACTCCCGATCACAACCTCTGGCGTCCACCTCTAGCGGTGCCATCCCACTCGAGCCAGCAACCCATCGAACCCCCCACTGTCCTCTCTGTTCTTCGATAGCAGCACCACCCGAGATGCCCCTCCAGCCGCTGCCTGACGCGCCTCCGTTCGACCACCAATCGACCACCTGCTGTCGTCGACTCGCCCCTTAGTCTTGCTGTCGTTGCTGCTTTTTACTGTTGTTGCCTTGTCTTTTTTGTGCACGTATTATTTTGTGAGTTCATAAGTTCGTTGCTTCGGGATTCTCATCCCATTATTCTTGGTATTTAAATTTATCGTTCATAAGGCAAGTCACTTTTCCTCTTAAATTGAATTTTGTATCAAATTCAAGTTTTTATTGAAATTCTTGCAAGTAGATCCAATTGTTCATCGAATCGTATATTGTTCTACTCTTTCGTTGAGTCTATTGAGGCTTTACATAAGCTAACCCCAATATTGACTTCGTGCCAATTTTGACTCCGAAGATTGTCACGCCCCGCTTCCCAAAATACGGAATACGAGTACGTAATGTAGGCCCAGCGAATGATGTAAACACCATCCATAAGCTGTACCAGACTAACTCAACAATATGAAACAACAATCACAACCACGCAAGAAAATATAATCACATAAACAAAGATCAACTTCAAATATAAATGAAATAATCCAATTAATAATATCTAACATCTGGGATAAAAACAAACTCTGGGTCATAAAGCCCAAGAACAAAGTATAATATCAAGACAATGTTCCAGATAATAAATCTAGCAATACATTAATTCAACCAATCAAATCTTGGACTCCATCTCCTAGAATCGTTCTTCACCAATTTCTTCTGGTGTTGTTCCTCCAATACCTATAAACTCTTGATCTACAAAGAAAGAAAATAATGTCCTTAGAGAAAGTCATTGACAGATATAACAACAGAAAAAAAGGACGAGATCAAAGTCAAATAGCAAAGTCAAGGAACAACAATAATGTTAAGGGTCTATGTTTAATCATGCATTTAATTAATAGGTTCAATTATAGTTCAATATCGATGACACTATACGAGATCAAGCATGAGATATCGGGTGCAGGTTATTAATCATTTTATTAACCTATCTAGTGCATGTACTACTGCGTCCCATTCTACAGGTTCGGCGTAAGCACACAATGTACACTTTAGACTGATGGTGAATTCATGATTCGTGTACTCGGTCCAGTAATCAGTGTTTAATGTTCAATATCAGTGATTATCAAGCAGTATTTTATGGCCATCGGTACAAGTCAAGCAATAGGGCCCAACCGAGTACAGTTTCCAATTGTTCAAGTCGTCCCATAATACCCTGGCTTGTTATCATTTTATTTCATCCTCTGTGAGCATGCAAGAAGGTGTTAATGTTGTATGATGCTAGGTGTGACTAATTCTACTCGTTACAGACAAATCAAGAAGCAACATATTAAATTAACACAAATCACACAATCTGGACAGCATGACGTTGCTGTACAAAAACATAGATTACCGATACTACAGAAAAGAAAATCTGGATCCGTCAGAAATTCTAAAAACTAGACTCTCTACCAGTTCCAGCGAATATATATATGACATATAAAAGCTACAGAAACTATAGTGAAATTCCTAATCTTTTCAGATTTTATGTTCAGGCAGCAAGTTATAAATTGCGTTCACCTATATGTTTCAGGTCAGAAAACTCATCAATTACATCTAAAAAATTCAGGGTAGTTCCTATACATGTATAGTCTTAGCCAAATTTATTTCATATTTTTATTTTACTGTTAACATATTCAATTAAATTCTAAAACAGAAAGATAAGCATGAATTTGTGAATCTGAATATTTTTACACAGCTGTACTAAAAAACTGATATCTAACAGATTATAATTCGGAATTCAGATCTGTTAAAGTTCTGGAAAATAGATTCATGGGGTTATAATTCATGTTCAGAAATTTCTTACAAATTACAATAGCAACATGGTCGAAAATCTGATACAAAAAAGGAACAACAACAGTCCAGAATTTATTTTGATATGAATAGGCAACAATTTAATCATATACCCATATAATTCATGCTAATTAGTAATCCAAGTGATGCTAGATGTTTAACATGTATAATTCCAATTTTAAGATGCAATCAGAGGCATGGTAACCAATTTATTAAATCAAATTGAATCTAATATATGCAATTCATCAAACAAGTCTATCACATGGATCTAGTTATTTTTCATATAATTATGCATATGCAAGATTCAAGAGGGACTAGGTTTTAGATCAAAGATGTAGGCACGATGTTAAGAATATATCGGGTTAGCTCGTATAAACCCTCAATAAACTTAACGGAATTTCAAATAGCAGTACAATAAAAAAAGGATTGGATCTACTTGCAGAGATCAAAGAAATCTTGAACAAAACAAATAACTAGTTCAAGAAGAGACTTGCCTTTTAATTAGTAGATTCAAATAAATAGAATAACGGGATGAGGATCTCGGACGACGAACCATGATAACACGGTATACGCAAGCACATGTGAGCTACGAGCAAAACAGCGAACAACAAAACACAAGACAGCAAAACCAACCCTGCCTCTTCACAATACAGCAAACTCACAATTGATCCCCTACTCTCCAAACAGCAAACACCAAGAACAACTCCCTCCTTCTTTACCACAGTAACAGAGAGAGAAAAAATGGTCGAGGACGGCAACGGCCAACGACGCTGTGCACGATGCCTGGCGACAGTGACAGCCCACGGCGAGGTGGCTGACGGCGGGGTGCTGACGGTCGGGAAGAGACACAGCGGCGAGAGCTCGAGCAGAGCTCTATTTCACGACGAAACAGAGGAGAGCGGGACGAGGGTGGTAGGGGCTCTGGACGACGGCAATAAGGGGGTGAGGGGGTTCTGCAGTGGATGCGGGGGACAACGGAGAGGGATCGGGGCGGTTGACGAGGCGGTGGTGGCAATCGGAGGCGATGGCGATAATGGGTTCGGTGACGATGGGTTTGGACGAAGGCGACGAGATGGGTGGTAGACGGGAGCAAAGGGCGACGACGGAGGGCTAGGGTGACGAGGTCGAGGTGGTGGTCGGAGACGGGACCGGAGAACGGAACTTGGCGGTGGGTTTGGTTGGGATTGAAATGAAAACAGAGATGGGGAAGAGGGTGAGCGGCGGTAGGGAGAGAGAGAGGGGGTAATTAATAAATTAGGCTTTTAATAATAGGGTATTCATAGGGGATTAAGGAGTTGGGGTTTTGGGTTGCAGGTTAATGGATTTTGGGTACAGGTTTAGGCTCCAAAAGGAGATGAACAAGTAGAAATTAATGGGATGAACATATAGCGGAACAATTCAATCTCAAAACATGAAGAGCAAAATTTTGCAACGAGCCAAAAATAGCAGAAAAGAGTACGGAATGATCAAAAGGGGATAAAATAACCCAATAAAAGAGAAAATTTATCATTAAAAGGAATCCAGATACAATAATCAAGAAAAGAAAATAAAAATACAATAAAATCCAAAATAGAAAAATAGAGGTTACAAAGATTGAATCTTTCATGTATCCATATAGAATTGATAATAGGGTTATTCATATAATCACTACACGATTAATTTGTTGTAGAATTTAATCGCTAGGTTGTATGTTTGATTGATCGATTAATGTTTGATTGTTGTTAAAATAGTGTATGTGTGTATTTCTAATTGTATGTGTCATGTAATCACACCCATCATGCTGATTATCAAGTTTATTGACTATTTGAATTAATACTCATCATGTTTAAACAATTTATTTCCTGAAAAATACCCAAAAATTTGTATGTTGTTTGCTGTCTGTATTTTGCCTGTCATTTTTGACCCAGTATTTGATCTCAGAATAACTAACTTTTTGAATAAGAGTTGTAGCCCTATATTTCTATTTTCCAGAACATCTTAAATCACTGAATTCCAAGTTGTATAGAAATAGTTATGATCGTTTTACCACTGCTGTGTTTTTGTTTCCAGAATTTCAGATTCGTGTATATTTCATGTTTAATCTATTAAAAGGCTGGTCTAATATTAAAATATTGCTCTGAAAATTTCCAGAATATTAGTTAACATGCTTAGGAGTCTAATAAATATTTTTAATGAATTTATTATTGTGTTTTCGCTGATTCTAAAATTATAACAACTTGATGTCAAATTTCTGCCAGAACATGAAATCCGTAAAGAATGATGTGTTTGACCTAGATACTATTATCGAATTTTGTACTTTAAATATGCATTGGATTCATTGGGAAGTCTAGTTTCTATAATTTCTGACGGATTTTAGTTTTTATTTCTGTAGCAACGGAAAATTACATTTTAGTACAGATAACTCTTGCTGTCCAGAATTTCATCTTTCAGTTTTTCTTAATTTAATTATTCCTATATCATAGTATTGCATGAATTGAAGTATGCATGTTGCATTGCATGATCCTAATGAATTATTTACATCATTCTAATTGTCCAATTCAAGTTATCATCATATTGTTCCTCTATTGTTACTATCGTTCATCTAAATGTCTCTTAATTACATATTGTAATGTTGCATTAATAAAATAATTAACAAGCCGGGGTTAAGAAATTGATTGGAGTAATGATGATATAGTGACTGTACGCAGAAGTGTGGGCCGTTTCCCAATATATTGTATGTTGGCTAGTATTATTGTTATCCGTTTATTGTTGGATTACTGACTACAATATCTCAATTGAACATGTATTGTTTTATTGTTATTGAGCCAACCAGTATGCACCAATGCTGCAAATAATGTTATCGTGTCGTGTACATGATGTATAGAATCTTTTACTTAAGTCTAAACGAAATTGATTGTATGCATCGAACCAGTAGAATGGGATGCAGTAGTATGTGCATTAGTTAGGATTAACAGACTTAAGGATTACACATCGACATTGCATATTGTATATCATTGTTTCTATTAATATCGAATATCGCCTAAGTGTTATTGAGATCGACCATTCAATATTGTTATTGAATATTGAATCATTGTTTATAACTATTGCATCGATTACCATGATATTGATTATTGTTGTCATCCTATGTTATTGATTCTTATTGATCCATTGAATTCATTGTTATATCGTTATTTCATTATTCTTTGCTTTCTCTACTTGTTCTCCATGACTTGCTCTAAGGACAATTTTCTCCTCTTTTTAGATGAAGTGTTCACAGGTGATCATAGAGAATTACCTGCAGGAATTGGAGAATAAGCTTTCTGAAGATTTATCTCTTTCTAGTTGATTATTAATGCATTGGACTTATTGTATTGAGACTTGTTATTATCGTGTTTGGATTTATTATTGTATTGAGCGTATGACCAGGATATTATTATTTGTTTCCAGATGTTGGATTATTGTATTTGGATATTTCATATTGTTTTATTTCAAGTATTATTGTTCATGTGGTTATTATTATTGCTTGCGCAATAATTTTGTATTGTTATTATTGTTGAGTTGAATGGGTGAACAGCTTATGGATGACGCAAGTCATTCGCTGGGCCAATATCATGTGCTTATATTCCGTATTTTTTTGAAGCGGGGCGTGACACAGGTACTGGGTCATTCGGTGGTCACGGGCCTCGTACTCTCTGGTGATTTGATTGACTACAAGTTGGGATTCACTGAAGACTCGTATTTGCCTCTCCCCCTGCCGGTAGGCCAGTGTAAGTCCTATGATCAGAGCCTCATATTCTACCTCGTTGTTTGTGGCTGGGAAGTTAAGCCGAAGGAATACTGGAGGACAAAGTTGTCGGGGCCTCTGAGGATGACACCCGCGCCGCTTCCTTCCTCGCAAGACGAACCGTCGACGTAGACATCCCAGGCCGGGGCATCCTCCTGAATTTTCGAGGACCCGGGGATGGTGCATTCGGTAATAAATTCCGCGAGAACGAGGCCTTTGATTGCTGTCCGAGGGTGGTAGCTGATGTAGTGCTGATTGAGCTCGATCGACCATTTGATGAGGCGGCTAGAATTTTTGGGCTTGTCAAGGACTGTCTTGAGAGGCTGACCAGTGAGAACGCAGACCGAGTGGGCCTGAAAGTAGGGTCGAAGTTTCCGCACAACCATTACCAGTGCATAGGAAATTTTCTCCATCCTCGGGTATTTGACCTTCGCATCATGCAGGACCTTGCTAACATAGTAGAAGGACTTTTGCGATCCATCCTCCTCTCTGACCAGCACGGCGCTGAGCTCTTGTTCAGTGGCGGCCAGGTATGGGAATAGGGCTCGCCCGGCTCCAGCTTGCTAAGGAGCGGTGGGTTAGCAAGGTATGCATTCAGCTGGTCGAATGCCTTTTGCTGGGAAGTTGCCCACTCGAAGCTTTTCTCCCCTATGAGGGCTTTGAAGAATAGGAGGGGCTTCTATCTAGATTTGGAGAGAAAATGGCCGATGGCCGCCAGTCGTCTAGTGAGCCTTTGTACTTCCTTGGTGTTTCTAGGGGATCCATATCGAGGATGACTTGAATCTTTTCAGAATTTGCTTCGATGCCGCGGTGGCTCACCACGAATCCGAGGAATCTCCCAGAGGAGATGCCGAAGGCACACTTGGAGGGGTTGAGCCTCATATTGTGAGATCACAGGACCCCGAAAGCTTCTTCGAGGTTGGCCGCATGATCTTGGCCCGAACAGCTCTTGACGAGCATATCATCCACGTACACCTCCATGTTCCACTCAATCTGATCCTTAAAGACCCTGCTGACGAGCCTTTGATATGTGGCACCGACGTTCTTCAGCCCGAAGGGCATGACCTGATAACAGTAAAGGCCTTGGTTGGTTACGAAGGTAGTTTTTGGTATGTCTGGGGGGAACATTCTTATCTGGTTATAGCCTGAAAAGGCATTCATGAAGCTCAGCAGTTCATGCCCTTCTGTCGCATCTATGAGGGCATCGATGTTCGGTAGCCGGAACAGATCTTTAGGGCAGGCCTTGTTGAGGTCTGTGAAATCTATGCAGATTCTCCATGTGTCACTTGCCTTTTTCACCATTACCATATTAGCCAGCCACTTTGGGTAGTTGACTTCCTGAATGAATCGTGCCGGGGGGAGCTTTCTGACTTCCTCCCTTACAGCCAGTTGTCGGTCGGGAGCGAACTTACGTCTCTTCTGCTGGACTGGCTTTGAGTCCAGACGGATGCTTAGCTGGTGCATTATGATGTCTTCAAAGATTTTCGGCATGTCGGACGGCATCCAGACAAAGATGTCGGAGTTCCGGACACTTTAGGTCTGGGGCCAAGGATTGGCTAACCCGGAACCACTTGGACGTTTCTCTCTCAGAAAAAGGGACCTCCTCAAGTATGCATGCGGGTTCCGAGCATCGCTCGGAATGGAGTTCTACCGCATCGAGGGGAAAGACGCTGCCTCCTACTACGGTCATGTAGCATGAACGTGCCGACTCCTGATTGCCTCGGACAACGCTGCCCCCATGATCGGTGGGAAATTTGAGCTTTAAGTGGTAGGGGAAGGAACCGCCTAGAGGCTGCAAAGGCTAGGTCTGCTGAGGATGGCGTTATAGGCAGCTTTGACATTGACCACCATGAAGTCCATTGCTTCAGTCCGGAGGGTCGGGCCGTGCCAGTCGTTACGTCAAGTGTGGCAATACCCTCGATCTGGACGGGTATGCCAGAAAATCTATGGAGCGTGTACCCTACTGGATTCAACCTTTCGCAGGAGAGCTTGAGGCTTTCAAAAGCGGCTAGGAAGAGGATGTTGACCGAGCTTCCGTTGTCCACGAGGATACGCCGGACCTTGTGGTTGGCCATTCCTAGGCTGATGACCAGAGCATCGCAATGCAGGAGTCGGACGCCCTCCAGGTCTTCTCCTGAGAAGGAGACAGTCTGCTGCTGAATCCTAGGGGGTGGTTGGCCGTGGACCAAGCTCACCTCTTGCAAGAAGTCCTTGTGGAAGATTTTGGAATCTCCTCCCATTGGCCCACTGTGGACACAAAGTAGGATGGCCTGCCCCTTCCGTCTCTTCGGGCTTAGGATTTTAGTCGGGTTGCTTGCTGACCGTTCGAGGAGGAGGCAAAGGCCTCGGATTCCTCTGGTCCTTCCGGTCTCTTAGGTTAGTTTAGGTGAATTCCCTTAGGTACTCTCACTGGATGATGACCTCTATCTCGTCTTTAAGAGCGCGGCAGTTGTCCATCTTATGCCTATGGTCTCGGTGAAACCAGTAGTAGAACCTCTAGTCCCGTTTTTGTGGTTGCTCGGTTGGGGAGGGAGTCAGACGAACTCTTTGTCCTTGATCTCTAAGAGAATGGCTGACACATTCTGGGTAAGCAGCGTATATCTTTCAAAAAGGGGGACCGGAAGAGGCCTCTTCAGACCAGATGCGTCCTTTGTGGCTTTTTTGGCGGGCTCGGTGTCGTCCGCCTTGCGCTTCCCCTTGGTCGTAACTTCTTTGATGCCCTCAGGGTGTAGAGCTTCCTCGGCCCGAATGTACTTCTCGACCCTGTTGAGGAGGTCGGGGAAGTCAATAGGCGGTTTCTTGGCCAAGGACGCCTTCAGCTGGCCATGGTGAACATTGTGCCGGAAAGCTGCGGAAGCCACGTCCACGTCGAGAGAGGAGACTGACCTCGCCTCGGCATTGAACCTCCGAACGAACTCGCGGAGTGGTTCCCCTTCCTTTTGCTTAAGGTCCAGAAGTGACGTGCTCGTCTTCTTGACTTTTCAGCTAGTCACGAAGTGGGCGAGAAAGCTCGCTTCTAGCTGGTCGAAAGAGAAGACCAACCTGGGTGTGAGTTTCGAGAACCATTCCCGAGCTGGACCATGCAGGGTGGTAGGGAAAGCACGGTATAGGAGAGGATCTGACGCGCTGTGAATCAGCATAAGGGTCTTGAACCCTTCCATGTGATCAGCGGGATCACCCTCGCCGTTGTAGGTTTCAAATTAGGGAGGCATGGAATTTCTGGGGATCACAGCTTCCAGATTTGGGTGGAGAATGGCGGTCGGTTCGGCCTGTAACCTTGTCCTGGTAACAGCCTGCCCTCGCTGAGATGGGCGACGCGGTTCTCCACTCCCAGAGGCGTCGAAGGAGGCGTCGAAGGACGACATCTTTTTGTTCTAGTGGGCGGTTCGAACCATGGGATTCGCTTCCCCGGGCTTCTGACTGAGGGTAGGAGTTGTTGCGCGCCTCGATCCTGCGACCTCCTCAGATTGCCTGGGACCTCGTTCCTAAAGTTTTGGAACTCAGCCTTCATGAATGGGGCCTGCTCCACAGGGCCACGCGAGGGTGGAGGTCCTCGGGGTGAGCGACTGTGCCCCGGTTCCTATTCTAAGGTCGGCGGTCTGCCATGATTTGGGACCGAGTTGGAAGCGGCCCCTCCCCTAGACCGACTGATCTGCCGGTTTTGGATTACATGCCGCAAGTCGGGAGTAGCGACCGAGCATGAAGCGCTCAGTTCGGGTCCTACCGCCGCATTGGGTCGAGGTTGATGAGGGCCATGGGCGGTCGCATGGCCATGAGAGGGAGGGGGATCTGGACGACATCCAGAGGTAAAGGCTTTTCTGGCTTTGGGAGCCATGATAAAGTATGGCTTTGAGGTGACGTCCTTGGACAGAGTCGGACCGGTGTCGGTGTCGCATTCCCACAGACGGCGCCAACCTGATGTTGCTTGTTTTTGAGTGTGGGGACAACAGGTGTGAGTTCTTGTAATTTGTGAAGCAGAAGGCGCGTCACTGGCGTTGATCCGATCCCCAGCTGTAGGACCGGCTCGAGAGTAGCAGGAGAGAGGTAGAGGCTGGGTGCTCAGCTCGGATCTCGTAGCTCAGCTCGGATCTTCATAGCTCGGCTCGGATCTTCGTACCTGCACAATGCCTAGAAACGTCGGGAGAGTTCCCGGAGACAAGCCCTCTGACGATCTATTCAGTCACTAAGGAAGCAACATTAGCTAGGGTTCAGATGGAGAAAATTGATTACCTTTGAAAGTGAGGAGGGGGCCTGGTCTTTGTAGGCAAGGGTAAACGGGTCTGAGATCCTAACGGGC
This sequence comes from Hemerocallis citrina, assembly GCA_017893485.1. Lineage (NCBI taxonomy): Eukaryota > Viridiplantae > Streptophyta > Magnoliopsida > Asparagales > Asphodelaceae > Hemerocallis > Hemerocallis citrina. Next base: position 93,239,778 of record CM030365.1, on the reverse strand, counting down.
CGGGTCGGACCCGTTTGCCCGTGGGCCTGAACTGGTTGAAGCCCATTGGACTTGTTTGACCTGATGATCATAAGAGAGCAGAATCTGAGGAGATCTGATGGCCCAGATGGAGCGATGTACTTTATACCATATCAAATAAGAAGTTACTAATCGCAGTATAATCTTATCTATTAAATGGTAGTTCAAGAAGCATATGAGGGAAGTAAAGTCAAATGGATACAAACTACATCCCATCAAATAAAAGAAAGGGAAATAACTAGTGGGTAAACGCAGATGGTTGAAAATTGTGCATAATGAGAAAATAGGGTTCTGACAATGGCGTGTACACAGTATACTCACCTTCGCAAGCAATGCCCATGTGAGTGTGGAACAACAACAACTTGGGTCCAAGTTTTGTTAATCTCATGTGCTGCAGGAGCTGAACTGGATGCTTTCGGCAATCGAACGCACGGTTCTGAATTAGCCGGAGGTATTTTTCATACCAGATAAGGTGCATCTTCAAAGTGTAGCAAGAGTTGTATGATGGTTGTCGGATACTTTTGTGCTCATCTTCGGCATAAAACCGCTTGTATGTGGGGCAGTACTGGAGTGATGGTTGTAGTAAGGGAGATTTTCATGAGCATATGCCTGATGTCTTTTCTTGCAGTTCGGGTTTTGTCTAGGTGTATGCAGTGCTTAACCTCGTATCACCGGTCCCTTATTATTGCATGTACTAGTTTGAAACGAAGCAATCTTCAACAACATCGGACTATTGATGATCTTGAGCACTATCTATGATGTTATCTTCGGAGAACAAATCGTCCGATGAAGTTGAGTTGATTGCACGATGCACACATGTCACTTCACTTTTATATAGTTACTGGTGCTGCTGTCGGATTTCCTTGTTGGCCATTTGATAAACTGCATTAAAAAGTGCAACTTAGTTGGATAAGATAGGAAGAGACGAAGAGTATAACATGAAAATTTTGCAGTGTCATGGAAATTTAAATGAATGAGAAACCGGGCAATAAGATACATACCAATTGAACCCGCCTGATGGAATCCCACTCCTTTCTTAAATTTTCGTTGCAGCTAATCGTGCATAACATTTCCATATAATTCATTGAAATGAAATGAATTCATCCACCATTTAGCTAGGAAGCTAAAGGAGAAAGGGTCGCTTTGAAAGCATATCACGCATCTCTTCAATAAAAATGAACCATCGATCCCGCAGGAAAAAAAAGGAGGTGAGCTGGCCCTATCTATAGACAACAGCAGATCTAATCAATGATAAAGAACCTCAAAATCCTATAATTCATAACAGAAAATTCCCAAATTAAACCCCCAACAAAATCAAATCACAACCAGGATACTAAATCCAATAAACATTATGCACGAAATTCAACCATAATTCAAGAAGAAGAAGATCTGAGAAGGAGGCTCAAATTTATCTTCAATCGGTCTTCAATTGAACACCCGATCGTTGATACTCTTTCTAATGCTTTTTCATTCTTCCTTTGCAAACATTTGACTGCAACCTTTTCAGCTGCCTTGCCAATGTCGCAGATAAGATCGAACCAGCAAAGAGAGAAGAAGAATCAGGGTTTTGCTCCCGTTCAAAATATTTGAGAAAATTTTCACAATTTTTAGAGCTTGATTTTTCTCCATCATCATCGCCTCAATTACATAGAAAGATATGAAATGGAATAGAACTCATTGACAGTATTCTAAAAGTTGCTAGGCGGTAGTCGGACGGCCGATGGACGCTTAGCGGCCAGACCTTGTAAGCGGGGCCTAAACGGCTAGGCGTAGACGTTATTTATTTTAGTTTAGTTTATTTTTGTCCCAATTTATCATTTGGTTTGGTTTTGTTGTTCCATCATGCATTATCATGCTCTTTATTGCTCCTCATTCTTACTCTTAATTTTTCTCCTCAATATTGCAAGATGAGCTTTAGATAGTCTAAAAGACACAATTGCATCAATGTGTTGGTTTTGGCAACAGCTTTTGGTAAAACAATTATTTGTCAGGATAAGGTATTGCTTCCCATCAGAATTTTTAATGCCTTAATTAGCTGTATCGAGAAAATAAACTATTATACAAGTTCTAGTCTCTCTTTTAAAACATGGATTGACTTATCTTTTTTCCTAATCAAAAACATCGGTAGATTTGATATCTTGGAGGTAAACAGTGTTGTACTTAGGGATGCTCTCGGATAAGGATATATCCGATCCGATCCGTATCCAAATCCGAAAATTTTGCAGATATGGATATGAGAAATCCGTATCCGGGCGGATACGGATACGAATTCGGATATCCAAATCCAAAAAATTTCGGATGCGGATGCAGATACAGATATCCCTTAAAAAAGCGGATTCGGATACGGATATCTGCAAACTTAATATATATTTATTTATATATCATATATTCATATATAATTAAAGGGCATTTGTGTAACTTTATCTCATTTTTCAGAGTGATTCACACGTTTAGGCCAATTGAAGTAAACTATTTGCGTTTTTAGGCCACAAGCCAAACAATTTGCGTAGAAGGCTAGTTGAAGATAATCTTACAAAAACAACCCTGTCTTTAAAGATATTTGTACTACATAAAAATAGAAAAATTGCATAATACACCTTACTCTTATAAAAGCTAGATAATTCACAGAAAATAAAGTAACTTAAATTAAAAAATCTTTCCAAATTCAAGATTAGATACGTTGATAAAAAATTAACAGAGAGTAAGCATATTTCTAGTAAAGAATTATCAGAATACCTATTACTAACAATAAAAGTAACTAATCAACTACCTAAAGCGATACAAAAAGAAATAGCATACAAAGTGTTAAATTACATAAATGAAGAAGCAAGTTGGTATTATCAACACCTACTAGTAGACAAAATAATAGGACATGGATCCAAAAATTTATATGATAAACATACAAGAGTTGGAAGTAGATTACAATGGTCCTGAAATGTTCAATGATATAAGAAAAGATTTAAGGATCATAAATAAAAATATAAAAGAATTAGGAAGATATATGACAGAATACCCAGAAGAAGAATTGGGCATAACAGAAGAAGGCATGATAGAGTTAGAAGCCATAACAAAACTTAATATAAATATCTTAGAAATAGAAGATTTAATGGCAAATCCTAATGCAGAAGAAGTGCAAGAAGCCTTGAAAAATCAAGATATAGCAAACGAAGAAATAAAAATGGACTAAGACAAAATTATTGAAAAACTTTCAGAAATTCCAAGTAACATGTATGAAATCTTAAGACCAACACCTAACAAAAAACCATACCAATTACCATGAAAATGGCAAAATACAAAAAAAAAAGAATGCAACTAGGAAAAGATAAAGAAAAAGAAACCCCAAAATACGAACCAACAAAACACTACGAAAAAGGAATAGCAGGAAATGGAGAATGGTTAGACCTAGATTGTGTAAAAGACGTAGACAGGACAATTGAATAATGGGTAAAAGCGTCACTAATAGTAGGATTTAGGCAAAACCTTAACGGAAATGCATTTAAGAAATTTATAGAAGCTACCTTTATGGGTGTAGTAGCAAAATGGTGGAATGGGCTAGAGGAAGAAGAAAGAAATACTATAAGAAAATCAAGACCAATTGATGATAGAGGAACTGAAGAAAGCTCAACACAACGAACCTTAGGTTTAAAAGAAATAATTACAAATTACGAAAAAGCAATAAGAACCGAATTCAGTGTATACGATAAAGGAGAAAAACACACTATATATAAAAAGAATCAAGCAAGATGGAGACTAAGTAACTTAGAAATATGTGACATGTGCCAGTTTGATAACTATGCTTGTGAATTCCGAGAATATTATCAAGATAGTTATTATACAAAAGAAGAACGGAGTCCAATTTGAGACTCATTCTTTCTAAAATTACCTGATCCATGGAGTATAAACATATATGGTGCATACATAAATGAGAAAGTGAAACCTGAAGTAGACACTTTAGGGTATAGAACGCAATTTGTAAAAGATTATAGAGACAAAGTATGCCAAGATGCTAGAGCAACAATGAAATATTACAGAACATATAAACAAAGAATTTGCTGTGAAGATGCAAGACCAAATCATTGGGGATGCAATAATAACTATAGATATACAAAGAAGAATAATCACAAATTCCAAAAATATCAACCAAAATATAAGAAAACTTTTAATAGATATAGAAAACCCTTTAAAAAATACTTTAGAAAAATGAAGAAAAATAAAAATAGGCAGTATACAAAAAATCCAAAAAAATGTAATTGTTACATATGTGGAGAGGTAGGACATATATCATCAAATTGTCCTAAAAGAATGAAAAAAGAAAATGTAAAATACGTGGAAGAAATTGAAGAAATGAATAATATAAATTACGAACCCATATAATATGATGAAGAATGGTCAGAAATGGTCAGAAATAAGTGAAGATGAAGAAATAATGGTAATGGAAGAAGATAGTGGAAGTAGTGAATGTGAAACAGAAGAATGTGAAATAAACATGTTAACTGATCTAACAGAAATAGGGGAACCCTCAGAAAGAGAAGAAAACAATGAAGAACTAAGAGAAAGAATGTGCTTTGACATACAAAAATACGATAAAATAAGAGAGACCAAATTAGATATAAATCCAAAAAAAATCTTTAAACTACCAATATTTGAAAGAAAGAAAAGCACCATAGTAATAGCTAGGAATAATGAACAACCTATAGACATTGAACAAGCACAAGGCAAAACCATAATCCCATTAATAACAGAAAGAATAATAAGACAAAAGATGGAAAAGATAAGCGAAAAGACCAGAAAAACATTAAGACACATACATTTAGGAGCTGTACAAATAATAATAAAGGCCTATTTTAAGGAAGGAATAAATACACCCCTTCAAATATATCTAATGGATGATAGGATAATATCAAGTACACAAGCTGCCTTAATAGGAATAGTGCAAGGAAACCTAATGTACCAAAAGATAAAGTTCACAATAAAACCTAATTTCTCTATAAGCATGACAGAAGAAAATAAAGATAAAAGTCTAGTCATGTATCATAGGTTATCAGGTATAGAAATGATAGAAAAAAGCAAAGTTATGAGCATACAAATAAGAAATATTTACGCTTTCACTAGTAAGCACGAAGTAAAGAATAGAAATACAGACAATTTTAAAATAGAGCCGCTATTCAGCGAATTCATAAGGTACAAACCAGCCAGAGAAAACCCTGAAATGACTATACCAACTTATATAGAATTCGACTTTAATAAAGCAAAAGAAACCGCAAAAGGAAAAGCACCACAAATAATGTTCGGAAAGAGATCACTATCAATAAGAAATAAACAACAAGCATTAGAATTAATACCAATAATAAATACATTAGAACACCAAAACAATAACCAATTTAAAATAGAAATAGAATATTATGACAACGGAAAATGGAATAAACAAATAGCCTTAGTTGACACAGGAGCTACCTATTCACATATTAAACAAACGAATATAAAAACCACTGAATTGATAACATTAGATAACCCATATTATTACCTAGATTATTACAATAACAGACATCCAATTGTGCATAAAATCATACTACCACTACGGATAAATGGTAGAAAGGAAATGTTGTTACACTTACATGTAGACCCAGAACAACATGTTAATGATATGTTATTAGGAACTGACTTCCTTACATCAGTACAACCTTACTCAATTCAAGAAGAAAAAATCACAATAACAGTAAACAATGAAAGGATGGTAATAAATAGGATATTGGACAAATGAATCCATTAAGAGCAACAAAAAACACATTATACATCCTAACAGAATTTGTTTACGAAGGATACAAATGAAGAATCTATCACAGTCTAATAGATACCGGAGCAGGTACTAGTTTATGCCGCGAAAATATACTACCAAAATGGAAACAAGATGGTTTTAATAAAAAAGTCATAACTGGATTAACTGGACAAACTATCATACTAGACAAATATCAACAAAATATTAATGTACAAATAGGAAATTACATCCTAAAAATACCTATCATATACCAGTTTGACGACATGAATAATGATGTACTCTTAGAAAATGATTTTTTCCAACAATACTATCCAATAACTATATCACATAAATCAGTCATATTTACAATACTTGCAGACACCAACCAATAGCAATTAGAATAACCCAACCTAATTCCAGAACTGACCTACCACACATCAGAGTTTCTTCAACCCAGCGTGGTGAATACCAATACTTACCAAATAAAACTAGAATACAACAAGTTCAAGTAACAACTACAAAAGAAATTATACAAAAACAATTAGAAGATCTGTGTGGAGAAGACCCCTTGGCAAAATAGAACTTAAGTGAACCCACAGCACATATAGAGTTAATAGATAAGAACAAAATAATTAAAATTAGACCAATAAGACATACTCCAACAGACCTAGAAGAATTCAAAATACACATAAAAGAATTAGTGGAAAATAATTATATAAGGAAATCACAAAGTCCACATTCATCACCAGCATTCATAGTAAAAAAACATTCAGAAGAAAAAAGAGGTAAATCTCGAATGGTAGTAAATTATAAGGAATTAAATAAAAATACTAAGAGATTTGGATACCCACTACCAGACATGCAAATACTACTTAACACAGTAAGAACAAGAAAAATATATTCGAAATTTGACTGCAAATCAGGATTTTATCATGTAAAACTAACAGAAGATTCAAAACCTTTAACGGCATTTAGCACACCTCAAGGATTTTATGAATGGAATGTATTACCATTCGGTTATAAAAATAGCCCAGGAATATTTCAAGAATACATGGATAAATTTTTTGAAAAATACAACAATTTCATATTAGTATATGTAGATGATATTCTAATAGGATCAGAAAACGAGGAACAACATAAAGAACATCTACTAAAATTCATAGAAATAGTGAAAAATGCAGGCATCATACTATCAAAAAAGAAAATGGAATTATTCAAAACTGAGATAGAATTCTTAGGGACAAAATTATCACATGAAGGAATAGAATTACAACCACATATAGCAGAAAAAATAAAGACTTTTCCTAATATCTTAAAAGAAAAAAGAGAAGTGCAAGCTATAATAGGATTACTAAATCAAACAAGAGGTTACATACCAAATTTATCAGCAAAAATAAATTGGTTGCAACAAAAACTTAAAAAGTTTAAGAAATGGGAATGGACCCCGGAGGATGAACAAAAACTTAAAATCTTAAAACAACAAACTTCAGAGTTACAAAAGCTAAGATTACCTGTTAAAGAATGTTCTTGGATAATAAAAACTGATGCATGTGAAACCAATTAGGGAGTAGTATTAAAATTTATTGAAATAGGAGAAAGTGAAGAAAAATTAGCTAGATATACTAGTGGATCTTTCACACAAACCCAACAAAATTACCACATAAACGAAAAAGAACTACTAGCAATCTTAAAAGCTATAAAGAAGTTTGAACTATTCATAATACATACAAAATTTACGGTAAGAACAGATAATACCCAAGCAAAGAGTTGGATTAATAAAATAATAGACCCAACCATAGCAAATAAAAGATTGATAAGATGGCAGATGGAGTTAGCACATTACAGTTTCTTAATAGAAAACATAAAAGGAAAACTTAATATTTTAGCCGATTTTCTATCAAGAAATTAACTATTTCACTTGTTGCAGAATGGAAACCAGAGTTCAGCAAATAGAACAAGATATAGTCTATCTAAAGGAGACGGTGGAGCAATTAAAAGGAGCATTTAACCAGTTACAACTACAAATATATGGACTCCAGAGTCTGTTCTATCAGCATATAAGCCAACATGTAACCACAGAACATATGGCGGACAATAATAGCGAAAAAATGAATGAGATAGGTGAGCCTTCTCAGTCAGAGAAAGAAGAAGCAATTAAAACCACATACAAGGAGACGCTTCTTACTGAAAAAGCTCCTACCAAAGTATCAAAAAAAATATTATTTTTACAATATATTCAAAAGCTATGCCAAGTAACAGAGGTAAACCAATTCATCAAAACCATATCTCAGCAGCACATGAACAAGGCCATCATCCTACCAGGAGCTAATCCGAGAACAACTAGGGCACTGTTCGAAAGAGGACTTATTCATTGCATTTACCTATCCAGAGAATGTGAAGAACTAATCCACCTACCAAGAGAAATTTACAAGACCACTAAAAGTTATTTTGGGCTCACGAAGGCCTCAAAGATATATGTTAGAATTTATTCAGCCATCCATGAGTATCTTAATGATGAGGAAGAATTCCCAACAGAACATGTTATAAAAATAGGGATGACCACCCCAATAATCTATGGAGCATCAAACATTATACCATTTAAAGCTGAAGAATTTGAGAATCACAGAAAGAAGGGCAATGGGCTTTAGAATATGTACTGTGAATTAAAAGACATAAAACAAAGAGATAGCAATATATGGATCTATGACAGCCCAGATCCAGATAAGATAATAATGTATAGTATAGCAAAGATCAAATAGCCACAAGATAAACGTGAGCTGTTTGACAGCTGGTATCAGATACTATCTACTAGAGCAATGACAATGACTGCAGAGACAGTTGTACATTACTGTAGCCTGATGAAGATGGAGCACCAACATAAATGTGCAGCATGTAAAGATGTCGGCCAAGAGGAATCTCTTTTCCTGGAATAGGCAAAAATGTAATCAGAGCATTTATTGCAACCTGATGTAAGCACTTACGTATTCATCCAATTATTGTACATATGATGTAAGCAGTGACGTATGTAAAACCTGTTGTAAGCCGATCCCTTGGCCTATAAAAGGGAAAGCAAAACAAGAGAGAAAGGCAGACGATTTGGAGAGAAAAATTCCTCATAATCTTGGAGAGTCTGTTTGAAACAAGCTTGAAGGAAATAAAATATCTTTTATGAGTTCATCTATCAGCCTTTGTAGAAAATAAGGAATGAACAACTAAATTTCTTTCCCTTAGGAAGAGGTTTGTAAGGCTCTGCCTGACTGATCTTATAAAAAGATCCATTTGCAACCTTCTATAGTTAGACTTTTGTGGTTGTATGTACCAAAGCGCTACTAGTTGTTCTCGACGTATCCCTAGGATGAAGCTATATTGAGGGCATAGTAATCTTGAGATGGGAAGAACGTAAAAGGAGCACAGAAATCGGGGTGCATACCAAGGGTATTTTATCCACTAGTAGTAACTGGTACAGAACAGATAAAAAAAGTTTAACTAGGTCGGAAGCATGATGAGCTGTTTTGTTTTGATTTTTTAGGTATCCTTAGAAATCTCTCTCTGCTCTTTATTTTATAATTGCTTTTTGTTCAAAAGAACTAATGGATAATAATTTTGGTATTGCCTCACCAGTTTTTGAATTAATGGTTAATTACCAAAGAAGTGATAGAATGCTAGTTTTTTATGTTTATTATCTTCATAGACAAATAAGCATGGATGATTGCTACGAATTCAAATTATTCTTTTTTAGCATTCAACGAGTAATAATTATAACAATAAACCAAATAATTCCTGGAGAAACTAGTAATATAAATGTAAAAATAATTGACGACCTAACTTATCACGAAAGATCTTTGTTATTTTATGAAAATGAAATATTTAGTAGTTACGTTTGGAGTCCTACGACTGCATACAGACAATTTCTAGAAGAACATGAACAGAATGGAGGAGAAAATAGACATACAGAAGAACTCGAAGAACCCCCATATGATAGTAATAGTGAAGGATATGAGACAGAATCAGAATATATGAGAGAACTTGACGACAAAGACGACGATGTTCCCATCATTCCTGATTACTTTTTCAGAATTGACAATATCCACTATTTCGACGAATATTATTTTTCACCAAACTTTGATCTTTATTTCAACTCTTTAGACTTTACTCTTTAGACTTTTAAAATTTTTGATACTCTCTTCCTTTTGATCTTCAGGTCTCCAGAAGATTACGCGCTACTCACACCTACAAGTTAAGAGATTTCACGCACCCACCAAAGTGGTATCAGAGCCATTAAGAAATAGTAAGAAACTCTTACCTAATTTTCTCAAGATTTTAGTAAATTATTTAATACAATTTAAGCAATTAAAAAATCAATTATGTAAGTAAAATAGAAATAATTGCAAAAACAAATTTTTAGATTACAGAAAAGTCACACATCCTATAAGAAATAGTATACAAAAAGAAGTATAGAAGTTTATTTTAAAAAACTAACCCTTAATCGCAAATACTTTTGAAAGACTAGACCTTCATCACAAATACTTTTGAAACTAGGCCTATTCTACGAATAATTTCAAAGAGACGCCTAAATCTCTAAATAACTCCATTTTTCATGCCCCTCTCTCCCTTATTCCTCCAGATTCGATCGAAACCAAATTCCAAATTCAGCTCCTCCTCCACCCTCCTCACCATGATCGGACTCTTCTTCCACCTCCAAATCCTCTAAATCCGAAACCCTTTCTCCACCTTCCTCCACTAGCTCCGCCAACATCAGGCTCTTCCTCTACCCATAAATCCCCAATTCCAAAAACCTAGCTTGAACTTCACATCGGGCATCTCCGTTTCCAACGTCACCGGCGAGCTCTACCCCCAGTGCTCCACCCCCAAATCCACAGTGCTCTGCCAATTTTAATTGAAGTATGGAACCCCCCAGTGGCAAGTACAGAGTTATCAGCACCAAGCCGATGCCCAGAACCCGCTGGATGTAGATATGCACTGAGAAGAAAACTATACTATCTGTTGATGACATCCTTGCACTCATTGGCAACAAGTGTGATGGAGTAATTGGTCAGGTAAACTATTCAATCACTTCTTAGTTGTTACGAATGTCACTATTAAAGACATTAAAAGCAGCAACTTTATTCAACAACAACAATTTATGCTATATGTTAATAAGTTTGCACACTTTCTTCTATAAAACTATGTAGGTCATAATTTACTGGGAAATCTACCTATAGACTACTGCTTTTGATTTTCGAAAGGAGTAAATTCTATTTGCTTTTCAGTTAGAAATTGAGAAAATCGGGATCCTGTTGCTTTATTGCCATTCTTCTCTGATGGAGACTGCAGCTATGTAGGAGGAGTTAATGCCCATACTGAAGACAGAAGCTCATTTGGATTGTCTAGAGCCTCTAAGATCGATAAGTCTATTTGTCTATTTGTTATATGCTCACTGAAATAGAACTTTAGAAGACACCTAATGAGTGTATTTGTAATTTAGTTTGCTGTTCACTTAGAGATGAGAACAATTATTCTTCAGATATGTTCATCAATAGAAAAACTTCTCTACTACTGTAATAATGTGGCCATTAAATAGGCTTGTAAAACTTGTCTACCAAGAGACCCATAATTGCAAAGCAAATAATAAAACACAACTTGCCTAATTCCCTGCAGTGAAACCTGACAGTAGATTTAGCTGTAACTGTATAAATTTGCTCACTTTTAAATCTAATTGGCAATTTAAGAGAAACCTGGTCATTTGAGTCTCCTAAATATGTCTTGCCACATCTTCGGAGATCTCTACTAAATTTGAGAATCAAATTTGTTAATACTTCATTAACCATAAAGATTTGGGATTAAAAGGCTTTATTGGTGTTTCCAATTGTAATATTCTCACTGATGCATGTATTATAACTTTAGTAGATTTGATTCCTAATTGCTTAATATATTGTTATTTAAAGATTAGATGTTTATCATTGTTCATTATATCAGTCACTATCAGTTCGTTATCTTTCTTCTATCTAATTTTATGGACCTCTTGTCTATCTTATATAATATTGTTACTTTTTTTTTCTTTCTTGCAAAAATTTTTACTTGGTGGGATTGATATTTGGAACTGATGCTCGGTCATTGCTTATCACCATTTCTCTCATTGTTGTTCCTATTGTGATATTTTGTGTATTTGTTGCAAGACATCTTCTCCATAAATTACCTGCATACAATGCAGGATATGCAGTATAGGGGTTGCCATAGCATTTACCATCTATGTTAGTCTTCTGACCTTCTCAAATTTACTAGTTTGGTTTGTTATTCATTTCCATTTTTTAAATATATTGACAAGGTTAATATTTGTTTCTTGAAGGAATTTATTCTTCCAAAGTGGTAAAATGGGATCGATTCTGATCATAGGCTGTTGTTGCCTTTCTATGAACATGGGATTTCATATACATATTATGGTGTACAACCTCTGCTTTAATGACAAAGTTATCTTCTGGAATCGGTGTATCTGCATTATAGGGGTACTCTTTGAACTAGTATTTTTTTTCCTTCTGTTTTCTGTAACTGCATTACAAGGAGCACAAATTAGAGCAATATCCAATAACCTTAGCCAAATAACGTGATGAATTTACAAAATCTCGACAACAACAATAATTTAGAAAATCCAAATGACTACTACTGAGCCAAATAGTGCATATTTCTCATACAACATTACAACACCATAAATTTACAAATTCTTCTGTCTTGTTTTCAATTTGTTTAACTTCTTGTATATACTCTGACTTCAAGTTAGAAACACTTCTTGTTTTCAATACAGAATAACTTAGAACCATCCTGACTTCAAGTTTAATTTTGAACTCTGGCCCTCTCAGATCTGGCGTCCCTTCTCACTAAATCTTCCTCCTCCTTTCATTAATTTTGTTGGCCTCATCTCACTCTCCAAACCCTTTTCACCCAAGAACCTTTCATTCATTTTTCCTGTCATCCCTCTCTTGAGTCGTTAGCTCCGTCCTCCGAGGGTTGGCCCTCAGCTGCTCCTTCTCGGCAACTGAATTCTCTTGTTTCTGCCGTGGCCATCTACTTCCAGTTGTTTGTTTCGAGGCACTCGTTCCTGTTCATTACCCCCAACACAGCGCCTCAGAGTTTCCCCAAGTTTAATTGAGTTCCCAACCTTCAGCGAAGGATCTTCACTCCGTTTTGCAAGGGATCTTCACTCCAGATTCTCAGATTATTGTACGTTTCATGTTTAAACAGTAAAAAAGATGATCAAATGATAAAATTTTACTTCGAAAATTTCCAGATTGTTAGTAATCATGTTTAGAAGTCCATAAAATATTTTTAATGAATTTATTATTGAGCTTTTGCTGAATCTAAAATTAAAATAACATGATGTCGAAATTCTGCCTGAACATGAAATCTGTAAAGAACAATGTGTTTGACCGAGCTACTATTGTCGGAATTTGAACTTTAAGTATGTGTTGGAACCGTGTGGAAGTCTAGTTTCTAGAACTTCTGACGAATTCACTTTTCGATTTCTGAAACAGCAGAAAACTGCATTTTTATATATACTACTCTTGTTGTCCAGAATTTTATATTTCAGTTTTTAATAGATTAACTATTCCTATATCGTATACTATTGCATGAATTAATGTGTGTATGTTGTATTGCATGATCCCAATGTCTTATTGTCATCATTCCAATTGTCCTACTGCATGTTATTGCCTTATTGTTCCCTTATTGTTACTATTGTTTACCCCATGTCTTAAATTATGTATTGTATTGTTGCAATAATAAAATAATTAGTAAGCCAGTATTTAAGAGAATGACTTGAGTAGTGAATAATATAGTGACTGTGTTGGCCAGTGTTTATCGATTGATTGTGGAGCGCTGACAACGGCACCCCTATCTTTTGTGTATTGTATCATTGAATTGTATCAATGAATCGTATCAATGTATCGTATTAATAAATCTGTGAATCATCGTAATGTATCGTGCAACAATATTGTATAGTATCAGTGATTATCGTACCGACACATGATCTATAAAATTCACCACTGGGTCTAAACGAAATTGATTGTATGCATTGAATCTGTAGTATGAGATGCAGTAGTACATGCATTAGTTAGGATTAAAATGATTAATAGGCATAAGGATTGACACAACATCGACATTGCATATTGTACATCATTGTTCTTATTGATACCAAATATTGTTTAAGTGTTATTGATACCATTGAATATTGTTATTGAATATTAAATCATTGTCTATACCTTTGCATCGATTATCGTGTCATTGTTTCTTGATTATTGTCTCATGTTATTGATTCCTATTGATCCATTGATTCATTGTTATACCGTTATTCCATTGTTCTTTGCTTTCTCTACTTGCTGTCCATGACTTACTCTAAGGACAATTTTTCTTCTCTTTTTAGATGAAGTGTATACAGGTAATGAAGGAGAATTGCCTACTGGGATTGGAGAACAACGATTCTGAAGATTTAATGTTTTTTAATTGCTTATTATTTTATTGAACTTTTTGTATTGAGAATTGTTACTATTGTTTTTGGGATTTATTATTGTATTGGGCAGATGTCTCGGATTTTATTATTATTTGCAGACGTTGGTTTATTGTATTTGGATATTTTATATTGCTTCATTATAAGTATTATTGTTCATGAGATTATCATTATTGCCTGCGCAATTATTCTGTATTGATTATATTGTTGAATTGATCGATTAAACAGCTTATGGGTGATGTTAGTCATTCGTTGGGCCAATGTCACGTGCTCGTATTCCGTATTTTTGGAAAGCGGGGCGTAACAGTTTCATTGATAAGTTGATGTCGGAATAGTCATGCTAAATCTTCAGGATGAAAACAACAAACTAGACCACACCTACTACTACAAGTAAAAGACACCACCTAAGAACTATTACTACTACTAATTTGAACCAAGTCTCTAACTCCTTTTAGACCCGAAAAATATTTTTAAATGGGTCTGGATTGGGTCAGATCGGATTAAGCTCTATTTTATGATCTGGGTCCGCCTAGACCCGCCTAGACCCGCATGGACCCGCCTGCACCTGCCCAATAGGCCAAACTGATTTTTTCAAATGCCTAAGGCCTAGGTGAGTCGTCTGGGGACCGCCTAGCGCCTAGGCGTCGCCTATACTAATTTTTAGAACAGTGCTCATTGAAGAGATAAGGATGAAAATGATAAACCCCATCTTCAAATCTCTATTATCACCATGTACCTTTGCAAGAAAAATGCAGAAGATGTATAAATATTTGGTGAGATTAAAATCACCTTCTTGTAGAGAATCAGCCAAAATCGTACCCTTTTGAGTAATGAAATAAAAACTTTCCATAACCCCCATTTTTTGGGGATGCAAACAACTACAAAACTTTTGAACACCATGAACCCAAAACGAACTTGCAATCAAGTTCCATAACCCAAACAATATCTATAGGTTCCCAAAATCCACATCAAACATATCAATGCAACAAAGTGTAACAGAGTTGGAAGGCCTGAACAAACACCAGTACAAAGCAACAAACGAAAGATTTGACCTTCAAGCCAAAAAAGTATGCAGAAGTACTAGAATGTTCAAAAGCAAAGAAAGAAGAACGACTCCAAAAGAAGAAAATGTTGAACATTGAAGCTAAGAAGAGCAGGTAGACGTCTGTGTCAACACCGACGGAGGCAAAGACGTCGATCTTTGGGTCATTTTGGTTTGGAGTAATGAGGAGCCGACAGTGCAGGGTAGGGTTTTTGGGTTTGGAGAGAGAGCGAGAAACACAGAGAGAGAGAGATCAATCACATCATGAGAAAAAGGAAGGAAAGAAGAGAGATTGTGGCTAATGATATGGGTAAAAATAGAACCAAATCGAGACTGTTCAAACCGGGCACGAATCTTAAAAGCTCTCAGAGGTAAAACGGTAATTTCACTAGAAACGGATCCATGAACGAAAATTGTGCATCTCTCAAGCCCAATAGCTTAAAATAGGTCTGTCTAACTGGGTTGTCATAACAACCCAGTACGAATGAGTCCATATTATTTAAATATGATTTAAACTCATAATTATTCATAAGAAACAGGTTCAAAAATCATATCTCTTATCAAGAGAAGAGTTTTAACTCAATTTCCCCAACAACTCTTATCTCTTCATGAAGAAGAGATAATCAATTCAATTCAAAAACACCGAAAAATAAAGATAAATCATTATCTTGAAACTAACTCCCAAAGCAACTATAAATCTACCTCCACAAGAAACAGGTAATCAGTATTTTGCCACAAAAAAACTTTCTTTCTATTCTTGAGTTCTGAATTGAGCGTTGGATGGTCTATTTTCGAGATCAACCCCGGTATTTCAGACTTTTGCAGGTTAATCGAAGCGATCGTCACCATCAAGATCAGATCCAATGATGCAAACAAGTCAGATTCAGAAGTCCACATCGGTTGAAAGTAGTCAACATCGGTGAAAGTAAAAAAAAAGTTAGCTTTTTACTGTTTTTAAGAGAACTCATATCATCTATTTGCTCCAACATAGAAATTAGCAGCAACAGATTAGTATCATCTATGTGAACAAAGAAAGCAATCTGACCAAACTTCGTCGGTAAAAATAGTTTTCAGCCAACCATCTTCCTCCACCTCCTTCTCATAAGGACGTCTGTCCTACCCTTCATCTAGATCAACCTACCTAGCCTCCCTCTAGAGAGGCTCCACTGGGGGGCTCCCGAAGAAGTCAGCACCCTGCACAACAGAATGGAGAGAATCGGGGGTCGGTGCTCCCTGAAATTCCTCAACCGTAGTAAGACCTCCACCATCTCATAACCTCTAAACAGCAAGAGTCTACACGTCGGGGCCGCTCAAGCAGACCATGAGCAAAAGACGGTCTCCCCCATCCATCTCGCCAAGAAAGCACAAGGGGCCCTTCTCCCCGGAGTCAGGGATGCAGAAGAACCCTTTCTCTTAGAGGGCATAGAAGAACTCCCTCCAATCGAATGAGCCATCATTCACCATGGGGACACAGAAGAACTCCCCCTCGAGGGGGAAGGAACCCTACTCCAACAAGCCGACCAACTCCCAGGATAGAAAGAGGGGAAGAAGTACCTGTAACCTGGGAAGAGTTTCGAGAATTCAAAGATGAGATCCCTAAAGCCCTAAACACTGATCCAACCAGGAGCCAACAAACTAGTCACCCCCCCCCCCTCAATATGAAGAATCTCACGAGTCCACTAGATCCGAAAAGCAAGACAATGTCATCCTTCAACGCCTCCAAAATTTGAAAGACCGCCTCGTGCTGCTGAGCAAGAAGAAGAAAGACATGAAAGAACATACCGTCCCTCTAAGCCCTCCTTCTGTAGAAAAATCATCGAGGCTCCCGTTCCGACCAATTTCAAGATCCCAACCTTCGACTCTTACAACAGGAAGACAGGCACAGTAGACCATCTTGAGAATTTTAAAACTCTCATGATGATCTACCAAGCATCTGATTCCCTCATCTGCAAGACTTTTCTAGCAACCCTGAAGGGATCCGCACGGGAGTGGTTCTCTCGTCTCTCTCCAGGGTCCCTCTTCTCCTTCGACCAACGTGAGGAGCTCTTCCTCATGCACTTTATCACCAACCTTAGAAGACAAGTACCTCCTTACTTGACCTGAGGTAAAGAGAAGGGGAGTCTCTCAAGATCTATGTACAGCGCTTCACGACTGAGTCCCACTCAATCCCCTCGCTCGACTTGGACGTGGAGACTGTTGCCTTTAGGTACAATGTAAATCATGACCACCTCAAAGCTTCTCTCGTCAAAAGACCTCATCGAGACTTTTCTGACCTCCTTCAACAGGTTGAGAAGAACAGTCAAGTGGAAGATATCATCTGGCCCCAAGAATAGAAGGTGCCCGCATCCGGAAATAAACATAAGAGCACTGATGAAGAAGGACCCAGGAAGACCCAGAAGGATGCCACAGGTCAACGCTATTAATCCCCAGCTCACGGTTCGAGAAGTACACCCCACTTAATGTCAGCATCTCTGCAATTCTTATGGTAGTCGATAAGGAGGGACTCCTTCGACCTCCTCATAAGATAAACGCCTCAATCAAGAGAAGGAACATGAAAAAATGGTGTGCTTTCCATAAAGGTCATGGGTACCTCATAGATAATTGTCGAGCTCCCAGGGATGAGCTCGAAGGGATACTCCAGTGTCGGTACCTTGCCAAGTTCGCTCAAGGAAATGACACCGAACCTTCTCCTGTGAGAGGAGCCAACAAGCAACCAGAGAAACCTTCCGAGTCCCAATGCTCGGGATGCATGGAGATCTTTCACTTGATCCATAAGGGACGTATGGGGGGATTATCTAACTCCTCAAGGGAAGCATTTATCCGTGAAGTGAACTCAGTGCACAATATCCCTCATCCTTAGGACTCAGGGGTTCCGATCGCATTTTCAGACCGAGAACTTGAAAGTGTTCGAACAACTAATTGTGACGCACTAATAATCAGCATATGCATGGCAAACCATGTAGTGCGTCGTGTCTTAGTAGATAACAGGAGCTTGGTAAAAAATTTCCTCCTGAATGTGTTCGAGGGCCTCAAGCTCAAACGTGATCACCTCAAACCCGCCAGGTATACCCTCCATGGATTCTTGAGAGCCCCCTTTTAGATCAAAGGAATAGTCACCCTTGACGTGACCACAGGGAAAGCGCCAGCCACCCGCACCGAAGCACTAGATTTCATAGTAGTCGACATGAAGCCCGCCTACAATCCCATCATTGGTCACCCAGGATTAGCATTCCTTCACGCAGTTGCATCCGCCTACCATATGAAGAGGAAATTTCCTACAGCAGTAGGAATATGAGAAGCTAGAAGAAGGTAACAAGCCGCTCGGCATGTTACACAACTGCATGTGGGCCTCGGTCCTTCCCTAAATGCTTTGGAACTTCCTTAAGATAGAGGATAAGCCAGCTCTTAACCCCATCGACGAACTAGCAAAACTTCCCTTCTCCCATGAGGATAAAGCTCAGTGTTTTCGGGTGAGCAAGGAACTCCCCCATCAGCTCAAAGACCAGCTCATCACCTGCATAAGGGAGAACCAAGATCTTTTCGCTTGGACAACCACAGACATGTCGGGCATATCCGAAAACCTCATCATGCACCGTTTAGTGTGGACCAGGAAGTCAAGTCTGTCCAACAGAAGCACTGCAAGTTTACCCCAGAGAGACAGTAAGAAATCAAGGAAGAAGTAGGGAAGCTCCTAGCCACCTACTTCATTCAGGAAGTTAGCTACCCTAAGTGGCTAGAAAATATTGTCATGGTCAAGAAAGCAAACGACAGATTGAGAATCTGCATAGATTTCACTGACCTCAACAAAGCATGCCCAAAGGACCCCTTTCCCCTACCAGGCACAGACACCTTGATCGATGCCACTTCAGACCATGAGCTCTTAGCTTTATGGATGTCTTCTTGAGATACAATCAGATCCAAATGTTTCCTCCTGACATTCCAAAGACATCTTTCATCACTGATCAAGGGCTATATTGCTATTGAGTTATGCCCTTCGGGTTAAAGAATGTCGGAGCTACGTAT
This sequence comes from Hemerocallis citrina, assembly GCA_017893485.1. NCBI lineage: Eukaryota > Viridiplantae > Streptophyta > Magnoliopsida > Asparagales > Asphodelaceae > Hemerocallis > Hemerocallis citrina. Next base: position 93,220,443 of record CM030365.1, on the reverse strand, counting down.
CAGTCCTTGGTGAACCAAGTCTTCAGGGAGAAAATTGGCCAAAACATGGAGGTGTATGTTGATGATATGCTCATCAAGAGCCTCAGGAAAGAAGACCATGTGGCGACCTCCAAGAAGCCTTCAACGTGCTTCGGATGAACAACATGAGATTGAACCCCTTGAAATGTGCCTTCGGTGTCTCCTCGGGGAACTTCTTAAGGTTCATGGTAAGCTAGAGCGGTATCGAAGCTAACCCTAAGAAGATCAAAGCCATAATCGACAAGTCTCCCCAACTACAGTCAAAGAAGTCTGGAGGCTCACCGGTCGCCTCGTTGCCATTAGGCGGTTTCTCTCCAAGTCTGGGGAGAAGTGCCTTCCTTTCTTTAAAGATCTTGGGGGAGTAAAGAATTTTGAGTGGGGAGAAGAACAACAAGCAGCTTTCGAAGGCCTCAAAGCACATCTTGTCAATCCCCCGCTCCTTAGCAAGCCCATGCCAGGAGAGGTTCTCTACCTTTACCTGACTACTTTGGACCAAACCCTCAGTGATGTCATGGTAAGAGAAGAAGTCCGAGTGAAAAAGCCAATTTACTATGTGAGTAAGGTTCTCCACGATGCCAAGCTCCGGTACTCAAAGATGGAGAAGCTGGCTTACGCTCTGGTGATGGCTGACCGAAAGTTTCGACCCTATTTCCAGACACACTTTATCTGGGTCCTCACCGTTCAACCGCTCAAGCAAATTCTTCACAAGCCAGAGAGCTCCGAAAGACACATGAAGTGATCCATCGAGTTAAGCAAACATGACATCACTTATCAGCCAAGAACTGTCATCAGGGCCCAAGCCTTAGCCAAATTCATTGTAGAGAGCACTATCCTTGATCCTCCTGAAGAAGGAGACAACCCCCCCTCCCCCCCCTCCCCTCCCGTGCTATGGAGTGTATATATGGACGGGTCCTCCTGTCTCGAGAGGAGTGGAGCCGGTGTCATCCTACTTGGTCTCGATGAGTTCACCCTCTAATACTTTCTGCGCCTCAACTTCCCAATTTTCAATAATGAGGCAGAGTATGAAGCCCTCATTGTCGCGCTCCTCTTAGCAAAGAAAGCAGAGGCACAAAGAGTCGGAGTGTTCAGCGACTCCCAATTGGTAGTGAAACAAATTCTGGGCGAGTATGAGACCTGGGATGACTGCATGATCAAGTACTTGGCCCATGTGAAGAAACTCATGGCTGAGTTCAAGGAAGATGCAGTCACCTGCATCCCACGTGAAGAAAATGGGCAAGTCGATGCCCTTTCTAAGCTTACCTCCTCCTCACTTGATGGGCTCGACCACACTGTATTGATTGAGGTTCTAATCAAGCCAAGCATCGAAGAGGAGGCACTGGAGCTCATGTCCATAACCCCTAGACACCCGAAGATTTGTGGATGAAACCCTTAGTCGACTTCCTCGACAAGAGATTCATCCCTACGAATCAGAAAGAACCAAGAAAAAATATGGTAAGGGCGGAGAGATATACATTCGTCGAAGAAGTCCTCTACAAGCGCTCATACACTTAAATTGACGGCCGATCCTACCTAAAATACCTCTCCCCCGAAGAGGCCGAGTATGCCATTAAAGAAGTACATGAAGGAATAGGGGGCAGTCAGCTAGGTGCGAGGTCTCTCCCACGAAAAAAATCTCAACCATGGCTACTATTCGCCAATCCTCCTCAGTGATGCCCAAGCATATGTTCGCCGATGCATCCCCTGCCAGAAGTACTCCTCCATTAAGCGGGTGCCGCAGGCCAACCTCAGCTCTATGTCCAGCCCTTTCCCTTTCGTAATGTGGAAAATGGACCTGCTCAGACCCTTTCCTCCCACCATTGGCTAACAGATCTTCCTGGTAGTCACCATCGACTACTTCACAAAGTGGATCGAGGCAAAACCACTTGCAACCAACACATAGCACAGGGTCCAATAGTTCTTCTGGAAGAACGTAGTATGCTGGTTCGGGATCCCCTGCACACTAGCCACCGACAATGGATTTGAATTTGCTGGGAAGGGGTTCCGCAAGTTTTGTACCAATCTGGGAGTTGAGCAACGCTTCTCATCCATTTCGCACCCCCAGACAAACGATCAAGCAGAGAACGCCAACCAGCAAATCTTGGATGGCCTCAAGAAGAGACAATGTGAATCCCCAAAGGGACAATGAGTCGAAGAATTTCCGAGCGTGCTCTGATCCTATAGAACCACGAAGAGAACTCCCATGGGAGAATCCCCGTTCAATCACACCTTCGGTAGGGAAGCTCTCATCCCTCTCGAAGTAAGCCTACCTTCCCCATCACCTTCTCTCCTTCAACGAATAGAGGAATTAAAAAGACCTTCAGGCAAATCTAGATATCATCGATGAAGTCTGTCACGCCCTGCTTTTCAAAAAGAACACAGAATACGAATACGCAACAAAAGCCCTGCAAATAATTTTCATGATCCATAAGCTGTTTAGGAATTTTTACAACATATCACAAAATAACCAGAGTCGGAAGCCAAAGAGTCAACCATATGCACATATGAACCAATTACCAACAATAATACTTCAAACCAAATATATATTTCTCAAATAGTCATGATCTAAATAACACAAATATCCTGGGTCATACCGCCCAAACACAAAGAATACAAGTAATAGATACATTGTTCAAAATGAGCAACGAGAAATAAATAAAGATAGCAAAAGTTCCAGCCAACTAGAACTTTAGATCACATACTCCATCGAGCAGTTGATCACCAAAATCTGCAATTGATAATTGCAGGAGAAGGAAAGAGAAAATAAGTACCCGTTAATTGGAAGTTATGTGCCACTTATAATGTAGGATACAAGCACATGGGAAACTAAACAAATAACATGGAATAATGCATCAACAATAATAACTAGCATGAATTGGTAAAAGAAGGTCAACTAGCATGGTATACTAATAGTACAGATGTTTATGTCAATTGCAGTGTCATATGGCAACTAACAATGTCCAGTAATAGTAAGCTCAGTATATCAGTGTAACAGTATAACAGTACCGGTCCAACAGTATCAGTCTAACAGTATCAATCTAACAGTATCAGTTTTATGTTCTTACAGTCTTGTGTGTATTACTAGCTAGGTAGCACTTCATGCATCCCGGTTTTTACTACATGATTGCTACAACAAACAGTTTCGCTTTTAAATTTCATAGTGGATCATAATGGGGCAGTGTACTCAGGTATCAGTAACAGTAGCAGTAAAGTAACAGTAACAGTATCAGAAATGTAACAGTAACAGTAGCAGGACGGATACTAGTTCCTTTCCAAGTACACATTTCCATATTTTCCACTAACCTAGTACAATCAGTATTAAGTTCAGGGAAACAATCAAGCATGCATAGATGATATATAGTCACATAAACGAGCAAAATAGTGGATGTTCATATTCAGGACAGCATGACAGTACAGTACTAAAACAGTGATTCCCGTTACTACAGAAATCCAAATCTGAATCCATCGAAGAATCTGGAAAATAGACTTTCACACGAATCCAGCGATTATATATAATCCATATAGTATTTCACAAAAATCATAACTCAAAATTGATTTGAATCCAGAAAATATGTTCAGCCAGAAATCAGTAAAACGAATTCACAGTCAGAAAAACGGCATTAAAACTTCTCAAATAAATCCAGGAAAAATCTGAGGTAATACCTATATTTCTAGTATCAGAATACAGAGTTTCATAATATTCCAATAAAATTACTTCAGTCAACAAAAATCAGAAAACATCAAGAAACGATAGTTTGGCAAATCTGGAATTCCCAACACAGCTGTACGAAAACTGAAATATCTCGCAAACCGTGAAACGAAATCCAAATCAGCCAAAGGAAGGTGAAATTAGACCAAAAAATGTAACATTCATATTTCATAAATATTTTCCATACAGTAGAAGGAAATAGGGTGAAAATACGATTCTTTACAGAACAGCGAGCAAAATACAGCATGTAGTGCTTTCATAAACAAGCATGAAACGGCGTATAAAACTCATCAATAAAATCCACTAAAATTCTGGGTAATTCCTAGATAGATATAGAAATACTGACCAAATTTTCAGATCAAAACAATATGTGTATCACAAGTATCAAAATAATTTAGTCATCAAAATTAACAAGAAACGAAATCTGGAATAGACATATCCCTCTGTAGTAAAGCAGTCATAACTTACACATACGAAAACGAAATCGAGCAAGGTCAGAGGGGTTGGAAAGAAGACAAATTTCTCTACAATTCATGTTCTATACTGAAATTAAGATACTGACTTTAAAATAGTCCAAAATAGCAAACCAAACAGATCAGCGAAAAAATACAGATTTTTTTCCTTCAACAACAATTCAACATATGTCTTACAAAACTTGTTTAAAACACAACCAAACATGAAATCGAGTCTACCAAGTGTCTAAACATCATAATTTAGGGTATCTAGCATGTCCACACCCAATATATCACATGGGTCTCAACCAAATCACGAATTCTCACAAAAGTCTCACATACATGATCAAATTCAAGAACGGGTAAAACCTAAGTTAATTCATGTTCATATTGTGTCGTGAGTCATCTATGATCAAATTTTCACAATAGAGACAAAACCCATCAACATAACACAAATAAGAGTCATCTCTAGTCCCAACTACACTATAGGTGGTATTTTTGACTTGTATCAAGCAAATGAATTGGAGTACAAGTTACTTGCCTTAACCCAGATGAAACGGACTCCAAGAATAATGGGAACGGGCTCCCCGGCACGAACTCAATGATCGAATCACGAACCAATCACGAACACAAGGAACAACAGATCACGAACACGATCGGACGACTGAGATCAAAGATCAAGATATCAAGGCGATCGGATCAGATTGGATGACTCTGATCGAAGATCAAGATCAAGATCGAGATGTGATCAGTATCTTAATGATGAAGATGATGATCGAATCAGATCGACGATCGGACGACCACCAATCAAAGTGATCAAGAACTCCAAGATGATGATAGTGCGATCCAAAGGTCCATAATCAAAAATGATAATCAAGATCCAACGGTCCAAAGGAAGAGATCAAGAACGGACAACCAACAATGCACTCAATCAAGATCAAGATGATCAAGAGGGAAACAAACGGCTCTCATCACGTGATCAACACTCCATGATCAAGATTAACAAGAACGGATGGCCAATATTCAAACCATCAAAACTCCGTGATCAAGAACTCATATCAACAGTAACTCATGGCCAAGAGGGTGCACTGGCTCGGTTGTGGGTCGATGGCGGACGCCGACTGGACGGGAGCGGCTAACAGGCAGTGCCGGTGGCCAAGGAGGGTAGCATAGCGTAGGGAAGCTGCGCTGCGGGGCTGTTAAGAGGAGGCAGGGGCACTTGTGGTGGTGTGACGAGAGGGGCACACCCAGCCAGGGGCTGTCGCTGCAACCAGGGGACACAGTGGCACGATAGGGAGGGACACGCACAGTGGTGATGCTCGGGAGGCTTGCGGCTATGCTGGCTGCACCGCAGGGGGACCAAGGGAAGGCGTTGCGAGGTGCATAGTCAAGGTGTATGTTCGAGGTGCTGCTGTCCCTGGCTGTAGCATGCTATCGAGGGAGGAGCAGTCGGAGTGTATATGGCGCAGGCGTCCGCGACGATCAGCCGAGGAGAGGAGGATCGAGGGTGATGAGAGGTGGGGGCACAGCTGGCTGCTGCTGATGATGCAGGTGGGCGGTGCGATGAGGGAAGGGGTTGCGAGGATGAGGTGCGGGAGGAAGATGAAAAGGCGGCTGAGGGAATATGGAAGGTGAATAGGTATGGGATAGTATATATACCGGTTGGGATTAAGTTAAAGAGTGGGTAACGGGTAGGGAAATAACGGGGTTTTGTGGGGTTTTAGCACTGGGTTTAAATAATAGGGTATGGGTTTATAATGGGTTTGGGCTGAATAGGTGCACATGTATCGGGTTTGGGGGATTAGGTAGGGAATGGGTAAATGGGTTTTAGGTATATATAATTAGGCTTTTGGGTAAACATGGGTTATTGGGTTTGGGTAAAATCCAATAGGAAAGTATAGGGTTATAAAACTAATAGAAAAATAATTAATCAATAAAATGTAGGTTTACATAACAAATATATTTTGTACAACAATGTGGAAATAATTTGAAATAACTATTAATACAATTAGTACAAAGATTTAGATGTTTAATAACCACTGAAAATTAATAAAAATAATAACAATAATACTAATAATAATAACAAAAATACGATTTGCTTTACAATATAAAATCATAGAAATTAGTTACAATAAAGTTATTGATTGAAAATAGATTTTTAATAGATCCAAGAATACATTTTAAGAAAAATAATTTAAGACGGAAAAAAAATAATTTACAAAAACCAAAGATTCAAAAATATACTCAAAATACGTTTTTTGGAAAAACAGGGGTTACAAAGTTAGAGAGAAGTCCATCATGAGAAGAAACTTCTACCAGCGGGGGGGGGGGGGGGGGACTTGTCCTTCGAAAGCCCGTGATATCCAACCCACAAAAGAAGGGAAAGCTCGCCCCCAACTGGGAGGGACCGTACAAGGTCTCACAAGTGGTTCGCCAGGGAGCTTACCAACTTGGAGACCTGGGGGAAAGAGAATATCAAGGACTTGAAACGCCGAGCACCTGATGAAGTACCATGAGGGTTCTTAATGCTTTCCCTTGTATCTAGTTCAAACATGAAATAAAGGTCGACAATTATAACGGTCACAGCATGCAATAAAGGCTTGCAATCAAGCAGCCGTATAGTTTAATGTGACTCCTGTTTTTCATTTTTTGTATTTTTGGATGTATTTTTTTTCTTTTGAGTATTTATTCCTATTGTATTTCTCTGTCCCTTTTTGAACCATGTATTTGATCTTCATTATCTATATATTCATCCATTTGATTTGTCGTCTTTTTATTTGGTCTTCTTGATTCAATTGTCAGCTTATTGTTTTGCCTCTGATTGATTGAGCTTTTATTTTTTACTCTCATTATTAATTGTTCATGTCCTATTTTAGTTATTCATTTTTGTTCCTATATCTATTGTTGGATCCTTTGATTAACCCAATTATTCCTAAAACCATTAAACCCCCTATCTCCATATGTTATAATACTCCACTGTGTATATGGTCCGATTATCCATATAATTACCTAAACCCTATTGGACCCGATATCCAACTTTTCCCCTACCCGTTAAGCACCTAAACCCTAATACATATGCATATAAATACACCTGCTCATCTACCCTCTGTTCACCCTGTCTCTAACCCTATCCGCTCTCACAAAACCCACTCCCGATCACCCTGTGTCTTCCCATCCGGCTTATCCCCTTGCACTGTGCTCAGTCTCGACCACAGCAGCCTCCCCTGTGCACTTCCGATCACCACTTCAGCCCTCTCTCGAACGTCTCCCGACCCTCCTGCAACGCATCTTGCAGTGACGCACACCCGGCTCTCCCTGCCCTGTGCTCCCTGCTCGCGACCACAGCGGCTACAACGAGCAATGTCTCGGCTGTCTCCGTCCACTGTTCGTCGTCTCTCTTGGTGCGTGCACCCACTGTCGTTGTTTGGATCTTGTGGGTGTATGGTCCTCGTGGGTTCGTGTGGTAGTGGTTCGTGATTCGTTCGTTCATTGAGTTCGTGCCCGGGAATCCGTTCCCGTTATTCTCGTTCTTGATTCGTTTCCATCATCGACTATAAGGCAAGTAATTTATATAATTTCTGTTTGCATATACAAGTACTAAATACTGCCGATAGTGTAGTTGCTTCAAGATCTATTCTCATGAAAAACCATTGTTAGATCTTGTCTCTATGTGTTGATCCGCCCGTAGTTGTCTCATTACACGTACGACATGGAATAACTTAGGAATACTAAATTCTTGATGCATACATGCATATTGTTCGTATGATGTCGTATGCTTGATTGTGTTAGTAATAGTATAACTCGTAGTAAACTTGAAAAGTACCCCATACCATATTGCTTGGACATCTAGTATACCATATTTTGCATTTCGTTGTGATTTGGATGTGTTTCATATGATATAGTTTATTTTATGCATATAGAAAATTCCTATCCTTGCTGTTTCCTCATTTTTGTTCAGTATTTTAGACCCTATTAAGATCAGTAAATGAAAATTATTTCTGAATATGAATTATAGAGAATTCTATCTACTTTCCAGAATTTCTGACAGATCTCAGTTTCGATTTGTGAGTTGCAAGTTATTGCTGTTTTACTACAGATGTATAGAAAATCCAGATTCTGTTTCATATGAATTCTATATGGTTATTTATTTTTTTACTGGTGATAAAGATAATAATTTGATCTAATATTTTGCTAAGTACAACTAGACTTGACTAGGATTAATCCCTAATTTTGGTGGATTTAATTAATGAATTTTATAAACTATTTTATGCATGCAAACAACTACTATAGCAGAATTTTCATGCAGTTCTATAAAGAACCTTAATTTCGACCTGATTCTATTTGCTGTTTATAAAAACTTTGTGAATATGAAGTGTAGCCTCCTGTATCTATTTTATTACACTTTTGACAGAATTGGATTTCGATTTGTATTTTGTAATCTATTGCTGTTTTAGTACCGCTGTGTCAAGAGTTTCAAACTTGCAAATTTGTTGCATCTTCCCGTCTTCTGATTTTATTTGACTATACGATCTATGTTAGAAAATTATGAAATTATGTTTTATGATACTAAACATATTTTCTGGATACAATTCTATTTTGAGTCCTGTTTTTGTGAAATACCATATGACATATATATTTGCTAGATTCGGCCGAGCGTCTATAATCTAAATTTTCTGACGGATCCAGATTTGCATATTTGTAGCAACGGGAATCCCAGATTTGGTGCAGTACTGTCTCGCTGTCCTGAACTAGAATTTTCGTTATCCTAATCTTTTATGAGTTGTCTTTCACCTGTACATGTTTATCTTCCAAAATCTGTTACTTGTTTATGCCATATTATTCTTGCCATGTTTTGTCACACGTACATGCCTGTTTGATAATAATAACAAATAATCAAGCTGGGGTTAGGGGAAAGATCTAGTAGTGAAAAATATAGAAATGTGTACTTGGAAGGGGGCCTGTATTTCCCACCTAATTATCTGTTATCTGTTACCTGTTAAATGATTATGCACGATCCTGATTATCCGTTACCTGATTCCTGACTACATACTTCCTTATGAGAAGGTGTACTCAGAAGGAGGCCCGTGTTTCCCACCTGTTACCTAACTACATACTTCCTTACTAGAAGGTGTACTTGGAGGGGACCATAGGTCCTACCTGATGCATGATTACCTGTTACGTGATACCTATACCTGTACCTGTTTACCTGATATCTGAGTACACGGCCCTATAGAATACACTACGAAATCTAAACGCAAACTTGTTTAAATGTAGCAACCATGTGGTAAATGGATGGGACGCATGAAGTGCTACCTATATAGAAATAAATATAAGACTTGACATAACATGACACATGTTACATGCTTACCTGTTACATGTTACCTGTTTACTTGCTTGCATAATACTTGACATCTGTTACATGTTACCTGTACCCTGTTAGTATACCATGTTACTTGATTCTGTTTCATGATTTATATTAGACATCCTGTTTTGCTATTTCACTCATTCCATGCCATGTTTGCTTCTGCTGTTACTCTATATTTATTTATCTTTTCCTGTACTTGTGCCTGCACTACAAGCGGCCCGTAACTTGCATTGACGGATATTTTGTTTTCTTTTTCCTCTTCCTGCAATTTGTTAAATTGCAGATTTTGGTGATCAGCTGCCGATGAAGTAGGTGATCAAAGATGTTAGTTGCTGGAGTTCTTGCAATATTTATTTTCCTGTTATTCTTGAATAAATGTATTTGCCATGTGAATTTTGTATAGGGCAGTTGACCCAGAATTTATTACTTATTTCCAGATCTGGTTTATTTGGGATTATTAAGTTTTGTTTCAAGTAAATCCTGTTGGTATATTGATTCATTCATGCATGCGTGGTTGGTTACTCCTTGTTTACTTCTTTTTATTCCAGTGAAATGTTGTAAAAATCATGACTGCTTATGATGATGAAAATCATTCGCTAGACTTAGTCATGCATCCGTATTCCGTATTCTCTTTTTGGAAAGCAGGGCATGACAAGATTTTTAGTGGTATCAGAGCACCAGGTTTGGCTAATGTATTAGTTTGACTAATATGTTAGACAACTTTGGGCTCGATCTGGGATTGGCTCAACAGTACACAGACCATGCATACATGAATAAATTATAGTCAACTTTAGTCTGGATGCTGATTGTTTTTTATCTTGTGCAGACCATGGCCAACAGAGGTTCCACTTCTCCTTCTCAGGAAGATCAGCCCGGACTTGAGGCCATTATCAATGTGTTGGAATGGTTGATCAATAAGCAGCAAAACCACAATGACCTTGTGATGGCTACTTCAGAAGCTGCACATGTTCCAAATCCCTATGTGCTAACACAGGCAACTCTCCCTCCACGTCCGGGTACAGTTACAGATTCCATGAGGCTGTACCCTGACAGATTTTTCAGCACTGAGACGCCTTTGGAGACCGAATAGTGGTTGATCCGGACTGAGCAGTTGCTTTTGGCAGCAATAGTTGCTGATGCTGACAGAGTGGATATAGTGACCATCCAGTTGGTGGACCTGTCCTACATTTGGGGGAGGAATGAGTCCGAAAGGCTCGCTCGACCTATTGCTTGGGTCACGTTCACTAGGAGCTTATTGGAGAAGTTCTTCCCTAGCAGCACTCGGGTTGAAATGGGACAATAATTTTTGGCCCTGAAATAGGTTGGTCATTGTTCTATTTTGGAATTTTGTTACATATTGTTCCTGCAATGATGTAATATGAGACTATCTTAAAACAGGGCTCCAGGTCAGTGGATGAGTATGCAGTAGAATTTACCAGACTTAGCTACTTTGCAGGCATTCTTTTGGCAAACGAAGAGGACAGGGCTCGTAGATTCACCCTGGGACTGGAGCGAGATATTCAGATGCATCTCGTTTTCCATCGCTTGTGTACTTATACTGAGTCTCTTGAGGCAGCCCAAGCTCATGAGCAGGCTCGTGGCAGATTGGCTCCTCCCTAGCAGACTATTCCGCACTCTGCTATTGTTGCTAGGCCTTCTGGTGGGCCGATTCGAAGGCTTGTCCCAGCCCATCTTATCAGGGCGACTCCCTACTCTTATGCTGCTCCCAGGGGAGCTAGTTTATGTGACTTCTACCAGCTGCCAGGGCATGATCACTTGGATTGTAGGTGCGCCAATCGCCAGTGCTTTAGATATGGTGCTGCAGACCATTCAGTGCGGGATTGCCCACAGTGGGGGATGGCTCTTCCACCATGGGTCCAGTTAAGCAGGTAGCCCCAACTCATGGTCCGGTTAGGCCACCTCTTCCTCCATAACACCAAGTCATCGGTCGGAGTACCTGCTGCTCCCAGGAGAAGTCAGGCTTTCAACCTGACAGCTGCTGAGGCTGAGTCAGCAAAAGGGGTTGTTGTAGGTTTTGTCCTTGTTTATTCCTTCCCTGCGCATGTTCCCTTTAATTCCAGGGCAACCCATTCCTTCATCTCTTCCCGCTTTGTGGCTCGCCCTCAGTTGGATTGCAGCATCATGTCAGAGGCTTGGAACATTGTCACAGGTGGCGGTGTTGTCTTTTGTTCCCGGGAGTGCAAGTAGAGTCCCGTGGTTATTGGTGGTGTAGATTTTAAGGCTGTCCTGATTGTAATTGGGAATTCAGGATTCGACATCATTCTCGGTATGGATTGGTTGGGTGAATCTCACGCCATCATTGATTGCCGTGCCAAGAAAGTTGTACTCCAGATCCTAGGTCGTGTAGAGTTTGAGTTCCATGTCAGGGAGACACCCCTTGGTCGAGCTAAGACTGCAGTTGATCAGGAGAATTGTGCGAAGGAATTGCATTCAGACTGTGAGGCTGCACCTCTAGTAGTGTGGGAATTCCTGGATGTTTTTTTCGAGGAGTTGTCAGGCTTACCCCCTGATAGGGATGTGGAGTTCGCTATTGAAGTTCAGCCTGGTACGAAGCTGTCACGCCCCGCTTCCCAAAAACAAAATACAGAATACGGATACATGACTAAATCTAGCGAATGGCTTGCACTATTCATAAGCTGTTAGGATCTTTACAACAAGCACAAGTATAAACAAGAGAGATACAAGAAGAATAGTTAACTACTTATGCACAACTGAATCAATATAGTCAACAAGATTACTTGAAACAAAAAGAAAGAATACTGAATTTCAAATAATCACGTCTGGAACAAAACACAAGTCTGGGACAAAAAGCCCAATATAAATATCCATATAGAAATTACATTTATTCAAGATAAGAAACAAGAAATAAATTGATATAATTAGAACTCCAGCCAATTAGAATCTCAGATCATGTACTCCATCGGGCAGCTGATTGCCACAATCAGCAATTTAACAAATTGCAGGAAAAAGGAAAGAGAAACAAAATGCTCGTCAATGCAAGTTACGAGCTGCTTGTAGTACAGGTAACAAATATAGGAAAGATAAACAAGAATAGAGTAACAGTAGAAGCAAGTATTGCATGGAAATGATGTAACAACAAAATAGAGAACTAATTCTAAATCAAGAATAGAAATAACTAGCATGTCAAGATGAACGAGTGCAAGTGGCATGTAACAAGTGTCAAGTATCGTGTGAACAAGTGCAAGTGGCATGTAACAAGTGTCAAGTATCATGTAAACGAGTAACAGGTAACATGTGTCAAGTAACAAGTATCATGTACAAGTAGCAAGTAGCAAGTAGCAAGTGATCATATTGTTTTCAAGTCTTGTATCTAGTCCTATCTAGGTAGCACTTCATGTGTCCCAGATTTTTACCACATGGTTTCTACATTAATGTAAATTACGTTTTAGATTTCATAGTGGATCATAGAGGACAGTGTACTTAGGGATAAGATCCAATTATCAAGTATCAAGCTCCAAATAACCAAGTATGAAGCTCCAAGTATCAAGTATCAAGTATTACGTGTCAAGTGTGCAAGTGTCAAGTAATCATGTGTCAAGCTCCAAATAACCATGTATCAAGCTCCAAATAACAAAGTAGGATATATGAATCCTCTTCATAGTACATGTTTCTGTATTTTCCACTATTAGATCTTCCCTTTTAAATCTCAGCTTAGTTTCTTCTTATTATTATTCAAGCAAGCATGGACGTGCAAAAAAAGTCAAGAAACATGGTAAGATGACAAGGAACAAGTACAAGTTGAACAAAGGACATAAACGGGTGATGAAAGACTCAAAATAGACTAAGACAACGAAAATTCTAGTTCTGGATAGCAAGATAGTACTGCACCAAATCTGAGATTCCCGTTGCCACGAACATAAAAATCTGGACCCATCAGAAAATCTGGAAAATAGACTCTCGACCGAATCCAACAAATATATATAAGTCATATGGTATTTCACAAAAACAGGACTCAAAACAGAATTGTATCCAGAAAACATGTTCATCCAGAAATCAGAAGTTTGTATTCATAAATAGGAAAACGGTATAAAATCTTACTGGTTAAATCCAAGCAAAATCTGGGGTATTCCCTAGTATGTCTAGTATCAGAAAATATAATTTTATAATATTCCAACATGGATAGTATGGTCAAATAAAATCAGAAAACAACAAGATACAGTAAATTTGTAGATATGAAACCATAAACATAGAGTACTAAAACAGCAATAGATTACAGAATATATATCGAAATCCAAATCCATCAAATGGGTGATAAAATAGATACAGGAGGCTACATTTTATATTCACAAAGTTTTTATAAACAGCAAATAGAATCAGGTCGAAATTTTGGTTCTTTACTGAACAGCCTAAAAATTCTGCAAGTATAGTAGTTGTTTGGAAGCATAGAATAGTTTATAAAAGTTATCAATTAAATTCACAAAAATTAGGGGTTAATCCCAATCAAGTCTAGTTATACTCAGCAAAATATTGGACCAAAATAGTATCTTTAACATCAGTATAAAAATAAATAACCATACAGAATTCATATAAAATAGAATCTGAAATTTTCTACACATCTGTAGTAAAACAACAATAACTTGTAACTCACAAATCGAAACTGAGATCTGTCAGTAATTCTGGAAAGTTGATAGAATTCTCTATAATTCATATTCACAAATAATTTTCATTTACTGACCTTAATAGGGTCTGAAATACTGAACAAAACGGGGTAACAGCAGGGACAGAAATATTCTTCACTCATGAAATCAACTAGGTCATATGAAACTCATCCAAATCATAACGAAATGCAAAATATGGTATACTAGATGTCAAAGTAACATGGTATAGGGTATTTAACACGTCTACAATTAGTTATACTATTCCTAACACATCAAGCATACAAGATCATACAACACCTCATAAATCACGAACAACATGCATGTATACATCAAGAATTTATTAGATCTAAGTTATTTCATATGACGTGTGTACGAGACAACTACGAATGGATCAACAACTAGAGACAAGATCAAACAAGAGATTTCATGGGAATAGATCTTGAAGCAACTACACTACATGCAGTATTTAGTACTTGTATTATACAAAAAAAAGGAAAACAAGTTACTTGCCTTATAGACGACGGCAGAAACGATGCAAAGACCAAGAATAACAGGAACGTATTCCCGGGCACGAACTCAACGAACGAACGAATGCACGAACAAGCAAAAAATTAAGAATGAACACACGCACACAAGAGCCAAACAATGGCAATGGTGCACTGCGTAGAGAGGAACGATGGACAATGGGCTTGGCGGCGGCATGTTTGCTGCCAAAGCTGTTGTGTGCCGCTGCGGAGAGAAACAACGCACAGGAGGGTCGGGTGGCACTGTGCTGAACTGTAGGGCATTGAGAGGAGGAGCACAGAGGGGTGTTTGATCGGGATGCTGGTCTGCTGCTGCGTCGCGACAGGGAGGGGACCAGGGGCTGTGCTGTGTCTTCGAGAGGATGACGGCAGACAGGGATGGACGGGAGAGGGAATATGCAGGGGCGCTGAGGTCGGGGGGAGCTCCGGGCCGAGGGGCCGTCGAAGGGTGGAGGACGAGGTGTCGGGAGATGCAAGGAGAGGTCTAGGAAGTCGGGAGATCGGTTAGAAGGAGGGATCGGGAGATAGGCGGCTGTAGCTTTCTTGGTGATTAGGGTTTTGCAAAAAGAGGGATATGTGTAGGTTGGAATATAAGGTTGGGGTGATAACGGGTATGTAGGTATTAGTGATGGGATAAAGATCCAATAGGGTATGGGAAGGATATACACAGTGGGTAATTAAATACATAGGGTGAGAGAATAGTGATTATTGGGTTTTAAAACAAAAGGTCCAAAAGAATTAGAATAGGGTTTCCAACTAATGAGATAGGAACAAAATGAATAATAAGATAGAACATGAACAATTAAATAGTGAGAATCAAAATAATAGCTTGATCGACAGAAATGAAATAATGGCAGACAAATTGAATCAAGAATATCAAATAAAGGCGCCATCAATTAGATGAATATATTGATAATGAAGATCAAATACGTGGTTCAAAAGGAGACGGAGAATACAATATGAATAAATACTCAAAAGAAGAGAAATACATCCAAAATACAGAAAATAAAAAATAGGGGTTACAAATCCTATCCACCTTACAACAAAATTTCGTCATCGAAATTTACTTAGGCGGTACATAGGACAAGGCTAAAGCAAACTTGTGGGGTAACAAAACAGAGAACTAGAGGGAGAGAAAAGAAATTGTGGCAACACCGGAATAAGAAGAAAGTGGATAACAATGATGTCTAATGGAATGCATGAAAGAGAATAAACAATATCAAAAGGAAAGAACCAACACATGATAACAAAGCAAGATAAGGAGTAGGTAGAACTGGAATCAAAGAGATAAAGGACAGGGAAGAATTGAATCAAATAATGAGTCAACAGATGAGGATGAATGCAAGGACTAGAGAAAGCAAACAATGCAGGGAAGGAGAATCAATAAGAGAATCCTGGGACCTGCGGGTAATGGGGCCACCACGCTTCCGATACGCAACTCTGATCGGGAAGACTCTAACAATAGTAGCCATTAGCTCCAGCGATCTGCTTCGTGGCTCACCATATCCTTAGCACGTCCCAACGACATCTTTCTAGCATGAAGTCCGAACTCCTGGCAACTTCAGACTCTAAACACTTCATGAGATCCTGGGACTCTGCATGCACATCTCGGAGCAAAGGATGACACTTCATCTCCTGGCGATGATCCAAGCTGCTGACAAGTCGAAGTAGAACTAGCAATGCCGACCGACGGACCAAGCAGAAAATAAAAGGAATGGATGGCACCAAAATCAGAAAGATATGGGTACGAAAAGAATGAATTCATACCTAAGAAGAAATCAATCAAAGAGGACGACAGAAAAATACGAAAGAATCAAAGAATCAAGTGATTGAATAAGAAGGGATCAAAATGGATGGAATAAGACTAGTATCCAGATCAAGTTGATTATAATTCATTCATGCTAGTGCGTGGTCTGTGTACTGTTGAGCCAATCCTTGATCGAGCCCAAAATTGTCTAATATATTAGTCAAGCTAATACATTAGCCAATCCTGGGTTCTGATACCACTAAAAACCTTGTCACACCCTGCTTCCCAAAAAGAGAATATGGAATACGGATACGTGACTAAGTCCAGCGAATGGCTTACACCATTTATAAGCTGTCAGGATCTTTAGAACAAGCACAAGTATAAATAAGAGAGATACAAGAAGAATAGTCAACCACGCATGCATAACTGAATCAATATAGTCAACAAGATTACTTGAAACAAGAAGCAAGAATACTGAATTTCAAATAATCATGTCTGGTACAAAACAAAAGTCTAGGACAAAAATCTCAATACAATTATCCATGTAGCAATTACATTTATTCAAGATAAACAACAAGACATAAATAGATATAGCAAGAACTCCAGCCAACTAGAATCTCAGATCACCTACTCCATCGGGCAACTGATCGCCATAATTTGCAAATTGCAGGAAAAAGGAAAGAGAAACAAAATGCCCGTCAATACAAGTTACGGGCTGCTTGAAGTGCATGCAACAAGTACAGCAAACATAAACAAGAATAGAGTAACAGCAGAAGCAAGTATAGCATGAAAATGATGTAACAACAAAATAGAGAACTAACTCAAAATAAAGAACATAAACAACTAGCATGACAAGATGAACGAGTGCAAGTGGTATGTAACAAGTGTCAAGTATCATGTAAACGAGTAACAGGTAATATGTGTCAAGAATCAAGTATCATGTACAAGTAGCAAGTGATCGTGTTGTTTTCATGTCTTATATCTAGTCCTATCTAGGTAGCACTTCATGCATCCCAGATTTTTACCACATGGTTGCTATATTCATGCAAATTATGTTTTAGATTTCATAGTGGATCATAGAGGGCAGTGTACTTAGGGACAAGCTCCAAGTATCAAGTATCAAGCTCCAAATAACCAAGTATCAAGCTCCAAGTATCAAGTATTACATGTCAAGTGTGCAGGTGTCAAGTAATCACGGGTCAAGCTCCAAATAACTATGTATCAAGCTCCAAATAATCAAGTAGGGTCTATGAATCCTCTTCTGAGTACACGTTTCTGTATTTTCTACTATTAGATATTTTTCTTTAAACCCCGGCTTAGTTTCTTATTATTATTAGTCAAGAAAGCATGGACGTGCACAAACAAGTCAAGAAACATGGTAAGATTACAAGGAAGAAGTACAAGTTGAACAAAGGACACGAACGGGTGATGAAAAACTCAAAATAGACTAAGACAACGAAAATTCTAGTTCTGGACAGCATGACAGTACTGCACCAAATCTGGGATTCCCATTGCCACGAACATGCAAATTTGGATCCGTCAGAAAATTTGAAAAATAGACTCTCGTCCGAATCCAGCAAATATATATAAGTCATATGGTATTTCACAAAATAGGACTTAAAATAGAATTGTATCTAGAAAACATGTTCAGCTAAAAATTAGAAGTTTGTATTCATTAACAGGAAAACAGCACAATAACTTACTTATTAAATTCAAAAAAAAAATCTGAGGTATTCTCTAATATGTCCAGTATCAGCAAATATAATTTCATAATATTCCGACATGGATAATATGGTGAAATAAAATCCGAAAACAACAAGATACAGTAAATTTGTAGATCTGAAACCCTAAATACAACAGTACTAAAATAACAATAGATTACAGAATATAAATCGAAATCATAATCCGTCAAAAGGGTGATAAAATAGATACAGGAGGCTACATTTCATATTCACAAAGGTTTTACAAACAGCAAATAGAATCAGGTCAAAATTTAGGTTTTTTACTGAACAACATGAAAATTCTGAAAGTATAGTAGTTGTTTGGAAGCATAAAATAGTTTATAAAAGTTATCAATTAAATCCATAAAAATTAGGGGTTAATTCCAATCAAGTCTAGTTGTTCTCAGTAAAATATTGGACCAAAATATTATCTTTAATATCAGTATAAAAATAAGTAACCATACGAAATTATATAAAACTGAATCTGGAATTGTCTACACATCTGTAGTAAAACAGCAATAACTTGCAACTCACAAATCAAAACTGAGATCTGTTAGAAATTATGGAAAGTAGACAGAATTCTTTATAATTCATATTCAAAAATAATTTTTATTTACTTACCCTAATAGGGTCTAAAATACTAAATAAAATGGGGTAACAGCAAGGACAGAAATATTCTTTATGCATTAAATCAACTAGGTCATATGAAACTCATCCAAATCATAACGAAATGCAAAATATGGTATACTAGATGTTCAAGCAACATGGTATAGGGTATTTAACACGTCTACAACAAGTTATACTACTTCTAACACATCAAGTATATAAGATCATACAACACCACATAAATCACGAACAACATGCATGTATACATCAAGAATTTATTAGATCTAAGTTATTTCATGTCGTGTGTGTACGAGACAACTAAGAATGGATCAACAACTAGAGACAAGATCAAACAAGGGATTTCATGGGAATAAATATTGAAGCAACTACACTACAGGCTATATTTAGTACTTGTATTATACAACAAAAAGAAATACAACTTACTTACCTTATAGACGACGGTGGAAACGATGCAAAGAGTAAGAATAATGGGAACGGTTTTCCGGGCACGAACTCAACGAACGAACGTACGAACAAGTGAACAACCAAAATCGAACACACGCACACAAGAGACAAGCAACGGCAATGGTGCACTGCATCAAGAGGGACTGGCAAACAGCGGGCACGGCGGCAGCACTGTTTGCTACCGAAGCTGCTGTCTGCCACTGCGGAGGGAAACAGTGCAAACGGGGTGTTGGGTGGCGCTATGCTGGACTGCAGGGCATCAAGAGGAAGAGCACGAAGGGGGGTTTGATTGGGATGCTGTTCTGCTACTGCATCGCGATAGGGAGGGGACCAGGGGCTGTGCTGCATCTTCGGGAGGATGATGGCACACAGGGATGGACAAGAGACTGAATATGCAGGGGGCGCTGAGGTTGGGGGAGCATAGGGCCGAGGGGCTGTCGTAGTGTCACGCCCCGCTTCCCATAAAGAATACGGAATACGGATACGTAACAAAAGCCTAGCGAATGATTTTTCATCATCCATAAGCTGTTCAAGAATCTTTACAATATCTCACAAAATAATCAGAGTCGGGAGCCAGAAAGTCAACCATATGCACATATGAACCAAATACCAACAAGAATACTTGGAATAAAATATATATAATCTCAAATAGTCATGATCTGAAATACACAAATAATCCTGGGTCACATTGCCCAAATACAAGAATAAATCCAAATACATGAATACAATTATTGTTCAAAGCAAGAAACAAAAAATAATAATAACAAGATCCAGCACTAATACTTCATGTCACCAATACCGTCTGGAACATGTTCTCCAAAATCTGCAATTCAACGAATGCAGGAAAGAGGAAAAGAGAAAAACTAGTACCCATCAGGGCCACTTATAATGTAGGATACAAGTACATGGAAAAATTAACTAGCAATATGGTGTAAGTATGATGTCAACATAAACAACTAGCATGGTAAAAGTGATCAAGTTTACATAGCATAAATCAAGTATCAAGTAATCAAGTATCATGTAAACATGCATCAAGTGTCAAGTATCATGTACCAAATAATTATGTGTCGAGTATCAAGTCTCATGTATCAAGTCTCAAGTATAATGTAGTCAAGTATCAAGCAAGCATGTATCATGTTCAAGTATCATGTTCAAGTCTTTTAGTGATTACTATCTAGGTAGCACTTCCTGCATCCCAACTTTTACTACATGGTTACTACAACAAATAGTTTCGCTTTAGATTTTATAGTGGACCACAGAGGGCAGTGTACTCAGGGACAAGTCAAGTAACAAGTATCAAGCACGAGTCACGTAATCGTGAACAAGTGGCAGCAAGTATCAAGCACGAGTCATGTAGTCATGATCACGTGGCAACAAGTAGTAACAAGCATGAATCGTCACGAATCATGGCAGCAAGTAATATCAAGCATGAATCATATAGTCATGAAACATGGCACAAGTAATATCAAGCATGGATCATGTAGTCATGAAACATAGTACAAGTAATGGGAAACACGGGCCCCCTTCCGAGTACACATTTCTGAATTATCCACTATTCGATCTTTCCCTTAAACCCCGACTTGATTATTTTATTATTAATGCCAAACATGCATGTAGGTGTGTCACGAACAGAGCACGTATATCAAGAATAACATGGCATGATCATGTGACAAGTGCAAGTTGCAAGATAAACATGTACGAGTGCAAGATATCTCATAAAAGAATAAAATAGACAAATCTCAAGTTCAGAACAGCAAGACCATACTGTACTAAAACAGCAATTTCTAGTATTACAAATAAGAAAATCTAGATCCGTCAAAGGATCTGGAAAATAGACTTCCACACGAATCCAACGAGTATAAATAAGTCATATACTAATTCACAAAAACACAGCTCAAAATTGATTTGAATACAGAAATTAGATTCAGCCAGAAATAAAGAAAACGAATTCAAGAAAAGAAAAACAGCATGAAAACACATTAAATAAATCCACAAAGAATCTGGGGCATTCCCCTATATGTCCAGTATCTAAATATAAAGTTTCAAAATTTTCCAGTGAAATTAGATTAGTCATCAAAAATAAGAAAGCATCAATAAAACATAGTTTGGCAAACCTGGATTTCCCAACACTGCTGTACGAAAACTAAGATATCTCGCAACTAGTTAAACAAAATCCAATTCCACCAATGGGACATGAAAATAGATAAAATATATTAACTTTCGTATTTTACAAATATTTTTCATACAGCAAAAGGAATCATAGTGAAAATAAGGTTCTTTACAGATCAGCGAGAGAAATACAGCAAGTGTAGATTTCATAAGCGAGCATGAAACAACAGATAAAGCTCATCAATAAATTTCACCAAAATTCTGGGTAATCCCTAACTAGATAAAGAAACACTGACCAAAGTTTTGGATCAAAATAATATATGTAGCATCAGTATCAAAATCATTTAGTCGTCAAAATCATCGAAAAACAAAATCTGGAAAAAGTCGACACCTCTGTAGGAAAACAGTTATAACTCAGTCATACGAAAACAAAATCAAGAAAAATCATAGGGGTTTGAAAATAGACGAAATTATCTAAAACTCATGTTTTATACCGAAATTAAGATACTGACTTCAAGATAGTCCAAAACAGCAAACAAAACAGAACAACGACAAAATACAGGTTTCTCCCTTAAATACAAAAATCAACATAGATTCAAGAAAATTGATCCAAACACATCCAAACATGAAATCGAGTCTACCAAGTGTCTAAACATCATGATTTAGGGTATCTAACATGTCCACGCTAAGAATTTCACATGGGTCTCAACCAAATCACTAATTTTCACAAAAATCTCACATACATGATCCAAATCAAGAACGGGCGAATCCTAGAATAATTCATGTCAAGATTGTGTCATGAGTCAATCTATGGTCAAGTTTTCACAATAGAGACAAAACCCATCAAGAAAATCACAAACAAGAGTCGTCTCTAGACCCAACTACACTATAGGTAAACTTTTTGACTTGTATCAAACAAATGAATTGGAGTACAAGTTACTTGCCTTAACCGAAGATGAGAAACGCCGAAAATCAAGAATAACAGGAATGGATTCCCAGGCATGATCGCAACACACGGATGGATCACGAACAAGAATCATGAACCAAATGGATCACACGAACCGAAGCAAGCAAACGAACTCAAACGAACCAACGAACTCAAAACACACAAACCAAAACTCAACGAACAAGGATGCCACGATGCCCATGGGAACCACGAACTAACCACACCACCACCACACTCGTACACGAGAGAGTACGAGTAACGACGGCGGACCGATGGGCTACCGCGAAGAGAGAAATAGGTGAACAACAGCTGCGAAGATGGACAGCGAGGGAAGCTCGCTGTCGCGACTTGCTGGCTACACTCGCGCGAGGCTGGAGAGTGGCCCGGCGAGACGACGGCAGCAACTGTGACTGCTGTCGTTGCTGCAGTCCGCCGAGAGAGCGACGAGGAGGGGGAGCCGCGGTGGCTTGGTGTAGGTGGGCACAGGCGAGGCGGGGTGCTCATGCGGTAGTGTGCTGCAGTGTCGCGGTGCGAAGAGGAGAGGAGGTAGGGTGCAGTGAGGTGGGACTGGGGTGGCTGCGCGATGGCGGCGCAGTTGCTGGTCTGGGCGTTGCAGCTTGCGGGGGTGCGTCGGGGTGGCAGAATGGAAGGAGGGACGGCGAGGGCACAGGGTGAGAGGATGAGAAGGCGGAGAACAGGAGAGGGCAGACGAAGCAGCCGGGGGGGGGGGGGAGGGGTTCTATAGGGCCGTGTACTCAGGAGTCAAGTAACAAGTAGTAAGTAACAAGCACGAATCACGTAATCGTGAACTCATGGCATCATATAGTAATAACAAGCATGAATCATGTAGTCATGAAATATGGTAGCATATAGTAATAAAAAGCACATGTAATCATAAAACATGGAAGCAAACAGTAATAACAAGCATGAATCATGTAATCATGAAATATTGCAGCATATAGTAATAACAAGCATGAATCATGTAATCATGAAATTTGGCATCAAGTAATGGGAAACACGGCCCCATTCTGAGTACACATACGTATATTGTACACTACTAAGGTCTTTTCCTTAACCCCGGCTTGGTTACTTGTTATTATTATTAAACAGGCATGTATGTGTACAAAACAGAGCAAGAATAACATGGCATGAACAAATAACAGGTTCAGGTTGAAAGATAAACATATACAGGTGAATAACAACTCATAAAACGGTAGGACAACGAAAATTCTAGTTCAGGACAGTAAGACAGTACTGCACTAAATCTGGGATTCCCGTTGCCACAAACATGCAAACCTGGATCCGTAAGAAAATCTGGAAAATAGATTCTCGGCCGAATCCAGCAAATATATATAAGTCATATGGTATTTCACAAAAACAGGTTTGTATCCAGAAAACGTGTTCAGCCAGAAATCAGAAATTTGTATTCATAAACAGGAAAACAGTATAAAAACATACTAATTAAATCCACAAAAAATCTGGGGTATCTCCCTAACATGTTTAGTAACAGAAAATAAAGTTTCATAATCTTCCAACATAGATAGTATACCCAATTAAAATCAGAAAGCAGCAAGATGCAACAGTTTTGTAAATCTGAAATCATAAACACGGCAGTACTAAAACAGCAATATCCTATAAAATATAAATCCAAATCCAAATCTGTCAAAAGGGTGAAAAAGAATATAGAGCAGCATACACTTCATATTCACAAAGTTTTTATAGAAAGCAAATAGAATCAGGTCGAAATTATGTTTCTTTACTGAATACCATAATAATTCTGCAAGTAAAGTAGTTGTTTGCAAGTATAGAATAGTTTATAAATGTTATCAATTAAATCTGCAAAAATTAGGGGTTAATCCCAGTCAAGTCTAGTTGTAATCAGCAAAATATTAGATCAAAATATTGTTGATTCTTGATTTTGATGATTATAACACAATGCAAAGTTTGTTGTGCTACTTCTTATATATTACAAGATATACACAAAGGCAAAATGTTCTAACAAGGTTTACAAGGTTCTTAAAGCAAGTTGATCAAGCAAAGCTACAAACAAAGCTCTTATAGCTAATTGATCAAGAAAGCTACAAGGTTGCCAGCTTCAAAGAAAAAGATGAACGCTAAAGCTCCATCTCAAGACTCAAGACAAGACCTATGCTTATGTTGTATTAAGTGTCTTGTAACAATTGTAACTTTTTTATTTCTTTGAGTCTTAGAAATTCTGTAATAGCCTTGTCACACACACTCACACATATCTTTAAAATAATTGAGTATTTTTCAAACTTAAAAAGATCGAAAAAAGATTGAAAAAGCTCAGCTGTTAAGTACTAGTCGATCGCCATTAGGCACCAGTCCGACTGTCCTAGTACGAAACTGACTGAACTTATTCAAACTCTGACCAGTCGACTCATAACGGCAACCCAGTCGACTGTTCAAGTCGTTTCGACAGTTTACTGATTTCAAAACTTAATTTTTCGAATTCAAAAGTTTTATTTCCGTTGGTTGACAGTTGGTACAACTGCTTCTCAACGTCCAGTGATTCTAACACTATAAATAGAGTGTAGAAATCACTTGGAAAAGGTTACAACAAGACAATACTCTCTTTTACAAGCTTTCAAGTACTTATTTTCAAAAAGAGTACAAGAGTTCACAAGATTTCAAATCCTCTAAGTTTTTGGTTCTCTGAAATCATTTTAGTATAACAGTGATTTCGTTTTAGACTGATTTCGGAAGTTGACCTAATAGCCACACATAAAATCACATTCACAACAAGGCTATAGGTAGATTGTAAACTTTTTATTGTTGTTCTTCACTCTCGGGTTGTGAGAGTGGTTCCTCTCGGTTGGAGAGTAGGGCTCTAGGGTGTGGAGTCAAGGTTTTCACTCTTGGTGGAAGAGTGGGTTGCTTTCTCTAGTGGTGAGAAAGGACTACGGGTTGGACAAGGTTGTTGTCTAACGCCGTAGGGTATTCTTGCACATTTTTCAAGAATAGTTGAAAATTTCAAGTGGGTTGCTTGGGGACTGGATGTAGGTCGGGAGGACCGAACCAGGATACATCATGTGTACTCTGTGGTTATATTTCTCTGAACTTGCATTTCATTTACTTGCATTTTTAAGTTCTTTGTGAAACTTGTCTGGACAGTTGACTGTGCCCCTTATTAAGTTGACTGATCAGACTTGTACTACATTCTCTCTGAAAACATGTCTGGTAAGTCGACTGGTTCTTCTATAAGTCGACTAATCAGACTCGTCTTAAAATATTCTTCTTAACTGTCGCCCTAGTCTACTAGTTTCTCTTTTCAAGTCGACTGGACCGAAGAAAAAGTTCAGTTCCGCAATTATTCTTATAAAACACTATTCACCTCCCCTTAGTGTTTCTTGCCTTGCCTACAGGATCCAACAAATATTACCTTAGCATCAGTATCAAAATAATTTACTCTTCAGAATTCACATAAAATTAAATCTGTAATTTTTTCTGCACCTCTGTAGTAAAACAGCAATAACTTGAAACTCACAAATCGAAACTAAGATCTTTCATAAATTCGGGAAAGTAGATAGAATTCTCTATAATTCATATTCACAAATAATTTTCATATACTGACCTTAATAGGGTTTAAAATACTGAACCAAAAACGGGATAACAACAAGGACAGAAATATTCTTCACTCATGAAATCAACTAGATCATATGAGACACATCCAAATCACAACAAAACATGAAATAGGGTATACTAGATGTCCAAGCAAAATGGTATAGGGTATTTAGCATGTCTACAACAAGTTATACTATGACTAACACAATCAAGCATACGATATCATACGAACAACATGCATGTATACATCAAGAAGTGATCATCTCTAAGTCATTTCATGTCGTGTGTGTAATGTGACAACTACGGGTGGGTCAACACATAGAGACAAGATATAACAGGGTTTTACACAAGAATTGTCTCTAGAACACAACTACACTACATGCGGTATTTAGTACTTGTATTACACAATAAAAAAATACAAGTCACTTGCCTTATAGACGACAGCGAAAACAATCCAAAGGATGAGAATAACGGGAACGGTTTCCTGTGCAACGAACTCAATGAACGAACGAACGAAACACAAGCCACACGAACACTCGAACGCACAACTCGAGATCCACACACGCACTCACAAATCAACACCCGCATATAAGAGAGTGCAGCGGAGGGTGTCAACGGAAGTGATTATCTATCAGTTATTTCATGTCGTGTGTGTAATAAGACAACTACAGCGTCTCAACACATAGAAACAAGACATAACAGGATTTTTGCATAAGAATTGTCTCTAGAATACAACTACACTACAGGCGGTATTTAGTACTTGTATTACACAACAAAAAGAATACAATATACTTGCCTTATAGTCGACGACTGAAACGAAGCAAGAACGAGAATAACGGGAACGGATTCCCGGCACGAACTCAATATCACGAATGGATCACGAACCAATAATCACGAACTTGCACGTGGAACAACACGTGCAACAAAGATAGCGAGAGGGAGAGAGACGGTGTGAACGGGGAACGGACTGAACGGCACAACGGCGAGGGCAGCGGCAGTGCTCACTGTTGCCGTTGCTGTCTGCCGTCGAAGGGGAGACAAGCGTCGGGGGGGGGGGGGGGGTGGGAGCTGTTTGAGGTGCCTGTACCGCGGTTGCTACTGCTAGTCGCGACACCGAGAGGGAGCTGTCTGGGAGTCTGCTGCTGGCTGCATTGGAGCTAAAGACGGCAGGGGATTGGCGAATGGGGTGCAGTCGCTAGCTTCGGGAGGAGAAGGGAGAGGGAGATCAGAAGGAACCAAGGGGGTTGCTGAGTCTTCGGGAGGATGACGCATGGGGATGGAGCATCGAGAGGCGCTGCAGTCAAAGGTGGAGGATAGGCCGCAGTGGTGTGCGGCGCACGGGAGGGCGGCACAGCACAGGGAGAGAGGACGGGAAGGTGTAAGAGGTCGGGGACGATGGGTATGGAAGTGCAGGAGGACAGGATGAAGGAAGGTAGGGGATGAAGGTATAAGGGCGGCTAGGGGTTTTAGGGTTAGGATATGCACAGTAGGTAAAAAACAATATAGGGTGTATATATATATACAGATTAGAATTAGGGTTAGGGGTGATATAGGGTAAATAGTTAATGGGTATTTAGACGCATTAAGCAACAGAATAGGATTTGGTATGAAGAGTATAAATGGATCTAATAGGGTTTAATTCAAAGTGGAAGATCAATAAAATATAGGGCGGCCCAATAGACCAGATAGGAACAAAAATGAATAATTAAGAAGTAGCACATGAACAATTATAAATGAGGATAAAAAATAATACCACGCTAAGTCAGAGATGATAGACGAACAATGGAGTCAAGAAGATCAAATTAAAGGCGACAATTCAAGTAGATGAATATATTGAAAGAGAAGATCTAATACACGGTTCAAAAGAGATGAAGAGACACAAGATGAATAAATATCCCAAAAGAGAACAAAAAATCATCCAAAAATACTTAAAATGAAAAACAGTGGTTACACAGCTGCTAAGGCTGAGTTAGCAGAAGGGGTTGTTGGAGGTTTATTTTTCATTTTGCTATTTTTGTTGTTTTCCTTTGTTTCTTTCATTTATCTTGCATTATTCTTTCATGTTATCTTTCTGCATTGTATTTTCCTCACCCCTTGATCATCAATTCTTCTTCCCTTGCCTTTTGATTTTATCTTAGGTGTTGTCCTTATTTGTTCCTTCCCTGCTCATGTTCTCTTTGATTCCGGGGCAACTCATTCCTCCGTCTCTTCCCGCTTCGTGGCTCGGCATCAGTTGGAGTGCAGCAGTATGTCAGAGACTTAGAACATTGTTACAGGTGGCGGTGTTTTTGTTTGTTCCCGGGAGTGTAGGCAGAATCCCGTGGTTATTGGTGGCACAGATTTCAAGGCCGACCTGATTGTGATTGGGAATTTAGGATTCGACGTTATTCTCGGTATGGATTGGTTAGGTGAGTCCCATGCCATTATTGACTGCCGTGCTAAGAAAGTTATTTTCTAAATCCCAGGTCACGCAGAGTTTGAATTCCATGCCGGGGAGACACCCCTTGGCTGAGCAAAGACTGCAATTGATCAGGAGGTTTGTGCGATGGAATTGCACTCAGGCTGTGAGGCTGCGCCTCTAGTAGTGCGGGAATTCCTGGATGTCTTTCCAGAGGAGTTGCCTGGCTTACCCTCTGATAGGTATGTGGAGTTCAGTATTGAAGTTCAGCCTGGTATAGCGCCGATAACGAAGAGTCCCTACAGGATGGCATCGATTGGGTTAGCAAAGCTTAAGGTGCAGATTCAGGAGTTGCTTGATTTGGGGTTCATCAGACCCAGTGTTTCGTCGTGGGGTGCTCCAGTTCTTTTTGTTAACAAGAAGGTTGGTAGTCGTCGACTGTGCATTGATTATCTTGGATCTTCGTTCTGGGTATCATCAGGTCAAGGTGAAGGCGATTAATATGCAGACAACTGTATTTAGGTCCAGATAAAGGCACTATGAGTATCTTTTGATGCCGTTTGGGGTCACGAATGCGCCAGCTATATTTATGAGTCTGTATAGGGACCTTTCCTCGTTCCTGGATAGATTTGTGGTGGTCTTCATTGACGACATTCTGGTGTATTCTCGGAATCGGGAGGATCATGCTAAGCATCTTAGGTTTTCTGCAGATCTTGAGGGAGAACCAGCTCTACGGAAAACTTAGCAAGTGTGAGTTTTGGCTCGATAAAGTTACCTTCTTGGGGCACATTATCTCGGGCGATGGTATCTCAGTGGATCCGTCCAATGTTGAAGCTGTGAAGGATTGGTCAGTTCCCAAGTTAGTTTCAGAGGTGAGGAATTTCCTTGGTCTAGCTGGCTATTATCGGAAATTCGTTCAAGATTTTCTGAAGATAGTAGGACCATTGACTAAGCTGATAGGGAAGGATCAGAAGTTTTGTTTGTCTGAGGCTTGCAGTAAGGCTTCTGCTGAGTTGAAGAACAGGTTGACGTCAGCGCCAGTATTGACTATTCCAGATGGTTCAGGCGGATTTGTAGTTCACTGTGATGCTTTGGGCAAGGTTCTTGGAGCAGTTCTGATGCAGAAGGGTTGAGTTATCGCTTATGCATCGAGGCAGTTGAGGCCGCATGAGAGTAACTATCCGACTCATGATATGGAGTTAGCGGTAGTGATCTTTGCTTTGAAGCTGTGGAGACACTATTTACTTGGACACCGAGTTGAGATCTTTACCGACCATAAAAGTCTCAAGTATGTCTTCACCCAAAAGGAATTGAACATGAGGCAAAGGTGTTAGTTGGAACTTATGTCCAATTATGACATCAGTTTGCAATACCATCCAGGTAGAGTGAACATAGTGCCAGATGTTTTGAGCAGGAGACCGACAACTACGTTCCTAACTTAGCAGAGAGATTTGGTTGAGCAGATGCCAAGGATGGAGTTGGATGTGTTGTTGCCGAGTTCCGATCAGAGTTGTTTGGCGCATGTGTTCAATCTTGCTTGTTCGCTTGTTCGTTGAGTTCTTGCCCGGGATCCGTTCCCGTTATTCTCGTCTCCTCATCGTTTCTGTCGTCAATTTCAAGGCAAGTAACTTGTATACTTTTCTGTTGCATATACAAGTACTAAATACCGCCTGTAGTGTAGTTGTTTCAAAATCTATTCTCATGAAAACCCTGTTAGATCTTGTCCATATGTGTCAATTTTCTCGTAGTTGTCTCATTACACAGACGACATGAAATTTAGAATTAGATCTAATTAATTCCTATTGCATAAATGTATGTTGGTTGTGAACAATAATATGATGTGTGAATCTCGCATGCTTGACGTGTACTAGTAGTTTATCCTGTTGTAGATCTGTTAAATACACTATACCATGTTACTTGGACATCTAGTATACCCTATTTCACATTTTGTTATGATTTGGATGTGTTTCATTTGATCTAGTTAATTTTATGCATGAAGAATAATTCTGTCCTTGTTATTACCCCGTTTTTGTTCAGTATTTTAGACCCTATTAAGGTCAGTATATGAAAATTATTTGTGAATATGAATTATAGAGAATTCTGTGTACTTTCCAGAATTTCTAACAGATCTCAGTTTCGATTTGTGAGTGGCAAGTTATTGTTGTTTTACTACAGATGTGTAGAAAATTCCAGATTCTGTTTTATATGAATTCTGTATGGTTATTTATTTTTATACTAATGTTAAAAGTAATATTTTGATCAAATATTTTTCTGAGTACAACTAGACTTGATTGGAATTAACCCTTAATTTTTGTGGATTTGATTGATTAATTTTATATACTATTCTATGCTTGCAAACAACTAGTATACATGCAGAATTTTCATGTTGTTCAGTAGAGAACCTTAATTTCGAACTGATTCTATTTGCTGTTTATAAAAACTTTGTGAATATGAAATATAGCCTAATGTATCTATATTATCACCCTTTTGACAGATCTAGATTTTGATTAATATTTTGTAATCTATTGCTGTTTTAGTACTGCTGTGTTTATGATTTCAGATTTACAAATCTGCTGTATTTTGTTGTTTTCTTATTTTATTTGACTATACTATCTATGTTGGAAAATTATGAAACTTTTTTTTATGATACAAAACATACTGGGGGATACCCCAAATTTTTCTTGGATTTAATCATTTAGTTTTTATGCCGTTTTCCTATTTATGAATACAAACTTTTGATTTGTGGCTAAACATGTTTTCTGGATACAATTTTTTTTTTGAGTCCTGTTTTTGTGAAATACCATATGACTTATATATATATGCTCGATTCGGCCAAGAGTCTATTTTTCAGATTTTCAGACGAATCCAGATTAGCATATTTATGGCAACGGAAATCCAAGATTTAATGCAGTACTGTCTTACTGTCCTGAACTAGAATTTTTGTTGTCCTAATATTTTATGAGTTATCTTTCACCTGTACATGTTTATCTTCCAACCTAAACCTGTTACTTGTATATACCATGTTATTCTTGCCATGTTTTGCACACATATATGCCTGTGTGATAATAATAAAAAATAATTAAGCCAGAGTTAAGGGAAAAATCTAGTAGTGGAAAATATAGAAATGTGTACTTGAAAGGGGGCCTGTGTTTCTCACCTGATTATCTATTATTTGTTACGTGTTTCATAACTACATGATACATTATCTGTTATCTGATTACCTCACGGCACATTTCCCTATAGGAAGGTGTACTCAGAAGAGAACCCGCAGGTTCTATCAGTTTGTATTTGTATCTGTTATCTGTTTATCAGATACCTGAGTGCACGACCCTATGCAGTCCACTACGAAAACTAACTGCAAACTTGTATGAATGTAGCAACCATGTATTAAATGGATGGGACGCATGAAGTTCTACCTAGATAGAATTAAATACAAGATTTGACATAACATGAAACCTGTTACATGCTACCTGACATCTGTTATCTGTTTATCTATTTGCATGACAACTGACATCTGTTATTTGTTTACTTATTTGCATGATACTTGACATCTGTTACATATTGCATGTACCTATTAGCACACCATGTTACTTGATTCTGTTTTCTGATTCATGTTAGACATCCTGTTTTGCTGTCATATCTATTCCATGCTATGTTTATTTTCGCTGTTACTCTATACTTGTCTATCTTTTCTGTACTTGTTGCCTACACTACAAGCAGCCCGTAACTTGCATTGACGGGAATTTTGTTTCTTTTTTCTCTTCCTGTCGTTTGTTAAATTGCAGATTTTGGTGATCAGCTGCCCGATGGAGTAGGTGATCGGAGATTCTAGTTGCTGGAGTTCTTGCTATATTTATTTTCCTGTTATTCTTGAATAAATGTATTTGCTACATGAATTTTGTATTGGGCAGTTTGACCCAGAATTTTTGACTTGTCCAGATTTGATTTATTTGAGATTTATTAAATTTTTATTTCAAGTAAATTCTGTTGGTATATTAATTGATTCATGCATGCGTGGTTGATTTCTCCTTGTTTACTTCTTGTTATTTCTGTGAAATGTTGTAAAGATCCTAACAGCTTATGGATGATAAAAATCATTCGCTGGACTTAGTCACATATCCGTATTCTGCTTTCTCTTTTTGGGAAGTGAAACTTGAAATCGCCACTCAAGTGCTTCCAAAACAAACCGGACAAGTGTGGAGTTCATTCATGGTTCATAAGGTCTCTCTAGCTACTCGCCTCTGAGCAAGTATGCGGAGTGCGGCTCACCATTCGAATGCTCCAAAACTCGTTGTCACCTTGTTCAGAGTCCATTCGTGGTTCACAAGGCCGCTCTAGCCTCTTGCCCCCGAGCAAGTATGCGGATTCTGGCTCGTCACTCGAGTGCTCAACCCAGACAAGTGTGGAGCCCATTCATGGTTCATAGGGTACCTCTAGTGACTTGCCCCCAAGCAAGTATGCGGAGCGCGGCTCACAATTCAAATGCTTTCAAAACTTGTCGTCACCTTATTTGTAGTCCATTCGTGGTTCACAGAGCCGCTCTAGCTTCTTGCCCCCGAGCAAGTACTGCCTTGTCCAACTTCTTAGTGGTCTTCACCGCTTGCTCTCGCCCTATCGGTCGCTGCCTTTAACTCTTTCTCTTGCTCTACCACATTCTTCAGCAAGTGGCTAAAATTGCAAGTAATCTGCGAGAATAGAGTGATTCGAAGTCGTAAAGAAGAAAATTACTGTTGTTTCAAAAATACTAATACAGTAAGCAAATTATAAAGACGTACCGACATATTGGCCCTAGAGATCTCCAAAGCCGAATCACCAATAGACCCCACAGCTAGCACAACCCTATCATTGGGGGTCGAGAGATGATGGATCGGCTGCATTTAACTCACAGAATCCCCAAGGAAGCTGCCGTACCTCTTGACCTGCTAATCCGGGATGAGTATCTATTTCAGCTCATCTGTGAGAATCACGTCAGCCTCTGTAGTAAGAGGAGGAGCCTCGAGCGCGAGAGTGGATAATCCACTGGCGGCAAAGGTAGCCGAGGAAGCGGGTGGAGACCCTAAGTCCTCCCCCGAAGAAACGCTTGTCGGCCCTTTCGTGCCCTTCGATGGCACAGGCCTAGTAACCGTCCTCATCCTCTTCTCCTCTTCAGGGGCATTGCTGCTCACCCCTGAGTGTTTAGCAATAATCGCATCAAAATCCATGCCGACCGCCCCTGCTAAACAAAACACCAAATGTTTAGAGAAGAAAAAAGAGAGAAGAGATAACTACAAGAGCAGAAGTAAAATGCAATGAAAATACAGATGCATACTAGAGTTGATCGGATTGAGACCCCCCCTACCCCCACGTAGAGAAACTCCTTGATCACCTCCCTCCAACTGAAAGCTGGCCGATCTAAAGAACCCTAACCATGTCCTCCTCCTCGGGGCTTAGAATCGGATCAACTCTCGCTCTCTTCAGCACTGACTCACTCCAAGCCATAGGAATCCCCCACGGCTTGCGATTGCGAACGATAAATTACTTCTCCCTTCAATACTTGATCGAATCAGGATTGTCAATCAACTTCACCCCTAGTAGTGAGATAGAATCTGAACTCAAACCTGTTCTTCTGGTGGAACTTGTAGAGCATCCTCAACACACTTAGTCGTGGCTTGAACCCCGCTGCCTGACAATGCAACACAAAGCTATTGACATGCCTCAACATGTTTGGCATATACTGAATGGGACTAAGAGCATACCACCTCACGACTTCTCTCACGAACGGATGAAGGGGGAAACGGAGCCCAGCATGAAAAGCATTAAACGAGAAGAAGCATAGATCATGAGAGATCGATGAACAAGCTCTAACCCCTGGGCCTGGAACACTAGATTGAACTCCCTCGGTATCATGAAGCACTCCTGTATGCTACCAAAGTATGCCTCCATTAGCATCGAAGACACGTCATCCACCTCCGAATGCCAACAATGCTCATTCTCCTCATATAATGGCAGCATCCCATGCTTAACTTGCCTGAATGAATTAGCAGGGTAATCTCGGATGCCACCAAGATGAGACACTGGGCACGAAAATCTGCCTTATTCTCCCATTCTTCTATCTCTCTCTCAAATCGTCTCTACAATAACTGAAGGCAACTCCGCTACACCCTTCACCTTATCCGCTCTAGAAGGTGGAACCGACGATTGCTCTCCAACACGAGTAGAAGGAGAGGTCTTATCACCCGAAGAAACCCTAGACATCTTTATATATATATATATATATATATATATATATATATATATATATATATATATATATTACCTTGATGTGACAAATACGGTCGAAAAAGTTCACCGGAGCAAGGGATCGACTGTTGGAGCTCTATCAAAATGAAAACCACATTGGAAAGAAAATTTTTGAGGATAAGAGAATGATGATGGAGTGGAGGGGGGTGGTTATAGAAGAATGGAGATAACGGTTGGGCTTCCGAGGCAATTGGGCCCCCAACAATTGGGAAGCCCAACAGTCGGGAAAGCCAAACGATGAAACCATTGACCAGTCAATAGTCAACATGTGCCACATCACCAGTCGAGAAGTTTGGAGGTGCACGCCGAGCAAACGTGCTCCCGATCGAAAATGAAGCAAACTCTGCTGACCAGTCAACGGTCAATGGGACACGTGGCGCGCAGCTGAAGCATCGAAGCAGTTCAGAGTCTGCGTGCCGAGCAAACATGCCCCCGATCGAAAACAGAGAAAAAATTCACCGACCGATCGATGGTTAATGTTCAACAGGACATGTTGTGCACAGCCAAAGCATTAAAGCAGTTCGGAGGCGCACACCGAGCAAACGTACCCCCGATCGAAAATGGAGCAAAACTCTGCCTACCGATAAACAGTCAACGGTCAACGGTCAACGGGACATGTGGTGTATAGCCGAAGCATCAAAGCAGTTCGGAGGTGCACGCAAAGCAAACGTGCCCCGAATCGTAAATGCAGCAAAACTCCGCTAACCGGTAAATGTCAACGGGACGTGGCGAGCAGCCGAAGCATCAAAGCAGTTTGGAGGTGCGCACCTAGCAAACGTGCCCCAATCGAAAGTGGAGCAAACCCCACTGACCGGTCAATCTTCAAAGAACACGTGGCATGTAGCTGAAGCATCAAAGTAGTTCGAAAGTGCGCGCCGAACAAATGCTCCCCCAATCGAAATTGGATCTAAATTTCGTTAACCGGTCAACCGTCAACGGACACGTGTCAACTAGCCAAAGCATCAAAGTGGTTTTTGTGACACGCGCCAAACAAACGCGCCCCCAACCTAGTTTGCAGTGTTTTTGCAATGACTGGTCAACGAGCCACAGCCACTCAATTTTCATTTTCGCGTCGCACCAAGATCTATGCTCTAGATTTTGCCACGACATCAGGTATTTGATTAATTCCTTTATTTACGTATTAAATCGAATTATTTATTTAAAAATTCTGAAGAAAATAATTAAAAATTATAAAAATAATTATTAATTTGAAAAAAATATTTTTCGGTTTCGAATATATAATTATTAATTTAGAATAATTAATTTTTTTGAAAATTAATTATTAAAATTCGAAAATTGAATAAAAAATTTGAAAAATGATTAAAATTGGAAGAAATTCAAAAAAATCTGGAAAAATCACAACAAATCCAAAAAATTCTAAAAATACTTTTTTTAGGATTTTACAAGCTCAAAATAACATCGTTACACCTAGAGCAAGATTCAAACGTCCTCGAAAACACTGATATGTTCTGTAAACCTTTAAAAATGGGCGAACTACTCCTCAAAGGCTGTGAAACTCAATCTTCAGGAGTCGGGGGCTTGTGATAAGGGTAAAAGTAGAACCAAATCAGGAACATCAAGCCGGTCATGAATCTTAAAGCTCTCAGGGGTAAAACGATAATTTCACTAGAAACGGATTCATGAACGAAAAATTGGGTGGCTCTCGAACCCAATAGCCCAAAACGGGTCTGTCTAACTTGGTTGTCATAATAGCCCAATGAGAATGAGTCCATATTATTTAAATATGATTTAAACTCATAATTATCTAGAAGAGACGGTTCAAAAATCATATCTCTTATCAAGAGAAGAGTTTTAACTCAATCTCCCAAGTCACTTGTATCTCTCCATGAAGAAGAGATAATCAATTTAATCCAAAAATACTAGGAAGTAAAGATAAATCATTATCTTGAAATTGGCCCACAAAGTAACTATAAATACCATCTACCTCCACAAGAGATATGTAATCAATATTTTGCCACAAAAATACTCTTTATATTCTTGAGTTCTGACTTGAGCATCGGAAGGTCTATCGCCAGGATCAACTCGGGTGTTTCAGACTTTTGCAGGTAAATCAGAGCGATGGTCACCATCAAAATCAAATCCAACGGTGCAAACAAGTCAGATTCAGAAGTCCACATTGGTTGAAAGGCAGTCCACAATGGTGAAAGTAAAAAAATGTCAGCTTTTTACTGTTTTTAAAGGAACTCATATCATATGTTTGCTCCAACACAGAAATTAGTACAAGGGGAAAAAATACGTGGCCTATTTCTAACCGTGCAAACTATACATAAGCAACATGTAGTCAGTCCCGTAAATTTTCCAAAAGCCAAAGGTAAAAGATGATTTTACACAATTTTATGTGACTTTGATATTCACCATTTCTATTAGCCACCAACTTACAAACCACATAAGAGCAAATAGTGACAAAGAGGAGTGGAAATGTGGTGAGAGGAGTGGAAATATTGCGAAAGAAAAGCGTGCACAAATCGCAAGTAAATCTGGAAAGTCAAATACGAAATCCAATGGCCCCACATTCAGGCAATTTTTTTGGATTTTTCAACAAAAAAATTCACAAATTTCTGCACCCTACTGCGGTAACCCCCATTCCCGATTATACGGATTTCTCTTTTTCTTTTCTCCCTATTATTGTATTTCAATTTTTCTATAAATCCTTCTATTTTTTTGAGCCTCATTGCTTTCATTTGAATATCCGATTAAATTGTTTGAACCCAGAAATTTCTACTATTACTACTATTTAATTATTTGTTTAATTATTGTGTATACACAAACCTAAATTATACTTCGTTGTATCCTATTACTAATTAGTATTTTGATTAATGCATAAAAATCCTATTCAATTCTATAATCTGTTTCTTTTCTTGTTTGATTAACCGTGTATTTTGTGAACACTGGAATTCTAATGCATTCTGTTGTATTTATTAGTATTGGGTATTTAATTAATGAGTAAAATTATATTACTATTGATTTATTTTATTTCAAAGTCCAAATTCTAACTCATATTAATCGATAGTTTTAATTTATGTTAAAGCCCATGTTTTCCCAACTACTCTACGATGATACTATTTTATTAATTGATTATTTTAGTATATGTACTAAACCCTAATCCTATTTTGTTATATCATCTCATTCTTATTATTATTATTAGTGTTGTTGTTGTTGTTGTTATTATTGTTGTTGTTACTATTATTATTATTATTAGCAGTATTATTATTATTACAGTTGTTATTGTGGTTGTTGTTGTTGTTGTTGTTGTTGTGACTTTTGGTTGATTATTAAAATCCATTTCTATTTATTAATTGTATTTGTAGTTATTTCAAATAATTTCTATATTGTAATACAAGTATATTTTGTTATAAATCCTATTTTATTTGGTTATTCTGTCCCCTATTGGATCTATAACCCAAACTCTATAGCTCTCCTATTGGATCTGAACCCAATAACCCAATATCCAAATCTACCCTATAAATACACTATTCAAACCTACCCTACCCTAACCCTAATTCACTGTGCTACCCCCTATTACCCTCAGTCGCCTAACCCCCCTTCACCCCATCCCCTATTCACTTTCCCCCCAACTCCTACTTCTCCTAGCACCATTGCCGAACCCCTCCTCCATCACCCTTGTCCCTGTCTCCTCGTCATCCCGACCACCTGCACCTCCTCGCTGCTCCTTATCGCCCAAGCCCTGCAACCACCGCCAGCACCTCAACTTGCATCCCGAAGTCGCCGAACCCATCGCTCCCCCCCATCCTGTCACCCTTCGTCCTTCCCGTCGAGCTCCACCATCCCGCTCACCGCCATTGCCACCACCGCACACCACCGTCGCCCACATCCCCTACCTCCTCATCTCCCTGTGCTGCCTCCACTGAAGCCAGTGCATCACCACCTTGCTTTCGATCTTCTTGGGGATTCCTTGCCACCGCTTGACCAACCCCCTGCGCTCTGCCATCGCAGCAGCACCATTGCAGCCAGCCTCACAGATAAGCCCTCGCCTTATGCCCACCACCGTAACCAGCACCGACACCCCTCGCCATTGCTGGGCTTGCTATTTGCTGCTT
Source organism: Hemerocallis citrina (assembly GCA_017893485.1). Classification (NCBI taxonomy): domain Eukaryota; kingdom Viridiplantae; phylum Streptophyta; class Magnoliopsida; order Asparagales; family Asphodelaceae; genus Hemerocallis; species Hemerocallis citrina. Next base: position 93,181,803 of record CM030365.1, on the reverse strand, counting down.
GATGTTCTTGCTGAGTATGCTGTTATATGGAGTTGTTGTTTGCTGCCTGCTGCTTTTGCTGATTGCTGCAGTTGTCGATCTTGCTATTGCTGCACTCACTGTGTGTCGCCTTGCACTGTGTGTTGCACGTGTCACTGCGCTGTGTTGGGTTACTTTTTCCATCGTGCTTCTTTTGCGGTGCCTCTCGCTGTGTTGCTTTGCGGGGCCATGCTGCACGTGCTTTTGGGTCGCTTTTGCTGTTGTTTTGGTCTGCATGTGTTGTTGGTTACGTGAGTTGCACGTGTCACCGTCGGGATCCTAATCCCGTTATTCTATTACATTCGTACTAATCACATAAGGCAAGTCTCTCTTGAACTAGTTTATTTTTCTTGTTCAAGAATTCTTTTGATCTCCACAAGTAGATCCTGATTGTTTATCATATTTTTGTATTGTTTGTCTTACATTGAGTATATTGAGGATTTACACGAGCTAAGCCGAGATATTCTTGACTTCGTGTCATTATCTTTGACTCGAACCCTAGTCCCTATTGCACATTGCATATGCACGTAAATTATAAATACAATCGAATCATGTTATAGAATTGAATTGATGAATTGAATCTTTCCGATTGAATTTTATTTTCATGAATTAATTGCCTTGAATATAAATTGCATCGTTAATCTTGAAAATGCATGTTAATCACCAAATAGAATTTTTGTTAATTAATTATTATGAAATTGCATGCTTGCATGATGAAATTATTGTCTATTCATGTTAATTTATTTTTAGACCTGTTGTCTACTTCTTTTTGTATCAGAATATCAAACCTGTTACTATAGTAATTTGAATGAACTTTTTAAACATGAAATGTAACTCCATGAGTCTATTTTCCAGAATATTTGACGGATTTGAGTTCCGAGTTATAATCTGCTAGATATCAGTCTTTTAGTAATGCTAGGTCTGGATTTCTAAATTCGTAATTTCATGTGTATCACCTTGATTTATTAAAAAACAGAACATGTTAACAGCAAAACTAAAATTTGAAATTAAATTAGCTGAGGCTTGATATGCTTAGGAATCACCATGAATTTTTGTGCAATTATTTGATGAGTATTCAGACCTGATACATATATGTGAACACAATTTATAACCTGCTGCCTGAGCATAAAATCTGTAAAGAACACGAATTTGAACCTAGTTTCTGTAATTTTTATATATCGTGTGTATATTTCCTGGAACCGGAAGAGAGTCTAGTTTTTAGAACATCTGATGGATCCATATTTTCTTTTCTGTAGCAGCGGGAATACCTGTTTTTGTACAGTAATGTCATACTGTCTAGATTGTATGAATTGTGTTGATTTAATATAAATGTTTCTTGCTTTGTTTGTAATGAGTAGAACTAGTCACACCTAGCATTACACAACCTGGACATCTTCTTGCATACTCACATAGGATGAAATAAAATATTAACAAGCCAGGGTATTATGGGTCGACTTGGTAGTGAACAATCAGAGATTGTACTCGGTAAAAGCCTTATTGTTTACATTGATTGAAAGGAAGGTGGAGTATCAATTACAAATTATGGATTGTTAATTATTGTTATCGATGCCGAGTACACGATCTGTAGAGTTCACCATCACAGTCTAAAACGTTCACTTGTTTACATGCACCAAACCTGTAGAATGGGACGTAGTAGTATGTGCATTCAAGAGTATACTATGCATAAATGAGATGGACTACAGCCTTGAATCTCACGTAGTGACTATTGTCTTTGTCTGAAGAAGTGCTTGATGGACTATGCCTTGAATCAGACTTCTTGAATCAGATTCAGAAAATAGCACACATAGTACGCCAGAGGTTCTTGGGTCTATCGGGTGGCGCTTTTGAATGGCCATGCGCACTTTTTCCATATTCATAAGAGTTGTCTGGGATCGCCCTGTCCCATAGTCGCGGCCTTCACGACCTCTCATATAGGTAAGTCCTCAAAGGGTTGGTGATCGGAATCAACCCTACATAATAATGTTTGGACCTATTAAGAGTTTAGAACTCATCCTAACCAGATCACACAGGAACACTATCACCATAGGGATGGGATATCATTTTACAACCTCGTACAGCCACCTGGGCATTAATTTATGAGAATTTAATCTCTGAGTCAGTGTTCCATAATAGTCACCGAAGTCCAGCTTGTTTCTACCCATTGAACCTGCTTCTTGGGATCTCCAGTCAGACTCGGTTGGGTTGCCACTGCTGGTGACTTACTTATGGGCTTAACCCCATCCCCCTCGATGATTCTAGGATCAATGTCCTAGACAGACCCTTTGTCAAGTGGTCTGCAAGGTTCTTTTCTGACTTTATATAGTCAAGAACCACATATTTGCCTAATAGGCTCTTGATTGACTTGAAGCGCAGCTGAAGGTGCCTGTTCATCTTAGCATTCATTCCTAGAATCAGGTTGGCTTCACCTAGGTCTTTCATATCAACATGCTAGATAACGATATATAGATTAATTGAATGTCTTTGCCTAAATCAATGATGTTATCCATGCTAGATTTAAAATTGTCATCGTTATCATTTGCCAAACAAGTATGTAGCTTATATATATTTAAATGAGTATATTATTTAAATATATATATAAGCTACATTTGGATTATTCGCACGTGCAAATGACATGACGTTATCCATATTTGTGTTGACCAAGGAGGTTTGTTTTTCTGATGTTTGTTATTGGATGCCACATCCTAATCATGGACTAGGGATTATTGTGACTTATAAAACTATAGCTATGATGGTTTTAGGCTCGGTAATCACTTAGTTGTAGCTCAGATGGAAGAAAAAAAAATTGGAAAGATGTTAGGTTTTCATATTTATACTAAGTGAAATTATGCCGATTTCAATACATTACTAGAGTGACATATAAGACAGTGCATACTTAACAACACGTGCTTATCCCCATTCGTCTCAACATATTTATTTATTGTCTATTGTTGAGTCTACACTACAAGTTACCAGTTGGTCTAAGTGACCAGATAGGTTAATAAAATGAATAATAACCCTTACTTGACATTTCATGCTTGATCCCATATACGGTCACCGATATTGATCTTGAATTGTAATTATTGATTATTTCATAATTAAACATATACCCTTGATTTTATTGCCAACCTTCGTCTTTGATTCTTGACTTTGATCCAGTACTTCATTCTTTATATACCATGCCTTTTCTTGTTCTCTGTTTTCCACTACTTGCTGTCCATGACTTACTCTAAGGACATTACTTTCTCTATTTGTAGATCACAAATTTACAAGTATTGAATGAGTTATACCAAAAGGAATTGGTGAGCAACGATTTAAGAAAATGGAGCCCAAGAATTAACTGCTTGAATTATCTTTGTGCTAATTTCCCTTTGAACATTGTTATTGATATTGTACTTTGTTTTGGGCTTTTAAGACCCGGTATTTGTTTTATCCCAGATGTTGGATATTATGTTTTGAATTATTTCATTTATTATTGAAGTTGTTCTTTGTTTATGTGATTATATTCTCTTGCATGGTTGTGATTGTTATTCATGTTGTTAAGTTAGACTGGTACAACTTATGGATGGTGTTTACATCATTCGTTGGGCCTTCGTTACGTACTTGTATTCCTGTATTTTGGGAAGCGGGGTGTGACAACTTCCTTTAAGTATAACTAGCAGTAGGCAGCCAAAATCGCTCAGGCAACAATGCCACAAATGTGCAAAGAGGGGTCACTCTATTCACATTTGAAAAAACGATTGGTTTTGTTATGTGTGCAAGAGTTATGGCCACAGCTCTACAGCGTGCATGACGATCAAGATCATCACAAAATCAGCAACCAAAGAACCAAGCATAGTGCCTTCCCTCGACAATTCTGAATCGAGCAAAACTCAAGATAGCTCGGCTGGAGCTAGGAAGGTTGTGAGGCGACGATTACTCCGAATTTACTCTGACTTCAATGATGGTAGAGTTGGAGAGGAGATTTATGAATTGTGTTATTGTGAAGGCACAATCTAGAAATCCAAAGAGCGAAGACATTACCGAGATTTTAACTGTAGCAACTACGGCATCGTCGAACGGGGACTGAGCAGTTTAGCAAATGGCCACAAATATTTTCTCTGTTCATTGCCAAAATGAGGAGAGAGTGTTAGAGGTTGTACAACTGAAAGGATTAGAGGGTTCAGACTTCTACATCACGTTTAAGAGATGGTCTCGCAACATTGGGGCTCTAAGAGCAGATTCTCTCCCTTCAACATGGATTCGATTATATAATTTTCCATACCACTGTTGGTTCGCTCCGGTTTCCATAATTTGGTCTGAAATTTCTGCATGGTCATCAACATAAATTAAAATACAAGGCAACAAACTTGCAAAGAATATGCTAGGCTTCGAATCAGAGTTGCGAAGTTAGAGGATATCCCGTCATGGTCTTAGTAGACTTTGGGAAAGAGATTTATGAGGTTAAAGTCATTGCGGAGAAGAAGAAGAGCTTTACGTTCTGTGACAATTTTTTAAATGAGCTTGATGAGGAAGATGAACAGATGACGGAGCGAGAGGTGGAAGACAAGCATTGGCCGTTGAATTTGGTGCATGATAATCCCAAGCGTACAACAAGGACGCTGATCAAGAATAATCCTCCTCCACTTGATCAGACGCCAATGAATCAGGATCGATCATCTCATGATAGGGATGACATGGCTTTCTCATTGCTTCTTCAGCGAGTCAGGGTCAACGATGGTAGCTGATGGAACTGCGATGATTCCCAGGACCACGGATTGGTGTGCGTATCGATCATAAAAGCTTAACAGATTTAATACGTGATCTAACCCTTTATAGCGGAATCTAGGGTTCACGAATTATACCTGCGATGAGAAGAAGACGAGAGTTTCTAGCAACCTCGAGCCGTCAGCGACCCCAAGATCTTCTGCACGTATTCCTTCCTCGGGTTGGACGTCGTGTGGGCGACGGTCTACCAACCTTTCTTCTCCTTGGCTGACCTCTCTTTCTCTCCTTACGTGAATCACGAATTTAGAGAAAACTTCTTATCTCTGATAATGATATGACGGCCAGAGAATAGAGGATATATATTTAAGGCTACGGCAGGGACCATGAGGAGAAATTAGGATTAGGTCTCCTAACGAATCTGGGTATCCCGTGTTCAGCCCGAGCACACAACCCAGGCCCATTAACAATAGCTCGGTCCACTAAAGAGCTATTGTTGCACTACCTTCCTAATCCCAAATTATATTTATGGGCTCCTTTTATTATATGCTCGTTCAGCTCCCCATGTTAAGATATCGAATGTCCGTCGATCAAATTAAGTTACTGACAACTATATTAATCAACATCTTTTATCCTTAAGTAGTACCACTCAACTTTATTTGTCATGTCGGATGTAATCCACCTGCAGGGTTTACATGACAATCCTTATGAGCTCCTTATGGAGACATCATCAACCCGACGTATCGGGACATGGATACCTTTTACAATCAGCAGCCCATCATACATACAATGCTATTACCCAATTCATAGAGGTTGTTGATCCATAATGAATCTCACTCTTTTATGAGTCAAAGTAATGCACACTGCATATACATGTCTGTTATTATATCTGGATTAAGAGCATAAGCATCCATAATAACAGAGGTGTTTGTTCTCTTTTGTAGTCAGTACAAAGAGAACAACCTCAAGTGGTCCTGTTCAATACACACAAAGTGTACTAGTGTAAATGTAACGCCCCGAATCCCAAATACACTGAATTCGAGATGTTCTACAGGATCTTTTCACTTTCTTTAGTACAATTTTACAAGGAAATTCAAACTTTCACTTTACATCAGAGTTTACATCAATATTACATTTACATTGCACAGCGGAAGTAAAATTGCAACAATTAAATAAATGTACAACAACATGGTATAATCTTTAAGCATTATTCCTCTTTAACCTTTTTCATGCCATTGATCCTGCATACAACACTGTGGGTAAGTCAGTTTATTCAACCGACGATAATTATACATGGCCATCCTCTCTATGCCAGAAATAGTATAACGATTCTCATTTCTTAACAGATCACAAACTTGTTCACATTAAAAATGTAAATCAAAGGGGAAAATCTTAATGATGTCGTGTTGTGATTGTGCACTTAGTCCGTAATGCAATTAGTTAATTTACATGACACTAATGCGCACTTGTTCGGATTCTATGCATCCCATACTACATAGGTCCGAGGGCAAGCCTCTTAATCGTTCTTCATTTTTGTAGGGTTCAATCCCTCGCCATGACTTAATCTACTACTGTAATTACGGTGAGTATCCTAGATGATCTATGAGTACAAGCACGTGCACTGGACCCTGGAAGGGGAACCCCACGCCACGTCTTGACTCATCAAGCATGCATTCTGTGGCAATTCAGCCTCCTCCCTGAACACGATCCTCTTGCAGTCACCAAACATCCCACAAGCGTGGCTAAAGTCCGATCATTACTGAGTTGTGCCCACGCCATGTCTTGACTCATCAAGCATGCATTCTGTGGCTCACACACCCGCACCGTAAACTCTAGTTCTCATACTTATGTTTTCTCTCACTTTCATCACATCTCCACTATGTACTAATTATTAGAATCATGAATAAAAATCAAAGCTCTAGAGTTAGCCTCTCCACTAAACCGGACTTATTCATTTCATTCTCACATGACCAACCTTGGTCTTCTTTTCAGTTGCATTTCATTTCCATTGCCGGGGGAGACTTAGCTACTCTTTTGTTTCAATTTCCAATTCACAATTTCCTATTGAGCATTTTCAACTCATGAATTCATTTTTCATTGCCTCAGCATATCATGTTCTTACTTTCATATTTATGTAATTCTCAAATCAACCTATGATTCCTTTCATGTAAATTTTCAATTCAAAACTATGATTCATTTCATATAAATTCATGCAGCAACAAAATAGAGTTTATCAACATCAACCATAAAGTTCACAATCTTCAACATAAACTGAAATAAGATTTTCTGACATCAAAAGACACTCTGGACAGTCGACTTGGAACATTCCAGTCGACTTGTACAGTCAATTCAAGTTCTTCATAATCACTCGGGAGAGTCGACTGCTGCGTATGGCCAGTCGGCTGTCCCGCAACTTTCTATACTCAAAATGTCATTTACGTAACAGTCGACTGTCAACAAATCAGTCGTCTGTCCCGGTCTTAACAGTACATATTCATGTTCAGCTCAGTCGACTTGCTACTCGCATTAGGTTAACTGGACAGGTTCACATTTCAAATTAAGGGATTACCTTTCCATCAGTTCTTACATGCACATGCATCATGGTGTCAAATTACAATATACATATATTCATGCTTCATAAATACATAATTCCTTAACTGTTCAGTAACATCACAATCATGGAATTTCAAATAACTAATATTGTCTTTTCTTCAAGGAAGTGTTAAACATGCGTTTACACTTGTTCATAACTTTCTTGCAGAGATGAAATATTAATCTCAATTTATTACACTAGGATAGCACAATGGAAATATCTCATTCATAGAATTCTGAACCATTCATAATTTACTCAATACATCAGGTCGGCTGTTCATATTAACAGTCGACTGCACAGGCTAATCTCAGTTTTACTAATTATCCTAGTTTCTTTTCATACGTTCATGTCTCCTCCATCATATATAACATGGGGGAATATGAATTTAGCAATCATACTATCACTTCTGTTTTGCATACATGTACATTATTAAATCAGGAAATTATTCGCCTCGTACCAGTCGACTTGTACATACGACAGTCGACTGTACAGACTTATTTTGGTCTTAGTTAAAGTGTCATTACTTCATCATTCAATCACCATCATAAACATACACAAGGCAATCTAATACGTTTTAAATTTACTTTTCACAAGCATGGTAACGATCATCATAATCATGACATATTTCTACCTTAGAAGTCCTGAGAAACACCCACCTTATTGACGAAATAACCGAAATCCAGAAAAAGCTCCTTAATGTAATGCGCGGCTCCTTGCTCCTTGCTCCTTGCTCCTTGCTCCCCGCCGAAAGCTTCAGAACAGATGCTCGGCCTCCACAGAAAAGACACACACAACTCTCTCTCAAAAATACCTCTCTTATAAATATGATCTTAGTGTAAAAGAAACAATGGATGAGAGGGGGTATTTATACACAAATTTGAGTGAGATGGAGGGCTAGGATTCAGTAGATAGTTATAGGATCAAAGGCTAGGATGGACTAGGGAGTTGTAAAAACTACCCACATCCCAAATAACTACCCATGACTCACACCCACTTCTTTACCCAATCCGGCCAAGAGTGTGTGCTTATGCACGTGTACATGAAGTGCACGTGTAAGCACAAGTCACCCTAACAAAACTTGTACACACATAACAAGTCTTTTAAAAAAAAGAAAATGTTACACATTACAAGTTGTAGAAAATAAGAAAAGGGATTAAATCCATGGGCTTAAATTAATTGGGCCAAGATAATTATTTTAGAAGAAAAATAAGTAAACTAACATTTGGGCTTTAGAAAAAAATGCTTTATAGAAAACAATATTCTTACTCATCATGTTGAAAATAATAGTCAAAATATCATACGTGCACACTACGTGCGAAATAAATAGTTTTTCATAAATTAGAAAAATTAGGGTATTACAGTAAACCTATAGTCAAGATAGACTAATACCAGATTACACTACAACCTTTCCAATGGATTGTCCAAGTCCGTCCAGGTTGTGAACTATTTATATATTCCATAGGGAACTATTTAATATGATCTTCTGTGTGTCTCCTCACACCATATTATCAACCTTATAGAATATCAGATACTTGCATTAATATTATAATAAACACAATAAGCAAACATATGCCCATATGATTCTCATTCAAAAAATATAAGGAAATAAAGTTAATACAAAAGTGATGCTTTCAGTATATAACCCTAACAGTAGCTGGCCTACATCGACAGTACTAGCTTCAACGACAGAGGGCGCATAGGGCTCGATGTTTAAAGGTGCACGAAGGGAAAAGTGATGGGATGGGGTTTACAAAGTTAGCAGGGAAGAAAGCAGGAATTTTGACAACAAATTGATGGTGGGCCGCTCGATGTACAGAGTGATGGAGGTTTAGTGGATGCTGAGGTTTTGTTGTTTCCAAAAGGGAAGTGGAGGAATTTATCAGATTGGCAATGACAGCTGTGATGAGAAACAAAAATGTGGGCCTTGTTATTGGGCTTGAGAATGTGGGACTTAAGGAAGTAGTGCAAGGAAAATCATTTAATCATATAACCAGTGTAGTCAAAGGCGTAAGGCGCAAGAAATTTCAATTCCTTGTAAAAAGCCTAAGGCACAAGGCGCAATTTGAGGCGCAAGCCTCAGTTAACCGAGGTGCACTATTATTTTTTGGGATTTTTTAGATTATATAAACAAGTTAACATCATAGCAACAAAATATATCATACAATGACCATATACTTTAAAAGTAAGGTAAGGAAGATGTACTTGTTCGGTCGTTAATATTGGAAATTGCACAAACATAATACAAATATATTTACAAGTTAGTACCAATGAGAAGCAAATCTGAAAATGAAATCTAAAATGCTATAACCAGAAATGTATATTTTTTCTTAAATTTGAATTGTCGCATATTTAGTAATTAGTATCTATTTTTTAATAAATGTATATTTTTGTCTTCATGCAGATAATTGAGATTAATCAGTAATGGGAAGATTTGCGCAAGTTTATTTTCTTGCGCCAAAGAAGAAGTGATACAATGTATATTTTGTAAAACAAAAATTCTAGTGTATTTTGTAGGTGTAACCGTATAACGGTGTAAGTGTAATTTATAAGTTGTAACTAGGTTAGTTATAATTTTTGTACATTCAACAATTAAATTTTTTTTAGAATATCACAGTGCAGTATTAGTATTACATTATTACAGAGTATTACAATATTACAATTAAATATTAAATATATTGAAGTATTCAACAATTAATTATTACAGTAAGTTTCATCCAAATAGCCTAACAAAGCAGTAAAGCAAAAGTATTGCATAACTAAAAAAGGAAGATTACTATCAAAAAATAAAATGAAAAAGAAAGAATAATTTAAATAATAAAAAATAATATAAACGTAAAACCTGTCAAAAGACTCAAAACTAAAAAAGAAAGAATATTTTAAATAATAAAAAAGAAGAAAAAAATATAAAACCTGCCAAAAGACTCAAAACTTACAAAAAAAGAATAATTTAAATAATAAAGAAGGGGAAAAAACAATGTTGAGGCACACTTTTCGTTGAGGTGTGCTGAGGCGCGCGCCTCACCAGTGCTTCGAACAAGGGATGCGCTTCAACTTAGGCTTGAGGCGCACCCACCCTTTTCGCCTACGCCTTGCGCCCGAGGCACCACCGGAGGCGTGCCTTCGACATCACTGCCTATAACTGATGGGGTGATAGCTATTGAATCCGAGGTATCCAAGAAGATGCATACTTCTAAGGAAGAGGATGATAGTGAATGTGAAGGAGAGGGTCCTGGAAGTGAGTCAAATATTGTTGGTCACCATTCATATAATGAGCTTATAGGAGCTTTAGACGAAGTACGAGACGACAATCACATTTCCGATACAAACACTGATATTTTGGAAAAGCAGGGTCATGAGTTGGTAGAAGTAGGGAATTCTGGAAACAAAAGCAAGAAAATGATGGAATATCAAAGGAAGAGCAAAAGGCAGCCGGACAAATGGGGATCTCAAGGACCTGAGCGAAGTAGATTTAATCAGGGCGGTGTCAAATGCCAAAGAACCAGCATCCAGTTGTGGAGGGACTTCGATTAAAAATTTCTCAGTTTTAAATTTGTTAAGTGATGATTCCCTTATATATTATGCAAGTTTGTACGGTCTAGTCATGGGTTCCAATAGAGTCGAACAGATTCAGAATGCCCATAGGATTTGAAGTGAAACCAATTAGGGAGGTGCTTCTTTTAGAGGATTAGATGATAGATGTCACGCCCCTCTTCCCAAAAGAATACGAAATACGAGCACGTGACAAAGCCCTGCGAATGATTTTCATTTTTCATAAGCTGTAAGGATCGACTCAACAACACAACAGGAGTAGACAAGAAATATACAACCATGCATGCATAAAACAAATCTCATAATCAACAGAATTATTTGAAATTAAATACAAATCCTCAAATAAAACAAGATCTGGAAAGAAGCAAAACTCAGGGACAACATGCCCAAATACAAGTTCAAGTAGCAACAAGAAATTGATAAACTCAAAACATTAAATAAACTAAAGCATAAAATGATCCGGCCCAAGCTCAAAATACTTGGTCACTCACTCCATCAGGCAACTGAACTCCAAAACCTGTATATTTAACATTTGGAAGAAAGAGAGAAGTAAGAGACAAGATGCCCGTTAGTGCAAGCTATGGGCCACAAGTAGTACAAGCAAAAGGGTACAGGAACAAATAGAAGAAGTATAGAACAGGGAACTGGAATCAAGAACATACAACATATCATGACAGGAATGTAACAATAGAGTCCAATGGAACTAGCAAGCAAGTAAACTGAGTCAAGTAACAGGATTGTAACATGTGAACATTTAATTTGTAACAGGTATCAAATAGCATGCGAGATAGGTAACAGGTGTGTACAGGAAAAATATGTTATTCTTAAGTCTATTGTTTAATCTTATCTAATGCACCACTCATGCATCCCATATATATACCACATGGTTGTTGCATACAAACAGGTTACATTTAAGCCTAGTGGTGGATTCTATAGGATCATGTACTCAGGAATCAAGTAACAAGCAAGCAGGTTCATGAATCCATAATAATATAACAAGTTCATGAATCAAGTAATAATGAGTTCATGAATGCAATAATAATATAACAAGTTCATGAATCAAGTAATAGCGAGTTCATGAATGCAATAATAATATAACAAGTTCATGAATCGAGTACAGGTGGGAAACACGGGCCCCCTTCCGAGTACACTTACCTATATTGTCGACTACTAAGGTCTTTTCCTTAAACCCCGGCTTGTTACTTATTATAATTATCAAAAAAGGCATGAATGTGCACAAATAGGGCAAGTAAACATGATAGTAAACAGGAAACATGCTCAGGCAAGGTAGAAAACATATTTGGATGTCAAAATAACTTATAACTATCACAAACAATAAGAATTTCAATTCTGGACAGCAGGGCGTTGCTGAACCAAAACTGGAATTTCTGTTGCTAAAGAAATGCAAATCTGGGTCTGTCAGAAGTTTTAAAAACTAGACTCCCTTCCGGTTCCGATGCATATACACATGATATATAAAAGTTACAGAAACTGGGTTCAAATAAACATTTTTCACAGATTTTGTGTTCAGCCAGAATTCTTAAAGTTATGTTTGCATGCATGGATCAGGTTTGAAAGCTCATCAAATAAATACAGGGAAATTAAGGGTGATTCCCTAGCATGTCTAGTCTCAGCAAGATAAATTTTATATTATTATATTACTGATAGCATGTTCAAATTAAATTCCAAAACAAGGTGATACAGTGAAATTATGAATCTGGAAATCCAGATCCAGCAGTACTAAAACAGCAATATCTCACAACTCATAACTCGGAATTCGATTCCGTCAGATGTTCTGAAAACTAGACACATGGGGTTACAATTCATATTCAGAAACTAATTCGAAATTCTGTTATTAACAGGGACGAAATCGTCAAGAAAAATCAGGACAACAACATTCTCAGATTTCTTTTGCATGAAATGTAACACGATTATTAACTACCATGGATCTAAGTTAATGTGTGATGCAAGTCAGAGTGTAATAACTATTCAAACAGCACCCATGTCTATTCTCAACACATAAAAAGAGACAACATCAACATATACATCGTACAACCAACATTCAGAAGTCATGGTGATTCATGCATTCATGTAGCTAAATAATTAGATGTAACTCGTGTTATGTGAAATAAGTGCAATAACGAATGGTTGTGTCACACCCCGTTCTCATAACAAATATGGAATACGAGTATGTGACAAAGCCAAATGAATAATTTTCATCATTCATAAGCTGTAGGATCGACTCAGCATCATAATAAGGAATATAACAAAATATACTCAACCACACATGGAAGAATAATTTATTAATCAACAAAAATCATTTGAAGAAAATATAATTTTCCAAATAAATATAAGATCTGGATCGAAAGTAAAACTTCGGGGCAATAAGCTCATTACAAGTTATTTTCCAAATAAATATAAGATCTGGATCGAAAGTAAAACTTCGGGGCAATAAGCTCATTACAAGTTTTAAGTAGCAATAAGAATTAAATAAACTCAAATACAAAATAACTAGAGCAAGTTTTTCCAGACGAAGCCTAAAATGTTTGCTCACCAACTCTTGCAGGCAATTGATCTCCAAAACCTGTATATATATCATGTAGAAGAAAAATAGAGAACAAAAGGTAGACGTCCGTCAGTGCAAGTTATAGGCCGCAAGTAGTACAAGGAAGGGGTATGAAAAAAGTGCAAGAAAATATGAAACAAGATTTGGAATCAAGAGTATACCACATTATATGACAGGGATGCAACAAGTAGTGAAGTTGAAGAAACTAGTTAGCAAGTGAAACAAACCAAGTAACAGGATTGGGTAACAAATACAAGTAACAGGAATAGGTAACAAGTGAACATGTAATATGTATCAAGTATCAAGTAACAAGTATCAAGTAACAAGTTTTGAGTAACAAATAACATGCAATATGTAACAAGTAACATGAACGGGTAACAAAAATGTGCAAGTGAACATGTTAAACTTAAGTTTGTTGTTTAATTCTATCTATGTAGCACTTCATGCGTCCCAATTATTTACCGCATGCTTGCCTACTTACGAACAAGTTACGTTTAGGATTAGTGGTGGATTTTATAGGGCCGTGTACTCAGATCTTGTAGGAAATATGAGCATGTGGTCAAACCATGGGCACTAGAGATGGCCCCCGCAGGCACTAGAGGTAGCCCCCGTCAACTCCCGACGTGACACTTAGTTCTACGTGGCACTTAGTTCCATCGGATTGCAAACACATATCATGTAATCATATAATAGGCACTAGAGGTAACCCCCGCAGGCACTAGAGGTGGCCCCTGTCAACCCCCGACGTGGCACTTAGTTTTACGTGCAACTTAGTTCTATTTGATTGCAAACACATATCATGTAATCATATAATGGGCACTAGATGTAACTCCCGCAAGCACTAGAGGTGCCCCCCGTCAACCCCCGACGTGGCACTTAGTTCTACGTGGCACTTAGTACCATTTAACTTGAAAATTATGGGAAAACACGAGCCCCCTTCTGAGTACACTTACCTATATTGTCCATTACTATGGTCTTTTCCTTAAATCCCGGCTTGTTATTTATTATTATTATCAAACAGGAATGAAAGTGTGCAAAACAGAGCAAGTAAAAATGATCAAGAATAGGGAACAAGTTTAGGCCTAGGTACCAAGCATATTCGAGTATCAAACAAATTATAATTATAAAAAACGACGAGAATTCCAATTCTGGACAACAATACATTAATGCAACAAAACTAAGATTCCCACCACCACAGGAATATAAATATGGATCCTTCAGAAAATCTAGATACTAGACTCTCTACCGAATCCAGCACATATAAACAAGATACGTGAAAGCTGTAGCAACTGGTGTCAAAACAGCAAATTACACAGGATTTGTGTTTAGCCAGAATTTATAAAATTGTGTTTAGAAACATGAAACAGGTCTGAAACTTCATCAATTAATTTTAGGAAAATTAGGGAAGGTTCTTTAGTGTGTCTGGTCTCAAATTTCAAGTCATTATCTTACAGGTAGCTCAGTTAACTTAATTTCTGAAACAAAGTGACGCAGCAAATTTATGAATCTAAAATATCAGACACATCAGCACTATAACAGTGATAATTCATAAACTATTATTCGGAATTCAATTTCATCAAATAGGTAGTAACCATACATCTGGGGCTACATTTCATGTTGAGAACTCAAGTCCAGATTCTGAGATTATCATGGTCGAAACAGCAGGCAAAAATAGGAACAGAAACATAAGTGGATTCTTTTATTCGAAAAGTGTCATAATTGATAATTATTATGAGTCTAGATTAGTGTGTGATACAAATCAGGGATTCACAAGCATCAAATCAGTGCTTATGGCTATTCTCAACTCAAAATGGAGGAAAATCAACACATGCATCATACAAACATATATCTACAAGTCAAGGTGATTCTTAATTCCATGTGTTCAAACAGTTAAATAATAAATAGATCTAATTAGTTGTGAAACGAATATATCAATGAATGATTGTGACTCTTATGATCATGGAATTGATAAAGACGTAAACAAATAAAATGAGATCATCAATGATAAGCCAAAGGTGAGTCACAACTACAATCTACTTGCGGTATAATCTAATAAAAGCTTGTACTAGATTGGATGAGGACATTGATCGTCGTTCAAGATCGGATGGATCCGATCTGCGTGGATCTTGATGGCAATCAAGATCAAGGAAATCGACGGCTAAGATCACTCTGATCTGATGATCAAGATGATCAGAGAATCGGACGGTCCAGATCTACTCACTGATGATGAAGATGATGATGGTCCAAATATTGATCAGATCGGATAGTCAGGATCTGATCTGATGCTGAAGAAGATGATCAGGATGATAATCACGATCTTGATGAAGGATCAGACAGCCAGGATTTGACCTGATGGAACTCGATGATGAAAAAACACAATCACAGGAGGATCGGACGGTTGAGATTCAAAAATCAATCTCCTCCTCCTCCGATGCAGGCTATGCACTAGGAAAAGTGGTCGACGGTGCACAGGGCTTCGACAGCGGCTACGGTGGTGCTGCGGCGGCAACGTCGAGGACCTCGACTGGGGAGCAGTCGACGGAGGGCGATGACAGCGATGGGGGTGGCGACGAGGCTTTGTTTTGGAGAGGAACAGGGGAAGCAATGTGGGTGAGGCAATGACGAATGCTCGGGGCTTCGACAATGGTGAGGTGACGGAGGGGATGCAATGGTAAGGGATGATGACGAGGAGGAGACAGGGCGATGGGTAATGGGTTTCGGGAGAGAGGTGGGTTCGGAAGTGAGGAAGACGATGGGTCGACTGAGGGTGGTGCAGGCGAGGCTTGCGGGGATGAGGATGACGAAGTTGTGAAGATGGGTTGAGGGGGGGATGATCGAGAGATGAAGATGCGGGAGGTAGGGGATGGATGAACAGTGGCTATGTATGGGGTTGAACAGTGGAGTAGGGTTAGGGTTAGGGTAGGTTAGGGTTTTAAATAGTTAGGGTTATTGGGTTTGGGTTATTGGATAGCGGGTTTGAATAGGATCCAAAAGAAGATTGAGTCAAAAATCACTATAATTAGGCTATATGAATTAGATGGGTTGAATCAGCCAATTCCCTATGAAGAAAAACAATCTAGAGCTGATAAGAACAATGTAATTGAAGTAGATTGGGCACAAAATTGAGTCGAAACAAAATAAATGACTTTTATCAGAACTAGAAACAAAATACAGGATTTTGAATTGATAAATAAAGTACAATGAAAAGAAATACCGCAAAAAAATACAAATACAGGGAACAAGGGTTACAATCCTACCCACCAAACATGCAGAATTTCGTCCTCGAAATTCGGACAAGTGGTACATAGGGCAACCCCAAAAGAAAAGAAAAACAAGGAGACTACTCGAACAAATAGGGAAACCTCATCTGGATCTCCTCCTCCAATTTCCAAGTTAACTCACCCAGCGAGTGAGGATTCCAAGAAACCCGAACCAGCTTGATAACCTTGTTCTTCATCATTTTCTCATGCCTGTCCAAGATAGCAACTGGCAGAATCTCACAAAACAGATCCGGCTACACAGATAACTCTGAATAGTCGGTCACATGGCTCTCATCCTTGATGTACCTCCTAAGTTGGGAGACATGAAAGACATCATGCGTCCCAGATAAAGCCGGCGGCAATGCAAGTTGATAGACCACCTTGCCTACTCGTTCCATAATATCGAACAGCCCGATGAACCTGGGACTTAGCTTGCCTCCATCTCCAAACCGAATAACGCCTCTCCACAGCGATACCTTAAGGAATACATGATCTCCCACTATAAACTCCAGGGGCCTTCTGTGGACATCCGCCCATTTCCTCTGCCTGTCCTGTGCTGCGAGAAGATGCTTTCTGATCTGAGCCACTGCATCGAAAGTCCCGGTGATCAACTCTGGTCCCAACAACTTCCTTTCACCAATGTCATCCCAGCACACTAGTGACCTACACTTCCAAACATATAGTGCCTCGTACGGTGCAGCTTTAAGACTGGCCTGATAGCTGTTATTGTACGAAAACTCTGCCAAGTGCAGGTGATTCTCCCAAAACCCTCCAAACTGTAGCACACAGGACCTCAACATGTCCTCTAATGTATGAATGGTCCTTTCTGACTGCCCGTAAGTCTGGAGATGGAAAGTTGTACTGTACTTCAGTTTGCTCCCAAGACTTCTCTGAAGGCTCTCTCAAAACTGAGATATGAACCTGGTATTCCTGTCGGATACAATGCGGACCGGAACACCATGAATCCTGACAATCTCTTGCATGTACTTCTCTACGAGACTCTCAGTAGACTGACCAATTCTGAAGGGGATGAAGTGAGCACTCTCGTCAGCCTGCCCATAATCACCCAAATGGCATTGTGACCCTTGGGACTTCTCGGCAAGGCGGTCACAAGATCCATCGTGATGTGCTCCCACTTCCACTCCGGAATGGGAAGAGGTTGAAGAAGCCCAGAGGTTCTCTGATGTTCTGCCTTCATCTGCTGACAGATCAAGCACCGAGACACAAATCTTTCTATGGCCCTCTTCATACCATGCCACCATAAATGAAACTTCAAATCCCGATACATCTTAGTACCGCAGGGATGAATAGAGTAGGACGATTAGTGAGCTTCCTCGAGCAATTTCTGCCTGACTTCACCCTTTGGGACACACAACCTAGCCCCAAAGTGAAGCGATCCATCTGAGTGAATAACCATATCGGTCATTGTACCTGCCTCAACTTCGGCTCTGAATCCCTACAACTGCTCATCACTTGCCTGTGCTTCTTTAATCTACTCTACCAGAGACGACTGCAACTGAAGCATCATACAAATCCGGTCAGTGCTCGGCAAAATCACATTCAAGTCCAACCCTCTCATCTTCTCAATAAGCTCCTTCTGCTTAGTCAGGAATATGGCGCCTGGTCTCCTGCTCAATGCATCTGGCACTAGGTTCCCCTTACTGGGGTGATAATGTAACTGATATCATAGTCGGCCATTAACTCCAATCGGCGCCTATGTCTCATGTTCAACTCCTTCTAGGTGAAGACATACATGAGACTTTTGTGGTCATTTAAAGATTTACACTCGGTCTCCAAGTAAATAGTGTCTCCCCGGCTTCAAAGCAAAGATCACCATTGCCAAATCCAAATCATGAGTAGGGTAGTTCTTCTCGTGTGGCCTCAACTTTCTGGAAGCATAAGCAACAACTCGGCCCTTCTACATCAACACTGCACCTAGAACTCTGCCTGAAGCATCGCAGTGAATCACGAAATCACCCAAACCATCTGGTATAGTCAACACTGGCGCTAATGTCAACCTACTCTTCAACTCTGCAAAAGCTTCACTACAAGCCCCATCCCAAGCAAACTTCTGATCCTTCCCTGTCAGTTTAGTCAACGGCCAAGCAATCTTCGAGAAGTCTTGGACAAATTTTCAATAATACCCTGCTAGCTCGAGAAAACTTCTCACATCTGGAACTGACTTAGGCACTGGCCAATCTTTCACTGCAGCAATCTTGGACGGATCAACAGAGATTCCCTCACTCGAGATAATATGCCCCAAGAATGTGACTCGTTCAAGCTAGAATTCACACTTGTTGAGTTTCCCTTGGAGATGATTCTCCCTCAGAGTCTGCAAGATCAACCTCAGATGCTCAGTGTAACCCCTGTTTTCCCAAAATTGTATTTTTCGTGTATTTTCTGTATTCAAAATTCTTGGAAATTATTTTTTTTCCTAAACCCAATTACCCTAAAACCCATTACCCTTTTAACTCACCCAAAACCCATTAATACCTATCCCTACCCGTTTATCCACTTAACTACCCTACCCAAAACCCATTATCTTTCACCCCTAACCGTTAATACCTATCAGCCTAAACCCATTGATATTACCCTATACCCGGTTGCTCCAAAAGCCCAACCCGGATTGCAAATGACAGCCTAAACCCTAAAACCCTCCTACTATATATATACCCAACTATATTATACCTCTTCATCTTCCTATATGCTCCTTCAGCCATCATCATCCCTGTCCTCATCCTATTTCCCCTAATCCACCTCGTCTCCCTCCTTCCCTTCTCTTCTCCCCACCAGCCTGCAGCGACGCCATCGACTGCAGTCAACAGCGCGCCTCCCCCATTCTCATCCACCCTTCCTGCTCGCGACTGCCCTTTAACTGCAGCATCCCCGCACCTCTGTGCCACCCTGCCAGTCGCCTCTGGCACCTCCTGGTCCCTTGCAGTGCAGTGCCGCCTGTGCTGGCCTTCCCTTTTGGCGTCGCGACCAGCAACAGCAAGGGCAGTGCCATCTCGAGTGCCACCCTGCAGTGCGCCTCGCCTCAGCCGATGCCAGAGCTAGCCCCCTCCGGTCTGCCCTCCCGATGTCGGAAGTCCCCGCTGCACCGTTTCCCACCATCTGCCTCCAAGCCAGCTAGTGCAGCCCCTAGGTGGATGCTGCATGATTAGGTGTGCTGTTTTGGATCATGGGTTTTGATCAAGTGGATCGTAGGCCGTTGATCACCATCTTGATGATCACTTTGATTGTGGACCGTCGGATCTTCACGATCTCATCTTGATCTTCTTGATCATGGTTTAATCTTGGCCGTCCGTGGGATTTTGGTCATCATCTTTGATTATGGACCGTTGGATCGCATTATCGTCATCTTGGAGTTCTTTGATTGCTTGATTGAATGTGGACCATCGATCTTCTCTTGATCATCTGATTAGATCCTAGCCATCCAATCTCTTCTTGATTGTCATGATCATGATGATCATCAACTTCCTTTGATCACAGCCGTTCGATCGATCGATCTTGATCTTCATCATTATCTTCATCATCAACAGATCTGACCATCCGATCTGATCTGATGATCTTGATCTTGATCTTCGATCTCAGTCGTCCAATTTTGTGATCGTGTGTTCATGATTGGTTCGTGATCCGTTGATTATGTTTGTACCGGGATCCGTTCCCGTTATTCTTGTTCTTACTCTGTTCTTGTCGTCATCTCTTAGGCAAGTAACTTGTACTCAAATTCTTTTGTATGATACAATTCAAAAATACCGCTTGTAGTGTAGTTGGGTTCTAGAGACAATTCGTGTGTGAAACCCCTTGTTGATATTGTCTCTATAGTGTTTTGACCATAGTTGACTCACGACACAAAATTTAACATGAAACAACCTAGGTTTTGCCCGTTCTTGATATGATGTATATGTGAAATAATTATGAAAACTCGTGTGCTTGTGAGACCCATGTGAGATACTTATTGTGGACATGTTATATACCTTATTTCATGTTGTTTGGACACTTGGTAGACTCGATTTCATGTTTGGTTATGTTTGGATCAAGTTTCGTTGAATCTATGTTGATTTCGGTTTTTGAGGAAATTCTGTGTTTTGCTGATATTCTGTCTAGATCCGTAATTTAGACCATATTAAGGTCAGAATCTTAATTTCAGTATAAAACATGAGTTGTAGAGAAATTCGTCTGCTTTCCAACCCTTCTGGCCTTGGTCGATTTTGTTTTCGTATGTGTGAGATATGACTGTTTTACTACAGAGGTGTAGGTCTTTTCCAGATTTCATTTCTTGGTATTTTTTAGGACTAAATTATTTTGATTCTTGTGCTACCCATATTATTTTGATATAAAACTTTAGTCAGTTTTTCTATATCTATTTAGGGATTATCCAGAATTTTGGCGGATTTTATTGATGAGTTTTATATGTCGTTTCATACTTGTTTATAAAGACTGTACTTGCTGTATTTTGCTCGTTGTATGAAAAATGCTTGTAAAATATGAAAGTTAATATATTTTGTCTATTTTCATCTCCCTTTGGCAGATTTGGATTTCGTTTCACTGGTTGCGAGATATTATAGTTTTCGTACAGCAGTGTTGGGAATTCCAGATTTGCCAAACTATCGTTTCTTGATATTTTCTGATTTTTGATGACTGATCTAATTTTACTAGAAAATTATGAAACTTTATATTTTGATACTAGACAGATAGGGAAATACCCCGGATATTTCATGGATTTATTTTTTGAGTTTTGATGTTTTTTTCCTGACTAAGAATTTGATTTACTGATTTCTGGCTGAACGTGTTTTCTGGATTTAAATCAGTTTTGAGTTATTATTTTGTGTAATACTATATAACTTATTTATACTCGCTGGATTCGGTTGGGAGTCTATTTTCTAAACATTTCGACGGATTCAGATTTGCCTGTTTATAACACTGGGAATTTCAGTTTTGCTACAGTATGATCTTGCTGTCCTGAACTTGAGATTTGGTTATTTTATTCTTTTGTGAGTTATCTTGCACTTGAACATATTTATCTTGCAACTTTAACTTGTAACATGATCATGCCATATTATTCTTGATATATTTTGCACACCTACATGCTTGTTGACATTAATAACAAAAATAACCAAGCCGGGATTATGGGAAAGATATAATAGTGGATAATTCAGAAACGTGTACTCGAAAGGAGGCCCGTGGTTTCCATTTTGATTCATGTTGATACATGAACCTGTTGCAGCATGGACCTGTTGGTTCATGTACCTATCACCTGTTGATGCATGGACCTGTTAGTTCATGTACCTGTTACCTGTTACTCCATGGACCTGTTGGTCATGTACGTGTTACCTGTTGATGCACAGACCTGTTGGTTGTGTACCTGTTGATTCATAAACATGTTGATGCATGAATCAGATGATTCGTATACCTGTTTGATTCATGAAACTATTTCTGTTCTTGTCCCTGAGTACACTACCCTATATGGTCCACTATAAAATCTAAAATGAAATTGCATTGACTGTAACAACCATGTGATAAAAGGATGGCACATGAAGTGTTACCTAGATAGTAATAACTACAAGACTTAATATACAACACTGGAACATGATACATGCTTACTTGACACTTGATTACATGATACATGAGACTTGATGCTTGAACATGATACTTGATACTTGTACTTGACTACTTGACACTTGTTACTGGTTACTTGATTTCGTGATACTTGATACTTGACCCTGACACTTGTGTACATGATACTTGTTCATTTGGCACTTGAAACATGCCACTTATACTTGTTCATTTGCCATGCTAGTTGTTATATTTTGACATCATGCTTATACCATGTTGATAGTTAGTTTCCCATGTACTTGCTACATTACAAGCAGCCCGTAACTTGAAATTGACGGGTACTTGTTTTCTTTTTCCTATCCCTACAATTGTTAAATTGCAGATTTTGGAAAATAGGTTCCAGATGGTATCGGTGACATGAAGTATTAGTACTGGATTTATTATAATTATTTCTTGTTTCTTATTTGAACAATACTGTATTCTTGTACTTGGCTTTATTCTTGTATTTGGGTAATGTGACCCAGAATATTTGTGTTATTCAGATCATGACTATTTGAGATTAATGTATTTGGTTTCAAGTATTCTTGTTGGTATTTTAGTTCATATGTACATGTTGGTTGATTCTTTTGCTTTCGTCTCTGATTATTTCGTGATATGTTGTAAAGATTCTTGAATGGCTTATGGATGATAAAAATCATTCACTGGGCCAATGTTACGTGCTCGTATTCCGTATTTTTGAGAAGCGGAGCGTGACACTCAGCATGCTCTTCCTGTTTTCGAGAATACACTAAGATGTCATCAATGAAGACCACCACAAATCTATCAAGGAACGGGGTGAAAACTCTGTTCATCAGGCTCACAAATATTGTTGGGGCATTCATGACTCCAAAGGGCATCACTAAGAACTCGTAATGCCCGTACCTAGTCTTGAATGGAGTCTTCTGCACATCTGCCACCTTCACCTTCACCTGATGATACCCCGAGCGAAGGTCCAACTTCGAAAAGACTGCAGCACCGCCCAACTGATCAAATAAGTCATCGATCCTGGGTAGTGGAAACTGATTCTTCACTGTAACACTGTTCAGCTCTCGGTAATCAATGCATAGTCTGTGGCTTCCATCCTTCTTATTGGCAAATAGAAGAGGAGCTCCCCACGGTGAAACACTGGGCCTGATGAAACCCAAATCCAACAAATCCTGAATCTTCACTTTTAGCTCTGCAAGCTCAATTGGTGCCATCCTGTATGGTCTCTTCGATATCGGCATCGTCCCCAGCTGAACTTCAATGCTCTCTACCTCTCGATCTGGAGGTAACCCGGGCAATTTCTTTGGGAACACATCCAGAAATTCCCACACTACTAGAGGCGCAGCCTCATAGCCTGTGTGCAACTCCATTGCCAACCTTCATCATCAACCACCTTCTCACCACGCCCAAAGGGTGTCTCCCCAGCATGGAACTCAAATTTTGCATGGCCCGGAATCTTGAATACAACCTTCTTCGCTCGGCAATCAATAACAGCATGAGACTCCAAGCTGCTGGCATAACACTGCACTCCAACTGATGCTGATCCACAAAGCGGGATGAGATGAAGGAATGGGTCGTCCCGGAATCAAATAGGACATGGGCAGGAAAGGAATGAACTAGAATGGTACCTAAGATAGTGTCACGCCCTACTTCCCAAAAGAATACGGAATACGGTACGTGACTAAGCCCAGCAGATAGTTTTCACCATCCATAAGCTGTACGGATCTGCTTGACTCATCACAACAATAAATATAGCAACATACTCAACCAGGCATGCAAAAATAATTATGACCTAATAGTATTTATTGCAACAATAATAAATATCCCAACAAATACGAGATCTGAAACAAAATAATAATCCTCGGACTACAAGCCCAAATACAAGTCTCAATACAGTTCATGAATATAAAATAGTTCATCAAAACATTTTAGCAAATTTTCCAATGTGCAGCTCAAAACTTTTGCTCACCAACTCCAGTAGGCAATTGATCAGTAAAACCTGCTCATATGATAATTATAAGGAAAATAGGAAGACATGAAACCATAATGCCCATTAGATGCAAGTTCCGGGCCGTAAGCAGTACAAGTAGGAAAATTGAAGGGGAAAAACTACACTAAATAGGAAATACCGACATAGAGAAAGTAGCAATTATAGCAGTCTACAAATGGTAGTAAACAGCGGAATAATAATAAGATTATAACAGTGATAGTGAAGTCAACAGTATCAGTAAATCAACAGTAACAGTAAATTAACAGTAATAGTAACAGGGTGTGACAGTGAAACAGTTGTTCTTATGTCAAATGTTTATTACTATCTAGGTAGCACTTCATGCGTCCCAAAATATACCACATGGTTGCTACATCAAACAGTTTCGTTTTAAGATTTCGTAATGGAACCTATAGGGCAGTATATTCAGACAAACAGTAACAGTAACAGTAATAACAAACAGTAATGGTGTCATGGATCATGCCCTCATGCATCTAGAGATAAACAGTAGGTACCACAGTAAACAGTAGGGAAAACGAGTTCCCTTCTGAATATGCATTTCAATATTGTCCACCACTTGATTTTTCCCTTAAAAACCCCGGCTTGATTATTTTTGTGAAATGTTCAGACATAGCAGTACCAAAACAGAGATAATTCGTAAAATATTATTCGAAATCCAGATCCGTTAAAAGGATGATAAAATAGACAAATTAGGCTAAAGTTCATATTTACAAAGTTTTCATCAAAAATGAATAGAATCAGGTTGAAAACATAGTTCTTTACTGAATAGCATACAGTTTGGAAATATATCGATGTGTTTTACAAGAATGAAATAAGATATAAAAGTTATTAAATAATTCCACAAAAATTAGGGATTGATCCCAGTCATGTCTAAACATACTCAGAAAAATATAGAGTTCAAATTCTACTTTTAATATCAGTTTTAAAATAATATTTCATTCAAAATACATATAGTTCAGAGTCTGGAATATACAATATAACTGTAGTAAAACGGCAATAACTCATGCATCAAAACTCAGAATTAAGATCCGTTGAAAGTTCTGGAAAATAGAAAACAAAGGCTACAAATCATGTTCACAAAGTTATTTATTTTATTGATGTTAACATGATCGAAAATACTGTACAAAAATAGGACAACAGTGAAACAAAAGTTCTTTTAGGCATTTTATCAAATAACTTAACTACAAACGGTCCAATCTAAGATGTCATACAAAGCATGGTATATGTGGGTTACTCAAATCAGCATGGCATGTGTACAAATAGCCTATAATGAGATAATTCATCCAACAAATATCCATGTAACAGTCATCTACGACATACGGTGTGCCACAACAACATACAATCATGATGTGTACAAATAGCCTATAATTTTACTTTATTTGTTATTGTTTATATTTTTAATTGAAATTTTGATGCTTGCATGATGAGATCTCTTAGTGTGATGAGTTGAGCTTATTGTGATTGTTATTCCCGTATTCATGGTTTTACTTTTTGCTCGAGGACAAGCAAAATCTTACGTTTGGGGTATTTGATGTGTCTAATTTTTATATAAATATTTGTACTCATTTACCCATTAAAATTGCTTGTATTCGTCTTTATT
The DNA here is from genome assembly GCA_017893485.1 of Hemerocallis citrina. Taxonomy (NCBI): domain Eukaryota; kingdom Viridiplantae; phylum Streptophyta; class Magnoliopsida; order Asparagales; family Asphodelaceae; genus Hemerocallis; species Hemerocallis citrina. The sequence continues at coordinate 93,155,925 of CM030365.1, read as the reverse complement.
ATGTTTAATTCATCTTATTTCCATAAGATTTCAAGAAATTAATTATTTTAGAAGAAATAAGATTTTTGATGCAAAAAGTGAATATTTTTTGGTAAAAATCAACAAACAAAACAAACATAATGATTTATTTATTTTTATTGATTTGTTGATTTTAAATTTTACAATTCGGCCATGAGAAAAATAAAATATAATTTTTAATTTGCCAATTGAGTTGAAAGTGCAATAAACATTTTTAAAAATGGTTTAAATGAACTAATATGAATTTTAGTTAGTTTAATTAATTTTAAACTAATTAATTTTATTTTTTATTTTTAAAAGCCTAATTTCTGATTTTATTTGGTGTATGAGGTACGTGTTTTCAAGAAAAGAAAAGAGAAGAAAACGAAGAAAGAAATAAAGAGCAAATCATGGAAGGAAGCAAATAAATGAAGAAGAGGGGGGTTTTCTGCAATATTAAACCCTAATTCCTATGTCTCCTACGCCTATAAATACAAGAGAAAATAAGAGAAGAAGGAGAGCGCTGAACGAAGAAAGAGAGCGACGACTACTTTCTAATATTAAAAATAAAATTTAAAAAAAAAACACAGCAGGAGAGAGACTCCCACTCTCTGCTTTGCGTGTGGCTCGAGACATACAGCAGGAGAGAGAGAATGAAAAGGTAAAGAGACAGGGGAGAGGTCTCACGTGCTGACTTGGCGTTACTCTGCGGGACGCGCACTTCGAGACAAAGCAGAAACCACCTGCTGACGTGCTGACGTGGCACGGTGCGTCTTGAAGCATGTGGATCGAGAGATAGCGGCTCGGAATTCAAAGAATGACAGGAGAGAGAGAGAGAAGACTGAGGTTATTGTTTGGGCACGCTTTACGAGACATATCGGTTTGCAATTTCTTTTAAAAAAGCAGCCCTTTTGTATCTGATATGGCTAAAAATAGGGTTAAATCGGAACCGTCCAGATTGGGCACGAATCTTGAAGCTCAGGGGTAAAACGGTAATTTCACATATAGATGGGCCCGAAGCGGGCACTGGGTCTCCCCTTCACAGATCCAATAACCTGCGAACGGATCCATTCCAGTTGGGTACGAGTCCCGACCCAAGACAAACCCATACCAGCAAGAGGAAATCAGGTTCTCTGATTTGATTAAATCAACGGGCCTGATTCGCGGTTATCCTCTCACCGGGAATCAGGGATCAGTTTCCTAAAGTAACCATGAGGATTTTACTCCTAACGGCATCACAAGAAATCAGGTCCCTAATCAAATTCCCATGGCGACTATAAATACCTCCGACCTACCACTGTTACAAGGTAATCACTTTTTTTCCAATTAAAGCTCTTTCTTAATCATATCACTGGTTACTGACAAGAGCATCGGAGGGTGCGTCGCCGGGATCAACCCCGGTGTATCGCACTTCCTTACAGGTGAACGGCAGGAGTCAGCAGCCCAATTCCGACGAACAGGCTTGGATTCGCTATTCAGATTTTTTCACGAACCCACAAATTCTATCTGTTGGCCCCCACACCAAATTTAGCGGCAACAGATTGGCACCGTCTGTGGGAAAATCCGATGAATAGCAGCTCCTCCTCTTCCCGTTGGTAAGACCTACTCCTGCCATGCTGCCTAGAAAAGTAAGATAAAGGGGATCCAATCGTAGGCCCAATCCAGATCAGCAACAAGAAGTCCCCTTCCAACCTGCTCATCAACAGGGGCAACTTCCGCCGCAGGCCGAGGATCTACCTCCTCTTCCAAATCAGCAACATCCCAATGGCCCCACCGGCGCAGGGGTCTATCGCCCCGACCCGTAGAAACAAGCTTTCCATCCTGACCATGTCTCCATCCACAATGCCTCCTCGGATTCTATGGCCTCCCATAATCCCCGAGCTTCCGACCTCCGCAACACCGTACTAAATCGGCAGAAGGATGAGGACCTTCGCCGCCGCCTAGATGAGAAGCGGGCCCGAGAGGGAGTCTCCCGCCAACATCAAGGTGAGCGATCTCCTCATCGCCAAGATGGCAGGAGGTCTCTGGACCGAAGAGGACGGGGGGAATCTCCCGAGCGTCGTAGGAGGAGGCCACATTCCCCTGCTGGTCGGCATCATCCGAGGAACGATGAGGTACCCATCACTCGTGCCGAGTTCCAACAATTCCAGGCAACGGTGTTGCGGGCCCTCAACCTTCGCCCTAACAACAATAATGCCCAAAGGGTTCCGACACCCCCACGGGTCCCAAGTCCTCGCCACCGGTCCATTACTCCTCCCCCGGCTCCTAGTCACCAGCAACACAATCATAGTCCTCGCCGATCCTAGGACTATCGTCGCTACAGTCCCCGCTCCCCTTCCTATGAAGACGAGTCCAGGGGATCGTTTGACTACCACCGGAGGGACGATGCCCTCTATCGCCGTCTCCACGAGATGGAGAGGCGCCTCGGTCGAATGGACAAGGAGGAGGAGTCGAGAGGAAGGACCATCCGCCCAAGCAGACCCCCCTTCTCCCGGACCATAATGGAGGCTCCTATCCCGAGGGGCTTCAAACCTCCGCAGTTTGAAACTTACTCGGGAGAGTCGGATCCCGTTGACCATGTCGAAAGCTTCAAGACCTTGATGCTAATCCACCAAGCTTCCGACGACATGCTTTGCAAAATCTTCCCCGCCACTCTCAAGGGTTCTGCTCGGGAATGGTACTCCCAGCTTGCTCCCTCTTCCATCTTCTCTTTTGAGCAGTTCGAAACGCTCTTCATAACCCACTTTGTGAGCAGTAGACGAACGGAGAAGACCAGCCTCTCTCTACTCCACCTCTAACAGGAGAGGGGAGAAAAATTGAGGGACTATGTAAAGAGGTTTACTGTGGAGGTCAGGTCCATCGCCTCCCTCGACCAGTCAGTGGCGACCGTCGCATTCCAATCCAACGTCCTCAATTCTAACCTTCGGTCGTCCCTCGCCAAAAAGCCCCCGCACAACTTCGCCGACCTTCTCCTTAGATGCGAGAAATATATTCGGGCGGAGGAAGCCGAGTGCTTCCCGGGTTTCGGAGGATCCGCTTCCGGGTCGAAGAGAAAGACAACGGAAGAGGAAGGGGCCAAGAAGCTACAGAAGGATAATAGCGGTCAACGCCGTCCTCCTCCCAGGTTTGAAAAATTTACTCCTCTCACCACCAGCGTCTCCACCATCCTGATGGAAGTCGAGAAGGAGGGATTTATACCTCCCGCTCCGAGGATGAACACCCCAGCCAAGAAGAGGAACAAGGAGAAATGGTGCCGTTACCACCGGGATCATGGCCACGACACCAATGACTGCCGGGCGCTGAAGAACGAGATAGAGGCCCTCATCCAGAAGGGGCAGTTGGCTAAGTTTGTGAGAACAAATGATCGGGGAGATCGCGCCACTCCTCCGCCTCGGGGGGCTAACAAGCGCTCCGAGCGACGCGATGAAACCCCCGAGTTCGAGGAGGAGCGTGTTCTGCACCTTATCCACAAAGGCCCCATGGGGGGCTCTTCCAACTCCTCTCGGAAGGCCTTCGTCCGAGAAGTCAATTCAGTTCACGGCGTCCCTCCCCCCAAAGGCCTCGGCGTCCCAGTAACTTTCTCTGATGAAGACCTCGAGGGGGTCCGAACTCCCTACTGCGACGCACTTGTTATCGACCTCCGCATGGCAAACTTCAAAGTGCAGAGGATACTGGTAGACAACGGGAGCTCCGTGAACATCCTCTTCCTCTCGGCCTTCTGAGGGCTGCAACTATCCCGTGATCGCCTCAAACCGGCCGGCTACACGCTCCACGGGTTCACGGGGGTGCCAGTAACTGTCGAAGGGGTTATCACCCTGGACGTAACTACTGGGAATACCCCTACCACCCGGACAGAGTCGATGGACATTATGGTCGTCGATGTCCCGGCTGCATACAATGTCATCTTGGGCCGACCTGGCCTAGCCGCCCTGGAAGCCGTTCCTTCGGCGTACCACCTCAAGATGAAGTTCCCCACCCGGGCGAGAGTGGAAGAAGTCAAGGGCAGCCAAGAGACAGCTCGGAAATGCTACATGACTTCCACTGGGGGTCCGGTGCTCTCCCTCGAGACTCTAGAGATCCCCGAGCTGAACGCCCGACCAACGTCCGAGCCGGCGGACGAATTGGAAGAAGTGCTCTTCTCGGACGAGGACCCGAGCCGAAAGTTCCTCATCAGCAAATCCCTACCGACTGCCCTGTGTTCCGACTTGGTGTAGTGCATCCGGAAGAACCGTGACCTATTTGCATGGTCCGCCGCGGATATGCCCGGGATTTTCGAGGAGCTTCTAGTGCACCGCCTCAGCGTCGAACTGGGGTGCAGACCGGTTCAGCAGAAGAGGCGTAAATTCGCTCCCGAGCGACAACAAGCCATCAAGGAGGAGGTGGATAAACTCCTAAAAGCTCGGTTCATACAGGAGGTGAACTACCCCGAGTGGCTCTCCAATGTCGTCATGGTTAAGAAGTCCAATGGTTCCTGGAGGATATGCATCGACTTCACAGACTTGAATAAGGCATGTCCGAAGGATCCGTTCCCTCTCCCGAATATCGATACCCTCATCGATGCCACCTCGGGCCATGAGCTCCTCAGCTTCATGGATGCCTTCTCCGGCTACAACCAGATACAAATGTTCCCCCCAGACATCCCGAAGACTTCCTTCATTACCGACCAGGGCCTAGAGTTATGCCGTTCGGATTAAAGAACGCTGGAGCCACCTACCAGCGCCTCGTCAATAAAGTCTTCCAAATCCAAATAGGCCGCAACATGGAAGTATACGTCAACGACATGCTCGTGAAGAGCATCCGAGGTACCGACCACGTGGCCGACCTACAGGAGGCATTAGGCGTACTGAGAAGGCACAACATGAGGCTTAATCCGAACAAGTGTGCGTTCGGGGTCTCGTCAGGAAAGTTCCTCGGCTTCATGGTCAGCCAGCGAGGGATTGAAGCAAATCCTGAAAAAATTATGGCCATACTGGACATGGCCCCACCCCGGAACATCAAGGAAGTGTAGAGGCTTACGGGTCGCCTCGCCGCTATTGGGCGATTCCTTTCGAAGTCTGGGGAAAAGTGCCTCCCCTTCTTCAAGGCTCTCAGGGGGGCCAAGGGTTTCGAATGGGGCAAACTGCAACAGGAGTCGTTCAACCAACTGAAGGCCTACTTGGTCAACCCTCCCCTACTCAGCAAGCCCGTTCCAGGAGAAACCCTCTTCATCTACTTAGCTGCTTCCGAGCAGACCCTAAGTGCTGTTTTGGTGAGGGAAGAAGACTGGGCTCAGAGGCCCATCTACTATGTGAGCAAGGTGCTTCGAGACGCCGCTACCCGAAGATAGAAAAGATGGTCTACGCCCTGATTATGGCGGCAAGGAAGCTCCGCCCATACTTTTAGTCCCACTCGGTTGTGGTCCTCACCGACCAACTGCTGAAGCAAGTACTCCACAAGCCGGAAACCTCAGGCCGGCTTATGAAATGGTCCATCGAGTTGAGCCAACATGACATCTCCTACCAGCCCTGGACCGCAATAAAGGCTCAGGCCTTAGCAGAATTCATCGTCGAGAGCACCATCCCCGAGGTTAGCCAAGCAGAGAACGGACCACCCATCTGGACGGTTTTTGTGGATGGTTCCTCTTGCAACGAGGGAAGCAGCGCCGGTATCATCCTGACAGGTCCAGATGTCTTCGTCCTCCAGTATGCCCTCCGCATGAATTTCAAGGCCTCAAACAACGAAGCAGAGTATGAGGCACTAATCGCCGGCCTCGGACTTGCCCGAAGTGCCGGGGCGCAATGCCTCCAAATCTATAGTGACTCTCAGCTGGTTGTGAATCAAGTCTTGAACGATTACGAGGCTCGAGACGAACGGATAACGAAGTACCTCGTCAAAGTCCAAACCCTCATGGCCCGGTTCGAAGAGGCACTCATCCAACGAATCCCTCGAGAAGAGAATTCACAGGCCGACGCCCTCTCCAAGTTGGCCTCATCCTCCCTCCAAGGTCTCGAGCAGACCGTCTTGATCGAGGTCCTCTTGAAACCGAGCATAGAAGACGAGACCCTCGACTCAGTGGAGTCATTGCCGGTCCTACTGCAAGACAATTGGATGAAACCGTTGGTGGAATTTCTAAGAGATGGGCTCCTCCCGGAAGACCCTAAGGATGCTCATCAAGTGAGGACCAGAGTGGAACGGTACACTCTAATCGAGGATATCTTGTACAAGTGCTCCTTCTCGCAATTGGACGGCAGGCCATACTTGAGATGCCTCTCTCCCGAGCAAGCCAATTATGCCTTGCAGGAGCTCCACGAAGGCATTGGCAGAGCGCATTCAGGACCCAGATCCCTGGCCCGGAAAGTGTTGAATTACGACTACTTCTGGCCGACCATCCTCCAAGACGCCGAGCAACACGTTCAGAAATGCGAGTCTTGTCAAAAGCATTCGAACGTCCGTCGCCTCCCACAAGCTCAGCTCGCCTCCCTATCAAGTCCTATCCCCTTCGCCATGTGGGGAATGGATTTACTAGGGCCATTTCCTCCGGCTCCCGGCCAGTTTAAGTTCTTTGTCGTAGCGATCGACTATTTTTCGAAGTGGATAGAAGCCGAGCCTCTGGCAACCATCACGGAGAACAAAGTGCTTCATTTCTTCTGGAAGAACATCATCTGCCAATTCGGTGTTCCCCGAGTCCTTATAACTGACAACAGAACTCAATTCACGGGGGCCGCATTCCGAGCTCTGTGTGAAGACCTCGCCATTCAGCAATGTTTCTCCTCCGTCTCTCATCCGCAGTCAAATGGTCAAGTCGAAAATGCTAACTGGCACATTCTCGCCGGCATTAAGAAGAGGTTGGACAAGTGTTCCAGAGGTTTATGGGTGGATCAGCTCCCCAACGTGCTGTGGAACTACCGCACAACTAAACGGACCCCCACGGAAGAGTCCCCGTTCAACCTTACCTATGGGTCTGAGGCCGTTATCCCACTGGAGGTCGGAATACCTTCTCCATGCCTTGTGGCCTACAACGAAGAGCAGAACGCCAGGGACCTTCGGGCAAACCTAGACCTGATAGACGAGCTGAGGGAAAGAGCATCAATTCTCCAACAGAGCTATCGAAGGAGGATCGAGTTAGTGTATAACAAAAAGGTCCGACCTACTAATCTCAAAGAGGGGGACCTAGTCCTCAGAAAGCTAGCCGTCTCCTTCCCTAGTCAGAAGAGCAAGCTGGCCCCAAATTGGGAGGGGCCCTACAGGATCACGAAAGTAGTCCGGCCAGGAGCCTACCGTCTCGAAGACCACGAAGGCAGAGAAATCCCTAGGACCTGGAATGCCGACCATCTTTTGAAGTACCAAGAAGGTTCCCCGGCACCCCTCTAAGTATTTCAGGATGTCGAACCGTTCCTCTCCTACCCCTGTATTTTCTCTAATGTTGTCTCTCATATGTAATATCGGCTCGCAACTTTAGAAGCGGCTGACCTTTAATCAATAAAGAAAGCTTTCTCATATTTTACTGGTAAAACTGTTTGCAACTCTCTACCTTTACTCTTAACTCTAACGATGGTTCCGGAGTCCAACACTCGGCTCGACCCTACTTCGCAAGTTCGCTCCTCGGCGAGCTAGAAGTAGGTTGTCGTTCGGATCTGCTCCCACAACCATTGAACAACTCAACCGATGGTTCGGAGTCCAACACTCGGCTTGACCCTACTTCGCAAGTTCGCTCCTCGGCGAGCTTGAAGTAGGTCGCCGTTCGGAACTGCTCCCACAACCATCGAAGAACTCTAACGATGGTTCCGGAGTCCAACACTTGGCTCGGTTCTGCTCCGCAAGCTCGCTTCTAAGCGGGTTAGGAGTGGGTCGCCGTTCGGAACTGCTCCCACAACCGTTGAACAACTCAACCGATGGTTCGGAGTCCAACACTCGGCTCGACCCTACTTCGCAAGTTCGCTCCTCGACGAGCTAGAAGTAGGTCGCCGTTCGGAACTGCTCCCGCAACCGTTGAACAACTCAACCGATGGTTCGGAGTCCAACACTCGACTCGACCCTACTTCGCAAGTTCGCTCCTCGATGAGCTTGAAGTAGGTCGCCGTTCGGAACTGCTCCCACGACCGTCGAAGAACTCTAACGATGGTTCCGGAGTCCAACACTTGGCTCGGTTCTGCTCCGCAAGCTCGCTCTAAGCGGGCTAGGAGTGGGTCGCCATTCAGAATTGCTCCCACGACCGTTGAATAACTCAACCGATGGTTCGGAGTCCAACACTCGGCTCGACCCTACTTCGCAAGTTCGCCCCTCGGCGAGCTTGAAGTAGGTCGCCGTTCGGAACTGCTCCCACAACCGTTGAACAACTCAACCGATGGTTCGGAGTCCAACACTCGGCTCAACCCTACTTCGCAAGTTCGCTCCTCGACGAGCTAGAAGTAGGTCGCCGTTCGGAACTGCTCCCGCAACCGTTGAACAACTCAACCGATGGTTCGGAGTCCAACACTCGACTCGACCCTACTTCGCAAGTTCGCTCCTCGACAAGCTTGAAGTAGGTCGCCGTTCGGAACTGCTCCCACGACCGTCGAAGAACTCTAACGATGGTTCCGGAGTCCAACACTTGGCTCGGTTCTGCTCCGCAAGCTCGCTCTAAGCGGGCTAGGAGTGGGTCGCCATTCGGAATTGCTCCCACGACCGTTGAATAACTCAACCGATGGTTCGGAGTCCAACACTCGGCTCGACCCTACTTCGCAAGTTCGCCCCTCGGCGAGCTTGAAGTAGGTCGCCGTTCGGAACTGCTCCCACAACCGTTGAACAACTCAACCGATGGTTCGGAGTCCAACACTCGGCTCAACCCTACTTCGCAAGTTCGCTCCTCGACGAGCTAGAAGTAGGTCGCCGTTCGGAACTGCTCCCGCAACCGTTGAACAACTCAACCGGTGGTTCGGAGTCCAACACTCGGGTCGACCCTACTTCGCAAGTTTGCTCCTCGGCAAGCTAGAAGTAGGTCGCCATTCGGAACTGCTCCCACAACCGTCGAGCAACTCTAATGGTGGTTCGGAATCCATCGTTCGGCTCAACCGCGCTCACTCAAAACCCCGAGCCGAGCGGATGAGGAACCGGCCCTCGTATATGGAGAAAAATTCTGCCGAACCGATTTCACCGGTGGATCACCTCAAAATGCGTGATAAAAAAAGGATGAACGGATCTGATCGTGCCACGTGTCCACAAAATGACAAGATAGTGTTTTCTTGGAACTCTTTCCTCCCACCTCGTGATACGTACCACTATCACGATCGACCATCTCGATGTTGCCACGTGGGCGGAACCTGATGTCCGAGCTATCGCACCTCGGTATACTCCAAGCGAAAGACTAAAGTCCTGCGGTTAAAACCTACAAAGAAGATAACTATGGGTCCTTATGGTTCGGCATCAAGAATAAGGTGACCACGGCACAACGACAAACAAAACAACCTCGATTTTATTAAGATACTTGGTAAATTTACAAGGCAGACAGTTACAACAGGAAAGCAACTAAATAAATTACAAGGCATGATACTACAGCAACAGGGACGACGCAAGAAGTAAAAGGCGACGCCACTCGTTCAGTGTCTCCTCGGAACAGGGAGTTTCGATTCAGAGACAACCGCGGCTTCCGTCTCTTCACCTCCGAGCTTGTTTCTAGGCCGACGAACTGGGACGCCGCCTCGCCACTAACTCTAACGGTCGCTCCGACCGAAGCCCCGCTCGAGCTAACCGCTACTTTGCTTTGTGCGTCGGCCGCTGTCCGACCAATGACTTGACCACGAGTCGCTAGCTCGTAGAAGGTGATCCCCTTTTCTCTCTCCTCGCGAGTACAAGAAGTGTTGCGAACATTAGCTCTCACGGGCTGAGGCTTCAGTCGAGCCACCTCCTCCTCGAGCTCGACGATCCTATCCTTCAAAGTGTCGTCCTTAACCATTATATTGAACCGAGGGAGCTTTGCCGAACCGGGGTACTCAGCGCTGTCGGATATAATACGACGTAAGTTGGTCACCTCGATGCTCTTGTCGACTGTGACCCTCTGCAGCTGCTCGACCTTCTTCTCGAGCTCTTCTCGTTCGGCCAACACCGAGGCTAGCTCTGCCTCTTTCGCCGAGAGCTCCTCCTCAACTATTCGGAGATGGTGCACCTCGACCAGAAGCTCGCTGTTCTTCTTCTCCACGTTGAACATCAACCTTCTAGTGAGCTCGATCTCACCCATGAGTCGAGCCTTGCGAGATTGCTTGAACAGCTCGTCACGTCGCCGAGCCGCTGCGGTATTTGGGGTGTGATCGAGGATCTGAAATACAAGAACATCGCAATTGGAAAACTACACACCGACCCAAACACTTGCACAAATTTGAATTGAAACAAAGATTTTCATTCATTGAAAGAAGTGGTGGCTAGTCCGCAAAAAAGGCATTACATTTTTGAAGAAAGAAAAATAAAGACTACAGAGAGACGAGAAGATCAGGGGTCCACCTGCGTCGCCAATTCGACCACAGGCGCCTCGCCAGATGCCCCCTCATTTCTCGCCTCGCCCTGGGGGTTCGTCTCCAAAGCGTCGGCGACAACCTCCTCCTCGTCGTCACTTTCCACCTCGTCACCTTCGCCTCCGTCCTCCTCGCTGTCCGATGAGGTTCCGGGCCACAGTCTGTAGCCGACCTGCTCGAAGCCTGGGACGCGGTCCTAAACATGGTCGAGCGCCCTCTGGTAGGACTTCTCCATGTTCGAGGCCATGTGCTTCTTTGCCTCGGCCTCGACCTCCGCCTTGATCTTCGTTGCCAAGGCCTCTTTCTCCGCCTTCACATCGGCCAGAGCCTTCGCTGATGCAGCCAGCTCCTCGGCAGCCTTGGCGGCTTTGGCGAACTCCTCAGCGAGCCGCCCCTTGACTCGCTCCAGGTCGGCCACAAGATCGGCAACCTGGACCTCCAAACCCTCGGCTTGCCTCTGCTCGACCTCGAGCTGCCGAACTGCCTTGACCTTTTCCGCCCTATCTTTATCGCTGGCGGCCTTCAACTCTTTCTCCTGCTCAGCAAATGCCTCAAGGAGATGGTTGAAGTGACAGGTGGCCTGTAAAGATAAAACAATGGTGAGCACAAGATACGGGCCGAGTAATAGACTTGAAGAAATTCACAAAAGGAACTTACTAATACGAGCGACCGAGCCACTTCGTAGGTGTCGTCGCCGACTGTCCCCGCCTTCAGCGCGGCTCGATCTTTCGGGGTCGCCAGGTGTTTGACGACCTGCATCGACATCTGCAAGTTTCCGAGGAATCCATCATGATTCTTCACTCGCCAGTTCGGCACGAACAGCTGCTTGTGCTGCTCGGTCAAGATCTCTTCAATCAGAGCGGTCAACGGCGGAGCCTCGAGCGATAACGCCGCTGTGACGTCGAAGGCCCCACCGACCGGGGCAGAAGCAATGGGAGCCGAGGGCTCTTCGATAATGACCACTGTCGACGAGGGGACCTCAGTAACTGGGCGAGGCAGAGTGGTAGTCGAAGCAACTTTGGGCTGCCGACCTGACGAGGCGGTCGTGCTCGGCCTCTTCCTCTTCCTACCATCAGCCACCTTGCCCCTCTCGTTCATCATGGCGTTGAAGTCCATCTTCGGCGCTTCTGTACCAAACAAAGAACAAGTTGAGTCAGTAATCCGAGCTAAAGACTTACAAAAAAAATGATAATACGAGATGTCAGGAGCGTACTCGGGTCGATCGGGCTAAGGCCTGACCCAAACAGCACCTCCTCGGTCATCTCCCTCCAACTCAACATCGGGAGGGCTACGATCTTCCTCGCCACTTCCTCCTCGGCTGCATCCAGTTCCGGGTCGGCCCTCGCAAATTTGGGCACCTCTGGCTTCCACCGGCTCGGAATTTGCAGCATCGACGCCTCCCTCAATATGAAGAACTTTTCCTTCCAGCCTTTGATCGAGTCTGGGTTTTCTATGATCCGAACACCCTTCCTCGGCGCCAAGTAGTATCGATGCTCGGTCTTGTGCATCCGGTTTATCCGATACATGCTTCAGAAGACCATCAGGTCCGGCGCGACTTCGGCGTTGCGGCACTGGAGCAGGAAGGCGTTCACATGATGCCATGTGTTCGGCATAAATTGGGTTGGCACGAGGCTGTACCATCCGAGGACCTGGCGAATGGAAGGATGCAGCGGAAAACACAGTCCGGCGTTCAGAGAGTCGTAGTCGAACATGCACATATCCGACGACGATAGCTTGGAGTTCGCCCGCATCCCAGCGCCGGGGAGAATTAGCTTGTACTCCGGAGGGATCGCGAACCCCTTTCTGATCCGAAGGAGGTCCCTCTCGGATAGCACCGATCCAATCTCATTTGCCTCGGTAGTCAGAACCGGGTTATTCTCTTCGTAAACTTCCGACCGGCCGATGATCGCCTTCTTCATGAGGTCGCCCTCGTACTGCCTAACCCCAGCGTGCCCGGACAGTACACAAGGGTATCGACCCGTCTCAGGGGCTTGCCTCGGATTCTCCACGATCACCTTGACCACGGGAGATTGGGCCTCTACCCTCCTCTTCTTCTTCTCCTTCCTTACCTCGACCACGGTCGGCTCGGCTACTTGCTTCCCCTTCCTTCGGATCTCCGATTGCCTCCTTTCATCGGCACCACTATCGCCTGAGGACGAGGCCTCGCTCCCTGAGTTCACCCTTGACATCTCTATAAAAAAGCTAAGGCAAGAGACTGACCTTGAAGTGATGTTTAAGGTCGGAATATGCTTGCCGGAAATCGCCTGGCCCACGCGACAGCTAACGTCACCGCCTTGGAGCAAAAGTCGCCGCTAGCAGAGAGCGCAGAGAGTAAAAGTGGAATCTTGGAGTGAAAAGTGAGAAATGAGCTTGGGGGTGGGAGAGTGAAAACTTATAACCCCAAAAGCGATGTTGGGCCTCCTTGGGAATCTAAAAGGCCCACTAAGAAGCCAAAGCGTCAAGCGGAGAGTTGCGACGTTTCGAAAGGAAAAAACTCCTCAAATCACTTAAGTCCACGACTCGGCCACCGGTTTGCCAAGCCGAGCTATCGAACAGCCTGGCTAAGCAACCGAGCTACTGAGCCCCTTCAAAACGTCTAACTCCATACCTCGGTTAAAGGCACCGAGCATCCGAACCGAGGGGACGAGGAACTGACCCTCGAATATGGAGAAAAATCCTTCCGAGGACAAATCACCGTTGGATCTCTCCAAAATTTGTATCAAAACACGATGGACAGTTCAGATCGCGCCACGCCCACAAAACGACAAGATAACGTTTTCTCGTGATCTGAACCCAGCCCTCGTGATTCATGCAGTGATGGACGCTCAAGATCTGACCATGTGTACCTTTCGAGCTGCCTGCCACCGGCTCGCCGAGCCGAGCTACCGAACAGCTTGGCTAAGCAGCTGAGCTACTGGGCCGGAGTGCAACGACGCTTCCAATCCAGGATGCTTCAAAACATCTAACTCCATACCTCGGCTAACGGTTCCGAGCTTCCAAACCGAGGGGACGAGGAACCGACCCTCGAATATGGAGAAAAATCCTTCCGAGGACAAATCACCATTGGATCTCTCCAAAATTCGTGTCAAAACACAATGGACGGTTCAGATCGCACCACGCCCACAAAACGACAAGATAACATTTTCTCGTGATCTGAACCCAGCCCTCGTGATTCACGCAGTGATGGACGCTCAAGATCTGACCACGTGTACCTTCCGAGCTGCCTGCCACCGGCTCGCCTAGCCGAGCTACCGAACAGCTTGGCTAAGCAGCCGAGCTACTGGGCCGGAGTACGACGACGCTTCCAATCCAGGATGCTTCAAAACATCAAACTCCATACCCCGGCTAACGGTTCCTAGCTGCCAAGCCGAGGGGACGAGGAACCGACCCTCGAATATGGAGAAAAAACCTGCCAACCATCCTCAGCCGTTGGATCTTATCAAAAAGCGCGCTCGTCATGATGGACGGCTCAGATCTTGCCACGTCCACTAAACGACAATATAGTGTTTTTTGGGGATCTACGCTGAGATGAATGCTCAGGATCACGCCACGTAGTTCGGCTGATTCCGAGCTATGGGCCGACCTGCCGAGCCGAGGGGATGAGGAACCGACCCTCGAATATGGAGAAAAAACCTGCCGACCATCCTCAGCCGTTGGATCTTGTCAAAAAGCGCGCTCGTCATGATGGACGGCTTAGATCTTGCCACGTCCGCTAAACAATAAGATAGTGTTTTTTGGAGATCCGCGCTGAGATGAACGCTCAGGATCACGCCACGTAGTTCGGCTGATTCCAAGCTATGGGCCGACCTGCCGAGCCGAGGAGACGAGGAACCGACCCTCGTATGTGAAGAAACCATCTGCCGAGGAGCGTGGATCGTCTGATTGCCCATAAAATCGCGCTCGCCGCTGATCAAGGGCCCAGATTGCGCCACGCCATAAATAGGTATTAAAAATTAGTTTTTATTTATTTTAATCGTTTTATTTATTTAAAAATTGCGAAAAAATTACTAAAAATTCGGGAAAAATTAACTGAAAATTCTAGAAAATAATTATAAATTCGGGGGAATATTTTTGAGCCCCTGAACGAACAATTATTGCCTAGAATGTATTGTTAAGGCCCCCGAACGACATGTTAACACATCGCGAAATTAGATAAATAATCCGAAAAAATAGATAAAAACTGTCGGATATTCAACAAGGCTTAAGAACAGCTTACAGCTTCAAAAATCACCTCACTACCCCCTTCGAGATTCAAAACCCTCCATTCGGACTCCGATACAACTCCACTAGCCACCAAAACAGTTAAACTACTCCTCAAAGGCTGATCACACTCAGTCTTTAGGAGTGGGGGGCTCGTGATATGGCTAAAAATGGGGTTAAATCGGAACCGCCCAGATTTGGCACGAATCTTGAAGCTCAGGGGTAAAACGGTAATTTCACATATAGATGGGCCCGAAGCGGGCACTGGGTCTCCCCTTCACAGATCCAATAACCCACAAACGGATCCACTCCAGTTGGGTACGGGTCCCGACCCAAGACAAACCCAGACCAGCAAGAGGAAATCAGGGTCTCTGGTTTGACTAAATCAACGGGCCTGATTCGCGGTTATCCTCTCACCGGGAATCAGGGATCAGTTTCCTAAACTAACCATGAGGATTTTACTCCTAACGGTATCACAGGAAATCAGGTCCCTAATCAAATTCCCATGGCGACTATAAATACCTCCGACCTACCTCTGTTACAAGGTAATCACTTTTTTTCCAATTAAAGCCTTTCTTAATCATATCACTGGTTACTGACAAGAGCATCGGAGGGTGCGTCGCCGGGATCAACCCCGGTGTATCGCACTTCCTTGCAGGTGAACGGCGAGAGTCAGCAGCCCAATTCTGACGAACAGGCTTGGATTCGCTATTCAGATTTTTCCACGAACCCACAAATTCTATCTGTTGGCCCCCACACCAAATTTAGCGGCAACAGTATCTCTTTTCTTTCTCTAATTTTTTTATAATGCAATCCAAGACTGTATTTGTTAGTTGGAATAAATTTATTATGAACTAAATATTATTTTTCTAGGGCTTCGATAGAACCTAGTTTTGACAACACAATTTTTAATTCCATATTATTTTATATTTTTCCATGGTTGTGTGTTTGATTTTTATTATTAATGCGTACAATTGGTGGACATACATTTGTATGATTTATTGGATCATGGAGAGACCGAGAGGTAATTTGTGATTTAGAACTATAAAATTAAATATCATTGATTGAGCGTAATTAGAGATGATTTACCGCGATTGATGTGACCGTTAAGAAATCCACAGAACTTAATGAGTCTTCGATTAATTAAATTTGCATAGAGATATGCCAAACTGTTACTTGGAGATATTTTAGGTGTTGTTCGAGAGAAAGCATTAAATAATTTGGGGATTTCGGTCTACAACTTGGAAAAATAAATTCTTTATTCATATGAAATTATAAATTGTGTGTGATTAACTAGGTGAAATCAAAAGCCCTAGAATTGATTTTGCCATTAACAAATCACAAAAATTTCTACCCTGTTTATTAATTTAGTTAGTCTTTTTGTTTAAGATTAATTTAATTTAGTCGCTTTCTTTATTAATTTTCGATTTTCCAAATAGTGAATCATCTAGCAATATCAGTACTCAATAAAATAATTAGTTCCTGTGGGTTCGACACTCTTTTCACTTAACTATACTACTTGTTGCGATTTTGTACACTTGCAAAAATTCACATCAATGAATCACAAGAGAGAGAAGAACAACACATGATACAAAAGAGACGAAAATTAATAAAATCAGCAATAAATAAAATAACCATAAATTTTATTTAAAATAATTAAAAATACAAAAATGAGAAATGGGGATTACAAATCCTACCCACCTAACAAGGAACCGTCCTCGAAATTCAACCAGAAGAACATATGGTAACCCCAAAAGAAAAGAAAAATACAGTAACAAAAGCTAAAACAGCAAAACAAGAGCTACACAAAAAAATGAGGAAACCTCTACTGATATCCTCCTCCAGCTTCTTAGTCGACTCACCGGGCGAGTGAGGATTCCAAGAAACACGAACAGGCTTGATCACCTTGTTCTTCCAAACCTTCTCCCGCCGGTCCACAATAGCAACTGGCAAAATTTCACAAGACAAATCTGGCCTCACGGATAACTTCGAGTAGTCAATCACGTGGATCTCATCAAGGATATACTTCCTCAATTGCGAGACATGGAAGACGTCGTGCACTCCAGATAAAGCCGATGGTAATGCCAGACGATAGGCCACCTTGCCTACTCGTTCCACGATGTCAAACGGTCCGATGAACCTGGGACTCAACTTGCCTCCGCCACCAAAACGAATGACACCTCGCCACGGTGATACCTTAAGGAAAACATGGTCTCCCACCTCAAACTCCAAGGCTCTACGATGAACATCAGCCTATTGCTTCTATCTGTCTTGTGCAGCTTGAAGATGCTTCTTGATCAAACTCATAATATCCACTGTTTTGGTGATCAACTCTGGGCCCAACAATTTCCTCTCACCAATGTCATCCCAGCACACTGGAGACAGACACTTACGACCATAAAGTGCCTCGAATGAAGCAGCTTTAAGACTGGATTGAAAGCTGTTATTGTACTATAACTCTAAAAGATGCAAGTGGTCCTCCTAAGAATCTCCAAATTGCAGCACACAGGATCTCAACATGTCCTCTAGAGTCTGGATGGTCCTCTCTGACTGTCCATCTGTCTGAGGGTGATAAGTTGTGTTGTACTTCAACTTACTCCCCAGACTACTCTGATGACTCTCCCAAAACTGCGACCAAAACCTCGTATCCCGGTCGGATACAATACTAACTGGAACCCCATGAAATTTGACGATCTCTTACATGTACTTCTCAGCTAGGCTCTCAGTAGACTGTCCAACTCTGAAGGGAACGAAGTGAGCACTATTGGTCAACCTGTCTAGAATCACCCAAATGGCGTTGTGACCCTTAGGACTCCTCGGTAAAGCGGTCACAAAATCCATGGTGATATGCTCCCACTTCCACTCCGGAATGGGAAGAGGTTGAAGAAGTCCGGCGGTCCTCTGATGTTCTGTCTTCACTTGCTGTCACGCCCCGCTTTCCAAAAAGGAAATACCGAATACGGATACGTGACTAAGTCCATTGAATGATTTTTATCATCCATAAGCTGTGAGGATCTTTACAACATTTCACAAAAATAACAAGAAGTAAACAAGGAGAAACCAACCACGTATGCATGAATGAATCAATATACTTACAGAATTTACTTGAAACAAAGTTTAATAATCTCAAATAAACCAGATCTAAACAAGTCAATAATTCTGGGTCACGTTGCCCAAAACAAAATTCATGTAGAAAATTAAATTTATTCAAGAATAGCAGGAAAGTAAATTATAGCAAGAACTTCATCAACTAGAATCTCAGATCACCTACTCTATCGGGTAACTGATCACCATAATCTGCAATTTAACAAATTGCAAAAAAAAGAAAAGAGAAACAAAACGCCCGTCAATGCAAGTTACGGGCCGCTTGTAGTGCAGGCACAAGTACAGAAAAAGAATAAAAAACATAGAGTAACAGCGGAAGCAAACCTAGCATGGAATAGACATGGCAACAAAGTAGAACAACTAGCATGAATCATGAACAGAATCAAGTAACATAATGTGTTAACAAGGTACGGGTAACATGTAACAGATGTCAAGTATCATGCAAGCAGTTAAATAGGTAAACAGGCAACATGTACAGGAAAGCATGTAACAGACGTCATATTATGTCAAGTCTTGTATTTATTTCTATTTAGGTAGCACTTCATGTGTCCCAGTTTTTTTTACCACATGGTTGCTACTTACATGCAAATTTTGTTTAGATCTAGTGGTGGGTTTCTATAGGGCCGTGTACTCAGGCATCATGTAAAAGGTAACAGGAACAGGTTCATAAATCAAATAGTAAACAGGTACACAAATCAAAAAAGTCATGCATCAACAGGTTTATGAATCAACAGGTAACAGGTACACGAACCAACAGGTTCATGCATCAAAGCATAAGGTACAATACGTTTATGAATCCATGGATTCATGAATCAAACATAAAGTGCAGCAAGTTCATGTATCAACATGAATCAAACATAAAAAATGGCATGGGCTTCCTTCTGAGTACACGTACCTATATTGTCCACTACTAAGGTCCTTCCCTTAACCCCAGCTTGACTACTTGTTATTATTATTAAATAGGCATATGCATGCACAAAACAGGACAAGGACAAGATGGTATAAATAAGTAACAGGTTCAGGTCGGAAGATAATCATGCACAGGTGATAGACAACATATAACAGGGTAGGACAACGAAAATTCTAGTTCAGGACAACAAGACAGTACTGCACCAAATCTGGGATTTCCGTTGCCACAAACATACAAATCTGGATCCGTCAGAAAATATAGAAATTATAATCTCGGCAGAATCCAGCAATTATATACAAGTCATATGTTAATTCACAAAAATAGGACTCAAAACATATTTGTATCCAGAAAACGTGTTCAGCCAGATGTCAGAAGTTTGTATTCATAAACAAGAAAACAACATAAAAATTTACTAATTAAATCAAAGAAGAATCTGGGGTATTCCCTAGTATGTTTTGTAACGCCCCGCCCCAATACTTAGACAATTTTTATTATTTTTAGAAGACAAATTAGATACTATGTAGTACAACTTCCCACCACAGGCTGCCTCTCAAAAGGTGGTTAACCAATTAGGTGACTCTTGATCATTGGCTAATTATATTTATACTCAAACTATTTTTGTATACTTCCCATGTGGGACTATATTTCTCAAATCCTTCTCAAATCCCTTCAAATCCCGTGTACGTAGTATACACGTTATTAATCAATCCATCCCATTTTTATAACTTCCGAATTTTTATCCAACCAAATCAATATTCTGAATCCAAATCAAATCTCCGGATGACATCATCATCCCCACTCAAACAAACCAACTAATACCAACATCATACAACCGTGGGTATCATTCTTCAAATAACCGGATTTTTTATACATCTCCCCTATAGAAATATCCTATAGGACAACCCCCAAATTCATTTATTTATATATATATAATTTCAGAAATACGGGGTATTACATGTTTAGTATCAGAAAATGAAGTTTTATAATTTTCCAACATAGATAGAATGGTCAAGTAAAATCAGAAAATAACAAGATACAGCAAGTTTGTAAATCTGGAATCATAAACACAGCAATACTAAAACAGCAATAGATTACAAATTACAAATCGAAATCCAGATTCGTCAAAAGGGTGATAAAATAGATACAGTAGACTACAATTCATATTCACAAAGTTTTCTCAACATCAAGTAGAATCAGGTTGAAATGAACGTTCTTTACTAAATAGCATGAAAATTCTATAAGTATAGTAGTTGTTTGTGAGCATAGAATGGTTTATAAAGTCATCAATTAAATCCACAAAAATTAGGAGTTAATCCCAATCAAGTCTAGTTGTACTCAGCAAATTATTGGATAAAAATCTAATCTTTAACATCAGTATAAAAATAAATAACCATACAGAATTCATATAAAACAGAATCTGGAATTTTCTACACATCTATAGTAAAACTGCAATAACTTGCAACTCACAAAACGAAACTGAGATCTGTCAAAAATTCTGGAAAGTAGACCGAATTCTCTATAATATATATTCATAAATAATTTTCATATACTGACCTTAATAGGGTCTAAAATACTGAACAAAAACGGGATAACAACGAGGACAAAATTATTCTTCATGCATAAAATCAACTAGATCATATGAAACACATCCAAATCATAACAAAACGTGAAATAAGGTATACTAGATTTCCAACTAACATGGTATAGGGTATTTAGCAAGTCTACAACAAGTTATACTATGACTAACACAATCAAGCATACGATATCATACGAACAACATGCATGTATACATCAAGAAGTGATCATCTCTAAGTCATTTCATGTCGTGTGTGTAATGTGACAACTAAGGGCCGGTCAACACATAGAGACAAGATATAATAGGGTTTACACAAGAATTGTCTCTAGAACACAACTATACTACATGCGGTATTTAGTACTTGTATTACACAACAAAAAAATACAAGTCACTTGCCTTATAGACGACGGCGAAAACAATCCAAAGGATGAGAATAACGGGAACAGTTTCTCGTGCAACGAACTCAATGAACGAACGAACGAAACACAAGCCACACGAACACCTGAATGCACAACTCGAGATCCACACACGCACTCACAAATCAACACCCGCACACAAGAGAGTGCAGCAGAGGGGTGTGCACGGAAGAATGACAACGACACAGTGGGCTAGGTGGCAGTGCAACTGTGCTTGCTGCTGACTGTCGACGGAGACAGCACACAGAAGGAGGGGGCTTCCTGTTTGCCACTGGAGGGAAGGAGACAATGCACAAGGGTGCACTGTCGGTGATGTCGCGACTGACTGAAGAGGCAGCAGAGGGGGAGCGTCGGGGTTGCTGTTGCTTCGGGAGGGAGGCAACATAGGGGGTTCTGGCGTCGAGATGGGGGGTTGCAAGGCAGGGAGGGTGGTCGGTAGTCGGGACCACAGAGAGAGAGGCGGAGAACGAGAGCTCGGGAGGAGCACAGGGCCGAGGTTGTCGGAGGGTGAAGACGGGGAGGGGGATGAGGATGATAGGTGGGTAAAAGGCAGATATATGTGAATAAGTGATTAGGGTAAACAGTAGAGGTATATATAGGGTGATTATATTATGGTTTAGAGGAACTAACGGGTTGGATATCTTGATAACGGGTATCGGGTAGGGGATTAGAAGGGTTATATGATCTTAACAGATCCAAATAGAATGAAGGGGATTAAAGGGTTTAATTAAACAGGATATAGGGGGATCCAAAAGAAGAAGAAAAAAATGAAGTAGGAACAAAATGAATAAATAAAATGGGGGCATGAACAATTTATATTATGGGGACCAAAAATAATAACTCGATCAACCAGAGATGAATAATAGGTAGCCAATCGAATCTAGAAGATCAATTTAAGAGACGACAAATCAAATAGATGAATATATTGAAAATGAATATCCAATTACACGGTTCGAAAGAGTCGAAGAAATACAAGATGAATCAAATACCCAAAAAGAAAAAAAAATACATCAAAAATATAGAAAATGAAAAACAGGGGTTACAATATCGGTCCTCGTACCCGCTTCAACTTTGGCTCTAAACCCTTGCAATTGCTCATCACCTGCCTGAGCCTCCTTAATATGCTCAATAAGAGACGACTGCAACTGAAGCATCATGCAACTCCGATCAGAACCTGGCAAGATCACATCCAAATCCAACCTTTTCATCTGCTCAATAAGCTCTCTCTGCTAAGCTAGGAACATCGCGACTGGTCTCCTACTCAAATCACCTGACACCAAGTTCACTCTACCAGGATGGTATTGCAAACTGATGTCATAGTCAGTCATCAAATCCAACCATCACCTCTGCCTCATGTTCAGCTCCTTTTGAGTGAACACATACTTGAGACTTTTGTAGTCAGTAAAGATTTCCATTCGGTCTCCAAGCAGATAATGCATCCAGAACTTCAAAGCAAAGATCACTACAGCCAACTCCAAAGCTTGGGTAGGGTAGTTTTTCTTGTGTGGCCTCAACTTTCTGGACGCATAAGCAACAACTCGACTCTTTTGCATCAACACTGCACCTAGGAGCTTGCCAGAAGCATCACAGTGAACCACAAAACCACCCGAACCATCCAGAATAGTCAACACTGGCGCTGACGTCAATCAGCGCTTCAACTCTGCAAAAGCTCCACTACAAGCTCCATCCCAAACGAACTTCTAATCTTTCCCAGTCAGCTTAGTCAACAGACCAGCTATCTTCGAAAAGTCTTGGACGAACTTCCGATAATACCCGACCAAACCAAGGAAACTTCTCATTTCCGAAACTGAATTAGGAACAGGTCAATTCTTGACCGCAAAAATCTTGGATGGATCGACAGAGATACCATTGCCTGAGATAATGTGCCTCAAAAAGGTAACTCGATCAAGCCAGAACTCAACTTGCTAAGTTTCCCATAGAGTCTATTCTCCCTTAAGGTCTACAGAACCAACCTAAGATGATCAGCATGATCCATTCGATTTCGAGCATACACCAGAATGTCTTCTACGAAGACCACCAAAAATCTGTCCAGAAATGGAGAGAAAACCCTGTTCATAAGACTCATGAACACTGTTGGCGCATTCGAAACTCCGAAAGGCATCACAAGGAACTCATATTGCCCGTATTTGGTCCTGAACACAGTCTTCTGCACATCAGTTGCCTTCACCTTCACTTGATGATAACCAGAGAGAAGATCCAACTTCGAAAAGACAGCATCTCCACCCAGTTGTTCAAACAAATCATGAATTATGGGTAGCGAATTCCAGTTCTTCACTGTAACACTGTTCAGCTCATGGTAATCCATACACAGACGATGACTCCCGTACTTCTTGCTGACAAACAAGACAGGAGCACCCCACAGGGGACACATTGGGCCTAATGAAACTCAAATCCAGTAATCCTTGGACCTGCACTTTCAGCTCTGCTAGCTTAACTGGTGCCATTAGGTTAGGACTCTTCGATATCGGCGCAATACCTAGCTGAACCTCAATACCGAATTCCACATCCCTATCCAGGGGAAGTCCAGGAAACTCCTTGGGAAACACATATAGAAAATTCTGCACTACAAGAGGTGCAGCTTCACAGCCTGAGTGCAACTCCATTGCACAACTAGCATTGACAACAACTTCCTGACCACGCCCAAGGGGTAACTCCCCAGCATGGAACTCAAACTCAGCACGGCCTGGCATCCTAAAACCAACCTTCTTCGCTCGACAATCGATGATAGCATGGGACTCACCCAGTCAACCCATATCGAGAATCACATCAAACCCTGAACTACCAATCACAATCAGATCTGCTCTGAAATCAGCACTTCCAATTACCACGGGACTCTGCTTGCACTCCCGGGAACAGACGACAACACCGCCACCTGTGGTGATGTGCCAAGCAACCGGAAACTCAATGCACACCAACTAATACTGATCCACGAAGCGGGAGGAGATGTGTAACACCCCGTAATTTCAAATGTACATATATATATTAAAAGGCTGATGGCAAAAGTGTAATTAAGTAGAGTAGGGGAGGCCCACTATGTGAGAAACAGCAGAGGTGTGCTATGTTGTGAGATGACTTCATGATGATGTTAGCAAAAGAGGGTCCCACCCGGGTTGAGATGAAGTGCACAGGATGTTGTTCTCTTTCTCTTTGATGG
The DNA here is from genome assembly GCA_017893485.1 of Hemerocallis citrina. Classification (NCBI taxonomy): domain Eukaryota; kingdom Viridiplantae; phylum Streptophyta; class Magnoliopsida; order Asparagales; family Asphodelaceae; genus Hemerocallis; species Hemerocallis citrina. The sequence continues at coordinate 93,132,083 of CM030365.1, read as the reverse complement.
CGTGGCGCAACGGGGCCCACATTTGGGGCTTTGTGTGCTCACGGGAGAAAAAGGAGAAAAGATTGAATAAAATAGTCCCATATCTAGAATTGAACTAGAATAAATAATAATAAATAATATAGCCTATGATCAAGAGTCACCAATCCGGTTAACCACATTTTGAGAGGCAGTCTGTGGTGGGTAGTTGTACTATACTATAAATAATTTTTCTGATAAATTGTATAAATTGTCTGAGTTGGGGCAGGGGCGTTACAAATTCGAACGATACAACACACGAAAAGCCATGTAACAGTAAAACAACAATTATGTAGTTCAAGTTTGAATAGTATGACAATAATTAGTTGTAAATAAAAGTCCATGTTTCTATTAGTATATGTTGAAAAATAATTATAAATGAGGGTGTAAAATCCAACTTCTTAGAACTTTAAGGGTGGAAAATGATCAAATTTAACTGTTGAAGAGATATTTGCTATTTTCAATATAACATGTGCAATAAAAAAAGCATAAAAATTCTAAAAATTTTACAAACCTGAAATCTTAAAATCTAAATTTCTAAGTAAATAAAGAAAGAATGAGAAAGAGAGGGGGAAAGAGAGAAAGATATAAATATGAAAAAGTGAAGAAAGAAGAGAGATATAATAATAAAGTAATGAGTTTTTTAGTTTTGGTGGGAAAAATTTAAATTTGGGGTTTGAAATTTTGGGAGGAAAAATACGTTTTGTAAGAATAAATCTAAGTCATTGGTTTTAGAGGAGATTGAATGAGAGCTATTTTATATATATATATATATATATATATATATATATATATATTAAAAGCCTGATGGCAAAAGTGTAATTAAATAGAGTAGGGTGGCTAAGTAGAGTAAAGGGGCCCACGGTGTGAGAAACAGTAGAGGCGTGCTGTGATGTGGGCGAATATATATATATTAAAAGGCTGATGGTAAAAGTGTAATTAAGTAGAGTAGGGGGGCCCACGATGTGAGAAACAGCAGAGGTGTGTTGTGTTGTGGGTTGATGTCATGATGAAGTGCACAGGATGTTGTTCTCTTTCTCTTTGATGACGTGGCGCAGCGGGGCCCACGTTTGGGGCTTTGTATGCTCACGGGAGAAAGAAGAGAAAAGATTAAATAAAATTGTCCCATATCTGGAATTGAACTAGAATAAATAATAATAAATAATATAGCCTATGATCAAGAGTCACCAATCCGGTTAACCACCTTTTGAGAGTCAGCCTGTGGTGGGTAGTTATACTATACTATAAATAATTTGTTTGATAAATTGTATAAATTGTCTGAGTTGGGGCAGAGGCGTTACAAGACGAAAGAATGGGTTGCCCCAGGATCAAAAATAACACGAGCAGGAACAGAATGAACAAGAATAACACCTAAGATAGAGCCAAAACAAGGGAAAGATGAACAGATGAAAGATAAACAAGGAATATGGAAAATAATGTAGAAAAGACAACATGAAGAAAGATGAAAGAGAAATAAAACAAGGAACAAATAACAGAACAACAAAAAAAAAACACAAAAGAATACCTGCAACGACTTCTTCCGTAGTTTGAGAATCATCTGCGGTCAAGCTGAAAACCTGAACTCTACCTAGAGCAGCAGTCCTCTGACTGACGATCTGACGCTGAAGGCGAAGTGGCGGTCTGACCTAACTACGGATTGGCACGGCTGCGTCCTGGTTGTGCCTCCTCCGAGGACAATCTCGAACTAAGTGGTCGGTAGCACCATAACCGAGACACCGGCAGTTGGCCTTCCAGCAATCCTTGTGCAATTGCCCAGGGGTCTGGCAAAAGTCGCAAACAACATACCTCCGTGGAGGAGCAAGACGGTAGGGAGCTGTCCTGGCGGCAAGGACCGGAGCTGACCTCCCGATCGGGCCTCCAGTAGGCCTGGCAGCAACAGCAGCGGGGTACTGCACAACCCGCTGAGAAAGTGTCTCTCGAGCTCGAGTCTGCTATGTCGCTCGAGCTGCCTCCAAGGCATCCGCATAGGTACGCAGACAATGGGCGGCCAAGTGCACTTGAATACCCGAATCAAGACCCAAAAGGAACCTCCGAGCACGATTCTTCTCATTCTGCACCAAGGTGGTAGCGAAGTGGCTATGCCTGGTGAACTCCGCAGCGTACTCGTCCACGGATCTAGAGCCCTGTTCCAAGAAGAACTTGGTGTTACAATACTACATATATAATATGTAACAAAATCTTAAAACATGGCACTAATAAATCAACCACAACAAACCAACCAACCTGCTTCAGGACAAGAAACTGATCTCCATTTCTACCCGGGTGATGCGCGGGAAGAATTTCTCCAGGAAGCTTTGAGCGAAAGTGGCCCAAGAAATAGTCCGCTCTAGCCTCTCGAATTCCGCCCTCCACCAGATGTGGGAAAAATCCACCAACTGGACGCATACCACATCTACACGGTTGGCATCGGTGACCCTAGCTACCTGTAGTAGACTTTCCGTCCGTATCAGCCACTGCTCAGCCTCAAATGGCGTCTCATTACAAGCGAACTTATCAGGGTGCAACCTCATGAAATCCGCACCAGTACCCGGACGAGGGGGCAAAACTATTGGGGCAGGCACAACGGGGGTCAGAACAACATTCCGGTTAGCAACTTCCAAAGCGGCCTTAACCAGTTCGCTGTGCTCTTGCAGCATCTGAGCAATCTGCTAGAGCACCTGAGTTACAGCTGCCAACTCTAGATGGCCTTCTTGTGAAGATGAACCATTCCCACGAGCCATAGTCTGCACAAAATCCAAAGCAATTGGCTTGTTGGTAGTCGAGTAAATCCTGATCGAGTCAAGTCTGCCTAATGTATTAGTCAAACTAACACATTAGCCAAACCTGAAGCTATGATACCACTAAAAAACCTTGCCACGCCCCGCTTCCCAAAAGAATATGGAATACGGTATGTGACTAAGCCCAGCAGATAGTTTTCACCATCCATAAGTTGTACGGACCTGCTTGACTCATCCCGACAATAAATATAGCAACATATGTAACACCCCGTAATTTCTAAAAAGATATAGTGTGTGTGTGTGTGTGTGTGTGTGTGTATATATATATATATAGAGAGAGAGAGAGAGAGAAATCTTCGGTTGCACACTACTTTGGTGAGCACTCCGTGAGCACTCACGAACTAGAGACCCTATGAAAAATCCGAACCGCTCATATCGTTCTATATGCCTTAGATAGCCTAACAATGAAAAATCAAGTAATTTGAAGTTCATTTGCCCATGATTTACATCATCATAAAATTGTATGGCTGAAAATTCTAACTGCTTTGATGGATGGGCAAATGAACATCAAATTACTTAATTTTTTATTGTTAGGCTATCTAAGGCATATAGAACAATATGAGTGGTTTGGATTTTTCATAGGGTCTCTAGTTCGTGAGTGCTCACGGAGTGCTCACCAAAAGTAGTGTGCAACCGAAGGGAACTCATATATATATATACATATATATATATATATATATATATATATATATATAAGAGTGGCGAAGTTATAAATAATGTGGGGGGGGGTCCCATGGGTTGAAAGAGCAACAGGTTGTTGCTGTTGTCGCTGACATCATGTATGACGTCAGCTGGGGCCCATGTAACAGAGGGCACTGCCATCTTTATCTATGTGAGTGCCACGTGGAACTGGGTCCCACCTGGCCTTGCTGTTGGGCGTTCTCAAGAGAGAGAACGAGGAGAGTAAAGTAGAGATAGTCTCATATCGGGAGTATACAAGAAATTATTAACTATAAATAATATAGCCTATGATCAAGTGTCACCAATCCTGTTAACCACCTTTTGTATAAATTGTCAGAGCTTGGGGCATGGGCGTTACAACATACTTAACCATGAATGCAAAAACAATTATGACTCAGCAGTATTTATTGCAACAATAATAAATATCCCAACAAATACGAGATCTGAAACAAAACAATAATCCTGGGACTACAAGCCCAAATATAAGTCTCAATACAGTTCATGAATATAAAATAGTTCATCAAAACATTTTAGCAAATTTTCCAATGCGCAGCTCAAAACTTTTGCTCACCAACTCCAGTAGGCAATGGATCAGCAAAACCTACTCATATGATAATTACAAGAAAAATAGGAAGACATGAAAACATAATGCACGTTAGATGCAAGTTCCAGACCGCAAGCAGTACAAGTAGAAAAATGAAAGGGAAAAAACTACACTAAACAGGAAATACCGACATGGAGAAAGCATCAATTATAACAGTCTATAGATGGCAGTAAACAACAGAATAACAGTAAGAGTATAACAGTGATAGTGAAGTCAACAGTAACAGTAAATCAAAAGTAATAGTAACAGGGTGTGACAGTGAAATAGTTGTTCTTATGTCTAATGTTTATTACTATCTAGGTAGCACTTCTTGCGTCCCAAAATATACCACATGGTTTCTACATCAAACAGTTTCGTTTTAAGATTTCATAGTGGAACCTATAGGTTAGTATATTTAGACAAACAGTAATAGTAACAGTAATAACAAACAGTAACGGTGTCATGGATCATGCCCTCATGCATCCAGAGATAAACAGTAGGTACCACAGTAAACAGTAGGAAAAACAAATTCCCTTCTGAATATGCATTTCAATATTGTCCACCACTCGATCTTTTCCCTTAAAAACCCCGGCTTGATTATTTTTCATTATTATTAAACATGTGTGAACAATGCAAACAGGGCTAAAGATATGGTAAGAGCAAAGGACAAGTCTAAGATGAATAGGAAACACAAACGGCAAGAAAAACAACTTATAACACTCAAAACAATGAAACTTCAAGTTCTGGACAGCAAGACACTACTGTACCAAACCTGAGATTCTGGTTGGTACATAATAGAAAATCTAGATCCGTCAGAAAATCCAGAAACAAGACTCTCTGCTGATTCTTGCACTTATACATAAGTCAAACATTAGCCACAGAAACAGGGTTGAAAATAGTGCTTAATACAGAAATTATGTTCAACTAGAAAATGAAAAATCTTGTTTATAAGCATGAAAAGAGTTTAAAATCATTTGTCACGCCCTACTTCCCAAAAAGAGAATACGGAATACGGATACATGACTAAACCCAGTGAATGATTTTCATCATCCATAAGCTGTCAGGATCTTTACAACATTTCACAAGAATAATCAGAGTCGGAAGCACGAAAAGTCAACCACGCATGCATATATAAATCAAAATACCAACAGGAATACTTGAAAAAAAATATAATATTCTCAAATAAACCAGATCTGAACAATTCAATAATCCTGGGTCACATTGCCCAAATACAAAAAATAGATTATTCAAGAAACAGCAGGAAATAATAATAATAATGACAGGAAATATAAATAGAAAAACTCTAGCAACTAGTATCACAAACACTTGTTGATACTTTAAGAGTTATCTAAGTGAATAAATAATCTAAACACAAATTTAAACCTCGCAAGTGTATGAATTGTTGACAGAAATGTAGTATTAGCAAGGGTCGATCTCACAGAGATTGTAGTAAACAACTCACTAAGCAATTGCAAAGATGTTTTCTTTGCTTGTTTGTTATTATTTCCCTTTTGTTTTGGTTTCTTTTCTTTTTATAAATGAAGAGGATTAAGAAGAGGAATTAAAATGATAACAACTTCTAACTAAGAGAGTGATCAAGTTGATTATTGAGAGCAAAAAATATCTATCAAAAGAGTTGGAGCATTGATTTCCACCTTAAGTCATGTATTCTAAACCCAAACTACTGCACTACTATGAATCATTTGGAATAGCTCATGTTTGTCAATTTTAAAGGTATGATATCTACTCTTTAAAATTAGTGGTTTCCCTAAGCAACGAATTAGGCATGGGTATCTACTCTAACTCTTTTCTTCCCTTAAGTATTTAGTATGGTATCTACTAAGTTGCACTTTAAAAAAGCATAACAAACAATGGAAATTGACAAACACATAAAGAACCAGAACATGGTATCTATTCTAATCCTCTATGTTGATTAAACCCTAGAACCCAAATGAGTTCTTGTGTTACTGATCATGAGCACTAGACTCGATCATCTAAATCTTCTCATGTAACAAACTCAAAATATATGATGTATATGGTGATCAATCATGACACAACAATTATCAAGAGTGACATTATAAGCATGGTTTAATCAATGAACATCACAAAAGAGCTAACTGTGCACTAATAGGGTTTAAAATACATGACCAGAGCTTCCATCATGCCCCAAACAAACTTAGTTACACTTGATCATAGATCTATTCACACAGAAGTTAAGAGATATGTCAATAAAACTAGAAGAAAATATGATAGAGAAGTAACACCATAGTTGTTTGCTCCTTTTCTAAATGCAGCTAAGACTTGTTGATTCTCAGATGACTCTTCCGAAATTGGCTTGTGGTTCTTCTAACTTGTAGTTCTTCTATTCTTCTGTTTAGCACTTAGTTTTTGAATGGTTCTCCACACCCTGTCATGTGAACCTCTATGTCTTTTTATAGCTCTTGTTTTGTTTGCAGATCTGTTGCTCCCTCCTTTTTCTTAGCAATCAAATTCCTTGATACGGGGAATGGATTTAACCAAAAAAATCCTCTTCCCTAAAACAACAAAATCTGATTTGGTAGCAAAAATCTTTTAGCCAACTAACTAGCTTGATTTTCGGAAATTGACTAGGCAGATGTACATGTTTCTGTTTTTGCAAAGATTACGGAATTTCATTGCTCACTCTTCATTTGTGTTTGCAGATTTGGTTGTGGTAGAAGTCTTGGCTGTGAGGATTAATCTCAGCTGTGCAGATTTGATTTTGCATCTGCCTATTATAGCCCCTCCAAACTTGGTACTCTCAACTGCCTATTATAACTTTCCGCACAGCCTACCTTCTACAGATCCACACACAAATTTTGTGTTTTCCTTCTTGACTTGCAGCTTGACTGAGTTAAAGGCTAGAAAGTGAAGGAGTGAAAATTTGCAAATCACTGCGAAGAGGGTCTCCAGTGGTGCTACTGTATGAACATGCACAACTTATATAGTCTGTGCACAGTGAAAGCAAAAGAGACTTTGCTCTAACCCTACACTATTCATGTATCTATCATGGACAATAGGATGTGCATATAGTGTTAGGAGTTTAGTGGTGATAGCTGATACTGTAGCATCTGAAATGCACGGCTGATACTTGAATTTATTTTGCACTTCAACTGCAATCCTTGTAATAGATAGCTGCTATTTGAAATTTTTTCAACTTCTTCCACATTCTTGGTCTTTGCTTTTCTTTCAAAGCTCTGCGAAATTTGCCTGATTTGAAGCTTGATCAATTTTGAACTTCAACCACCCTTTTATTTACCAATTGATGTAGAGTCACACTTGATAGGAGATGGAAAAGGGAATTAGAGAGTGAAGAAATGGAGACTGTAAGCAATGAGGTGAAGATTTCAAGTAGTGCTACTGTAGCATCTGACATGCACAGCTGATACATATACACAGTGAAGGTGAAGGAGAGTTTTACACCTGCACATTTCAGAGTACTATACTTCTTGTAGAACTGAGCTGAACAATGAATGATCAACTTGTGTCAAGATGTTTCTCTCAGCTTTTCATGTATTCCGTATGCTTCTTCTTTGATCTGAGCTTTTCATGTTTGAATTCTTTTCATGCCTAACAACTTTAAGGAAATCACCCCACACTTTCAACCTTGTTGACACAGCTCTCCATCATGCATAACAAATGTTCTGATGCATAATTAATGTCTTCATTCTGGTGCTTCATCCTCATAGTGACAAGATTAGTCATGAGTAAGTCTTGAATATACTCAATTAGTTGCTTCTAGGCTGTTTTCCTATAAAAAGGAGAAACGAAGTATAAATTACCAGAGATAGAGAATTTAAGTGTTAATTGCGTTCAGATTTATGATCCAAAATATGGACATTAAAAGATTTATCAAATACCCCCAAACTTAGCTTTTGCTTGTCCTCAAGTAAACAAAGTAAAAAATAAAACTAATTATCCACAAACATCACAAGAACACCTCGACCCTTCCAACATTTACCCCAAAGAACTTGCTACTTATAGTATCAAGATTAGAACAAGCATTAAGATAGGTCTAAAAGAAAATTTTACTCATATGTTAATCACAATTCAAAGAGCCTCAACTTGAACATCAATATGTAAGGTGGCCAATGCCTATGCAACATAATCATGGTTAAGGTTAGTAAGCTTAATTATGTTTCAACTCCAAAATCTCACCATGGCATACACTCTCCATAAAAACTTGGATTTCAAGGTTCACTCCAGAAAGATAGCTCACATCAACATAGGAAGTTCACACAAATTAGATCTCTTGACAAATATCCATTACTTGAATGAGTGAAATGAAACCATATGCTTGTTTTTGCTACTACATCTTCACACCTTTGATTTGCACAGTAATGTGGATCAAAAAGGTCTTATATAGGTTGTAATGGGGCCATGGGTGAGGGTTTAAGCAGTTGAGGGATGAAGGGAATACAAAATTCCTAAAGAATTAGCAGAGCAACTTGTATTGTTCTAAGAGATAATATATATACATTATCTTCTTTTTTTTTTTTTTTTTTTTACTAATACCTTTATTTCCCAAACGAGGCCATATATCAAGGGCCTATACTTTATTTCTACCAACACCTCTCAACCACCCACAACTCATCAAGAAGAATAGCAATTTTCATTTATTTAATGGGCAACTTTTCATATTTCTTATGACAATTCCTCCAATTTCTCTCTTAAAAATATACTATTTCTTATGAACAATCCACTCACCTTGACATACAATATCTCTTTTACAATTTTTGCTCTACTAACTCAATAGATATAGGTAGGGTAACCTATTTATCTAGGCATGGTTAAGGATGATGTGGTTTCACAAAAAAAAAAGCTTTTTTTAGGCTTCAAAGGGGCAACTAGAGAATAATTGATGTTGGGTAGGCTATTTGTCTTTGGTGATAGATTCTTAGATGCCTTAATCATTTTCAAGTTGTCATGCAAAATCAAGAAGAAGTTTCGAAGAGTAACAAAAGCAAGTTCTAGTTCATTTCAAGAATGTCAATTCAAGCAATCAACTAATTCATGAATACTGAGATCTTCAAATATGTCAGGAAAAATATAGAATTAGTGTATGGCTCTCTCAAGAATATATGTTAGGCTCAAAACTCACAATTTGTGTATTTAAGTTTACACATAGTTGAATTTGCTTTTCTCTTTCATAATTCGTCAAATTGACATGGTCAAGTGAGTAAAAATTTCAAGCATGATCCATATGAGAAGTTATTAACATTTAAAGATTAAGACCACAATTAATACTTGTTCTCCACCCCTACCTATAGTAACTAAGCTCATGTTCTCATCATTGTTGTTGGAAGGTATCTAAATTTTTTTTTTCCCAAGAACAACTTTAAAAATAAACTAAACTAAGACTCTTAATGTACCCCCAAACTTAAATGGAACATTGTCCTCAATGGTTGAAACAAAGGCTTAAAATAAGCATGTATCACCATCCCAGTTTGAAAGAGAAAGAAGAAAGAAAAAAGTAAAGAAATAAAAAATTAGAAAAGTGTAAGAACTTCCCTGACAATTGGGTTGCCTCCCAATAAGCGCTGAGCTTCATGTCTTCAGCTAGACTTGATGAGTTTATGCAATGTATTGAATAGTTTGAAGAGTTATATCTTCCTCTCGAGGCTCAAAACTCATCTCAATATAAGGTTTCACCCTGTGCCCGTTCACCTTGAATGTTTGATTTTTCTCTTTACTATGAACCTCCAAAGCTCCATGTGGGAAAACTTTTGTAACAACATACGGACCGTACCATCTTGACTTAAGCTTGCCCGGGAAGATCAATACCTTCTGTCCTTCATGAAACTCTTTCCTGACTAGCTGCTTTTCATGATATATCTTGAACCGTTCTTTGTACAACTTTGCATTCTCATATGCATCATGCCTCAACTCTTCGAGCTCATTCAAATGCAACTTTCTTTTGTCACCTGCTTGTTTCATATCAAAGTTAAATTTCTTAACAGCCCAATATGCTCTATGTTCCAACTCCACCGGCTGGTGACACGCTTTTTCAAAGACCAAACGATATGGAGACATGCCAATGGAAGTCTTGTACGCAGTTCTATATGCCCATAATGCATCATTCAAGCATAGTGACCAATCCTTTCTACTCGTATTCACTGTCTTCTCCAAGATGCCCTTAATTTCTCGGTTGCTGATCTCCACTTGCCCACTAGTTTGAGGATGGTATGGAGTACCTACTTTATGTGTAATCCCATATTTCTTCATTAAAGAAGGAAATGGATAATTGTTGAAGTGGCTCCCTCCATCACTAATGATTGCCCTTGGTGTACCAAACCTGGTGAAGATGTTATCCTGCAAGAACTTGACAACAACTTTGTGATCGTTAGTTTTTGAGGGAACAGCCTCGTTCCATTTAGACACATAATCAACACCAACAAGAATATATAAATAACTGAATGAGTTAGGAAATGGACCGATGAAGTCGATCCCCTATACATCAAAAAGCTCGATTACTTGAATACTTTTCAGCAGCATTTGATTTCTGGAAGAGATGTTTCCTGTCTTCTGGCATCTATCACAAGAACTGCAAAAGAAAAAGCATCCTTAAATACATTAGGCCAGTAAAAGCCAGATTAATACCTTCAGTGCTGTTCTTTTTGTCCCAAAGTGTCCTCCATAAGCAAACTGATGACAATGTTGTAGAATACTCATGTGCTCCTCTTCTGGCACACACCTCCTTATAATTTGATCTGGACAGAATTTGAATAAGTATGGATCGTCCCAATAGTAGTGCTTGCACATAGCCACTAATCGCTTTCTTTCTTGACTCGACATGCCTGGAGGAAACACATTAGCAGTAATATAATTAACAATATCTGCATACCATGGAAGTTGTACATTTATCCCAAGAAAGTGTTCATCTGGAAAGTTTTCATTCAATGGAGGTATATTCTCTTCTTCTTCAAGAAGTAACCTGGACAAGTGATATGCAACAACATTGTCGCTCCCCTTCTTATCTTTAATTTCAAGATCAAACTCTTGTAGCAAGAGTATCCATCTGATCAACCTTGGCTTAGCATCCTTTTTCGCAAACAAATATCTCAAAGCAGCATGGTCAGTGAAAACTATGACTTTAGAACCAATCAAGTATGACCTAAACTTCTCTAAAGCAAATATCACAGCCAATAATTCTTTTTCTGTAGTGGAATAATTAAGTTGTGCATCATTTAAAGTTCGAGAAGTATAGTAAATAGTATAAGGTACCTTATTTATTCTCTGACCTAGAACAGCTCCCAAAACATAATCGCTTGCATCACACATGAGCTCGAAGGGAAGGCTCCAATCTGGTGCCATGATGATTGGTGCAGAAATAAGAAGATTTTTCAATGTATTGAAAGCAGTCATGCACTCTTCTGTCCACACAAACTCAACATCTTTAGTCAACAATCCACAAAGGGGTCTAGAGATCTTGGAAAAATCTTTTATAAATCTTCTATAGAACTCTGCGTGTCCAAGAAAACTTCTCACACCCTTAACTGTAGTAGGAGGAGGTAGCTTCGAGATGATGTCAATTTTTGCCCTGTCCACTTCTATGCCTTTTTTAGAGACCACATGTCCTAACACAATGCCTTGTTGTACCATAAAATGGCACTTCTCCCAATTAAGCACTAAATTGCATTCTTCACACCTCTTAAGAACAAGCTGCAAATAGTTAAGGCATTCATCAAAATTAGATCCAAAAATACTGAAATCGTCCATAAATACCTCGATGAACCTCTCCACCATGTCTGAAAATATACTCATCACGCATCTCTGAAATGTGGCTGGAGCATTACACAATCCGAATGGCATCCTCCTGTATGCAAAAGTACCAAAAGGACATATAAAAGTGGTTTTTTCCTGATCTTGTGGAGCAATAACAATTTGATTATAGCCACTATACCCATCTAGAAAACAATAATGACTATACCCAGCTAATCTCTCTAACATTTGATCAATTAAAGGAAGAGGGAAGTGATCTTTCCTGGTTTCGTTGTTCAGCTTCCTGTAGTCAATGCAGACCCTCTAGCCTGTGGTCATCCTTGTAGGAATAAGTTCATTCTTTTCATTCTTCACCATTGTAACTCCACTCTTTTTAGGCACTACATGTATCGGACTCACCCATTTGCTATCTGAGATAGGGTAGATGATGCCAACATCCAGCAACTTAAGAACTTCAGTTCTAACAACCTCCTTCATGAGTAGATTAAGTCTTCTTTGTGCTTCCCTAGTAGGTTTTGCATTATCTTCAAGAAGTATTCTATGTATGCACTTGGATGGGCTTATTCCCTTGATGTCTGCAATGGTCCACCCTAATGCAACCTTGTGCTCCCACAAAACTCTCAACAACTTCTCTTCTTCTTGCACACTCAAGTTTGCAGCCACTATCACGGGTAAGGTTTGGTTCTCGCCTAAATATGCATACTTCAAATGTTCAGGTAGTTGCTTTAGCTCCAAATCTGGTGCCCTGGTAACAGAAGAAAAAATAGTGGTATTAGACACAATATTTTCAAAAATGGGTGCATACTTACTTGGATATGACTTTGGAGTTTCAAGGTAGTGCACTGCCTCTTTGATCCACAAATCAGTGTCATCATATTCCTACTCGATTGTAGACAGTGTAAGAGAGTAGCTTGTAGTGAATCAATACTATATACCTGAAATGCTTGGATGACAATATTCTAAACCACATCCATACTTTAACACTCATAATCATCATGTGGTAATTTTAGTGCATCAAATATTTTAAACTCAATCTTCTCACCATTTATTTTTATACTTATAGTACCCTTTTTAACACATATTTTTATATCGGCGGTACTCATAAAAGGTCTACCTAAGATAATAGGTAAAGAAGATGGCATAGGGGAGTCTTCCATATCCAAAACAACAAAATCTGCAGGTAAAATGAATTCATTTACCTGAACTAAGACATCCTCTAAAATACCTCTAGGTCTCTTTATGCTTCGATCAGCCAATTGTAGGGTGATTGATGTTGGTTTGAGTTATCCTAATTTCAATTCTTCATAGACAGAGTAAGGCAGAAGGTTTATACTTGCCCCCAAATCCAGCAGTGCCCTTTCGAAAAGATGCTCACCAACCCTGCAAGGAATAGTAAAACTACCTGGATCTTTCAGTTTAGGAGGCAGTTTCCTCAACAACACCGCACTTACTTCCTCCGTTAAAGCAACATTCTCATGAACCTGAAATGTTCTTTTGTGAGTACAGCAGTCTTTTAAAAATTTAGCATAAGAAGGAATTTGTTTAATAGCATCAAGGGAATATTAATTTCTACCTTCCTAAGAGTTTCAAAGATATCAAGTAAATGTTGTTCTTTCTTTTGCTTGACTAACCTTTGAGGGAATGGTGGCAATACTACCCTTTCTTTCTCACTTACCTTTCTGGTAGCGTGTCCTTGATCTCAATCTTATCTGATTCTTTCTCGTTTGTTCTAATTTTGTTGTCAATTACCTTTCCGCTCCTTAGGATTGTTACTACCTTAAGTTGTTCCTGTCCTCCAGGGTTGGGTATGGTTTGTGATGGGAGCTCTCCTGCCTTTCTTTCACTTAGTTCTTTTGCTATTTGTCCGATTTGTGTCTCCAATTTTTGAATGGCTTGACCTTGATGATTGCTCGTTTGATGTTGTTACTGCAATAATTGAAGAACGGTGCTCTCGAAATCCAATTTTTTTGGTTCTTGAGCTTGCGATTGAAAATTGCTCCCTTGTTGATAATTTCGTTGCTGCCCATGTACATTTTGAACATTTTGCCCATTGCTCCATGAAAAATTTGGGTGGAGGGATTGTAAGTGTTTGAGAATGGATTGTTTTTCGGTGGGTACACTCCTTGTCCCACATAATTTGCGTACTCCTGATCTGTGAAGGAAGACATTTGACATATATCAGTTGTATGATCATAATGGGAACAAATTGCACATACCTCAGGTGTTTGGTTTTTTATCCCACCCAAAGAAGAAATTGCATTGACAAGCATGTCAATCTTTTTGTTCATGGTTACCATTTCTATATGCACATTATTACTAGTAGAAATTTCATAAACTCCCTGTTTCTTGGTTAAGCCTCTTCCCCTTGTTGAGAATTGCTGCAAGTTCTCACTTAGTTCTTCGAATAACTCAATAGCCTCTTCACCATTTTTCTTCATCTGGATTCCATTGCAAGCTGAATCTACAATAGCTTTGTTAGTGTCATTTAAACACTCATAGAAAGCCTGATCATCCTTAGGCATGTTGTGAGTAGGACATTTGAGAAGTTTGTTCTTAAATTCCTTCCAGGCTTCGAAAAACAAATCTCCATCCTTTTATTGGAAGAGTTGAATTTCCCTTTTTAGCTGTTTAGTCTTTTGAGCAAGAAAAAATTCCTTCAAGAATTTTGTTGCCAATTGCTCCCATGATTGAATTGAGCCTGGTTCCAACGCATTGTACCACAATTTAGCATTAAATTTTAATGAAAATGGGAAAAGAATTAACCTTATTTGCTCAGGAGTAAGGCCTTGCACACTCTGAGTTCTGCAAAAATCAAAGAAATCTTACAGGTGAAGATGAGGGTCCTCGTCTATTTTGCCGCTAAAATGGGGAATCATACTGAGTAATTGTGGTGAGAGATGCATGTTTCACGTAACATTAGGTTGAAAGGCAATGCATGACGGTTGCTCAATGCTCCTAGGGGTGAATTTGTCTTGCATTGGAACTCTAGGATGTGCCATTTCTTCACCCATTGTTGGTTTTGGAATAGTTCGTGGTTTTTGCTGTCGTTTTAGTTTGTGCAAGGTATGCTCGATCTCTTGATCAATAGGAAGTAGTTTAAGAAGAAGTGAACGTCTCCCGTACATACACCAAAGTCATGTAGCCTCTTGTCGGACCGTACCTAAAAAAATATAGAATTTTCAGTAAATAAGTTACATCTTTTAATTGATTAGCAAGTTAAAATACTAAACAATCCTCGGCAATGGCGCCAAAAACTTGTTGATACTTTAAGAGTTATCTAAGTGAATAAATAATCTAAACACAAATTTAAACCTCGCAAGTGTATGAATTGTTGACAGAAATGTAGTATTAGCAAGGGTCGATCTCACAGAGATTGTAGTAAACAACTCACTAAGCAATTGCAAAGATGTTTTCTTTGCTTGTTTGTTATTATTTCCCTTTTGTTTTGGTTTCTTTTCTTTTTATAAATGAAGAGGATTAAGAAGAGGAATTAAAATGATAACAACTTCTAACTAAGAGAGTGATCAAGTTGATTATTGAGAGCAAAAAATATCTATCAAAAGAGTTGGAGCATTGATTTCCACCTTAAGTCATGTATTCTAAACCCAAACTACTGCACTACTATGAATCATTTGGAATAGCTCATGTTTGTCAATTTTAAAGGTATGATATCTACTCTTTAAAATTAGTGGTATCCCTAAGCAACGAATTAGGCATGGGTATCTACTCTAACTCTTTTCTTCCTTTAAGTATTTAGTATGGTATCTACTAAGTTGCACTTTAAAAAAGCATAACAAACAATGGAAATTGACAAACACATAAAGAACCAGAACATGGTATCTATTCTAATCCTCTATGTTGATTAAACCCTAGAACCCAAATGAGTTCTTGTGTTACTGATCATAAGCACTAGACTCGATCATCTAAATCTTCTCATGTAACAAACTCAAAATATATGATGTATATGGTGATCAATCATGACACAACAATTATCAAGAGTGACATTATAAGCATGGTTTAATCAATGAACATCACAAAAGAGCTAACTGTGCACTAATAGGGTTTAAAATACATGACCAGAGCTTCCATCATGCCCCAAACAAACTTAGTTACACTTGATCATAGATCTATTCACACAGAAGTTAAGAGATATGTCAATAAAACTAGAAGAAAATATGATAGAGAAGTAACACCATAGTTGTTTGCTCCTTTTCTAAATGCAGCTGAGACTTGTTGATTCTCAGATGACTCTTCCGAAATTGGCTTGTGGTTCTTCTAACTTGTAGTTCTTCTATTCTTCTGTTTAGCACTTAGTTTTTGAATGGTTCTCCACACCCTGTCATGTGAACCTCTATGTCTTTTTATAGCTCTTGTTTTGTTTGCAGATCTGTTGCTCCCTCCTTTTTCTTAGCAATCAAATTCCTTGATATGGGGAATGGATTTAACCAAAAAAATCCTCTTCCCTAAAACAACAAAATCTGATTTGGTAGCAAAAATCTTTTAGCCAACTAACTAGCTTGATTTTCGGAAATTGACTAGGCAGATGTACATGTTTCTGTTTTTGCAAAGATTACGGAATTTCATTGCTCACTCTTCATTTGTGTTTGCAGATTTGGTTGTGGTAGAAGTCTTGGCTGTGAGGATTAATCTCAGCTGTGCAGATTTGATTTTGCATCTGCCTATTATAGCCCCTCCAAACTTGGTACTCTCAACTGCCTATTATAACTTTCCGCACAGCCTACCTTCTACAGATCCACACACAAATTTTGTGTTTTCCTTCTTGACTTGCAGCTTGACTGAGTTAAAGGCTAGAAAGTGAAGGTGTGAAAATTTGCAAATCACTGCGAAGAGGGTCTCCAGTGGTGCTACTGTATGAACATGCACAACTTATATAGTCTGTGCACAGTGAAAGCAAAAGAGACTTTGCTCTAACCCTACACTATTCATGTATCTATCATGGACAATAGGATGTGCATATAGTGTTAGGAGTTTAGTGGTGATAGCTGATACTGTAGCATCTGAAATGCACGGCTGATACTTGAATTTATTTTGCACTTCAACTGCAATCCTTGTAATAGATAGCTGCTATTTGAAATTTTTTCAACTTCTTCCACATTCTTGGTCTTTGCTTTTCTTTCAAAGCTCTGCGAAATTTGCCTGATTTGAAGCTTGATCAATTTTGAACTTCAACCACCCTTTTATTTACCAATTGATGTAGAGTCACATTTGATAGGAGATGGAAAAGGGAATTAGAGAGTGAAGAAATGGAGACTGTAAGCAATGA
This sequence comes from Hemerocallis citrina, assembly GCA_017893485.1. Classification (NCBI taxonomy): domain Eukaryota; kingdom Viridiplantae; phylum Streptophyta; class Magnoliopsida; order Asparagales; family Asphodelaceae; genus Hemerocallis; species Hemerocallis citrina. Next base: position 93,114,982 of record CM030365.1, on the reverse strand, counting down.
GGTGAAGATTTCAAGTAGTGCTACTGTAGCATCTGACATGCACAACTGATACATATACACAGTGAAGGTGAAGGAGAGTTTTACACCTGCACATTTCAGAGTACTATACTTCTTGTAGAACTGAGCTGAACAATGAATGATCAACTTGTGTCAAGATGTTTCACTCATCTTTTCATGTATTCAGTATGCTTCTTCTTTGATCTGAGCTTTTCATGCTTGAATTCTTTTCATGCCTAACAACTTTAAGGAAATCACAAATCTTCAAACCCCACACTTTCAGTCTTGTTGACACAGCTCTCCATCATGCATAACAAATGTTCTGATGCATAATTAATGTCTTCATTCTAGTGCTTCATCCTCACAGTGACAAGATTAGTCATGAGTAAGTCTTGAATCTACTCAATTAGTTGCTTCTAGGCTGTTTTCCTATAAAAAGGAGAAAAGAAGTACAAATTGCCAGAGATAGAGAATTTAAGTGTTAATTGCATTCAGATTTATGATCCAAAATATGGACATTAAAAGATTTATCATATCTCATATCACCAACTCCATCAGGCAGCTGATCTCTATGATCTGCAATTTAATAAATTGCAGGAAGAGAAAAAAAAAACAAAATGCCCGTCAATGCAAGTTACGGGTCGCTTGGAGTGCAAGCAAAAGTACATGGGAAAGATGACAAATAGCACGGAATAGGCATGGTAATAAAATAGAACAACTAGCATGAATCATGAACAGAATCAAGTAACAACATGTGTATATAACATGTAACAGGTAACAGGTATCATGCAAGCAGGTGAACATGTAACAGGTGTCAAGTAGCATGTACAGGTAAGCTTGTATCAGGTAAGCATGTAACAGGTAATCATGTATCAAATATTTTGTCATGTCAAATCATGTATTTATTACTATCTAGGTAACACTTCATGTGTCCATCCTTTTACCACATGGTTGCTACATTCAAACAAGTTTGCGTTTAGATTTCGTAGTGGAGTCCATAAGGCCGTGTACCCAGGTATCAGGTAATCATGCACAAGCACAGGTATCATGTAATCAGGTAATCATGCATCAAGTAGGACTAAGTCCCCTCTAAGTACACCCTCCCGTAAGAAGTATGTAGTTGGGTAACAGGTGGGAAATACGTGCACCCTTCTGAGTACACCCTCTCATAAGAAAGTATGTAGTCAGGAATCAGATAACAGGTAATCAGGATCATGCATAATCATGTAACAGGTAACAGATAACAGATCATCAGGTGGAAAACACGGGTCCCCTTCCAAGTACACATTTCTATATTTTCCACTACTAGATATTTCTATATTAACCCCAACTTGGTTATTTAGTTATTATTAATCAAACAGGCATGTATGTGTCACAAAAAAGTTAAGAATAATATGGCATGAACAAGTAACAGGTACAGTATGAAGAATAAACATGTACAGGTGAAAGATAACTCATAAAAGAATAGAATAACGAAAAATTCTAGTTCAGGACAGCAAGACAGGACTGCACTAAATCTGGAATTCCCATTTCTAAAAAAATGCAAATCTATATCCGTCAAAGAATCTGGAAAATAGACTTCCGGCCAAATCCATAAAATATATATAAGTCATATGGTATTTCACAACAACAAGTCTCAAAATAGATTTGAATCTAGAAAACGTGTTCAGCGAAAAATCAAAAGTTTGTATTCAAAGTCAGGAAAACAGCAAGAAAACTTGATAATTAAATCCACAAAAAATCTGGGGTATTTCCTAATATGTTTAGTAACAGAAAATAAAGTTTCATAATTTTCTAACATAGATAGAGTAGTCAAGTAAAATCAGAAAACCGCAAGACACAGTAGTTTTGTAAATCTGGAATCACAAACACTGTAGCACCAAAACAGCAATATCTCACAAAATACAAATCGAAATTCAGATCTGTCAAAAGGGTGATAAACTAGATACAGTAGGCTAACTTTCATATTCATAAAGATTTTTCAAACAGCAAGTAGAATCAGGTCGAAATTATGTATCTTTACTGAAGAACAAGGAAATTCTGCTAGTATAGTTATCATTTGCAAGTATAAAATAGTTGACAAAACTCATTAATTAAATTCACAAAAATTTAGGGTTAATTCCAATCAGGTCTAGTTATAAACAGCAAAATATTGGATCAAAATAATAATTTTAACATCAGAATAAAAATAGTTTACTCCACAAAATTCATATAAAACGAAATCTGGAATTTTCCTACACCACTGTAGTAAAATAGACATAACTCGCAACTCACAAATCGAAACTGAGATCTGTCAGAAGGGTTGGAAAATAGACAGAATTCTGTGCAGTTCATATTCACAATAATCTTAATATACTGACCATAATAGGGTCAAAAATACTGATAAAAAATGGAAAACCGACAAAACAGAAAATATCCTTCATGCACAAAATCAACTAGTTCATATAAAACTTATCCAAAACACAACCAAACATGAGATACGGTCTACTAGATATCCAAGCAACATGGTATAGGTTATTTTACAAGTCCACAACAAGTATACTACAAATAACACAACCAAGCACACGATATCATATGAACAACATGCATGTATCCAACAAGAAGTGATCATCCATAGGTTATTTCATGTTAGGGGTGTCATGTGGCAACTACGGGTGGGTCAACACAATAGTGACAACATACAAAGGGGAGTTTCACACAAGAATTGTCTCTAGCACACAACTACACTACAGGCGGTATTTAGTACTTATATTACACAAAAAAATTGAATACAAGTTACTTGCCTGAGAGACGACGACGGAAACGACGATGAAAAATAGAATAACGGGAATGGATTCCCGGAAACGGACACAACGAACGATCACGAACTGTAACCCCTATTTCCGCAAATATGTATTTCCTAGGTATTGTTCCGTATTTTGATATTTATAAATTCGTTATTTGTAAAATCCTTTTTGAATTTAATGTTAAAGCATTTTGTAAACAATAATTATAATTATTTCAAATAAACTTTGTTTCCACATCTACTTGATCAAATATTTGCATTTTTACCATCAAAAATATTGTTACTGTTGGGACTATTTCCATAAATTCCTATTTTTATATACTGTTATTATTTTGATAATTGTTATTGTCGTTGTTGTTATTATTTATTGCTATTTTGATATTACCGATATTATTATTTTTATTGACATGGTTATCATTTATATTCTTATGGGTATTATGATTATCTATTATTATTATTATTGGTTTTTAAAATAAATCCCTTTTTATTTAATAATTGTGTTTTAAATTGTCTCAAATAATTTATGTAACACTATTTATTTTTTATTAGATATCTTATTTATTGTATTCGGATTTGTATTGATCAATTGTATTCTATACAATGTATTTTATATTATTGGATCTAATACCCAATTACCCAGTACCTAATATCCTATTTTCCCCTATAAATACCCTAATGCATTTTATTAACCCTAATCCTATTCTTAATTTCCCAAACCTAGCCGTCATCCCCCTCCTAACTCCTGCTCTCCTTCTCTCTGTTATCGCCAACCAACCCCTCTACCCCGATGCCTCTCCGATCGCCTTCCACCACCTCCATAGTCATTGACCTCTTCTCCTAGCCTCATCCCTGTCCTCGCCCATCTCGTCGAACCCATCCACTCATCTTCATCACCGCTCGCACCCAACTCAACCCATCGCCATTAACCCATCTTTGTCCTCACCATCTCATCCTCATCGTCCCTGGCCTTCATCTTCGCCCTCTGTGCAACCCTACACCCTCTGCTGATCCCTAGCACATCCTTGTCTCCATCCAAGCCCTGTTGAAGCGCAGTCGCATCGCCTCCTCTGTTTCGGTGCGAAAACAGAGATGTCGTCGCGAGCCGCGGTTCTTGGCAGCTGCGTCGCTTCCCGACCAGCAGCCGAGCGCCTCGCCACCAGTCGCAGCAGTGCCGTGCCATCGCCGCAGTGCCGTGCCGTCGCCGAGGTCTCCTGCGCATCCTTCTCTCTCTGCCGAGGTTGAAGATGGAAGCTGGTTGGTTGATTTCGGTGTTCGGCGTTGTGTGCACTGCGGATCCGATCCCGCTGTCCCGTGTTTGCCCCGATCCACTGTGTGGAGTGGTAGCTGATTGGTCCGTTCAGTGTACACTGTTTTGTGCGCTGCGGATCCGACCCGTGTTTGCTGTTCTGTCCGATCTGGTGTGGGGATTTCCCTTGGCTGACTTGCTGTGTGTTTGCTTGGGTTTCTTTGCACGTATTTCACATGTGCTGTTGAAGTTTTTGCCCGGGATTCTGATCCCGTTATTCTTATTATTTGAATCTGCAAAATAACAGGCAAGTCTTTTCTTGAACTAATTTATTCTTTTGTTCAAGTTTATTTGATCTCTGCAAGTAGATCCAGTCCATTTTGTTATCAAACTGCTTTTGACAATTCCGTTAAGTTTATCAAGGGTTTACACGAGCTAACCCGACATACTCTTAACATCGTTCTATTTCTTTGATCTAAAACCTAGTCCCCATTGTTTAATACATATGCACATTTAAATAACTAGATTCATGCATAGATATGCTTGATAAATTGAACATGTTAAATTGAATGTGCTAGATTGGATTTAGTTGATGAACTGATACCATGCCTGTGATAATTGTATCTTAACCCTTAGAAATTGCATGTTGACACCTAGGATTCACTTGATTACCAATTTACATGCTATGTGTGATCATATGATTTATTTATTTGCCTATTCATGTTAAGACAATTTTCTGAAATGTTAGTTGTTTACTTTGAATCAGATTTTCACCCATGATAATGTCATAATTTGAATTTCCTTTACAAACATGAATTTTTAGCCTCTGATGTCTAGTTTAACATCCTTTTGACGGATCTAAGTTCCGCTCTGCCATTTGCTAGATATCAACATTTTAGTACAACCATGTTAGAAATTTTAGACTCACAATTGCATGCGTACCCTGCTGTTCTATATTTTATTTGATTCTGTTAACAGTAAAAGAAAAATCTGAAATAAATCTAGTTAGTCCTAGAGATGTATAGGTATCACCCAGAATTTCTATAGGTTTTATTAATGTGTTCTCTGACCTGAAATAATTAGTTGAACACAACCTACTGCATGCTGCCTGAACTTAAAACCTGATTAGAATAAAGTTTTCACCCTAGTTTCTGTATCTTTTATATACCTTAATTATACTTGCTGGAACCATGTGGAAGTCTACTTTCTAGACCTTCCGGAAGATTCAGATTTGCTATTTTGTAGTGGTTGTAATCCATGTTTTAGTACAGCAAGGTCATGCTGTCCTGATCATGTGATGTGTGTAAATGATCTGTTTGCTTCATGATTTGTCTGTAACGCATAGAATTAGACACACTTAGTATTATACAACATTAATACCTTCTTGCATGCTCACATAGGATTAAAATAACTAATAAAAAGCCGAGGTATCATGGGTTTGACTTGGTAGTGAACAATCGGAGACTGTACTCGGTAGAGGTCCCTCACCCGAAAATCCCGAAAATCCTGAAAATCCCGAATATCCCAAAATCCCGAACATCCCGTAAATTCCCTACTAGGACGAGTACAAAAACCGAGAATTCACCATCAGTTTAAAACGTTCACTGTGTGTTTGCACCAAACCTGTGGAATGGGACGCAGTAGTACGTGCACTAAATAGGCTGAAAATACTTAATAACCTGCATTTCCTGCTTGATCCTGACATCACTCATTACATGCGTGATTTACTGTAAACCTTTGATATTTTGCCTGCCTTTGCTTTGTTCCTTGTCTTTGACCATGTCCTTATTCTTTGATATTCATATTTTCCTTTATCCTCTGGTTTTCTCTACTTGCTGCCCATAACTTGCTCTTAGGGCACTCTTTTCTTTCTTTTTAGATCAAGAGCTTACAGGTACCAAAGGAACAATACCAGAAGACATTGGTAAGCAAACTCTCTGAAGATCGGAGCTGGATTGTTAGACTACTTAGCTATCGTTTCTTATTTTCTTATTGTATTTCTTTTTATAATACTTTGTATTCTTGGGCTTTATGATCCGAAGTTTGTTTTTATCCCAGATGTTGGATTATTATTTGGTAAATTTATTTCATGATTATCTTTGAGTTCATTCATTGTTTATGTGATTATATTCTTTGCCTCCGTGGTTGTTTCTCTTGTATATTGTTGAGTTAGACTGGTACAGCTTATGGATGATGTATAATTATTCACTGGGCCTACGTTACGTGCTCATATTCCCGTATTTTGGGAAGCGGGGCATGACACGAACGGAACACGAACCATGCACACAATCAACACCCACTCACACGAGAGCAACGACGGGGTGTGCACATAGGGTGGTCGACGGCATGGATCACGACAACGGCAGCGACAGCGGGCTAGGGGAGCGCAGCACAGTTGCTGCTGCTGTCAGCCGCTGTGGAGGGAAACGCAAGGCAGGGAAACGGTGCTAGGGTGGCGCTGCAGTTAGGTGAAGGTTGGCGTGGCTCTGGCTACAGTTGTCGGCGCGAACGGGCAGTGGGGAGGAGGTCACGAGGTAGGGAGAGATGGGGAGGAACACAGGGTGGTCGGGGCTAGCTGGGTCGGGATGAGTAGGAGACGGGAGGTCGGGGAGAGGGAGATGCAGGGTGATCGGGATAGGGATGAGCTCGAGGATGAGAGCAGGAGGATCGGGAGGTCTGGGGTAGGAGGTGGCTAGGTTTGATGGGCAGGGAGATAAACAGTTGCATATAAATATGCAGATAGTAGGGTTTTGATGAGGATAGGCGGCTACTGGGTTGTGGGTATAGGGGTTTAGTGGGTTTCATGTGTAATTAGGTGTTCACGGGTATAGTTAGGTGCAGATGGGTATGGGCTGAAGGTTTTAAAAAAATGGGTTTAAAAGAGTTGTAGGGTTTTATAATGAATGGGGTTTTAATATCCAATAAAAATGAGATGGCACAAAATGGATAAATCAATAGGGTATGAACAAATGAAATAATGGGGGTTAGAATAAGAGATCGAACAACAGAGACGACACAAAAAGAGACAATAGGATCAGGGAGATCAAATTAAAGATGACAAAACAAATAAATGAATATATTAAAAAAGAAGATCCAATATATGGTCCAAAAAGAAATACAATTAAGGAAATACAAAAAACAAAAACAAAAAAAAACACCAAAAAATACATAAAATGGATAACATGGGTTACATCATCATAATTAAATCTGAGAAAAATCTGGAAGATTTCCTAACATATCTAGTTTCGAAATATAACTTATCATGAAATTATATTACAGATAGTATAGTCAACAAAATTAGAAAAACAGAGGAATACGATAAAATCTCAATTCTAAAAGTTCGGACACAGCAGTACCAAAAAAGAGATAATTCATAAAATATAATTCGAAATCCAGATCTGTCAAGAGGATGATAAATTATACAAATCAGGCTACAGTTCATATTTACAACGTTTTCATCAAAAACGAATAGAATCAGGTTAAAAACATAGTTCTTCACTGAACAGCATGCAGTTTGAAAATATATCGATGTGTTTCACAAGTATGAAATGAGATATAAAAGTCATTAATTAATTCCACAAAAAATAGGGATTGATCCCAGTCATGTCTAAACATACTCAGTAAAATATTGAGTTCAAATTCTGTTGCCGCTGGATTCTGGTGTGGGGGCAATAGATGAGATTTGTAGGTTCGTGAGGAACTCGAACAGGCGGAACTCTTCTTCTTCCTCGTTGACTAGTTGACTCATTGGTGCTCCCTTGAGCCTGCACAAACGTTCGAGACACTGGGATGGATCCCGGCGACGAACCCTCCGACGCTCAAGTTAATACACAGAAAAAGTGAAGAGAAAGAGCTCAAGTGTGCAAAGAGTGATCACCTATGACAGTAGGAGGTAGGGAGATTTTTATAGTCGCCTAGGGGATCTCTTTTAGGATAAGAGTGAATCCCTACTTCCCGGTGTGGCAGGATTAGGGTGGTTATAACCACCTCCTCAAGACTAGGGGGAGCCAGGATTTTCTCCAATCCTATTGAACTGGCCCCTAGCGGGTTGAGACTCGTTCTCAACTGGTCAGATCCGTTCATGGGTTTGCAGGTCCAAGAGGAGGGACCCGGTTCCCACTTCAGACCTGTCTGTAGGCGAAATTACCGTCTTGCCCCTGGGACTTTAAGATTCGTGCACACTTTGAATGGTTCCGATTTAACCTCATTTTTAGCAATATCATGAGCCCCCCACTCCCAAAGGCTGTGTATTACGGCCTTTGGGGAGTAGCTTTGTTGTTTTGATGGCGTATAGGGCTTTATCGGAGTTCCCAAGGAGTCGTGGAATCTCATCTGAGGGCAATGGTGCTTTTCTAAGCAAGTAGCGTGCCCAAGTTTGCTTTCAGGCCCTCCTGGATTTTTGGTGATTTGTTCCAATTTTATATCATTTTTTCGAACCATTTATTCAATTTTGCAAAGCAACGATTTGCTTTCCGGGAGCACTAACTAAACATTCTAACCAATAATTATTTACCCAGGGGCTCAAAAATGTTCTCCCGAATTTATAAATATTTTTTAGAATTTTTATTATTTATCCCGTATTTTTAATCATTTTTTCGTAATTTTTTGAATAAATAATTCGAATTAATAAATAAAATATAATTTTAATCCCTCAATTATGATGTGATGTAATCTGGACCGTTCATCAGCCTTGTGCATGAATTTTGGGGAGATCAAATAGCTTTGGTTGAATGAAAGCTTATTTTCCCATATTTGGGGATCGGTGGCAAGAACTCTCGACAGCTGTTGCCAACCCCCGCCAGATGTCTCGGTGAGCTGACACGTGTCAGGAAGGAGGCTGAAGTCAAGGTGGGTTCGAAATCCTTCGCCGAGGTCCAGTGGTGCTTCGATATGGCGACACGTGCCAAAGGAGGTTCGGGGAGGCTTGTGGAAGTCCGAATAAGCCATTTTTCTCATGTTTGAGCATCGGTTGCAAGAAGGCTCAGCGAAGCATGCCGAGGTCCAAGTGAGATATTTTCTCACATTTGCACATCGGTGGGAAGAACGCTCGGCGAAGCGTGCCGAAGTCCAAGTGAGATTTTTTCTCACGTTTGCGCATTGGTGGCAAGAACGCTCGGCAAAGCATGCCGAAGTCCAAGTGAGATTTTTTCTCACGATTGCGCATCGGTGGCAAGAATGCTCGGCGAAGCATGCCGAAGTCCAAGTCAGATTTTTTCTCACGTTTGTGCATCGGTGGCAAGAACGCTCGGCAAAGCGTGCCGAAGTCCAAGTGAGATTTTTTCTCACGTTTGCGCATCGGTGGCAAGAATGCTTGGCGAAGCATGTCGAAGCACTTTGGCGGCATGATGATGGTACATTGCTGACAAGTCCATGACACTGGGACTTTTAACCATTTGACTGTTGACCATTAGAGAGGCAGTCAAATCCCTTTGTCGTTTTGTGGTAAATGGGCTTGACCGCTGAGTTCTTGGAGCCCATTATCCTTGTTTTACGTGCTGACTCTATAAGACTTCCCCCCCTCCCTTCATTTTCTCATTTCTCAGATTTTTACTCAGGCGATAGGTTTCTACTAACGAGAGCTTCCGGCGACAACTGAATGTTTTCCGGCGATTTTTCCGACTATAGCTGTCACTTCAAGGTAAGTCAACACTTAGTTTATTTTTAGCAAATGTCTACCCCTCCTCCGAGTTCAGAGCCCTCCCCCTCCGCTGTCGATGAGCCGTCTCCGAGCCAGGTCCTTTCGGTGATAGGGGTAAAGGCGCCGTAGCGCCTACCTCGATGGTAGTGGAGAACATAGTGGAAAACCCGAGTAGAATGGGAGAGTTCGGGAGATTGCCAGGTGTTCTAACCGGACTCCACAGGGTTCGGGAACTTCCGAAGGAACACGCCAAACGGATAGTATATGGAAGGGGGCGGAGCTTTGAGGAGAATGCCACGACGGAGACTTCGGAAGTCGATGACACTATCTCAATCCTCAACGAGGCGGACTTGGTGGCGATCTGGGGATGCTTTCAGATCCCCGAGGAGTTCGAGCTGATGCTGCCCGGTCTCGGGGTGAAGACCAATTCGCCAATGCCAGTGAATATGTGTTTCTGGCCAGTCGATGCCTTCATCGCTGGGGCGCGTCTGCCACTCCATCCCTTCGCCATCCAAGTGCTGCGATGGTTCGGGATCAGCCCAATTCAGCTCATGTTGAACGGGTGGAAGGTGATCAACCGGTTCGTCCTTCATTGCCAGGCGCCCGAGATTAAGCCAGATATAAGGGTGCTTCGGACACTATACCGGCTTCATCAGTAGCAGAAGTCGGAGTTCAGGTACTACCTGGCTCCGAGGCATGGTGCTCGGCTCATCAGTTGCCCGACTCAATAAAACATTGGCGAGATAAGTTCTTCATTATCCGGAGTCGCGAGCCATGGTGTATCCCCTCTGATTGGGTCGAGGAGGTGACGAAGAGGGTGAAAGAGTATCCGGTGCTTTACCCCAACAAAGAAGAAATGGTTCGGGTTCTCCTCGACTGACCGAAGTTCGATTGGAGGGACCTGACAGAGGAGGCGCTCTTCAAGGGGGGCTCAGCCGCATAGACCCTAGTATGCGGCTTTCCTTTTCCTTTTTCTTCTTCTTTTTTTTTGTTTTTTACTCATTGTTAATCACCTTTTCTTCTGCCACAGAAACCATGGACTGCGAAGCAGTGTTGGCTCAGAAGGCGGCACTCGGTAGCAAGGCCCCGAGGATGCGGAAGAGGGTTGCCACAAAGGTGACCTCCCTGAAGCCGAATACCGTCGCTAGTGTCGTCGAAGAAGCATCGGTGTCGACAGCTGTGAAGCCGAGGGTGACGACAAAGGCAGTTACTTCGGCCTCAACCGAGGCAGGTGAATTCCCAATGGCGGCTGCCCTGGGGATGGAGGCGGCTCTGCTGACAGCCGAGGCCGAAGTGTTCCTGACCGAGGAACACAAGAAAATTTTCATTCCAAACTGGCAAGTCCGGAAGCTGGATGGGTTCTTCGGCGACTCGACATTGGGCATGCAGGTCGTCAAGCATCTAGCAACGCCGAAGGATCGCGCCGCTATGGACGCCGGCGGTGTTGGGGATGATGCCCTCGAGATCGCCCGATCAGCAGTGTCGGTGAGTAGCGCAGTTTTGTTGGTTGTATACTTGTGTATTTTTGTCTTTGGTTTTCAAGCTAACTTGTCTTCTATCTGCAAATAACCTGTCATTTCGGTCATCTCATGGAGAAGATAACCGAACTCGAGAAGGACCTGAAGAAGGAGGTCGACAGGGCTCGGGCTGAGAAAGCTCGGATCGCGAACGAGCTCGATAAACTAAAGGTCGAGGCGGACGGGAAGACGATGAGGTTAGAGTACCTCGACGGCCTCGTGAAGAAGCTCAGGGCTGATCTGCTTCGGCAGAAGGAGGCGGCGGCGAAGTAGCAGGAAGAAGCTGTCGAAGCTGCCAAGGTCGCAGCCGCGAAGGAGGCTGAAGCCGCGATTATGGAGAAGGCCCAAGGGTTCCTAGCTATCAATATGGCCAAGGCTTATGCTCGCGCCATCGAGCAAGTGACCGAGCGCTTCCCCGAGGTCGACTGCTCCGGGTGGCGCCTCTTCCCCGACCACGTCCCGGGCTTCGACGAAGAGTCAGACGAGGATGAGGCAAGGGATGATGATGCGGATGCCGAAGTTGAGGTTGTCGGCGACACGCCCGGATCCGAGGTCATGCCCCTTGCGATCGTGGCTGCTCCGGAAGAGTCTAACCCCGCAACTGCGAGCCGCCACGGAAAAGAGGTCGAGCCTTGAATTTTACCTTTTTTTTGTAAGCAATGTATTGCCTAATCGCAGACTGGACACCGTATGTACCCTTCTGAACTTCAATGAAATGAAAAAACTTTTGAAATTTTGGCTAAGTGTTCACAACGACTTGTTTTGAAATTTTGGCTAAGTGTTAACCACGGTTTGCTTTGAAATTTTGGCTAAGTGTTCACAACGACTTGCTTTGAAATTTTGGCTAAGTGTTCACCACGGTTTGACTTGGCCTTTTCAGATTGTCGAAGTGACGCCACTCGCCAAAGTGCCTTATGTGGCCAAGGGGACTCTTCCCGAGGCTGGCCTAGTGGTGACAAAGTTGTGCCTCGCTAGGAGCCGAGAGCGGCTTCGCGAAGTCGAGTGAGAGCATCGCAAAGCAAAATGCGAGCGGGATCGCCTGTGATTAATTTTAGGCCGTCGAGACCTCGAGATCCGGTGGCTAGAAGAAAGGCTCAGGGAGACGACCCCCGAAGGCGATGATGATGGTTCGTCGACGGCCGTCAACCTTGGCTTGAGGCTTAGGCGACTTCATCATTCTCTGACTAAGATGACAGCAGAGAGAGACGAACTGACAGCAGAGAGAGACGAACTGACAGCGGTGAGAGACGAACTGACGGTGGAGAGAGACGAGATGAAGACGGTGACTGTCGACAAGGGCATTGAGGTTACTCATCTTCGTCGGATTATCACCAACAGCTCTAGTGGTGCAGGCTTGGTGTGGCTGCCTCACCTGAAGATAACTGTGAAGGACAACTTACCGAAGGAACAAATCGTTGAACTCGAGGTGGAGGTCGCTCGTCTTAAGCCTCAACCTGAGCGGATCAACGTCAGAACCACTTTTTGCACACGGGAAGAGAGCGATAGAGGGATATCTTTTTACGAGCTCGCGACTCGCTCGCCCGTTACCCATGGAAGCCCGGGTGACGCACAAAGTGGGGGGGCTGCTTCGTCGAGCAGAGCGTCTGTTAGGGCCACCGTTAGAACAAGTGCGAACGATGCGTCTCAGCTTGCCGACCTAGAGACGAGCGTCGAGGCGAGACGTTGGTAGTACAGTGTTCGTCGCCCCTGGGTGTCTCTAAACCGAAGTATCCCTTCCCTTAGGAGGCATTGAAGTAGTTCTCTGTAGTCTTGTACTTTTTGTCTCTCAAGTTTTGTATCGCGTCATAAGGATGAGTAGTTGGTCTTATAATTAGACTTGTTCCTCAAACTCCAAGGAAATGATACTTGTTCTTCGTACTTGGTACTTGTGTGTTTTGTTAGTATTTGTAGTTGGTAACGGTTGCAGGAGTCACTCCGAATGGCGGGGCACTTGGTATTTACTCATTTGTGAGTAAAAAGTCGTGTCAAACCGAGTGTTGGTCTCTGAACTCGTCATTTAGGGAGCACAAATGGCTGTAGGAACAATTTCGAATGGTTATCCGCTCTTTACCCGCTTGGAAGCAAGTAATTGACATGGAGTCGAACCAAGTGTTGGACTCCAAGCTCGTCGTTTATAGACAGAATCAATGGTTGTGGGAGCAATTCCGAATGGTGAACCACTTCTTACTTGCTTATAAGCAAGTAGTTGAAGCAAAATCGAGCCAAGTGTTGGACTCCGAACACGTCATTTAAAGATAGAATCAATAGTTGTGGGAGCAATTTCGAATGGCGAACCACTTCTTACTCGCTTATAAGCAAGTAGTTGAAGCGGAATCGAGCCAAGTGTTGGACTCCGAACACATCGTTTAAAGATAGAATAAATTTTGTAAGTAGAGTTAGACCACCCAGAAATAGATTTGCTAAGTATATTTAGACTACTTTAAAAGATAGGGAATATTGTGGGGAAAGATTTCTTTTTATTGAAAACAACTGGGCGGCCGCTTCTAAGTTGCAGGCCATCTTTACACTTTGATAAAAAGAAGATACAAGTAAGGATTTTGAGACATGTCTTCTGGAGCGCTCTTGGAGAAGTTGGTTAGAGCAGTGTTTAGACACCCTCTTGGTACTTCATCAAGTGCTCCGCGTTCCATGCCCTTGGTATCTTTCTGCCCCCTGGGTCTTCGAGTTGATACGCGCCTAGGCGTATAACTCTGGAGATCTTATATGGTCCTTCCCAATTGGATGTCAGCTTGCTTCTCTTGCTTGGATTGGAAATTGACAACTTTCTTAGCACTAAGTCCCCCTCCTTTAGGTTGGCGGGTCGTACCCTCTTTTGTAAGCTTGAGTAATCCTACGACGGTAGGTCTCTTGGCGGATTGTGGCTTTCTCTCGGACCTCGTCTATGAGGTCTAGGAAGTTGCAAAGCTGGTTTGCATTCTGCGCTTCATTGTAGGCTATGAGTCGAGGTGAAGGCAGGCCCACCTCCAATGGGATGAGAGCTTTGGATCCGTACGTAAGGTTGAAAGGGGACTCTCCCATTGGAGCTCTTTTTGTGGTGCGATAGTTCCAAAGCACATTGGGGAGTAGTTTGACCCATAGCCCTTTAGTGGACTTATCCAGCCTCTTCTTCAACCCAGAGAGGATTTGACGATTCGTGTTCTCTGCTTGGCCATTGAACTTGGGTGCTGCTGGATCCCGAGGTCGGTGCAAAAGTCGTGAAAGGCCGCTCCCGTGAATTGGATTCTGTTGTTGGTTATAAGGATGCGAGGTACCCCGAACCGACAGACGATGTTCTTCCAAAAGAACTTCTCCACCTTGTGCTCGGTGATTGTTGAAAGAGGTTCGACCTCGATCCACTTTGAGAAGTAGTCTATTGCGACCACTAAGAACTTCAGCTGGCCCGGTGCTGGAGGGAAGGGTTCGAGCAAATCCATCTCCCACATTGCGAAAGGGATTGGACTTGCCAAGGAAGCAAGTTGTGCTTGGGGTAGGCGACGGATTGGGGCGAACTTCTGGCAGGAGTCGCACTAGCGGACATACTCCTCGGAGTCACTTAGTAGTGTGGTCCAGAAGTAGCCGTAGTTCAAGAGCTTCCGGGCTAGGGGTCTCGCTCCCAAGTGCGCGCCACATAGACCATCATGGGCCTCCTTTGGGCATAGAGCGCTTCCTCCGGGGAAAGGCATCTCAGATAGGGCCGACCATTGATCTGGGTGTAAGAGCATTTGTACATGACCCCGTCCAGGAGTGTGTACCGCTCTGCTTGTGTCTTGATCCTCCTTGCTTATTTCGGATCTTCGGGCCCCAAGTGTGAGGGGGTAGGCTTCCATTGGCTCCGAGCCGTCTTCGTCAAAGCTAGGTTTGAGAAGGACCTCTATCAAGACGGTCCGTTCTAGACCTTGGAGAGACAAGGAGGCGAGCTTAGAGAGGGCATCTGCTTGCGCATTTTTCACTCGGGGAACCCGCTGGAGTTGAACATCTTTGAATAGAGCTAGAAGCTCCCTCACCTTTGCCAAGTACCTAGCCATGCGGTTGTCTCTTGCCTTGTACTCCCCGGACACCTGATTGACCACTAACTGGGAGTCGCTGAAGACCCTTACACGCTCGACACCCGCCTTGCGAGCAAAGCAGAGCCCTGCTATGAGGGCCTCATATTCTGCCTCATTGTTTGACACCGAGAAGTTGAGGTAGAGCGAGTACTAGAGGACGAAAGTATCGGGGCCAGTTAGGATGACGCCAGCTCCACTTCCATTGGCACAGGAGGACCCATCCACGTAAATGGTCCAGACGGAGGGGTCGGCAGGTGACTCGCATGAGTCAGGGATGGTGTTCTCCACGATGAACCCGGCCAGAGCTTGGGTCTTTATTGCCATTCTAGGCTGGTAGCTGATGTCATGCTGACTCAGCTCGATGGAACACTTCATGAGCCACCCGGAAGTCTCGGGCTTGTGGAGAACCTGTTTCAGCGTTTGGTCGGTAAGGATGACCACCAAGTGGGATTGGAAGTAGGGGTGGAGCTTTCGGGCTGCCATGACCAGGGCGAGAGCCATCTTCTCTAGCTTCGGATAACGGAGTTCGACATCTCGAAGCACCTTATTCACATAATAGATGGGCTTCTACGTCTTGTCCTCTTTCCTTACGAGGACCGCGCTGAGCGTCTGCTCCGAAGCTGCGAGATAGAGGTAGAGAACCTCCCCAGGTGCTGGCTTGCTCAGGAGCGGGGGGTTAGCCAAATATTCCTTGACCTTGTCAAAGGACTCCAACTACTGCTATCCCCACTCGAAGCTTTTAGCCCCCCTGAGGGTTTTAAAGAAGGGGAGGCACTTTTCCCCGGACTTGGAGAGGAATCGCACATTCGCGGCGAGGTGCCCCGTGAGCCTCTGTACTTCTTTGACGTTAGATGGAGGGGCCATTTTCAGAATGGCTTGGATCTTTTTGGGGTTGGCCTTTATGCCCCTCTAGCTGACCATAAACCTCAGAAATTTACCAGATGAGACACCGAACGTACACTTGTTCGGGTTTAACCTCATATTGTGCCTCCGGAGACCCCAAAGGCATCTTGAAGGTCGAGAGTGTGCTCTTGCCCTCGGGTGCTCTTGACCAACATGTCGTTGACGTAGACCTCCATGTTTCGGCCAATCTGGTCTCGGAAGACCCTGTTCACCAGGCGATGATAGGTGGCTCTCATGTTTTTCAAGCCGAAGGGCATAACACGGTAGCAATAGAGGCTTTGGTCCGTCACGATTGAGGTCTTCGGGATGTCAGGAGGGAACATCCTGATTTGGTTGTACCCTGAGAAGGCGTCCATAAAACTGAGGAGCTCATGCCCGAAGGTCGCATTGATCAGGGCATCGATGCTGCGAAGAGGAAAAAGGTCCTTCGGGCATGCCCTATTGAGATCGGTGAAGTCAATGAATATTCTCCAACTCCCATTGGCCTTCTTGACCATCACCACGTTGGAGAGCCACTCAGGGTAGTTTACCTCCTAAATAAATTGGGCGTTGAGGAGTTTCTCAACCTCCTCCTTGATCGCTTATTGCCTCTCGGGGGCAAACTTCCGCCTCTTCTGTTGGACAGGCTTGACCCCCAAGGGATAATGCTCAGACGGTGCATTGAGAGCTCCTCTGAGATCCAGGGCATATCGGCTGCAGTCCAGGCAAAGAGGTCGCGATTCCCAAGTATGCATCGAGAGATGTCTTGCTTAACGGAGGGGGAGAGAGCTTTGCAGATGCGGAATGTCTTAGTAGTGTCTTCTTCGGAGAAGGCCACTTCCTCCAATTCGTCCACGGTCTCGGAGATAGTTTGACCGCCTTCTTGAGGAAGTTCGAGCGCTTCCAAAGAGAGAACTGGACCTCCCATTGAGGTCATATAGCACTTCCAAGCTGCTTCTTGGCTTCCCCTCACTTCTCCCTCTCCTGAGGGGGTGGGGAACTTCATCTTCATGTGGTAGGCTGAAGGGATGGCTTGAAGTGTGGCCAAACCTGGTCTGCCCGAGATGACATTATAGGCAGCCTTGACATCGACCACCATGAAGTCCATTGGCTCCGTGCGGGTTGTCGGGGCCTTTCCTACTGTTACATCGAGGGTTATAATTCCCTCGACCGTAACCGGGACCCTAGTGAACCCTAGAGAGTGTAGTCCTGCGGGCTTGAGTCGATCCCTTAACAGTGGGAGACCTTTGAAGGCCTCCAAGAAAAGGATGTTGACGGAGCTGTCCGTTGTCTACCAAGACACATTCGAAGATTGATGACAAGGGCATCGCAGTAGGGCATGCAGATGCCCTCCAGGTCCCTATCGGAGAACGTCAACGAAACTCCGAGGCCCTTCGGGGGAGAATGACTTTGCACGGAGTTAACCTCCCTTACGAAGTCTTTTCGGGAGGAATTGGAGTCTCCCCCCATTGGGCCTCCATGTATCAGGTGCAAGATGCCCTCTACTTCGGCCTCCGGAGTCTCCGTGCGCTGCTCAGTTTACCTGTTAGCCCCCCTGGGCAGCAGGGGGCGGATCAGCTTGGTCCCTCTTCACGAACCGGGTGAGCTGTCCTCTCTAGATGAGAGCCTCAATCTTTTCTTTGAGGGCCCGACATTCATCTGTGTCGTGCCCGTGGTCCCGATGGAAACGACACCGCTTACTCTGGTCCCTCTTCTTTCCCGGAGTATTCATCTTTGGGGGAGGCGGTAGGAGGCCATCGTTCCTGATCTCTATAAGGATGGCAGATACACTCGCGTTAAGCGGAGTGAATTTCTCGAACCGAGGGGGAGGACGCCGCTGACCCCCATTGTCTTTTTGGAGCTTCTTAGCTCCTTCTTCTTCTGCACCCTTCCGCTTGTTCGCGGAAGATGAGGCCTCAAAGGTGGGGCGGTGAAGAGCTTCTTCCGCTCGGATGTACTTCTCGCTCCGAAGCAGGAGCTCTGAGAAGTCCCGATGGGGCTTCTTAGCGAGGGACGCTCTGAGGTCAGCATTAAGGACGTTGAACTGGAAGGCGATAGCGGCGACCGAGGGTTCCAAGGAAGCGATGGACCTGGCTTCAGCAGTGAAGTGCTTGACATAGTCCCTCAATCGCTCACCCTTCTTTTGACTGAGGAACGGTATGGAGTCACTTGTCTTATCGGCACGGCGACTGCTTACGAAATGTGTGAGAAAAAGACCCTCAAACTGGTCGAAGGAGAAGATAGATGCTGGTGCAAGCCGAGAGTACCATTCCTGGGCCGACCCCTTAAGTGTGGCTGGGAAGGTCTTGCAAAGGAGGGAGTCAGATGCATGGTGGATCATCATGAGAGTTTTGAAACTCTCAATGTGATCTGTGGGGTCCGACTATCCGGTGTAGCTCACGAAATGCGGGGGCTTGAAGTTTTAGGGAACTGGAGCCTCCATGATGGCACTGGAGAATGGGGGCCTGCTTGGATGAAGGTCCCTTGCCCGTCGCTCTTTTTCTCGGTCGAGCTGGCCGAGATGCCTCTCCATCTCGTGGAGACGGTGGTAGACCGAGTCCTCCCTCCGGTCTTGCCTTGCTAAGCCCCGAGACTCGTCCTCATGTCGAGGAGGGCTGGGGCTGCACCGATGATGGCTCAGAGTAGATGGTGGACTGACTGAGCGACGGGGGTGACTCGGAGCAGGATGCGGACTTCGGGAGCGGTAGTGGTGATCGGGAGAAGGGCGGCGGTGGCTCGCAACAGGCGTAGGACTTTAGGAGCGGCGAGGATGGTGAGCAGCTGGTTGAGGACTACAAGAACGACGAGGATGGTGAGGAGCAGGCGGAGGACTGGGAGCCCGACAGCCATTGTTGGGGACAGCGTTGAGCGCCCGAAGGACTGCCTCTAGAAATTGCTGGAATTCTGCCCTTGTAATGGGGGCCTCCTGCTCATGATGGGCCTGAGGTGTAGGGCGGCCTACCGGGGAGCGGCTCCGTCTTGGGCGATGTTGGGGCGACTCTCTTCACCCGCGGGGAGAGTTGGACCCTCCTTGGTTGGATCGGCACGGTGAGCGATCCCTGGTATGCTTGTGGCGAGGGTTCGCCTCTTAGGACCGCCTCTCATCTAGATGGGTACGAAGATCGGGTCTGTGCTCGGTCTGCCGATTGTTGATCACATTCTGCAAATCCATTGGAGTGGGAGGAGTATAGGAAGCCATTGAGTCTGTGTCGGCATTGTGGATGGAGACTCGAACCTGATGGACAGGTTGCTTGTGGCGGCTTCGTCGAGAGTGTTCCCCCACTGTGGCTTGGGGTCCCAGAGGCTGCTGGATGGACTGCGGAGCTAGTGGATCGAGCTGCAGGGTTGGCTGGTTGGGATGAGGGAGATCCCTCTACGAAGAAGGAGGAGGAGGATGAGAAAAGGTTTTTCTTCGATTGGAGCTTGCAGGTCTCTTCTTGGGAGACATGGCTGGGAGTAACGTGGGCTGAAGAAGAAAGAAGAGATTGCTTGTCGAGTGATTTCCCACAGACGGCGCCAACCTGTTAGTGCTGGATTCTGGTGTGGGGGCAATAGATGATATTTGTAGGTTTGTGAGGAACACGAACAGGCAGAACCCTTCTTCTTCCTCGTTGACTAGTCGACTCCTTGGTGCTCCCTTGAACCTGCACAAATGTTCGAGATACCAGGATGGATACCGGCGACGAACCCTCCGACGTTCAAGTCAATACACAGAAAAGTGAAGAGAAAGAGCTCAAGTGTGCAAAGTGTGATCACCTATGACAGTAGGAGGTAGAGGTTTTTATAGTCGCCAAGGGGATCTCTTTAAGGATAAGAGTGAATCCCTACTTCCCGGTGTGGCAGGATTAGGGTGGTTATAACCACCTTCTCAAGACCAAGGGGAGCCAGGATTTTCTCAAATCCTATTAAACTGCCCCCTAGCGGGTTGAAACCCGTTCTCAACTAGTCAGATCCGTTCATGGGTTTGCGAGTCCAAGAGGAGAGACCAGGTTCCCACTTCGGACCCGTCTGTAGACGAAATTACCGTCTTGCCCCTGGGACTTTAAGATTCGTGCCCACTGTGAACGGTTCCCGATTTAACCCTATTTTTAGCTATATCAAATTCTACTTTTAATATCAGTTTTAAAATAATATTTCATTCAAAATACATATAGTTCAAAACCTGGAATATACGATATGATTGCAGTAAAACCGCAATAACTAATGCATCAAAACTCGGAATTGAGATCCGTCAAAAGTTATCGAAACAAGAAAACGAAGGCTACAAATAATGTTCACAAAGTTATTTATTTTACTGATGTTAACAGGTCCGAAATTACTGTACAAAAATAGGACAGCAGGGAAACAAAAGTTCTTTTAGGCATTTTATCAAACTTAACTACAGACGGTCCAATCTAAGATGTCATACAAAGCATGGTATATGTAGGTTACTCAAATCAACATGGCATGTATACAAATAGTATATAATGAGATAATACATACCACAAACATCCATGTAACAGTCGTCTACGACATACGGTTTGTCACAACAACATACAATCAAGATGTCATCTAATATATATATTATTTTCATGCAACGGGTGTCAACTATTGTAACTAATCATGATCAAAAGATGATTTCAACGGTTAAACTAACAAGATAGGACCATCATGAGAGTACAAACATTTTCATACTAGACTACTTACGGTATTTAACTTGTATGACAAAAAGAACACATACAAGCGCTTGCCTGTTATGAAGACAACGAAAACGAAGATGAAAATTAGAATAACGAGAACAGATCCCGAACAATGAACACAACGAACAAAGAGATGAGAAATCACACCACCCAAAACAGTGCACAAGATGCACATGCACACACACAAAGAGACAGCAACAACCGAACAGCAAGAGTGGCGGTCAACAACCACTAGGAAGTCGACGACGGCTAAGGGATCGGGTGTCGCAGCTGCTCGAGGACAAGATAAAGGCAGCAAAGATCGGAGCGACGTCTGGGGTCGCTGCACGATAGGGACGGCGGGGCACGGGGAAGAGAGGAAGACGAGAGAGTGATCGGTGGTCGGGGGCTCAGAGTCTGTCGGCGTCGGAGGTCAGTGATGACGACAGGGGAGGATCGGGGGTAGGTGGTGACGGCTGAGGTAAGGGAGAGAGAGAATATAATTAGGGTTATGGTACAATCAAGATGATTATATAGAGACAATATGGATTTGGGTGAACTGGGTAGTATCCAATAAGAAGAAAAGAATCCAATAAAAGACAAATAGGCCATGAAATGGGTTTAAACAATAGAAGAGATTAAGAATAAATTGTAGGTCAAATAAATGAGAATAAAAGGCTGAATCAATGCAAAATGAATCACAAGAGAGAGAAGAACAATACACGATACAAAAGAGGCAAAAATCAATAAAATCAGCAATAAATAAAATAACCATGAATTTTATTTAAAATAATTAAAAATACAAAAATAAGCAATAGGGGTTACAGATAGAATCCAAAACATGGGGAAAGATGAATAGTGAAGATAAATAAGACATAGGGAATACTTATGTGAAAAAGACTACACAAATGGATGATGCAAAGAGAAATAGATAAAGAAGGGAACATATAATAAAACAACAAAATACAAATATACCTGTAACGACCTCCTCTGCGGTCTCGGCTTCCTCCGTAGTCAGATTAAAAGCCTGGCCACGACCTCCAGCCTAGCCCCTCCCCTCTGATTATAAATCTACCTCTGGGAGGAAGCGGTGGCCTCAGCTGACCAAGAGCTGGTACCCACAGCTGAACTGGTCCTCCGGTAGGTGGAGCCAACCTCCTGTGCGAACACTTACGGAACATGTGATCACTAGCTCCATCCGCGAAGCACTGACGATTTGTTGTTCTGCAGTCCCTGCGCACATGACCCACCTTGTGACAAACATCACATCTCACATCCCTCCTCGGAGCCCTAGGTGGGTATGGCAATGCCCTCGGTGCTGGGGCTGGATCTGTCTCCAAATTGGCCCTCCAATGGGCCTGGCAGCAACGGTAGGGTACTGGACAGCCCGCTGAGGAGGAGCCCCACGAGCTCGAGTCTGCTCCATCGCTCGAAATGCCTCCAACGCATCAGCACAGGTACAACAGCGGTGGGCAGCCAAGTGCATCTGAATCCCGTGGTCAAGCCCCAAAATAAACCTCCGGGCTTGGTCCTCCTCGTTCGCCACCAAGGCGGTAGCGAAGTGACTAAGCCGGGTGAACTCCACGAAATACTCATCCACGGATCTAGTGCCCTGTGTCAAGAAAATTCTGTGTTACGATACCACATATATAATATGTAACAAAACTCAAAACCCAACCAACCTGTTTCAAGGCGAGAAACTGATGCTCCATTTCTACTCGGGTTATGCTGGGGAAGAACTTCTCCAGAAAGCTCTGAGCAAATGTGGTCCAAGCAATAGGCCGCTCTAGCCTCTCGAAATTTGCCTCCACCAGATGTGGGCTAGGTCTACCAACTGGATGCTCACCTCATCCACACGGTCTGCATTAGCGACCCTAGCTGCCTGTAGCAGACTCTCTGTCCGGATCAGACACTGCTCAGCCTCTAGTGGCATTTCAATACCAGCGAACTTATCAGGATGCAGCCTCATGAAGTCTGCAACGGTACCCGAACAAGGAGGAAAAGCTACCTAAGCAGGCACAGTGGGGGTCAGGATAGCAATGTTCTGGTTAGCAGCCTCCCATGCAGCCTTTACCAGTTCGCTGTGCTCCTGCTACATCTAGATGATTTGCTGCAACACCTAAGTAACAGCCACCAACTCAGGGTGATCACCCTGGGAGTGAGAAGAGGAAGCATTTCTACGAGCCATAGTCTGCACAAAACCAAAAATAATTAGCATCCAGAACAAGTTGATTATCAAATTTTTATGCAATTGCAAGCCCTGTTAATAGTTGAGTTAATCCTGACTGAGTCAAGCCTGTCTAACGTTTTAGTCAAAAAACACATTAGCCAAACCTAAACGGGTAACAAATAACATGCAACATGTAACAAGTAACAGGAACGGGTAACAAGAATGTGCAAGTGAACATGTTATACTTAATTCTGTTGTTTAATTCTATCTAGGTTGCACTTCATGTATCTCAATTATTTACCACATGGTTGCTACTTACAAACAAGTTATGTTTAGGCCTAGTGGCAGTTCTTATAGGGCCTTGTACTTAGGTCTTGTAGAAAATACGAGCATGTGTCAAACCATGGGTACTAGAGGTGGCCTCGCAAGCACTAGAGGTTGCCCCTGTCAACCCCAGACATGGAACTTAGTTCTACGTGACACTTAGTTCCATCTGATTGCAAACACATATCATGTAATCATGTAATCATATAATGGGTACTAGAGGTAACCCCCACAGATACAAGAGGTGGCCCCCATCAACCCCTGATGTGGAACTTAGTTCTACGTGGCACTTAGTTCTATTTAACTTAAAGTCATGGGAAATACGGGCCCCCTTCCGAGTACACTTACCTATATTGTCCACTACTATGGTCTTTCCTTTAAACCCCGGCTTGTTATTTATTATTATTATCAAACAGGCATGAAAGTGTGCGAAACAGAGAAGTAAACATGATCAAGAACAAGGAACAATTTTATTCTAGGTAGCAAGAATATTCGAGTATCAAACAAATTATAATTATCAAAAACGACGAGAATTCCAATTCTGGACAGAATGACATTACTGCACCAAAACTGAGATTCCCACCACCACTGGAATGCAAATCTGGATCCGTCAAAAAATCTAGAAACTAGACTCTCTTCCGAATCCAGTACATATAAACAAGATACATGAAAGCTGTAGCAACTGGTGTCAAAATAGCAAACTACACAGGATTCGTGTTCATCTAGAATTTATAAAATTATGTTTAGAAACATGAAACAGGTCTGAAAATTTATCAATTAATTTCAGGAAAATTAGGGAAGGTTCTCTAGTGTGTCTCGTCTCCGCATGCAAAATTCCAGGTCATTATCTTACAGGTAGCACAATTAATTTAATTTGTGAAACAAAGTGCGCGGCAAATTATGAATCTGAAATTTCAGACACAGCAGCACTATAACAGTGATAATTCACAAACTATAACTCGGAATTCAATTATGTCAAAAGGGTAGTAAACCAGACATCTAGGGCTACATTTCATGTTGAGAACTCCAGTCCAGATTCTGACAATATCAGGGTCAAAACAGTAGGCAAAAATAGGAACAGCAACATAAGTGGGTTCTTTTATATGAAAAGTGTCATGATTGACAATTATTATGTGTCTAGATTAGTGTGTGATACAAATCGGGTTCACAAGCATCAAATCAACGCTCATGGTTATTCTCAACTCAAAAGGGCGAAAAATCAACACATGCATCATACGAACATATATCTACAAGTCAAGGTGGTTCTTTAATTTCAAATGTTCAAATAATTAAATAATAAATAGATCTAATTAGTTGTGAAATGAATATATAAATGAAAGATTATGACTTTAATGATCATGGAATTGATAAGGACGGCAACAAGTAAAATGAGATCATCAATGATAAGCCAAAGATAAGTCACAACTACAATCTACTTGCGATATTTTTAAATAAAAGCTTGTACTAGATGAACGAATTGTACAAGAATATACTTGCCTTGATTGGATGAGGACGTTGATAGACGATCGAGATTGGATGGATCGGATCGGCGTGGATCTTGATGGCGATCAAGATCAAGGAAATCGATGGCTGAGATCGCTCTGATTGATGATCAAGATGATCAGAGAATCGTACGGTCCAGATCTACTCCCTGATGATGAAGATGATGATGGTCCAAATCTTGATCAGATCGGACGGTCAGGATCTGATCTGATGCTGAAGAAGATGATCAGGATGATAATCGTGATCTTGATGAAGGATCAGACGGACAGGATCTGATCTGATGGAACTCGATGATGATAAACACAATCACGAGAGGATCGGACGGTTGAGATTTAAAAATCAATCTCCTCCTCCTCCGATGCAGGCGGTGCACTCGGAAAAGTGGTCGACGACACATAGGGCTTCGACAGCAGCTACGGTGGCACTGCGGCGGCAACGTCGAGGACCTCAACAGGGGAGCAGTCAACGAAGGGCGACGACGACGATGGGAGTGACGACGAGGCTCTATTTGGGAGAGGAACATGGGAAGCAATGTAGATGAGGCAATGATAAAAGCTCGGGGCTTTGGCAATGGCGAGGCGATGGAGGGGATGCAGTGGTGGGGGATGATGACGAGGAGGAGGCAGGGTGATGGGTAATGGGTTTTGGGAGCGAGGTGGGTTCGGAAGTGAGGAAGAGAATGGGTAGACTGAGGGTGGTGCAGCGAGGCTTGCAGGGATGAGGATGACGAGGTGGTGAAGATGGGTTAGAGGGATGATCGAGAGATGAAGAGGAGGGAGGTAGGGGATGGATGAATAGTGTAGGGGCATCTGTGTATGGGGGTTGAACAGTGGAGTAGGATTAGGGTTAGGGTAGGTTAGGGTTTTATATAGTTAGGGTTATTGGGTTTGGGTTATTGGATAACGGGTTTGAATAGGATCCAAAAAGCGGTTGAGTCAAAAATCACTATAATTAGGCTATATGAATTAGATGAGTGAATCAGTCAATTCCCCATGAAGAAAAACAATCTAGAGCTGATAAGAACAATGCAATTGAAATAGATTGGGCATAAAATTGAGTCGAAACAAAATAAATGACTTTTATCAGAACTGGAAACAAAGTACAGGATTTTGAATTGATAAATACAGTACAATGAAATGAAATATAGCAAAAAAGTACAAAT
Source organism: Hemerocallis citrina (assembly GCA_017893485.1). Lineage (NCBI taxonomy): Eukaryota > Viridiplantae > Streptophyta > Magnoliopsida > Asparagales > Asphodelaceae > Hemerocallis > Hemerocallis citrina. The sequence continues at coordinate 93,089,054 of CM030365.1, read as the reverse complement.
ACAGGGAACGGGGGTTACAGGTTGTGTTACGATTATGAAATTGATAGAGACGGATAAACGAGTAGAACCAAGATTATCAATGATAACAAAAGGCGAGTCACAACAAAATCTACTTGTGGTATTTCAAAAAGGTTCTTGTACGGGGAAACAAAAGAATCGAACAAGTTAATTGCCTGATGATCGCAATGATGATCACGATCGATGGTGCCGAATCCCGATGTTGATGTTGATTGATGATAATGATCAAGATCTGAGGATCGGATCGGGTGCTAATCTTAATGGCGATGATCAAGAGGGTGATCGGATGGCTGATAATGGACTTGAGATGATCAAGATGATCGGACAGCTGAAGATCAATAAAGAGCTTGATGATGAACAACGAGAACAAGGGGAGACTTGGGCTCGACGACGGGGGCAGGCGACGGTGTTCGACGGGGCGTCGGCAGTGCAGGCTGGTGGGTTGATGGGAGGTAAATGGCTACTGGCTAGGTGGTGCTTCGATGGGTGCAGCAGAGAGGACAGGAGGAAGATGAGGAGGCTCGGGGGGTCGCGACTGGCCGCGAGCCTGTGGTGCCTAGGAGCAGCGACGGGAGAGGTCGTGGTCGATGAGAAGACAGGGCCTGTAGTTGATGGCTGTTCGGAGAGAACGGCAATCGGAGGAGGTTGCTCGAAGCTCGAGCAGCAATGGCGGCGCGCTCAGTCAATGGTGCAGTTTGGTCAGTCGATGAGCGGGGTGTTGGTGGGTCAGTCAACGAGTGGGGCGAGGTGTAGGGCGTCGAGTGGTGGTGATGATGATGGAAGGCAGGGTCGTGGTCGAAGAGGAAAGGTAGAAGGGGAGGGAGACGAGGTTGAGAAGGCGTGTAACACCCCGCAAAATTGAAAATAACAATTTTGCCCCAGTGTGTTACGCACGTGTATTTTGTAACGCGTTTTTTACCACGTATTTTAATTATCAACAATTTATGCATTTTCAGTATTGATTTTATCCTATTTTGAGTCAACAAAAATATTAAATTTCAATCTCTGCATTTTACGTGCTCTTTACGTATTTTTGATGCACGTGTCTCCACCGCTACGTGCAATATTTTTTATGTGTTTAAATTATTTATTTTATGTATTTTATAAAACGGAAATTCATTTTTTCCCCTATTTTGATTAAAATGCATTTTTTTCGATTTTCTGCACGTATAATGTACGTGTTCTCTACGTGCGTAGCAATTACATCATAAATTTATAAATAATTTTCTTATATTGTATTATTATTATCTTTAACATTTTTCCATTGATAAAACTAAATTTCGTATTTTCAAGTTTTACGTGCGACGCACATGTTTTCGATAAACATATTTGGACATATTCGTTTTCAAAATAAAATTTTGGAGTGTGTAAATTTATTTTACTTGTGCATAAAATATGATAATTTTTAATTAAAATAATTTTTACGTAAATATTATGTATATATATCATTTATGTTTTTTTTAAATAATTAATTTGGAGCGTGCACTCGTGCACTACACGTGCACGTGTATTTGGAGGGAGAGAGAGGGGGGTCAATTATTGGAGAGTAAGAGGCCAGAGGTTAGAAAATGGAGAGTTGGGGAAGTGGGAATTTAGAGGGCAATTAAGTGGTTAATAAATCACACTTAACCCTTCATAAACACAACCAACTCCATTCATCCCCATCATCCACTTTCTCCTTCTCTGTTTCCTACCGAAGGCCACCTCCATCCATCCAGCACATGTCCATGCTTTTTCCATTCATTCATCAAAGATTGTTTGTGTATATATATATATATATATATATATATATATATATATATATATATATATATATATATATATGCACATCCCTTCACATTTCTCTTTCCTTTCCTTCTCCTCTTTGTCTAATCCGAGCCCCAAAAGCCAAGCCATGTGATGTCTCAAATCCAAAATCCCCTAAACAGCAAATCCACTAGCCTACTCCACCTCTCTTCATCCTTATATACATGTATATATAAGCCATTCATTTTGTATATATAAGCCATTCATTATGCATATATATATATATATATATACAAATGCATATGAAAAGAGTGAAGACCCTTCACTGTATATGCCAAAATGGATCAAAGTTGAAGATCTCGCTTTGGCCAAGTGGAGTATTGGAGCTTTTCTTGCGCACGGATTTCGAGAAGGCGAAGCAGAATTTTTAGGACCTCTCACTCTAGGAGTGTAAATTGCATGAAATCAACATTTCTTAGGTGAGTGATCTTTATGCTTTCTAATTTGTAGGACAAGTATGCTAATTTAGACAAATGAATAAAGTAGATTAACATTGATGTGGTAAATGTAGATTTAATCCATGCTATTATGTTTATGCCATGATTTATAGAAACCATGTTGCGATTGAGAAGGGAAATTCACACTGCAGACTCTCTTGATTGTCCTTACATTTTAAAGTAATATGCATTATTAATAACGTGACTTATGTGACTTATTCTTTTATCAATAGAGATTATGTTGAGTATGACATAATTGAAGGCAAACTATTTCAATATGATAGATAATCGATATGAGGATGCTTATTTAAGATGATGTTTAAAACTATTATAAACTATTGGCAAACTATTTTATAAATGATGTTGTGTATACATAAGTGATGTTGATTAATAAGCTTTGACTTGCATGCCCCTTAAATTATCAAATGTTGAGTTTACCTCTGAATTTGATTGTCCTTATATTATCAATTTTTTCACACCAACATTATGTACACATGCAGACTTTTTAGTGACCTTGCCTCGGTCAGTCATTATGTTATCTCAATTAAAATTACAGATGTATCTCGAATTCAAATCATTGATAAGTTAGAGACATGAAAATATCTAAGTTTAAGACATTGATTATTAAAGGGTGTGTGTTCCTATGTTTCTTGTACATGAAAGATTTATGATTTAAAATTAGTAAGACCTCGGTTACCGGTAATTTTAAAAGAAAGATTTTGAGACTTGATTTCGAGATAATGCCGTCGGGCGATCTCGTATTTATTGTGAACAAATCCGGTAGGAGGTAAAATTGATTCTAGAATTGATAACACATTCATGTCTTGAACTAAAATAATTAGGCACTTAGGTAAAGATGTAGTAAACCTGGGCAAACGTAAGTGGGGTGCTTTATATAGTCAGCGGTGGACTCCGGGGCTATAGACCCAGTTGGTGGACTAAGGTTGCTCCGTGGGAGACGGATTATTGTATTTTAATCCGGGACTATGAAGACGGGTCAGCGGTGGACTCCGAGATCTTAAGTAGTCGGATGGGTAGTTTTGTTTACCGTCTCCAATGTATATGTATATACCGGGCTAGAGGGTCACATACGGGATGATTCGCACGATGTGGAATCTGTTATAACAGTCAGCGGTGGACTCCGGGACTGAGATTCAAATTCGTGGAATGATCTGAACCTTGTTTTATTACCAGGTAGTTATCATGGCGAGGGATCGAGCCCTTTATTGTGGAGTACGTAGGCGCTTGCCCTCGGACCTATGTAGTATGGGATGCATAGAATCCGAACAAGTGTGCATTAGTGTCATCCTAGTATAGAATTGTGTGCATTAGGCATTAAGGCATGACATATACTTACATGTTTAGCGTAGTCATTAACACTTTATTATTCATTCAATTGTTGTATTTTATTAAAGTAATGAGATCGTTTTATGTACGGCATAGAGATGATAGCCGAGTATAACATTTCGTCAGTTGTAAGTAACTGACGTGCCCACAGATTGACATGCAGGTAATGGACTATTTTGGAAGGAGTATATGATGCAATCGATGACTCAATTTATGAAGTTGTACAAGTTACATTTTGTTTTCGAATGTTGTAATCTTTATTTCTTCCGCTGTGTAAAAACCAGTTGTATATGAACTCTAATGTAATGATATTGAAAAGTTTTAAATTCCTTGAAAAATTATACGAAGTGAAGTAAAGATCCTGTAGAATCTCGAATTCATTCTTATTTGGAATTCGGGGTGTTACAGATGGTATCAGAGCATGCTTCACAAGTAGTACAAATTTATAAGGAACGACACCCTAGCATGGACATTAGAGTGTGAGTTTTCAGTCTATAGAGATTTAAATGTAAGTGATTTACATTTGTGTTGCTCTATACACTGATGTTTTCTCTTCCTTTCTGGATGGCTGGAGTCGTGAATGAAGTAGTTATTGACTTCCATTCATGATGTTCTCCTCGTGTACATTAATATGATAGTGTATGCGAGCACAATTTCTCATGGGTATCAGAGTGGCACAGTGAAAGCGTGGTTGGCTTGGACCGTCATTCATGATACCTTACACACTTTCCCCTCAAATTATTTTTGTGGATTTTTATCATGGTACTTTCTCCATATTCAATATTTTTTAATAAATATTTTCTTGTGATATTAAATCATTTGAATATTTATTATCTTCCTTAGTCTTGATATTTTAAACTTGTTTTCAAACTTAAAATTTTATTTTTCATATATTTATGCCACTTTATGATTACCTGTTTATATCTACGATTACTTTACGTATTTTGTCAAGTTTTAAATTGTCGTTTATTAAATTAATATTGCAGCCACTATTTTCTTCATTTATTATTTTGGATTTTTCTTATGAAATTTTCTTATGTGTACTCATTTTATATGATTTGATTTCTGTGATACTATATCCTATATGTTTTTAACAAGATTGAAATTTTCTACCTATATTAATATGACCTGCCATTTTATTTTATTGTCTACATTCGGTACTATTATTACTGCATATTTGTTTTGATATATTCATTTTTACTATTAATCGCTACTCATTACTTTTATAGTTTTAAACTTCTTTAATATAATGCATATACTCACTATTTGTACATTATCTTTTCTCAAATTGTAACTGTCTTTACATTCTTAGGTATTACGTATATTTTTCCAAATTATATATATCATATATTTCAATATTTTTATTATACATGTCATTTTACCCTCATCTAATTACTATATTAATATTTTTGTAGATACTTGTTTATGTCTATTGTCCTAATTTGCTATACTACATAATTTTTGTTTTCAATTGTGTTTTCATCTCATGTATGTGCTTTACACTATTTTGTCTTAATGTTATAAATTATTTTCTTTACTGCAAATTTTTGCATATATCTATTTTGATCATTTTGCCGTCATAATTTCTTACTTCATTTACAACTTTTTTCATTCACTTATATATCACTGATTTCAAATATGACACCATACTTTACTAGACACCCAATATCCAAAGATTGCATCTTTTCGTCTCCCATTTTGGTGCAACCTGATATCGAGAGGGCAATTCTGCAACTTGAGATCGTAAGGCAAGTCTGCAGTTGGATGTCAACGAGACGAATCTACACAAGAAGGAGATTGTCTACTTTAATAGACCCTATTTTATTTTCTTTAATATTTACTTATCCCCTATTCTATTTTCGTACTAACTTATACTAATAATATTTTGCAATCTAGCATTATATTATTTAAACTGATTTCTATCCTATTTGTGTAATTACTATTTAATATCAACCATCTCTTTCCTAATATTTCAAATCTTTTCATACCGCTTTATCGCAATTTATTTTTCTACTAACTTATCGTAGATTTTGGTGTCTACTCACCTAACAAAAAAATAAAATTTGTATTTATAATTTTTTTTCAATTTTCAAATTATTTATATATGATCGGTTTTCGTGCTATTTCAATAGTATGTTACAACTTTTACAACTATGATGTTTTTACTCCTACAACCCGCTTATAAATTTTTTATTATAACATTATTTGTTTCACCCTTATAATTTTGATGCCTATATACGTATATACTTTTATATGTTGATTTTCTTGCTCTATTTGTCAATTCGAAAATATTCGATGTATGTCTTCTATATCTTTAATTTTCAAATCGTATGTATAATTATAGTTATTTTACAAATTATTTTATTGGTATGCAAAAAAAAAATTATTTTTTTTAATGTTGTCTATACTTTTGAGTATACTTCATTCTCATTTATTTTTCAAACTCTTATTCAAATAGTCTTCTTTTAAAATTGCTTATTCGATTTTGGTCATACAGTACCAATTCAGTTTTACAATTCTATCCTACAGCGTATTGCTTTAATTTTGATCTAGTAATAAATTATTTATTGACTATGTTTTCCTTACCGCATTGTTTTCCGAACCATTCCACAAATTAAAGATTTAATTGATTTTCCCTCTATCTAATGTTTTCCCAAATAGTAGTTTTGTGTGAAAATTTCTTTCAATCTATCATATCTTTATGGTTGTATTTATTTCCCTATGTGAGTTTTCTCGTTCCATTCTTATAAACTTTTGATGCTCATAGTTTCTTATATAGAGCTTGCCTTGTTTTTCCATAGTACTTATTTTTTTAAACTACAATTATTTTCTTAAAGTTAACAGTTTTCTAAAATACAGCAATGATATTTTCTTTAGTGCGTACAAAATACTACCTTTACCCTAGCGAGTTTCCAGGACGGAACTATCCTAAGGGGGGAGAGTGTAACACCCCGCAAAATTGAAAATAACAATTTTGCCCCTGTGTGTTACGCACGTGTATTTTGTAATGCGTTTTCACCACGTATTTTAATTATCGACAATTTATGCATTTTCAGTATTGATTTTATCCTATTTTGAGTCAACATAAATATTAAATTTCAATCTCTGCATTTTACGTGCTCTTTACGTATTTTTGATGCACGTATCTCCACCGCTACGTGCAATATTTTCTATGTGTTTAAATTATTTATTTTATGTATTTTATAAAACGGAAATTCATTTTTTCCCCTATTTTGATTAAAATGTATTTTTTTTCGATTTTCTGCACGTATAATGTATGTGTTCTCTACGTACGTAGCAATTACATCATAAAATTTATAAATAATTTTCTTATATTGTATTTTTATTATCTTTAACATTTTTTTATTGATAAAACCAAATTTCGCATTTTCATTTTTTACGTGCGACACACGTGTTTTCGATAATCATATTTGGACATATTCGTTTTCAAAATAAAATTTTGGAGTGTGTAAATTTATTTTATTTGTGCATAAAATATTATAATTTTTAATTAAAATAATTTTTACGTAAATATTATGTATATATATCATTTATATTTTTTTTAAATAATTAATTTGGAGCGTGCACTCGTGCACTACACGTGCACGTGTATTAGGAGGGAGAGAGAGGGGGGGGGTCAGTTATGGGAGAGTAAGAGGCCGGAGAAAATGGAGAGTTGGGAAAGTGGGAATTTAGAGGGCAATTAAGTGGTTAATAAATCACACTTAACCCTTTATAAACACAACCAACTCCATTCATCCCTATCATCCACTTTCTCCTTCTCTGTTTCCTACGAAGGCCACCCCCATCCATCCAGCACGTGTCCATGATTCTGCATTCATTCATCAAAGATTTTTTGTGTATACATACATATATATATATATATATATATATATATATATATATATATATATATATATATATATATATATATATATAAATATGCACATCCCTTCACATTTCTCTTTTCTTTCCTTCTCCTCTTGTCTAATCCGAGCCCCAAAAGCCAAGCCATGTGATGTCTAGAATCCAAAATCCCCTAAACAGCAAATCCACTAGCCTACTCCACCTCTCTCCATCCTTATATACATGTATATATAAACTATTCATTATGCATATATATGTATATATATATATACAAATGCATATGAATTGAGTGAAGACCCTTCACTGTACATGCCAAAATGGATCAAAGTTGAAGATCTCGCTTTGGCCGAGTGGAGTATTGGAGCTTTTCTTGAGCGCGGATTTCGAGAAGGCGAAGCAGAGTTTTTAGGAGCTCTCACTCTAGGAGTGCAAATTGTAAGAAATCAACATTTCTTGGGTGGATGATCTTTATGCTTTCTAATTTGTTGGACAAGCATGCTAATTTTGACAAATGAATAAAGTAGATTAACATTGATGTGGTAAATGTAGATTTAATCCATGCTATTATGTTTATGCCAAGATTTATAGAAACCATGTTGTGATTGAGAAGGGAAATTCACATTGCAGACTCTCTTGATTGTCCTTACATTTTAAAGTAATATGCATTATTAATAACGTGACTTATGTGCCTTATTCTTTTATCAATACGGATTATGTTGAGTATGACATAATTGAAGGCAAACTATTTCAATATGATAGATAATCGATAGGAGGATGCTTATTTAAGATGATGTTTCAAACTATTATAAACTATTGGCAAACTATTTTATAAATGATGTTCTGTATACATAAGTGATGTTGATTAATAAGCTTTGACTTACTTGCCCCTTAAATTATCAAATGTTGAGTTTACCTCTGAATTTGATTGTCCTTATATTATCAATTTTTTCACACCAACATTATGTACATATGGAGACTTTTTAGTGACCTTGCCTCGGTCAGTCATTATGTTATCTCAATTAAAATTACAGATGTATCTCGAATTCAAATCATTGATAAGTTAGAGACTTGGAAATATCTAAGTTTAAGACATTGATTAATGAAAGTATCCATGTTTCTTGTACATGAAAGATTTATGATTTAGAATTAGTAAGACCTCGGTTACCGATAATTTTGAAAGAAAGATTTTGAGACTTGATTTCGAGATAATGCCGTCGGGTGATCTCGTATTTTTTGTGAACAAATCCGGTAGGAGGTAAAACTGATTCTAGGATTGATAACACATTTATGTCTTGAACTAAAATAATTAGGCACTTAGGTGAAGATGTAGTAAACCTGGGCAAACGTAAGCGGGGTGCTCTATATAGTCGGCGGTGGACTCCGAGGTTATAGACCCAGTTGGTGGACTGAGGTTGCTCCGTGGGAGATGGATTATTGTATTTTAATCCGGAACTATGAGGACAGGTCAGCGGCGGACTCCGGGATCTTGAGTAGTCGGACGGGTAGTTTTGTTTATCGTCTCCAATGTATATGTATATACTGTGCTGGAGGGTCATATACGGGATGATTCGCACGATGTGGAATCTGTTATAACAGTCAACATTGGACTCCGGGACTGGGATTCAAATTCGTGGAATGATCTGAACCTTGTTTTATTACCGGATAGTTATCATGGCGAGGGATCGAGCCCTTTATTGTGGAGTACGTAGGCACTTGCCTTCGGACCTATGTAGTATTGGATGCATAGAATGCGAACAATTGTGCATTAGTGTCATCCTAGTATAAAATTGTGTGCATTAGGCATTAAGGCATGACATATACTTACATGTTTAGCATAGTCACATTAACACTTTATTATTCATTCAATTGTTATATTTTATTAAAGTAATGAGATCGTTATATGTACGGCATAGAGAGGATAGCCGAGTATAACATTTCGTCAGTTGTAAGTAACTGACGTGCCCACAGATTGACATGCAGGTAATGGACTATTTTTGAAGGAGTATATGATGCAATCGATGACTCAATTTATGAAGTTGTACAAGTTACATTTTGTTTTCAAATGTTGTAATTTTTATTTCTTCTGCTGTGTAAAAACCAGTTGTATATGAACTCTGATGTAATGATGTTAAAAAGTTTTAAATTCCTTGAAAAATTGTACGAAGTGAAGTAAAGATCTTGTAGAATCTCGAATTCATTCTTATTTGGAATTCTGGATGTTACAAGGCGACAAGGATGAGGAGATGGGGCTGACGACGGGATGGAGCAGGGGCAAAGGCGACGATGGATGGGTTTCGAAAATAGCTCGGGAAGAAGATGAATAGGTGAGGGGGGTTTGGCGGCTGGGGATTCAACAGTAGGTTGCTAGGGTTAGGGTAAAACATGATTATATAGAGGGTTAATGAATGGGTTATTGGGTAATGGGTTAACGGGTTGGAATCCAATAAGAATAAAGGCTATAGGTTTTGAGTTTAAAATAAAGAATAGATAAATGAATCAATAATAATATAGTAGTACAAATAAATCAATTAGTATGCACTAAATTAATACTCAAATACTACTAAATACAATAGAGTATTTGGATTCATAGAATAAATGAAATCGGGCTTGATTTGGGCTAAAATATAATAAACAATAGTGTAGAAGCACATATCAATTAATTAAATCAAATAATATACATAAATCCATACTCCAATAATAATAGGATATAAATCAAGATTAATAGACTTTCATAAATTAATAAATAACGAAAGATGAATTTTAATAAACATTCAAAAGTAATAATAATAACAATAATGATAATAATAATAATAATAATAATAATAATAATAATAATAATAATAATAATAATAATATATATATATATATATATATATATATATATATATATATATCAAAATGGGATTTGAGTTTAACAAATTTATTAAAATCCAAATAGTAACAATATATTTGATTTGGGTACAAATATAAATAGTTGATCAATTAGGAATAGAAAATAAAGTGAAATACACCTTTATTCGAAATTAATATAATTTTAGATTAGAAAAGATTTTAATAGAAGATCCAAAAAGAATTTAAAAGCAAAATTGAATTTATAAATAATCAAAATACATAAAATATTCAGAAAATGTATTTATGGGAACGGGGGTTACAATAGATGTCTAATTAGTTCATTAATGTTATACATCTTTCGGAACGTTAGAGGAATGAAACAAAGAGCTAAGAAAAGACTAATTAGCGACACGATTTGCAGGAGCAAACCCAGCATTTGTGCTTTCCAAGAAATGAGGACTGATAACCCTAAGGCCGAGGATTTCCTTTGCTTTAGATGGGCGGGGGATTTTGATTGGAGGTTTAAGTCGACAGTTGGATATTCAGGTGGGATTGCAGTTGGAGTAAATAAAAGATTATTTGAGATTGTTGAAGAATTGATTGGTGACTTCACGGTCTCTATTAGAATTAGAAGAAGGATTGATGAATGGGAGCACGTGGTAACAACGGTTTACGGCCCATACGACTCTAGACAACAAGGAGTTCTCTGGGATGAGATTAAAGATATCAGAATAAGATGGGATGGACCATGGGTGATCAGTGGAGATTTTAACATTACTAGATATCAACATGAGCATAGAGGAAAAGGAGCTAGCCGTCACGATAGAGATAACTTCAATTCCACTTTTGATGAGATAGATCTAATGGAAATGGAGTCAATGAATAGGAGATTTACGTGGTCGAATATGCAGGCAACTCCTATTCTTGCTAAATTTGACATGATTTTGGTTTCTTCCGATTGGGAAGACACTTTCCCATTGGCAAGTGTGAAAAGTATTTCGAGATACACTTCCGACCATCTACCCCTAGCCTTAGACTGCGGCAGTGGAAACACAAAGTATCAACACCCATTCAGGTTCGAGAAAGCATGGATAATGTGTAGCAATATCCGCAGAATCATTGAAGAATCACATAACATTACTACCAGAGAAGGTAATGCAGTTGGAATATGGATCGAAAAGACAAGACGTCTTTGTAAATGGTTGAAGTAGTGGGCGAAGCAAGAATTTGGGTTAATCAAAATAAAGAGAGAAGAGTTAGGCAAAAGGTTTCAAGAATTAAAAATTATACAAGAGGAAAGGGACCTTCTTGGCACTGAGATTGAGGAACTATCCAAGAAGGGAATCGATATCCAACAGATAGGAGCAATGGAAGAGCAATAATGGAGACAACGATCATGGGTATAGTGGCTAAAAGAAGGCAATGCAAATACAAAATTCTTTCATAAGGTAGCAAATGGAAGAAGACAAAATCACATTACAGGATTACTGGTCAACGAAGTTTGGTCTGAGAATGAAGGATTGATCAGGCAACACATAGACAAAAGGTTTAAAGAGCTATTGAGAAGGAGTCAAACTAACAAATGTAAGTTGTTACCAAATATGTGGAGCTCGTTAAGGATAGATGGAAGCGATGGAATTGAAAGCATGTGTACACAAGAGAAAGTATTAAGCTCTATTAAAGATTTAGGACAGGACAAAACACCCTGGTCCAGACGGACTTCCAAATTTCTTGTACAAACTCTACTGGAATATCATCAAGAAGGATCTCATGAACATCTTACATGAATTCTACGATGGAGTTGCTGATTTGGATAGGATTAATTATGCAAATAGCGTCCTAATTCCAAAAAAGGAGGTGCTAAGCGTAGAAGAGTTAAGGCCAATTAGTCCCCTAAGCGGCTCTTTCAAAATTATTACTAAGGTGTTAACACATAGATTGTCTCCACATCTGAACGATGTGTTCGGAGATTCTCAGAGTGGGTTTATCAGAGGAAGAGGCATCTTGGACAGCATAGCATCTGCACACGAAATTGTTTATAGAGGAAATAAAGATAAAGCCGATGGATTTCTATTAAAATTGGGCTTCGAAAAGACTTATGACTCTGTGGACTGGGAGTGCATGGATGAAGTGTTACAGTTCATAGGTTTTGGACTAAAGTGGAGATCGTAGATCAAGACGTGCTTTCAAGGAGGGAAATCATTTGTTCAAGTAAATGGAAATTTTGGGAAGGAAATCAGATGTTGTGGAGGACTCACTCTTCTCTTTTATTCGCTATTGTGGCAGATGGCCTGCCCGAAATGATCAAGAGAGGTAGAGAACATGAAGTTAGACGTGAAATCACCATTAAAGGAATTCCATATGCGATTTCAATTCTCCAATATGCAGATAATACCCTGATGTTCTGTGTTGCAAGGGAAGAGGAAATTTTGGCTATCGGCATGGTCCTACAATGCTTTGAAGATTGGACCGGAATGAAAGTGTCACGTCCCACTTTTCAAAAATACGGAATACGAGTACATGACATTGGTCAAACAAATGACTAACGTCACCCATAAGCTGTTTATCCGATCAACTCAACAATATAATCAATACAGAACAATTGCACAAGCAATAATAATAATTCCATGAACAATAATACTTGGAATGAAGCAATATATAATATCCAAATACAATAATAATCCAACATCTGCAAATAACAATAAAATCCAGGACATAAGCCCAATACAATAATAAATTTCAAACACAATAGTAATAAGTCTCAATATAATAAGTTCATTAAAATAATAAGCAACTAGAAAGCATTAAAATCTTCATAATGTCTGTTCTCCAATTCCAGCAGGCAATTCTCCATCATTACCTGTGAACACTTCATCTAAAAAGAGAAGAAAAATTGTCCTTAGAGCAAGTCATGGACAACAAGTAGAGAAAGCAAAGAATAACGGAATAACAGTATAACAATGAATTCAATGGATCAATATGAATCAATAACATAGGATAATAACAATAATCAATAACATGATAATCGATACGATGATCATAAACAATGATTCAATAATTGGTAACAATACCAATGATCAATAACAATAACACTTAGTCAATATTCGATATCAATAGGAACAATAATACCCAATATGCAGTGTCAATGTTGTGTCAATTCTTAAGTCTATTAATCATTTTAATCCTAACTAATGCATGTACTACTGCATCCCATTCTACAGGTTCGATGCATACAATCAATATCGTTTAGACCAAAGTGGAAGATTCTATAGATCATGTACTCGGTAAGGATAATCAATATTCAATGCACAATATGGTCTTCGGCAACGATAAAATACATGGTAGATTGGATTACGGCCATAATCCACAATCACACGATAAAACAATAGCCGGAACAATATTTAGGGAAACACGAGCCCTTCCTCCGAGTATAGTCACTATATCATCAACTAGTCCAGTCAATCCCTTAAACCTCGGCTTATTAATTATTTTATTAATGCAATAATACAATATGCAATTAAAAGACATGAGATGAACAATAGTATCAATAGGAGAACAATAGGAGGGTAACATGAAATAGGACAATTAGAATAATGACAATAAGACATTAAGATCATGCAATGTAACATACATACATTAATTTATCATTAATCAACCATCAATAGATCAAACAACATACAACCTAGCAATTGTCTCTATAATAATTAATCGTGTTACGAGATGGATGAAAATTTTATATCATTAATACTATAAGATGTATGCAAGATTCAATATTTTTGGAGTCAAAGTGGCCGAGATCAAGAATATTGGGGTTAGCTCGTGTAAACCCTCAATAGACCCAACGAAGGAGATGAACAATATAAAATACGAGAACAAAGGGATCTACTTGCAAGAGTTTCAACAAAATTTGAATTTGATACAATTAACAATTCAAGAGGACAGTGACTTTCCTTATTGACGGTGAAATTGAATACCAAAAATAACGGGATAAGGATCCCGAAGCAACGAACCCACGACCTAACACAAACTGCACGTGTATAAGACGTGCACAAAACAACAAAGCAATAACAGCAACAGAGAGAGAGCACGATAGCAACAGTGGCAAGGCGACGGCGGGGGTCGTCGACAACGCTGGCTGACGTCGATGGCGAAAAGGGCGGCGCAAATGGCAGTGCTGCTGGCGTCGCTCGGTGGCCGCTAATGCTCGCCAATCGGGAACAGGAAAGGCAGCGAAGGGGGTTCCAGGATTTGGGGTTTTCTGTAGTGGCGCTGGTGGCTGAGGAGGGGAAGACAGCGACGGGGGTTGCGACTGAGGCGGGTGACTCGCCAGAGATGGCAGACGGGGAAGGTGGGTTTGAGCGGGGAGAGAGAAACTAAGGAGGAGAGAGAAATTTGATGACGGCTACAAAATTATGTTTTTGTGTTTTTAGGATTTGCATTAGGATTGTATTTATAGAATACAAGTAGATTATTGGGTTAATTGGTTAGAATCCAATAATAGTGGGTTTGGGTTGAGAACAAACTGCAATTGGATTTTAGGGTTCAATAAGATATGAGTTTGAAGACAATAGGGTTCAGATAAAATACCCACAATCCAATAAAATAAAATCCACAAGATAGATAGCCCAACAAAAAGAGAAAATAGTTCATGAACGAAAATTTAAATTCAATTAGATAAATAAATAATACAAATGAATAGAATATCAATTGGGCTTTAAATTAAATTGTAATTCGCCAAGAAAATCAGATCAAATACGAAGATAAAATAATTCAATAAATGAATTTTAAATAGATAATCAAGAAATAACAATTAATAATCATAATCATAATAATTATAAAATTTTATAATAAAATATTATCCAGGCTTAACAACTTTATTAAAATAATCCAATAATAATAATATATTTGATTTGGACTCAAATATAATTAACCGATCAATAAGAAATAGAAAGTAAGATTAAAATACACCATTATTCGAAATAAATAAACTTTTCAATTATAAAATACTTTAATAAAAGATACGAAAAGAATTTAGCAAAAAATCTATATAATAAATTACAAAGAAAGCTATCAAGTGGCTCACAATCAATCCCCCCCAAAATCAAAGGTTCATATCAAACCTCACAAAACACATTTTCCCTCCAAAATTTCAAATTCCAAAACCAAATTTTCCCCCCTAAAAAACTCATTACTTTATTACTATTTCTCTCTTCTCTCTTTACTTTTTCATATTTCTCTCTTTCTCTCTCTATCTCTATCTATCTCTTCCATTTTTTATTTATTTACTTAGAAATTTAGATTTTAAGATTTCGGTTTTGTAAATTTTCAGATTTTTTTTGTTTTTTTATTGCACATGTTATATTGAAAATAGCAAATATCTCTTAAACAATTAAATTTCATTATTTGTCACACTTAAAGTTCTAAGAAGTTAGATTTTATACCCCCATTTATAATTATTTTTCAACATATACTAATGGAAGCATATAATTTTATTTATAACTAATTATTGTCATACTATTCAAACTTGAGCTACATAATTATTGTTTTACTGTTTACATGTATCGTTCCGAAGACGTGCCGTAGGCACGTGCCCACGGGCAAATCTAGTAAATTTATAAAAATCAAATTATAGAAAAATACACGGAAAAAACTTATTAGCGGGAATGGGGGTTACAGAAAGTGAACTTAAGGAAGAGCTGTGTTCTACCCATCAGTGAGCAGTTAGCCATTCTGAGTACACTATCAAGAGTTATGTCAGTTGTGATATTGGATAGTTTCCTCACATCTATCTAGGAACGCCCATCAGAGCAGCGGTTCTGCATAGAGACGACTGCCAACATTTGATAGATAAAATTGAAAAAAGTTTGGCAGGGTGTAAGGGACGTTTTCTCTCGCTTGGGGGAAGAATGACATTATTAAATTTGGTGATCAGCAGCCTCCCGGTGTACTTAATGTCTATCTATGAGCTACCATCATGGGTCATCAACAAAATAGACAAATGCAGAAGAAGATTCTTATGGAAGGGAGCTAATGGGACCAATAAAGGGTTCCACTTGGTGATATAGGGTAGGGTTTGTAAGATGAGGGAATTTGGGGGTCTCGGAATTTGGATTTTAAAGACATGAATAAAGCGTTGATGAGCAAGTAGGGGTGGAAAATGAAAAGGAGAAGAAACATTTAGTGGTGTAAATCATTAGCGGCTTATTGATCTAAAAAAATACAGATATGGGGGGAAAAGTGTGCACGTAAAAGCATCGTTCCTATGGAAAGGTGTGGAGAAAGTTGGGGAGATTTTCCATTCTAATACTTTGTGTAGGATTAGGAATGGAAATAATACTAGATTTTGGAAAAACAGGGTGGTGTGGAGATATGAACCTTCTTCGATTATTTCCGGAAGGTGCGGCGGCTACGATTGATACCTACACTTTAGTTGTGGATGTATGGTGTAACGGGAAGCTCCGGCTCGAGGTTTCAAAATAGCTTTCGGAGGAAAGTATTATTCAACTGCAAAATCTCAACAACTTCATTTGGACGGAAGGAAGATACACTACTAATACAGACGACGATAGAACATGGAATCTGGAGCCATCTAATTCATTCACGGTATCATCTACGTACAAATGGCTTAACGATGGAGGATTACAATGTGGCAAGGTCCACATCATTTGGAGTATTAAGGGGCCTCTGAAAGTCATAGTGTTTATTTGGCTAGTGATGAATGACGCTATCTTAACTAAGATCAATTTAAAGAAACGTAATATGCAAATTGACGTTAGGTGTTTGAGATGTCTAAGAGTGGATGAGGATACCAATCATCTATTATTTAATTGTTCTAAGGCTAAGCTTGCCTGGGAGGTAGTGAGTTTAGGATTTGGATGCATCGACGGTCCTGGATCTAGCTCAGAGATGTGGGGCCATTGGAGGGTAGATCTTATCAAGAAAGATGATGGAATGACCTAGCATATTGCAGCTCTGGCTACTTTATGGGGTTTATGGCTAGACCGTAATGATTTATGTTTCCGTAATGTCAATAATAGATTTCCTATTGCGATGCATAAAATATTCTTCTTCATTTATGACTGGACAGGTCAAGCAGGGGTGAAGAAGAGACTTCATGTGGATGAGGAGTAGTAGATCAGAATATTCGCGATGGAGGATTGGCGAGGCTCATATTGCCTCTTTGTATCTGTATTTGTATCTGTATCTTCTTTTATGCATTAGCGGCTATTGCTAGAGATGTCATTTCTTTGATGTTTGGCTTTTGTTTAGATCTATGATTTATGTAATATGCTCTACTCTGTTTCGTTAATTGTTCATTAATGAAGCGATGACGGATCATCTTTCTAGAAAAAAAAACAATTACATGTTATGCATTAACTACAAAAAATTTTAAACTTTATTAGTAAAAGCGGTGAGCCCGTCAAGGAAGGAGCTTACCATAATCGAAGATGGTTTCCATGAAAACGCTGTAGGGAAGAGAACTATTACCATCGAATTTCCTTTTTCTAGAATTAAACCAAATAAACAGTAGTTAGAGGGATATACTTGCAGTATAACATCAATCTCTCCACTTGACAACAACTGAAATTAGACATTTTAGAAAGCTAGAAAAACACTATATATAAAGCTTATAAAAGAATGTTGTAAATTGCATAATGAAATGCATTTGCATAAATATGGTAAGAAAAGTGTATCTTCACGCAGGGACTTTACAGAAACCTGCTTCTATTTGCATTGTTTCCATAAGAGTTGATTCATTTTTCTTCTGAAGGTGAACTGTGAGCTTGCGATGTCATCAAATAATATTTTTCAGTCATCTTCTATTTTCTGTTCTATTTCGGAGATCAAACCATTATGTAGTTTGTCCTCATCTATAAAAAAAACATATCCATAACAGAAATTAAATACATATAAAGTAAGAATAGGCCCTAAATTAGAAGGAGAAAATTAATAGATCCAGGAAAAAATCCAAATAGAAATGATGAGGCTCAAACAAGCATTCAGTCTGATGCACAATTACCTGCCAGTATTACAACTGGCCTGCCATTGCTACAGATAACAACTGCATGTATGAAAGAAAACATTAAGATTGCAGTCACATTTCCTGACTGGAAATCGGGGAAATTTTATGCCCTGCGTTCAGTATATTATCATCACCTTCACAAAAGAACAACCGAGACACTAAAAAGAAGACAGGAAAACCAAGAACATAATATCGTCTGAAAAGGGGAAATCCTAAGCAGGAAGCTCAAGGCAAATGCCTATTCCAAAATAAAGATTAGAAAACCAAAAGAATCACAAATTCATATGAAAAAAGTGAGGCTCAGATGGGGTCCAATTGAACGCATAATGACTGCGCTTATTTCCAATAAGTTCTCTCTCTTACCCTTGAATCAAGTGGCTGCAAAATATTACTACTGCCTCACCACTCCTGCAGATAACGTCGAGGCAGCAATAACTAAACATGCATTAAGATTGCACCGACATTTTCGATCAAAATAACTGCTAATTCATTCAAACCTTAGCGGTGGACATATACTCATCGTCATCCTTGCCTCTGAGAAAACCAACCGTGAAATTCATTTATCAGGTCGAATAACCAAAAACACAATATCATAAAAAAAGGGAAAATCTCGAACACAAAACACCCGGTAAATGGCTATCAACAGAAAATATTAAAAATAAAAAAGAGTCACAATTTCATATGGAAAGAGTAATCATGAAAAGAATGTTCAATTTTAGACTTAATGATTACCCTTTCCTTCTAACACACTTCTTTTACCCTAGAACTAACTGGCTGCAAGTATTACATCTGCCTCGCCATTGCCGTATGTAAGATCGAGCCATTCTCCATTTCTCGAAAAACCAACTGGGATTTTCCTTCCCCCCTTAATGTTTGGTATATCTCCCATCATCATGTCCTGTCCCAAAAAAGCCTGAAAAATTCAAATAACATATAAAACAACCAGGTACATGATATAACTAGAAAGGCGAGACCACCAAATAAAAAACACTTATCAAATGCAAATTACGTATAAACTCAACATTGTGGAATTTAAAAATCTGTTCGATATGTCTCCCATCATAATAGCCTCCCCAAAAATAGTTGAAGAATTCAAATAGCAGATTTTAAAAAAAACCATGAACACGATATTACTAGAAAGGGGAGAATTCGAAACAAAAAAAACACCAATGAAAGGCAAATTACATGCAAGGAAAACCCTATGTAATCTACAAACACAAACATATGCTAACGAACAGAGAACATACCAAAGTTCTTACAAACAATAAGGGCATTTTCGGTAAAGCGAAAAAATTCAGTGAGCGAAGCATCCCATATTTCGTAAATAATGGAACGACACAAGCATCATCACAACCTACCATGAAATTTGCATAATACCAATATTACATTCGTGCATATTGAACAGTATGGGCAATCTCATAACCACCAAGAACTTTACGAAAATACCCATTCATGCACAAATCTATTGCACAATTCACTACTCTAAACTTTCCATCTTGTCATTACACAAAACAACAAACTCCCTAGAAGAGGACAACTCACCATAACACGAAACATGGAAAACGAAATTACCATCCCATCTTAATAGACTTCCTATTCACCACCCAAACAAAGTGATCATGCACGGCACACATGAAGTCATTTTCGGAAGTCCGGTGGTAAAACTAGTAAAAGGTCGATGGCTTTTTAATGCAGCAAACTAATAATTATATTGTCAGAGAATGTAGAGATTAAATGATGAACTTCAAGAAACAAAAGTTTACCATACACAATTGTTTTCATGTTAGCTTCGTGAGAATGAATGAACCCCACTCAACTTCACATAAAGTAAGGTATTTAATATTTTATAGAAACATATTTCAATAGCAAAGTAACTAGTATTTGTTATTGAAAATTCAAGAATGCACAAAAGTTACAAAATTCCATTTGCAAAGTCCTTAAAAAGAACAAATGCAAGCATCGAAAAGAGCAGAGAAAGCTATATGCCTAAAAGAATCAACCGATCCTCGGTACAACAAAAACCCCACAACACAAGGATCACCAGTCACAAATTCATCGCTATTAAAGACATTATAACAGCACCCTCAGAAATTTCCTGCCGACAAATATCCAATTCACCAGCAACCCTCTCTTTCTTCACTGACACCCCCAGCTGGTAACTTCTTTCCCCAAAATAAAGAGGAAAACAGTCTCCACTAAAGGCACAAAAACAAGAGAGAACTTGTGCACCCACCATAGAGCGTAATCCGGTGAAAAACACATACCACCTCTCAACCCCTACATCCGCAATTTGCTTACATTAGATGCCACCAAATAATTATGATACATCAAAAGAATGATAAACAAACAACAATTAGAAGAGAGAAATGGGGGTAGTAAGGTTAATTGAACCAAGCCCACCTTCAACTTCCAACTCCAAGAAGCCATGGGCGCCTACTCCTCCTCACCCTCTTCCCTTACCCTTTGAAATTCCCCTCTCCCTCCAAACCCAAGAACCCAATCACTTCCACCAAACCCATCTTTAAACTCTCATACATCCTAAATGAAGAAAACAATCAAAGTTCTAACCCAATTCTAACACATCTCAAACCCCCAAACCCACTCCAAGTAAATAATCCATAATCAATTTCTAAACAAAGCACACAAATCAAGAATCAACTGATCTCACCCTCTTGGCCTCGACGAAAAGCTGCCCAATCTCGGCCGAATTTTTTCCCCCACTGTCCCACTTTTTGAAAGTTTTTCCTAAACTGCTCTACCGTTTATTTAAATTTCCAAACTGCCTTACTCGCTTTCTGAAAAACCGAGTGTGATTAAAACCTCATCGCTTTTTAAGAACTGCCCCACTCGTTATCTGAAAAAGCTAGTGTGGTTAAAACCGTATCGCTTTTTCAGAAAGCGGGTGTGAGGCTTTTGATTTTCGAAAGCCTACACTCGATTTTCTGAAAAATTGATTGGGTTTTAACCACACTCGCTTTCTCAAAAAGCGAGTGTCTTAGTTCATATCAATTAGTCACTCAGGCCTTATTGATCAGTGAGTGCGTTTTAGAGCTGTTACTGTTCATAGGGTTGTTGGGTCTGGATTCGAATCGGGCATTTCCCACTTTTTTTTAAATTCGTTTTTTTGAGTTTTTGGTGAAATAAAAGTTAGAAAAAAATATTATAATTCCTTATAAATTAATTAGATCTTATAAGAAGAATTTATTTGGCATTTTGCTTTCAGATCCTGAGCAGATTTGACTTGATGTTGCCAGGACCCGGGGTGAGGGCCAACTCGCCGATGCCAGTGGACATGTGTTTTTGGCCCATCGACGCCTTCTTAGCCCGTGCTGGACTACCACTTCATCCCTTTATCGTTGAAGTTCTACGATGGTACCGGGTCAGCCTGGTTCAGTATATGCCGAACGTGTGGAGGCTAATCAACGGTTTCATCCAACATTGCCAAGCCGCGGGTTTTGATCCACTGTTTAGTGCGCTGCGAACGGTATACCAGGTGCACCAGTAGCACATGTCTGAGTTTAGGTTCTACTTGTCTCTGAGGCATGGTGCAAAGCTCGTCAGCTTTCCCGACTCGATCAAAAATTGGAGGGATAAGTTCTTTCTAATCCGAAGTCGAGAACCTTGGACCATCCCGACAGCTTGGGTCGAGGAAGTTTCGAAGAGGGTGAAGGAGAGTCTTGTTCTTAGCCCCGAGGAGACTGAGATGGTCCGGCTCCTAGATCAACTAAAGTTTGATTGGAAGGACTTGACTGAGAAGGTGCTCTTCAGGGGGGGTCTCATCCTTATAAACCCAGTACGCTTTTTATCATTTTAGCTCGGCGTAGTTCCTTTTTTTTCTCTGTTGAATTTTATTTGTCCTTAACCTCGACAATTTCCACTTTTGCAGAATTGATGGACTTCGACGAGATGCTAGCGGGGCATGGGGTTCTGGGCAACAAGGCCGCTAAGAAGAGGAAGAGAGCGGTCAACAAGGTTTCGTCGCCGAAGCCGAAGTCTTTTGCCGCCGCCGTGGAGCAGTCATCAAAGGTGGTCGCAGTGGTTCAGCAGCCAGAGACTTCCGTGGCACCGTCAGTCTCTGCGGACACAGGGGTCTTCCCGTATCGGCAGGTTTGGGCTTGGAGGCGCCTCCCCTAACTGCTGAAGCCGAGGAGTTCCAGACCGAGGAGCATAAGAAGATATTCGTCCCCGACTGCCAGGTCAAGAAGTTCAACGGATTCCTCGGCAATTCGTCCTCTTGCATGCAAGCGGTTCGGCATCTCGCTACGCCGAAGGACAAGGCCACCTCGGAGGTGGGGACCGTTTGCGATGACGCTCTCAAAATTGCTCGAGCTGCTATGTCGGTGAGTCTCATATTATACCAGAACTTTTTCTTTTCGCTAAGTCTTGGCTTTCTTATTTAGCTCGACATGACTTGTAACCCATGTTTTTTGTTTTTCGTATCTTTGGTGTATTTTTCTTTTTCTTGGATATTTGTACCCTCTTGTATTTTTATAACCCAGGTTTTTCATTTTGTGTATTTTTGGTGTATTTTTCGTTTTGGTGTATTTCCTCTCTTGTATTCTTTCTGAACTATATGTTGGAGTTGTTTTCAATATATATTCGTTTTATTTCATTTTGAGCTGGTTGTCTCTGATTGGTTGTCTCTGATTGGTTGTCTCTTTTGTTTCGTTCTTCTATTATTTGATCTTTCTTTCATTTGGTCTCGTTCTCTTTATCTTTATTTTTCTTTTTTTTTTGGTTGCTTGTCTTATTTCCAATCCTATTGTTTGATCCATAATAAGATTACCAAAGCCAAATTAAATCCCCAATCCTATTTGATATCCTATACATTTGTATCCTATTTAAAAACCTAATTAAACAAATCATACTACTCCTCCTAATTACCCACAACCCAATTACCCATTAACCCTAATCCCCTTATACATATATATATATATCTAATCTCTCTCCCTAAACCCTAACCCTAACCCTAGCCCCCATATCTCTACACCCGGCCTCCCTCCCCCCTTCCTCCTTGCTTGCGCCAGCCCGTACACCCAAGCCAAGCCCCTCCATCTCCGGCCTGTGCACACGCCAACGTCTCATCCCCTCCAAACCTGAGACCCCCCTTCTTGGCCGACCACCCTTCACACCAGCTCACCACCATATTACCCCTTGCTCATCTCTCTCATCCTCTCTCTTGGTGTTCTCTTGTGGCCGCAAGCCACTATTGTCATCATCCCTCTTGGATCATCTCTCTTTTGGTTGAGTTTGTTTGTGTGAAGATTTTCGCTCAAGTTTGCTTGGATTCATTAGTTCGTGGATTTTCGTTTGTGGGTTTTGCTCGTTGTCGGGAATCTGGGTGATAATGCTATCTGGGTGATTGTCGACTGTTTGACGAAGAGTGCTCACTTCATTCCTTTTCGTGTCAGTCAGTCTACTGAGAGCCTTGCTGAAAGGTACATGCAAAAGATTGTCAGACTTCATGGAGTTCCAGTTAGTATTATATCCGACAGCGATATGAGATTCAGATCTCAGTTCTGGGAGAGTCTTCAGAACAGTTTGGGGAGTAAATTGAAGTACAGTACAGCTTTTCGTCCCCAGACTGATGGACAGTCAGAGCAGACTATTCAGATTCTTGAGGACATGTTGAGGTCCTGTATGCTTCAGTTTGGCAGATCTTGGGAGGATCATTTGCATCTCGTAGAGTTCTCGTACAATAACAGCTTTCAAGCCAGTTTAAAGCTGCTCCGTTCGAGGCACTCTATGGGCGGAAGTGCAGATCGCCAGTGTGCTGGGATGACATTGGTGAGAGAAAGTTGTTGGGTCCGGAGTTGATCACCAAGATAGTTGATGCTGTGGTTCAGATTAGGAAGCACTTGCAGGCAGCTCAGGATTGGCAGAAGCGATGGGCCGATGTCCATCGAAGATCTTTGGAGTTTGGTGTTGGTGACCATGTTTTCCTAAAGATATCGCCGTGGTGCGGTGTCATTCGGTTCGGTGGTGGGGGCAAGCTTAGCCCTAGGTTTATTGGACCGTTTGAGATTTTGGAGCGAGTAGGCAAGGTGGCCTATCGTCTTGCATTGCCGCCAGCTTTATCAGGAGTGCACGATGTTTTCCATGTCTCACAACTCAGGAGATATATCCAAGATGAGAGCCACGTGATCGACTATTCTGAGTTGACCATTCGGCCGGATTTGACTTGTGAGATTCTGCTAATTGCTATTGTGGATCGGCAGGAGAAAGTGCTTAAGAACAAGGTCATCAAGTTGGTTCGTGTTGCTTGGAATCCTCACTTACCTAGTGAGTCGACTTGGGAGCTGGAGGAGGAGATTCAGCAGAAGTTTCCTCATTTGTTTGAGTAGTTTTGATTTGTTCTTTTGGTTGTTTGGGGTTATCCTATGTATCTTCTTTTTGAATTTCAAGAACGAAATTCTTCTTGTTAGGTAGGTAGGATTGTAACCCCTGTTTTTCATTTTGTGTATTTTTGGTGTATTTTTCGTTTTGGCGTATTTCCTCTGTTGTATTCTTTCTGAACCATATATTGGAGTTGTTTTCAATATATATTCGTTTTATTTCATTTTGAGCTCTTTGTGTTTGATTGGTTGTCTCTTTTGTTTCGTTCTTCTATTATTTGATCTTTCTTTCATTTGGTCTCGTTCTCTTTATTTAATTTTTTATTTTTTGTTGCTTGTCCTATTTCCAATCCTATTGTTTGATCCCTAATAAGATTACCAAAGCCAAATTAAATTCCCAATCCTATTTAATATCCTATACATTTGTATCCTATTTAAAAACCCAATTAAACAAATCCTACTACTACTCCTAATTACCCACAACCCAATTACCCATTAACCTTAATCCTTAATCCCCTTATATATATATATATATATATATATATATATATATATATATATATATATATATATATAAATATATATATATAATCTCTCTCCCTAAACCCTAACCCTAACCCTAGCCCCCACATCTCTACACTCGGCCTCGCTCCCCCCGTCCTCCTTGCTTGCGCCACCCCCCACACAAAGCCCGTACACCCAAGCCAAGCCCCTCCATCTCCGGCCTGTGCACACACCAACGCCCCATCCCCTCCAAACCCGAGACCCCCCCTTCTTGGCCAACCACCCTTCACACCACCTCACCATCATATTACCCCTTGCTCGTCTCTCTCATCCTCTCTTTTGGGGTTCTTTTGTGGCCGCAAGCCACTATTGTCATCATCCCTCTTGGATCATCTCTCTTTTGGGGGAGTTTGTTCGTGTGGAGATTTTTGCTCAAGTTCGCTTGGATTCATTAGTTCGTGGATTTTTGTTTGTGGGTTTTGCTCGTTGTCGGGAATCCATTCCCAATACTCTTGGTTTTCGTCCTTCTTCATCTTCGGTTAAGGCAAGTAACTTGTACTCAAATTCCTTTATATGATACAGGTCAAAAATACCACCTATAATGTAGTTGGGTCTAGAGACGACTCATGTCTTTGTTATCCTTGATGGGTTTTGTCTCTATAGTGCTATTTAACCATAGATGACTCACGACATGAAATTTGACATGAAATAACTTAGGTTTTACCCGTTCTTGATTTGATCATGTATGTGGAACTTTGTGAGAATTCGTGATTTTGTTGAGATCTATGTGATATACTTGGTGTGGACAGGCTAGATACCCTAATGCATGATGCTTGGACACTTGGTAGACTCGATTTCATGTTTGGTTGTGTTTTGAACAAGGTTTGTATAATATATGTTGAGTTGTTGTTAAAGGGAAAAATCTGTATTTTGTCACTGATCTGTTTTGTTTGCTGTTTTGGACTGTGTTGAAGTCAGTATCCTAATTTCAGTATAAAACATGATTTTTAGACAATTTTGTCTATTTTCAAATCCCTCTGACCTTGCTTGATTTCGTTTTTGTATGTGTGAGGTATGACTGTTTTACTACAGAGGTGTAGATCCTTTCCAGATTTCGTTTTTCGATAATTTTGATGACTAAATGATTTTGATACTGATGCTACATATATTATTTTGATCCAAAATTTTGGTCAATGTTTCTTTATCTAGTTAGGGATTACCCAGAATTTTGGTGGATTTTATTGGTGAGATTTATGTGTCGTTTCATGCTCGTTTATGAAAACTATACTTGTTGTATTTTACTCGCTGTTCTGTAAAGAATCGTATTTTCATCCTGATTCTTTTTACTGTATGAAAATCTTTTGTGAAATATGAAAGTTAGTATATTTTATCTATTTCCATATCCCTTTGGCGGAATTGGATTTCATTTCACTGGTTGCGAGATATCATAGTTTTCGTACAGCAGTGTTGGGAATTTCAGATTTGTCAAACTATCGTTTATTGGTGTTTTCTTATTTTTGATGACTGATCTAATTTTACGGGAAAATTATGAAACTTTATATTTAGATACAGGACATATAGGGAAGTACCCCAGATTTTTCGTGGATTTATTTAATGTGTTTTCATGCTGTGTTCCTGTTCTTGAATTCGTTTTCCTGATTTTTTGTTGAACCTAAATTCTGAATTCAAATCAATTTTGAGCTATGTGTTTGTGAATTAATATATGAATTATTTATACTCGCTGGATTTGGTTGGAAGTCTATTTTCTAGAA
This sequence comes from Hemerocallis citrina, assembly GCA_017893485.1. Lineage (NCBI taxonomy): Eukaryota > Viridiplantae > Streptophyta > Magnoliopsida > Asparagales > Asphodelaceae > Hemerocallis > Hemerocallis citrina. The sequence continues at coordinate 93,062,113 of CM030365.1, read as the reverse complement.
ATTTCAATGGATTCAGATTTTCATGCTTATAACACTGGAAATCGCTGTTTTACTACAGTAGGGTCTTGCTGTTCTGAACTTGAGATTTGTCTATTTTAGTCTTTTATAAGATATCTTGCACTCGTACCTGTTTATCTTGCAACTTGGACTTGTCACATGATCATGCCATGTTATTCTTGATATATTTTGTACATATACATGCTTGTTTGACAATAATAATAAATAACCAAGCCGGGGTTTAAGGGACAGATCTAATAGTGGATAATTCAGAAACGTGTACTCGGAAGGGCATCCACTGATCCTACGTGATTACTTGAAATATGATTACTTGATACTTGTATGCAAGACATGATACTTTCCACTTGCACAACTTGACATGTAATTACATGATACATGATACATGATACTTGGAGCGTAGAGCTCGATTACTTGACTTGTCCCCGAGTATACTGCCCTCTATGGTTCACTATGAAATCTAAAGCGAAACTGTTTGCTGTAGCAACCATGTAGGGTGGGCTGCATGAAGTGCTTCCTAGATAGTAATCACCACAAGACTTGATACATGATACTTAAATATGATACATGCTTGCTTGATACTTGATTACATGAAACTTAACACTTGATACATGATTACATGATACTTGACACCTGATGCATGTTTGCATGATACTTGATTACTTGACACTTGATTCATGCCATTTACATTTGTTCACTTTGCCATGCTAGTTGTTTATGTTTACATCATACTTATACCATGTTGCTAGTTAGTTTTCCCATGTGCTTGTATCCTACATTATAAGTGGCCCGTAACTTGCAATTGATGGGTACTTATTTCTCTTTTTCTCTTCCCTGCAATTGTTGAATTGCAGATTTTGGAGAACAGGTTCCAGACGGTATTGGTGACATGAAGTATTAGTGCTGGATCTTGTTATTATTATTTCTTATAGCTTGCTTGAACAATATTGTATTTTGAGACTTTGATTTATTCTTGTATTTGGGCAATGTAACCCAGGATATTGATTTATTCAGATCATGACTATTTGAGATTTATATATTTGGTTTCAAGTATTCTTATTGGTATTTTGGCTCATATGTGCATAAGGCTGATTCTTTTGCTTCCGACTTTGATGATTCTTGTGAATGTTGTAAAGATTCTTGAACAGCTTATGGATGATGAAAATCATTCGCTGGGCTTTTGTCTCGTATCCGTATTCCGTATTCTTTTTGGGAAGCAGGGCGTGACAATTTTTTTCCTGGACTGTATATTGGAGTTATTTTCAATATATATTCATTTTTTGGCTCATTCTTGGTCTTTTGTGATTTATTTTCTGTTCCGTGATTTGTCTTGAGCATTGTTGTTATTTTCGTTCTTCATTTGTGTCTTGTTCTCTTTATTCTTGTCTTTGGGTGCTCATGGTGATGTAGTTGCTCATCCTATTTCCAATTTTATTGTTTGATCCCAATTGACTACCAATGCCTAATTTAAATCCACAATCCTATTTGATATCCTATACTAATTGTCCTAATCAAAACCCATTAGTTTAAACCTACTACTACTCCTAAACTATCCACAACCCAATACCCATCTACTACTAAACCCTAATAATCCCCATATAAATATCCCCTCATCTCTCACAAAACCCTAACCCTACTACCTCACAAACCGGCCCTACTCCCTCTCTCTCTCCCACTGTTTGCGCCGCACCAGCGAGCGCCCAACCCAGCTGCCAACACACCCCCAACCTTCCCATGGTTCGGCCTACATCCCGACGCCCAACACCCCAAGCCACTGTCGACCATCCCTAAGCCGACCTCCTTCACCGAGCAACCCACCCATCCATCCATCTTCATCTCTCTCTCCCTCCGGCCGCCCTCCAGCGCGTCGACAGCAGCACTAGGAACAGCAGCAGTCGCTGCTACCCCCGCCGTCCGATCTCTCTCTCTTCCTCTTGGTGGTTGCACGTGCACGTAGTTTGCACGTGGGTTGATTGATTCGTGGGTTTCCATTCGTTGATTTTGTTCGTGGGATCGTTCGTGGTTCGTTGAGCTCGTTGGCCGGGAATCCGTTCCTATTATTCTTGGTGTTCGTTTCGTCTTCAATTAAGGCAAGTAACTTGTACTCAAATTCCTTTGTATGATATAAGTCATAAATTCCGCTTGTAGTGTAGTTAGGTTCTAGAGATAACTCGTGCGTGTGATGTATGGTTGATGAGTATTGTCTCTATAGTGTTTTGACCATAGTTGCCTCACGACACAAAATTTGGCATGAAACACCCTAGGTTTTTGCCCGTTCTTGATATGATGGTTGTGTGAATCAATTATAAGAACTTGTGTGCTTGTGAGATCCATGTGATATACTTATTTTGGACATGTCGTATACCCTATTTAATGTTGTTTGGACACTTAGTAGAATCTAATTCATATTTAGTTATGTTTCGATCAAGTTTCGTGTGATTCATGTTGGTTTTGTTCCTAAAGGATATTCTGTGTTTTGTCGATGATCTGTCTTGATCAGTAATTTAGACCATACTAAGGTCAGAATCTTAATTTCAGTATAAAACATGAGTTTTAGAGAAATTCGTCTTCTTTCCAACCCCTTTTACCTTCATTGATTTCGTTTTCATGTGTGTGAGATATGATTGTTTTACTACAGAGGTGTATTTCATTTCCAGATTTCATTTCTTGATAATTTTGATGACTAAATTATTTTGATACTTGTGCTACACATATTATTTGGAACTGAAACTTTGGTCAGTATTTCTATATCTGTTTAGGGATTATCCAGAATTTTGGTGGATTTTATTGATGAGTTTTATATACCATTTCATGCTTGTTTATAAAAACTATAATTGCTGGATTTTGCTTGCTGTTCTGTAAAGATTTGTGTTTTCACCCTGATTCCTTTTCCTGTATGAAAAATATTTATGAAATATGAAAATTAGTTTATTTTGTCTACTTTCATCTCCCTTTGGCAGATTTGGATTTTGTTTCACGGTTTGCGAGATATTACTGTTTTCGTACAGCAGTGTTGGGAATTCCAGATTTGCCAAACTATCGTTTCTTGATGTTTTCTGATTTTTGTTGGCTAAACTAATCTTGCTGGAAAATTATTAAACTTCATATTTTGATACTAGACAGTTAGGAAAATACCCCAATTTTTTCCTGGATTTATTTGAGATGTTTTGATGCTGTTTTCTTGACTTTGAATATGATTTACTGATTTCTGGCAGAACGTATTTTCTGGATTCAAATCAGTTTTGATACTTGATTTTGTGAAATACTATATGACTTATTTATATTCGATTGATTCGGTTGGGATTCTATTTTCTATAATTTTCGACGGATTTAGATTTGCATTTTTGTAACACTGGGAATCACTGTTTTACTATAGTATGGTCTTGCTGTCCTGAACTTGAGATTTGGTTATTTTATTCTTATATGAGTTATCTTGCACTCATACTTGTTTATCTTGCAACTTGAACTTTTTACTTGATCATACCATGATATACTTGCTTGTTTTGTGACACATACATGGTTGTTTGATATTAATAATAAATTAACCAAGCCGGGATTTAAAGGAACAGATCTAATAGTGGATAATTCAGAAATGTGTACTCGAAAGAGGATCTTTTGATCATATGTGATACTTGAGGCTTGATATTTCACTTCTTGAGGCTTGTTTACTTGATACTTGAGGCTTGATATTTGATACTTGATTCTTGAGCCTTGTCCCTGAGTACACTGCCCTATATGGTCCACTTTAAAATCTAAAACGAAATTGCATTGACTGTAACAACTATGTGATAAAAGGATGGCACATCAAGTGTTACCTAGTTAGTAATAATACAAGATATTTGATACACACTTACTTGATACTTGATTACTTGGACATGATCACTTGATTCTTGTTGCTTGATACTTGTACTTGACTACTTGACACTTGGTTACTTGTTACTTGATTTCGTGATACTTGATACATGATACTTGACACTTGTTTACATGATACTTGTTCACTTGACACTTGATACATGCCACTTGTACTTGTTCATCTTGCCATGCTAGTATTCTATTTTGAAATCATGCTTATACCATGTTGCTAGTTAGTTTTCAGATGTACTTGTATCCTGCATTACAAGCGGCTCGTAACTTGCAATTGATGGGTACTTGTTTTCTTTTTCCTATCCCTGCAATTATTAAATTGCTGATCATGGATAACAGGTTTCAGATGGTATTGGTGACATGAAGTATTAGTGCTGGATCTTATTATTATTATTTCTTGTAGCTTGCTTAAACAATATTGTATTCTTGTACTTAGATTTATATTTGTATTTGGACAATGTGACACAGGATATTTGACTTATTCAGATTATGACTATTTGAGATTAATATATTTTGGTTTCAAGTATTCTTGTTGGTATTTTGGTTCATATGTGCATGTTAGTTGACTCTTTTGCTTCCGACTCTGATTATTCTTGTGAATTTTGTAAAGATTCTTGAACAGCTTATAGATGATGAAAATCATTCGCTGGGATTTTGTCGCGTATCCATATTCCGTATTCTCCTTTGGGAAGCAGGGCGTGCATTGATTGAGTTCTACTTTTTATGTAGATCACTTGCCACTTTGGGCATCTGATGGAGAAGATTACCGAACTGGAGAAGGAGTTGAAGCTTAAGATCGAGAAGGCTCGGTTCGACAGAGCTAAGATCGCCAAGGACCTCCAGCAATCGAGGGTTCAGATTCGAATCCGGCATTTTCCACTTTTATTTTTTAATTCGTTTTTTTGAGTTTTTGGTGAAATAAAATTTGGAAAAAATATTATAATTCCTTATAAATTAATTAGATCTTATAAGAAGAATTTATTTGGCATTTTGCTTTCAGATCCCGAGTGAATTTGACTTGATGTTGCCAGGACCTGGGATGAGGGCCAATTCGCCAATGCCAGTGGACATGTGTTTTTGGCCCATCGACGCCTTCTTAGCCGGTGCCCGACGACCTCTTCATCCCTTTATCGTTGAAGTTCTACGATGGTACCCGGTTAGCCTGGTTCAGTATATGCCGAACGTGTGGAGGCTAATCAACGGGTTCATCCTCCATTGCCAAGCCACGGGTTTCGAGCCACTGTTGAGTGTGTTGCGAACGGTATACCGGGTACATCAGCAGCACAAGTCGGAGTTTAGGTTCTACTTTTCTCCGAGGAATGGTGCAAAGCTCATCAGCTGTCCCGACTCGATCAAAAACTGGAGGGATAAGTTCTTTCTGATCCGAAGTCGAGAACCTTGGACCATCCCGACTGCATGGGTCGAGGAGGTTTCGAAGAGGGTGAAGGAGAGTTCTGTTCTTAGCCCTGAGGAGACTGCAATGGTCCGGGACGCTCCTAGATCAACTGAAGTTCGATTGGAAGGACTTGATTGAGGAGGTGCTCTTCAAGGGGGGGGTCTAAGCCTTATAAACTCCAGTACGCTTTTTATCATTTTAGCTTGGCGTAATTCCTTTTTTTTTTTGCTCTATCGAATTTTATTTGTCCTTAACCTCGGCAATTTCCTTATTTGCAGAATTGATGGACTTCGACGAGATGCTAGTGGGGCATGGGGTTCTGGGCAGCAAGGCCCCTAAGAAGAGGAGGAGAGTGGCCAGCAAGGTTTCGTCGTTGAAGCCGAAGTCTTTTGCCGCTACCGTGGAGTAGTCATCAAAGGTGGTCGCGATGGTTGAGCAGTGAGAGACTTCCGTAGCACCGTCGGTCTCTGTGGACACGGGGGTCTTCCCCTATCGGCAGGTTTAGGCTTGGAGGTGCATCCCCTAACTGCTGAAGCCGAGGAGTTCCTGACCGAGGAACATAAGAAGATATTCGTCCCTGATTGGCAGGTCAGGAAGCTCAACGGATTCCTCAGCAAGTCGTCTGCCTGCATGCAAGCGGTTCGGCATCTCGCTACGCCGAAGGACAAGGCTGCCTTGGAGGTGGGGACCGTTTGCGACGACGCTCTTAAAATTTCTCGAGCTGCTATGTCGGTGAGTCTCATATTATCCCGGAACTTTTTCTTTTTGCTAAGTCTTGGCTTTCCTATTTAGCTCGACATGATTGAGTTCTACTTTTTATGCAGATCACTTGCCACTTTGGGCATCTGATGGAGAAGATGACCAAACTGGAGAAGGAGTTGAAGCTTGAGACCGAGAAGGCTCGGTCCAACAGAGCTAAGATCGCCAAGGACCTCAAGCAATCGAGGGTTCAGGCCGAGCTGAAGACCTCGAGGGTGGAGCACCTTAAGGCCGTTGTTACCATGTAAGAGGCAGACAATGCTCGGTTATTGACGGAGCAAGAGCTCATCGCAAAGGACAAGAAGGAGGTTTTTGCTTCTGCGAACATAGCGGCGGCAAAGGAGGCCGAAGTCCAGGCGATGGAGAAGGCCAAAGGGTTCCTCTATGTGAACATGGCGAAGGCCTACGCCTGCGCTATTGACCAAGTTTTGGAGAAGTTCCTAGGCATCGACTGCGACGGATGGTGTCTGTTCCCCGACCCTATCCCCAGTTTTGACGACGTCTCGGAGGAAGGCGAAGAGGATGAGGAGGCGGAGGAGGTTGAGGTCGTGATCGAAGAGATAGAGGCAGACAAAGCCTCAGGGGTTATGCCCCTTGTGATTTTTGTTGAAGCACGAGATGCCGAACTGACCGGGGGATCATTCAAAAGAGGTCGACCTCTAACTTAGTTGTACTTTCATTTCCTTTCTAGTCTAGGTGTTTTGTATTGAAGCCTAATTGTAGAACCCCGTATTTTCAAATATTATTTTAATTATTTGAAAATGAATTTAAATGATTTTTGAGGATTTAATTGATGTTTTTCCAAGAAATTTATCTTTCGTACACGTGCAAAACACGTGCAAATGACTTTTCAGAAGTTTGAAAAATTAAGATTTCTTTATGAAAAATCATTATTTATTATTTAGAATTTATGTAGTATTTTTCCAGATTTTTCTGAAGTTAATTAGTACTATTTGCAATTTCTGAGAAAAGAAGGACTTATTTGCAAAATTGACAGTTTTGAGGGTTAGAGTGCAAAATGCATTTTCTGGACTTTCCGATCAGTATTTGCTGAGTTTAGAAATATATTTTCTATTAGATCCCAATTTAAACGATATTTGAATTGATTTTCAAGAAAAGAATTATATATGTAAAAAGTATTTTTGGAAAGGATTATTTTGCAAAGAGGGAATAAAACCCTAATATTTTACTCCGGCATATATAAGGGAATTCTTTTCCCAGCCGTCATTCAGAATATTGAGACTTTTGAGATTTGTTTGAGGAACAAGAAGAGGCTTTTTGGATCTAGCAAGGAGAAGAGCTATTTCGTGGATTTTCTTCGAGAACAATGTGAGTTGGTTTGTTTTGTTTTGTTTGCTTTGTTTGATTTGAATGATGAATGAAGTAAGATCTTTGTTATGCCTTGTTCGTGATCGTTACACTATTGATTTGTTAGTCTCATTGTATGTATGACATGGATCTATTATTTAATATGGAGGATGAGAACTTTATTGATATTTGGATCATGTGTGAGAAATGTTAAGATTTGTTGAGGAAATGTTGATCTATGAGATCGTATTGTTGGGAGACATATTAAGGACTGATTATGTTGTGATCAGATATTAAACGTCTGGATCTAGTGATTACAAACCAATCTTAATTATGTGTTGAGGAAGACATTTAGTTTTGTTGAGGAAAAACCCTAATGGGAGGATTGAGAGTTTAGATCATGAGGATATGAAATTGAGTATTTGTTTGATTGAGAAATGTATCCATGATGGAGATTATTGAGAGTTGCTTATTTGCCTGGATACAAGTTAATTTTATGATCAGTAAATCTTTAGAAAACTCTAGTTTTGGTTGGTGTTCAGATCTATTTTGTTTGGAAATCTGTAGCCGACAGTCGACTGGTCTACAGAGCAGTCGACTGGTACGAGCCTACTGTGCATTTTGAGTCTTGAGATTTGTTCGGGACAGTCGACCTAGACTGAGGTCAGTCGACTGATCCCCTGTTTGTGATTTTGTTCTGTCCTTTCGGGACAGTCGACCTATGACCCTTCAGTCGACTCAAATACTTAGAATATTTTTGATGAGAATTATTTGTCTTTGTCTCGGGGCAGTCGACTGACCCCTTGGTAAGTCGACTGATTATGCCTTAGTTTATTTTTGAGAAATGTTGGATTATGTCCTCTGGACAGTCGACTGATCTGATATGCAGTCGACTGGTCCCGAAGGATCTTTGTATTTGATGGTGAGATATTTTGTTTAGTGTTTGATTTTAAGATGTTCAGTTCAGTATTTATTTTGAGATATTCAGTTAAGAACATGATTTTGAGATATTTTGTTGGGCCACTTGTTTAGTGGGAATTTGTTCAGTTATTTGTTTTTTGAGTCTCTAGAGGTAAGTGACCCTAGTATACCGGTGTTGAGATATTTGTTCAGTTATTTGTTGAGGCCCATTGAGGCGAATTTTCAGTTATTCAGATTTTTAGTCCGGTAGGGTACACTACTCTAGGAGATTTGTTCAGTAACCCAAATTAGTAAGGACAGGCATTAGTAGTGTCATGACGAATGAGAACTTGAGTTATGCACCTCAGTACGGCTTTTGATGTAGGATTAGTCTCCTGAATTATCCAAGTAGTTAACTTGAGATGTGTGATTTATCTCCGGAATTATCCAGGTAGTTAACCTGAGATGTGAGGTATTTCTCCGGAATTATCCAAGTAATTATCTTGAGATGTGGGATTGACCTACGGAATGATCGGAGTCGAGGCGACGCTTTTGGGGTATTATTGTGATGATGAGTCTATGTTTAGATGTGGGATGATCTCCTGAATTATCCAGGGAAAATACCTGTGATGTGGGATCAATCTCCGGAATGATCAAGCATGGGCAAGTTATCATAGTTTATCTTCATCTCTTAGTAGTCATCGTTGTCAGCATGTAGTCATGATGTTTTCTTGAATCACTTTTATGCATTTGGGTTTTCCTGATTTTACACACTTGGCTTTTGGATTTGATATCACCCTTTATTCTTTTGGTTGTTACTTCATACTTTAGTGTTTGATTCTTATTTGTTGGATATTATGTTTGAAGCTCATTTATGTTATTTGTTTGATTTGTTACCACTCACACCATTTATGGCTGACCCCGTAGTTTTGGGGGTTAGGGTTCAACTCTAGCCTCACATGTTGCAGGTTATTGCTTAGATTGGAGGTTGGATGCTTGAGTGGGCAATTTGAGATAGTTGGACTATTTAGTGTTTGTTGTAAAATTGTAATGACATAATGAGTTATTATTGAGTTGTAAACAAAAGATTAATTTGTGTTGAGATGTTTAGACTTCCGCTGTAATTGAAAAGTTTGTTGTAATAAAAGAAAGAAAATCTTAGTGATTTTGGTTGCGACTATTGTTGTATTGAAGTGGATTGCTGGGATTTCGCCACTTATTTTCTAAGCTCTCATATTAGAAATTTGGGGCGCTACAGAGATTGGTATCAGAGCTCCGCTTCAATGTAATAATAGACTTAGTATAACAACCAACCTAGGTGTGGACACTAGAGAGTGAGTACCTAGGTGTGGACATCAGAGTGTGAGTATCACATAGAATTAAAATATGATGTTTGGTTTGAAATCATGGTTTGGGGTATGGTTATGGCTTTGCCATAGGGTAATGATTTGAGTTTGAATTGTATGTGTGCTCTAACTTTACCCTCGTTTTGCAGTATTCAAAATGGTTGCACCCAGAGGTAGAAATGGTGGCAATAATGAGGATGGATCTGGTAGTTCCCGAGGGAATGGGATCGACCTTGAAGCTGAGTTTGCCAAAGTATATCAGACGTTAAATACGCTGATGGCACTCAATGTGGCGCAGCAGCAAGCGCAGCAGCAGAACCCGCCGCCAAATCATGGAGCTGGGCATGGATTGGTGAATGCCGACCCCATAAAGCAGATTGAATCCTTTAAGAGGATGAGGCCGCCAGTCTTTGAGGGGCAAGCTGATCCAACAGCAGCAGACGATTGGATTCGGAAGATGGAGACGATCTTCGAAGTATCAGAGACTCCAGCAGCCAGCAAGGTGAAGTTGGCTTCTATGCAGCTCGAGAAAGATGCTGGTGTCTGGTGGGAGTCACTGAAGAGGACTCTGGGAGATCAGCCTTTGACATGGGAAGCCTTTCTGGAGGAGTTCAGAGATCGCTTCTTTCCTCTTGATGTTCAGGAGAAGAAGGCGACTGAGTTCATGAACCTTCAGCAGGGGAGCATGACTGTTCGGGAGTATGAGACGAAATTTGCTCAACTTTCGAGGTATGCACCAGAGTTGGTCATGGATGAAGCAAAGAAGGCCAAAAAGTTTGAGCAGGGCTTGAGGCCGAACTTGAGGTCAAGGATGGTTCCGTTGGGTATCAGGAGATTCGAGAAGCTGATCAGGAGGGCCGCGATGACTGAAGAAGATATGGAACTATTTCAGAAGAAGCAGGAATCATGGAACCGGAACAAGAGGCCAGCATCAGGCCAGAGTGGGAAGGGATTCCCCGCGAAGCAGGCGAAGTTCAGTGGACCGGTGCAGAAGGCACCTGGAGCTCAGGGAGTAACCTGCTACTACTGCAAGGAAGTAGGACACTACAGATCAGCATGTCCGAAGTTGGCAGAGCATGTTTGTTCTCAGTGTGGGCAGACTGGACACTCAAAGCCCCATTGTCCACAACTGAAGAAAGACGGTTCGGGTGGAAGCAAAGTCCCGAAGAGGCAAGGGCGAGTATTTGCATTGACCGAGGAGGATGCGAGAAACTCGGAAGATGTAATACAGGGTATGCAGGAATTTTGATTTCTTTCCTTTTTGAATCAGTGTAATGAATAAAGCTTTTATTTCAGAACAATTTAAGATTGAGTATCATTCTTATTGTAACAGGAGTTGTTTTAATAAATGGAATAAAAGCAAAGGTTTTGTTTGACACTGGTTCATCGCATACATTTGTATCGCCAAGTTTTGCAAAGATCTTAGGTTTGGAACCTAAGTTATTTCCAGGCAGGGTTTTGTCGGTGGCAACGCCGTCAGGAGAAGAGCTGGTAGCGGATCGATATTACGAGGGCTGTGATATCGAGATTGGTGGAAGGATGTTCGGCATCGACTTGATCGAGCTACAAGTGTTGGGAGTGGATGTCATCGTGGGCATCGATTGGATGGCTATTTATGATGCCACAATTGATTGCAAGCAGAAGGAGGTGTTGGTGAAAGCACCAGGTGGACCTGCAGTAACTTTCCAAGGGAAGAAGAAGATTCCGCAGGTGGCTGCAATGGTATCTAAGACGTCTATTGCAGATGAAGTCAAGGGCATTCCGGTGGTTCGGAAGTTTCCTCAGGTGTTCTTGGATGATTTTCCAGGATTACCGCCGCAGAGAGATGTGGAGTTTTGCATCAATGTTCAGCCGGGAAGTGCGCCGATTTCTAAAGCTCCGTACAGAATGGCACCTGTAGAGCAAGATGAAGTGAAGAAGCAGATAGAGGAGCTTTTGAGCAAAGGGCTTATCAGACCGAGTTCATCTCCGTGGGGAGCGCCAGTGTTGTTGGTCAAGAAGAAGGATGGGTCGATGAGGATGTGCATTGACTATCGGGAATTGAATAGGGTGACTATTCAGAACAAGTACCCACTGCCGCGGATTGATGATTTGTTCGACAGGCTTCGAGGAGCAGCGGTATTTTCGAAGATTGACTTGAGGTCAGGATATCATCAGGTGCGAGTCAAGGAGGAAGATGTGAGCAAGACAGCTTTCAGGACTCGTCATGGGTTGTATGAGTTCTTGGTGATGCCATTCGGGTTGACGAATGCGCCAGCAGTGTTCATGGATATGATGAATCGGGTGTTGAGGCCATTCATTGATTCCTTCGTAGTGGTCTTCATCGATGATATCTTGGTGTATTCGAAGTCGGAGGAGGATCATTCTAAGCACTTGACAGCGGTATTACAGACATTGCAGGAGCACAGCTTGTATGCCAAATTATCGAAGTGTGAATTCTGGAAGTCTGAGGTAGCTTTTCTTGGTCACATTCTTTCTAAGGAGGGAGTGGCTACTGATCCTCAGAAAGTGGAAGCAGTGAAGGATTGGCCCAGGCCGACGTCAGTGAAGGAAGTGAGAAGCTTCTTGGGATTAGCTGGTTACTACAGGAGGTTTATTCAGGGGTATTCTCAGATTGCAGTTCCATTGACAGGTTTGACCCGGAAGAGTGTGGCATTTGTGTGGACAGAAAAGTGCGAGGAGAGTTTCCTTGAGTTAAAGGAAAGGTTGACTACTGCACCTATATTAGCATTGCCGCAAGCAGGGAAGGATTATGATATCTACAGTGATGCATCTCTCAGAGGTTTGGGATGTGTCTTGATGCAGGAAGGCAAGGTCATTGCTTATGGTTCGAGGCAGTTGCGTCCGCATGAGAAGAATTATCCGACGCATGACTTGGAGTTAGCGGCTATCATTTATGCCTTGAAGCTATGGAGGCATTATGTCTATGGTGAGAAGGTCAATATGTACACTGACCACAAGAGCCTGAAGTATATCTATCAGCAGAGGGATTTGAATCTTCGTCAGAGAAGATGGTTGGAGGTATTGGAAGACATTCGTCCTGAGATCAAGTATCATCCGGGCAAGGCGAATGTAGTGGCTGATGGACTTAGCAGGAAGAGTAGTTTGTCAAGGTTGATCACTACTCGAAGAGAGTTGGCAGCAGAGATCGATCAGGCAGGTATCGAGGTGGTACTGCGAGGCTTAGGGGCATCTTTGGCTCAGTTGAGGCTGCAGCCGTCCTTGAGAGAGAAGATTGTGGAAGGTCAGAGATCAGATTCAGAGATCCAGAAGATGTTGCAGCAGGTTGCAGAAGGCAAGCTATCAGAATTTCGTGTCCAGGATGGAGTTCTTTGGTTGGGTGAGAGGTTGTGTGTTCCAGATGATGCAGAGTTGAGAGAGAGTATCTTGCAGGAGGCACACAGCACATTGTTATCAGTTCATCCAGGAGGTACGAAGATGTACAGGGACATCAAACCACATTTTTGGTGGTCTGGTATGAAGCGGGATGTAGCAGATTTCGTGGCAAGGTGTCTGACTTGTCAGCAGATCAAGGCAGAGAATCAGAGACCTGGAGGTTTGTTACAGCCATTACCCATTCGGAGTGGAAGTGGGAGAATGTCAGCATGGACTTTATTACGGGTTTGCCGAGGAGTTCGAAGGGCAATGACTCGATTTGGGTTGTTGTGGACCGATTGACTAAGTCGGCACATTTTCTAGCCATGAAGATTACTTGGTCGATGGAGAAATTGGCTGAGTTATACATTGGAGAGATTGTGAGACTTCATGGAGTTCCTGTTTCGATTGTGTCTGACAGAGACGCAAGGTTTACTTCGAGGTTTTGGAAGAGCCTACAGGCAGCTTTGGGCACCAGGACTGATTTCAGTACAGCTTTTCATCCGCAGACAGATGGTCAGACGGAAAGGGTGAATCGAGTGCTGGAAGATATGTTGAGAGCTTGTGTTATGGACCTTGGTGGTAGTTGGGAGAGATACTTGGCATTGGTTGAGTTTGCTTATAACAACAGTTACCATGCAAGTATTGGGATGGCACCGTATGAGGCTTTGTACGGGCGGAGGTGCAGGACACCTATTTGTTGGTATGAGGTTGGCGAGAGGCAGATGTATGGTCCGGAGATCGTGCAGCAGACGTCAGAGCAGATTGAGCTGATTCGCAAGAGGTTAGTTGAAGCTCAGAGTCGGCAGAAGAGTTATGCTGACACTCGACGAAGAGACTTGGAGTTTGAGATGGGGATGCAGTTTTTCTCAAGGTTTCTCCGACCAAAGGAGTGATCAGATTTGGTAAAGGTGGCAAGTTGGCGCCGAGGTACATTGGTCCGTACAGGATTGTGGAGAGAATTGGTAAGACCGCATACAGATTGAAGCTTCCAGAGGAGTTGGCTCAGGTGCATGATGTGTTTCATGTATCATTATTAAGGAAGTATGTGGCCGATCAGAAGCATCAGTTGGTAGAAGTTCCTGAAGATCTACAGGTGAACTTGAGCTACAAGGAACAGCCTGTTGAGATCATTGATCGAAGAGAGAAAGTCCTTAGAAGAAAGGTGATACCTATGGTCAAGGTATTGTGGAGGAATCAACAGTTTGAGGAGGCTACTTGGGAGCCAGAGAATCGCATGTTGAAGGATTTTCCTGAATTGTTTGAATGAATGTATTTCTTGTATGTGATTGGGATTCTTTGAATGATTGTACTGTTGACTGATATATGATGTATTCTTTGCTTGATTGCAGTGTTATAAGAAATTGTTTGGATTATGTTCTATATATATGAAACACTATTTCCTTTTGTTGGTATGTGTTTTGAACTCATTAGTAGTAGTTCTGAGGACAGAACTCTTCTAAGGAGGGAGTGATGTAGAACCCCGTATTTTCAAATATTATTTTAATTATTTGAAAATGAATTTAAATGATTTTTGAGGATTTAATTGATGTTTTTCCAAGAAATTTATCTTTCGTACACGTGCAAAACACGTGCAAATGACTTTTCAGAAGTTTGAAAAATTAAGATTTCTTTATGAAAAATCATTATTTATTATTTAGAATTTATGTAGTATTTTTCCAGATTTTTCTGAAGTTAATTAGTACTATTTGCAATTTCTGAGAAAAGAAGGACTTATTTGCAAAATTGACAGTTTTGAGGGTTAGAGTGCAAAATGCATTTTCTGGACTTTCCGATCAGTATTTGCTGAGTTTAGAAATATATTTTCTATTAGATCCCAATTTAAACGATATTTGAATTGATTTTCAAGAAAAGAATTATATATGTAAAAAGTATTTTTGGAAAGGATTATTTTGCAAAGAGGGAATAAAACCCTAATATTTTACTCCGGCATATATAAGGGAATTCTTTTCCCAGCCGTCATTCAGAATATTGAGACTTTTGAGATTTGTTTGAGGAACAAGAAGAGGCTTTTTGGATCTAGCAAGGAGAAGAGCTATTTCGTGGATTTTCTTCGAGAACAATGTGAGTTGGTTTGTTTTGTTTTGTTTGCTTTGTTTGATTTGAATGATGAATGAAGTAAGATCTTTGTTATGCCTTGTTCGTGATCGTTACACTATTGATTTGTTAGTCTCATTGTATGTATGACATGGATCTATTATTTAATATGGAGGATGAGAACTTTATTGATATTTGGATCATGTGTGAGAAATGTTAAGATTTGTTGAGGAAATGTTGATCTATGAGATCGTATTGTTGGGAGACATATTAAGGACTGATTATGTTGTGATCAGATATTAAACGTCTGGATCTAGTGATTACAAACCAATCTTAATTATGTGTTGAGGAAGACATTTAGTTTTGTTGAGGAAAAACCCTAATGGGAGGATTGAGAGTTTAGATCATGAGGATATGAAATTGAGTATTTGTTTGATTGAGAAATGTATCCATGATGGAGATTATTGAGAGTTGCTTATTTGCCTGGATACAAGTTAATTTTATGATCAGTAAATCTTTAGAAAACTCTAGTTTTGGTTGGTGTTCAGATCTATTTTGTTTGGAAATCTGTAGCCGACAGTCGACTGGTCTACAGAGCAGTCGACTGGTACGAGCCTACTGTGCATTTTGAGTCTTGAGATTTGTTCGGGACAGTCGACCTAGACTGAGGTCAGTCGACTGATCCCCTGTTTGTGATTTTGTTCTGTCCTTTCGGGACAGTCGACCTATGACCCTTCAGTCGACTCAAATACTTAGAATATTTTTGATGAGAATTATTTGTCTTTGTCTCGGGGCAGTCGACTGACCCCTTGGTAAGTCGACTGATTATGCCTTAGTTTATTTTTGAGAAATGTTGGATTATGTCCTCTGGACAGTCGACTGATCTGATATGCAGTCGACTGGTCCCGAAGGATCTTTGTATTTGATGGTGAGATATTTTGTTTAGTGTTTGATTTTAAGATGTTCAGTTCAGTATTTATTTTGAGATATTCAGTTAAGAACATGATTTTGAGATATTTTGTTGGGCCACTTGTTTAGTGGGAATTTGTTCAGTTATTTGTTTTTTGAGTCTCTAGAGGTAAGTGACCCTAGTATACCGGTGTTGAGATATTTGTTCAGTTATTTGTTGAGGCCCATTGAGGCGAATTTTCAGTTATTCAGATTTTTAGTCCGGTAGGGTACACTACTCTAGGAGATTTGTTCAGTAACCCAAATTAGTAAGGACAGGCATTAGTAGTGTCATGACGAATGAGAACTTGAGTTATGCACCTCAGTACGGCTTTTGATGTAGGATTAGTCTCCTGAATTATCCAAGTAGTTAACTTGAGATGTGTGATTTATCTCCGGAATTATCCAGGTAGTTAACCTGAGATGTGAGGTATTTCTCCGGAATTATCCAAGTAATTATCTTGAGATGTGGGATTGACCTACGGAATGATCGGAGTCGAGGCGACGCTTTTGGGGTATTATTGTGATGATGAGTCTATGTTTAGATGTGGGATGATCTCCTGAATTATCCAGGGAAAATACCTGTGATGTGGGATCAATCTCCGGAATGATCAAGCATGGGCAAGTTATCATAGTTTATCTTCATCTCTTAGTAGTCATCGTTGTCAGCATGTAGTCATGATGTTTTCTTGAATCACTTTTATGCATTTGGGTTTTCCTGATTTTACACACTTGGCTTTTGGATTTGATATCACCCTTTATTCTTTTGGTTGTTACTTCATACTTTAGTGTTTGATTCTTATTTGTTGGATATTATGTTTGAAGCTCATTTATGTTATTTGTTTGATTTGTTACCACTCACACCATTTATGGCTGACCCCGTAGTTTTGGGGGTTAGGGTTCAACTCTAGCCTCACATGTTGCAGGTTATTGCTTAGATTGGAGGTTGGATGCTTGAGTGGGCAATTTGAGATAGTTGGACTATTTAGTGTTTGTTGTAAAATTGTAATGACATAATGAGTTATTATTGAGTTGTAAACAAAAGATTAATTTGTGTTGAGATGTTTAGACTTCCGCTGTAATTGAAAAGTTTGTTGTAATAAAAGAAAGAAAATCTTAGTGATTTTGGTTGCGACTATTGTTGTATTGAAGTGGATTGCTGGGATTTCGCCACTTATTTTCTAAGCTCTCATATTAGAAATTTGGGGCGCTACACTAATAGCGGACTGGCCAATGCTTCTTGTACTTTTGTTGAAGTTAATGAGATATTTCTTTTTGGGACAAGTCCTGTGAGACTTTGGACTACTTGTAGGACTGCTTAGAATCGCCTCGTAGTAGCCTTATTTAGCCGTAGTGCCATCGTGTAGTTCTTTTAGACTTAGTGATTTACGATTTTTCTTTGGTTGACTTTCCCAGGGTAACGAATCGTCGCGTCTTTGCACCCATCTTTGTGTCACTAAGTTAGGACTTACTAAATCTCAGGAGAAGCTCTCAAAGACGGAGTTGGAGCTTTGCCAATTACGATTGGCCCTGGCTCGCCGAAATATCGAGACGAGGCCTCTCGTGGAGATTCTCCGGGAAGTACCCCCCGAAGGGGGAGAGGTCAGCCCCTCGATGGTTGTTGGCAAAGCTTCAAGGCTAAAGTTCCTTCGGCACTCCTTATTCATGTTGACGACTGAGAGGGACGAGATGAAGAACTCTTTATTCGAGGTGACGTCGGAAAGAGACAAGTTGAAGAACGTCGTGCTTGAGAAGAGTTTAAAGGCGGCTCATCTACGGAGGACCATCTCTGAATTCTCACGAGGGGGGAGCACGATTGGGATACCTCATTTGAAGTTCAGAGTAACAAAAGACTCCCTCAAAAAGCGACTTGTCAAATTGGAGTCAGAGAATCTTTGCTTAAAGCGACTTTCCAAAGGGAGCAACGTCAGGAGTACCTCTTGCCCGCGTGGGGAGTATGCCTTGGGGCGGTCATTTCATGAGTTGGCCCTTCGCATGCCTAGTGCTCTGCAGAACTCTGGGGATGCTCAAAGCGGAGTAGCCGGCTCGTCGAGCAGAGCATCTGTCGAGGAGACAGCTAGGTCCATGGGTCCTGATTGTACCACTCGACTCGCAGGCTTGGAAATCCCTTCGGAGGCCAAGAGGGAGCGGCACGGTGCTCGTCGTCCCCGTGTATCTCTTAATAGAAGTATACCACTTCCTAAAAGGAGATAGAGCGAGACTTTGTAGTTTTGTAGAAATCTGTAGTCTTGAATAGGACTTGTATCTCCATTTTTGGCGGAAGAAAATGTTTGTAGCATAGTCTTTGAATACGACCTGTATCTTGACATTTAATGGAATAAAATGATTTGTAGTATTCGCGCAATATTTTATTTGATTGCATCCTTGGTAACTATTCCTTTCTTGTGGAACGAGCTTCTTTCACCTAATAACACTGTGTGTTCAAGAGAGTTTTCAACAGTTGTGGGAGCAATTTCGAATGGCGAGCTACTTCACACTTGCTTGTTCGCAAGTAGCTAGAGTGGCATCGAACCAAGTGTTGGACTCCGAACTTGTCTTTAAGAGAGTTTCAACAGTTGTGGGAGCAATTTTGAATGGTAAGCTACTTCGCACTTGCTTGTTCGCAAGTAGCTAAAGTGGTATCGAACCAAGTGTTGGACTTCACACTTGCCGTTAAGAGATTTTCAATAGTTGTGGGAGCAATTCTGAATGCTTAGCTACTTCGCACTTGCTTGTTCGCAAGTAGCTAAAGTGGCATCGAACCAAGTGTTGGACTCCGAACTTGCCGTTGAGAGAGTTTCAATAGTTGTGGGAGCAATTCCAAATGGTGAGCTACTTTGCACTTACTTGTTCACAAGTAGCTAAAGTGGCATCGAACCAAGTGTTAGACTCCGAACTTGTTGTTTTAAGAGAGTTTTCATACTTAGAGTGTACGCTTCGGGGCTAGACAACCAGAACATTTAGACAACAGATTTTCTAAGAAATAAACTTCTTTTATTAAAGAGGACTAAGTGGCTGCTTCTGAGTTGCAAGCCATTGTTACATTTGAAAGAATCAACTAAATAAGAAGAAAAACAAACTTAGAAATGCTCTTGGATTAGAAGTTGCTTGGAGCGATGTTTAAACACCCTCTTGGTACTTCAATAAGTGTTCTGCATTCCATGTTCTTGGTACTCGTCCCCCCCCCCCCCCCCCGGGTCTTCAAGTTGATAAGCGTCAGGGCGAACAACTTTGGAGATCCTATAGGGCCCTTCCCAATTAAGAGATTGTCTCCCTTTCTTGCTTGGGAAAGAAATTAATAGTTTTCTAAGAACCATATCTCCTTCTTTGTGATTAGTGGGGCGGACTCTCTTGTTGTAGGACTACTCGATCCTATGCCGATGATCTCCTGACGAATGGAGGATCTTTCTCGAATCTCATCGATGAGGTCAAAGTTGCCCCGAAGCTGGTTCGAATTTTTCTCTTCATTGAAGGCAATCAAGCGGGGAGAAGGTAGGACAACTTCCAGTGGGATGACGGCTTCGGAGCCGAACGTAAGGTTGAAGGGAGATTCTCCTGTGGGGGTCCTCTTAGTAGTGCAGTAGCTCCAGAGCACATTGGAGAGTTGCTCGAGCCATAATCCCTTGGTAGATTTGTGCAGTCTCTTTTTTAGGCCAGAGAGAATTTGCTGATTGGCGTTCTCAGCTTGACCGTTGGATTGCGGGTGGGATAATGAGGAAAATCGTTGCTGGATACAAAGGTCCGTGCAAAAATTGCTGAAGGCTACCCCGTAAATTGGGTCCCAGTGTTCGTTGCTAAGACTCGAGGCATACCGAATCTGTGGACGATGTTCTTCCAAAGGAACTATTGGAATCTGTTCTCAGTGACTGTCACTAAAGGCTCGACTTCAATCCATTTGGAGAAGTAATCTATTGCAACGATAAGGAACTTTAGCTGACCCGGCACTGGAGGGAATGGCCCGAGCAAGTCCATCCCCCACATTGCGAAAGGGGTCGGACTAGAAAAGGAGGACAGCTGGGCTTGTGGTAAGCACCGAATTGTTGAGAACTTTTGGCAGGGGGCACATTGGTGAACGTGCTATTCGGCGTCGCTAAGGAGTGTAGCCCAAAAATAGCCATAATTTAATATTTTGCGGACGCGGGACCTTGCTCCCAAGTGAGCGCCGCAAATCCCTTCATGGGCCTCCTTTATAGTGTACAAGGCCTCTTCAGGGGAGAGGCATCTCAAGTAGGGTCTGCTGTCCACTTGAGTGTAAGAGCGCCTGTACATGACCCCTTCGATGAGCGTGTATTACTCAGCTCTGGTTCTGATTCTTCTAGCCTCTTTAGGGTCTGGAGGGAGGATTACGTCATTGAGAAACTCGAGCAGGGGCTTCATCCAATTATCCCCGAGCGCTAGGGGCAACATCTCCATCAATTCGGGGCCTTCTTCCTTGATGTTGGGTTTCAAGAGGACTTCTATCAAGACAGTTCATTATAGCATCTGGAGGGAAGAGGAGGCTAGCTTTGAGAGGGCATCTGCCTGCGCATTTTCTTCTTGGGGGATTCGTTGGAGTTATGTATCTTTGAAAGTAGCAAGCAGCTCTTTGACCTTGGCCAAATATTTGACCATGCGATCAACTCGTGCCTCATACTCCCCCGATACCTGTTTCACTACCAGCTGTGAGTCACTCAATATTTTGACGCACTAGGCCCAGCCTTGCACACCATACACAGACCGGTTATGAGAGCCTCATATTTTGCTTTGTTGTTTGATGCCCGAAAATTAATACAAAGTGAGTACTGAAGAATGAAGTCATTGGGGCCAGTCAGGATGATCCCAGCCCCACTCCTGTCAGCGCATGAGGACCCATCAACATACACAATCTAGAATGGGGGTTCCTCTATCGACTTGCTAGGGTCAAGGTAATGCTCTCTACTATAAATTCTGCCAGGGTTTGTGCTTTAATAGCAGTTCTGGACTGATAGTTGATATCATGTTTGCTCAGCTCTATAAACCACTTCATAAGGTGCCCCAAAGTTTCGGGCTTGTGGAGCACTTGCTTGAGTGGCTGGTTGGTAAGAATGACCACGGAATGAGACTGGAAGTAGGGGTAGAGCTTTCAGGCTGCCATGCGCATAGGCCATCTTTTCTACCATTGGATAACGGAGTTCGGCGTCCCTGGGGACCTTACTCACATAGTGGATTGGCTTTTGCGCCTTATCTTCTTCTCTTATCAGCAAGGTGCTGAGCGTCAGTTCTGAGGTGGCGAGGTATATGTAGAGGACTTTCCCGGGCTTTGGCTTGCTCAAGAGTAAGGGGTTGACCAGATAGGTTTGGAGTTGATCAAAGGACTCCTGTTGTTGTTGCCCCCACTCAAAGCCTTTCGCCCCTCTAAGGGCCTTGAAGAATGGGAGACATTTTTCTCCTAACTTGGAGAGAAAACGCCCTATGGCCGTGAGGCGCCCTGTGAGTCTTTGTACGTCTTTGACACTTGAAGGGGGAGCCATGTTCAGTATGGCCTGAATCTTCTCCTGGTTGGCTTCTATGCCTCTTTGGCTAACCATGAACCGAAGGAGTTTGCCGGATGAGACACCGAAGGCACACTTGTTCAGGTTTAGTCTCATGTTGTGGCTCCGCAACACATCGAAGGCCTCCTAAAGGTTGGACACATGGTTCAATTTGCTTATGCTTTTTACCAGCATGTCATCCACATAGATCTCCATGTTCTGGCCGATCTGTTCTCTAAAGACCTTGTTGACAAGGCGTTGATAAGTTGCACTAGTATTCTTTAGCCCAAAGGGCATGACCCGGTAGCAGTATAAACCTTGGTCGGTTACGAACGAAGTCTTCGGAATATCAAGAGGGAACATCCTGATCTTGTTATATCCGGAGAAGACGTCCATGAAACTCAAGAGTTCGTAGCCGGAGGTTGCATGAATCAGAGCATCAATGCTTGGGAGCGGAAAGGGATCTTTTGGACAAGCTTTGTTCAGATCCGTAAAATCAATACAAATTCTCCAGCTCCCGTTGGCCTTTTTGACCATCACAACATTGGATAGCCATTCGAGGTAGTTGACCTCCTTTATGAACCGAGCATTCAAGAGTTTCTCTACTTCTTCTTTGATTGCCTGTTGGCATTCTGGCGCGAACTTGCATTGCTTTTGTTGGACAGGTTTGGCTTCGAGAGCAACACTAAGGTGATGCGTAAGATGTTCTTCAGAGATTCCAGGCATGTCGGTCGCGGTCCAAGCGAATAGGTCGTGATTTCCCCTTACGCATTGGATAATATTGGGTTTTACGGGAGGGGGAAGGACCTCACTAATTTGGAATGTCCTGGATGGATCTTCTTCTGAGAAGACTATTTCTTACCGGCTCTAAGATAGCTTGGCTACTCCCTTAAGGAAGCTCAAGGGCTTCAAGAGAGAGGACCGGCCCTCCTACCGAAGTCATGTAACATTTGCGAGCCATCTCCTAGCTCCCTCTGACTTTTCCCACCCCAGCTGTGGTGGGGAATTTCATCTTCATGTGGTAGGCTGAGGGTACCGCTTGAAGAGCAGCTAGGCCTGGTCAGCCCAGAATGACATTGTAAGCAGCCTTTACGTCTACCACCATGAAATCCATCAGTTCGTTTCGAGTGGTCGGGGTTTTGCCAGTGGTTACATCAAGAGTTATGACCCCTTCGATCGTTACTAGCACCCTGGAGAACTCGTGGAGAGTGTAGCCGGCGGACTTAAGGCGATCCCTAGACAACTTAAGGCCCTGGAAGGCTTCTAGAAAAAGGATGTTAACCGAACTTCCATTGTCGACCAGGACTCGGCGTACTTCGAAGTTGGCCATATGGAGGCTTATCACACGAGCATCACAATAAGGCATTTGGATGCCTTCCAAATCCTTGTCTGAAAAGGTAACAGGAACCCCAAGACCCTTGGGGGGAGGATGATTCTATACTGAGTTCACCTCTCAGACGAATGCTTTTCAGGAGGAGTTCGAATCTCCCCCCATTGGGCATCCGTGAATGAGGTGTAGGACAGCTTCAGCTTCGGATTTTGGGGTCTCAATAGGTCACTCAGTTCGCTTGTTAGCTCCTCGGGGAGGTGGAGGAGGATCTACCCTGTCCTTCCTTATGAACTTGACTAGTTGCCCCCTCTAGATGAGGGCCTTGATCTCGTCTCTGAGGGCCCGACAGTCATCTATGTCATGGCCATGGTCCCTATGAAAGTGGCACCATTTGTCCATGTTCCATTTCTTACCTGGTGTATTCATCTTCGAAGGTGGTTGGAGCATCCCTTCTTTCCCGACCTCCATTAGAATGGCAGAAACACTGGCATTAAGCGGGGTAAACTTCTCAAAACGGCCACCGTTATCCTTCTAAAGTTTCTTAGCCCCTTCTTCTTCGACGCCCTTCTGTTTGTTCCCAGACTGGGGCTCCTTCTGATCTTGAGGGTTGATGGCTTCTTCACTTCTCACTCCTCAAGAGGAGTTCCGAGAAGTCTCTGGGCGGTTTCTTGGCGAGGGAAGCCTTTAGGTCTGAGTGATTGTGTAACCCATGTTTCCCGTTTTCTGTATTTTTAGTGTATTTTCTTTTTTCATGTATTTGGTTCTTATTGTATCTCTTTTTGGACCGTGTATTGGATTTTTCTCTTTCAATATATTTATCTATTTGATTGTCATCTCTTATTTGGGTTCTTAATTCATTTGTCCGCCATTGTTTCATCTCTGTTTGATCATGCCATTATTTTTTATCCTCATTTTTAAATTTTTCATATCCTATATATTTTTTTTATTTATTATTTTACTCTATCTTAGATTTGTGGATTTGTTCAACCCTATTTCTATTTTTTTTAAAACCCACTAATACCCACTAAATCCTAATACCCAATAACACACCCTAACTAATACCCAAAAACCATCTGCACTCTAATTCCCTAAACCCATTACCCTATTACACTTTAACCCTCCTACCCGTTATCACAACACCCCAACCCAAAACTCATTAGTCGTCACCTCCCCACCTAAACCCAAAACCTATTCTCACTACATATATGCTTATACCCATGCACCCATCAGTCGCCTCTTCATCCCGACCTCCTCTTTGCTTGTGCTTCCCCTACCTCTCATCCACCTTCAACCGCAACCCTTCTCTGCACCTTCCTCCTCATCCAGATCCTCTTCCTCCCCCTCCGGCATCTTTCCTGTGTTGCGCAGCCCGACGCTCCTCCTGTAGTGCTGCTGCTCTCTCCTTCCGACGTAGCCAGGCAACCAGCACCCCCTCACGATCCCCTCTGCAGCGCCAGCCCCTACTGCAACCACTTGTGGTTGCACCCTGTCGCCCTACACCACAGCGACAGCAGTACAACCTCGTCTCCCCGTGGTTGCACCCTGTCGCCCTGCACCATAGTGACAGCAGTCCAGCCCCGTCTCCCCGTGCTCGTGCCTCCGTCGGCAGCAAGCAGCCAACAGCACGGCAACGTGCCGTTCCCCCTACCGCTTGCTGTCGTTTCCCCCGGCCTCGTCTCTCTCTTTGTGTGCGTGTGTTGGTTCGTGGGTTTTGCTCATTTTTGGTTTTGTTGTGTTCGTTGTCCAGAAATCCGTTCCCGTTATTCTCGTCTTGCACTGTTCCCGTCGTCGGCTATAAGGTAAGTAACTTGTATTCTTTTCTTTGTTTATACAAGTGCTAAATACCGCATGTAGTGTAGTTGTGTTCTAGAGAAAATTTGCGTGTGAATCCTCTATTATATATTGTCTCTATTGTGTTGATTTGACCATAGTTGTCTCACGACATACATGACATGAAACAACTAAGGATGACCACTTTTCGGATGTATATATCTATGTTATTTTGTGATATCGTGTGCTTGATGTGTTATTCGTGCTATACTTGTCGTGGACTTGCAAAATACCCTATACCATGATGTTGGGACATCTAGTGCACTATATTTCATGTTTGGGTTGATTTTGATGAGTTTTACATGAACTAGATGATTTTATGTTCGAAGAATAATTCTGTATTTTCTGTTACCTTGCTTTTGATCAGTATTTTAGACCCTATTAAGGTCAGTATATTAAAATTATTTGTGAACATGAATTGTAGAGAATTCTGTCTATTTTCCAACCATTCTGACAGATATCAGTTTCATTTTACGAGTTGTGAGTTATGTCTATTTTACTATAGAGGTGTAGAGAGATTTTCAGATTTTGTTTTCTATGAATTCTGAAGAGTAATCTATTTTTATCATGATGTTAAAAGGACTATTTTGATCCAATATTTTGCACAACACAACTAGACTTGATTGGGATTAATCTTGAATTTTTGTGGATTTATTTGATGAGTTTTACCAACTATTTTATACTTGCAAACAATTACTATACATGCAGAATTTTCATATTGTTCAGTAAAGAACCTGATTTTCGACCTAATTCTACTTGCTGGTTTTGTGCAATCTAGATACCTAAATAAATAGAAAAAACTAGACACAAATTATAAACCTTGCAAGTGCACGAATCGTTTGGAAAAGCGTAGTGACGAGCAAGGGTCGATCCCACAGAGATTGTAGATTCTAACTTACTAATCAGTAAAATAGGAAACAGAATATTGAAGTGTCGTTCTAAAAGTCTAAAAGAAATGAAAAGATAAAAATCTAAATAAGTAGCATCACAAGTTGAGTCACAAATCTCTATTAAAGTAGTTGGGTTTTGATCTCCACCAATAGTCAGTAATGCTAAGTCATATACTACATCCATTACTCATGTTTGTTCTCTTCAAGGGCATGGTATCTACTCCTTAAAGTGATGTTTCCCTAAGCCAAGAATTAGGCATGGTATCTACTCTAATTCGTTTCTTTCATTAAGTATTTAGCATGGTATCTACTAAGTTGCACTTAAAGAAGGCATAAGAATAGTGGAAACGAACAAACACTCAAGGTCCTAGAAATTGGTATCAGATCTTGATCCCTTAAGTTGATCAAACCAAGAACCCCTAAAGATTCCCTTGTTACAAGTTATGAGCACGAGATACGGGTCGTCTCAATATGCCCATATAACAGATTCAGATTTATAATACCCAAACTTGATAAACTCAGATTCCGTACGTCAGTCGACTGGCTGTCACCACAGTCAACTGCTCCTAAGAATTCTGAACAAGTTTGATTATCATAAATCCATCTCAATTCAATCAGGTTCAACCAATAAGTAATAGAGAAGAATATAACATTACACAACTACGGTTTCAATCTACCCAACTATGACATTAGTTCCACATAATAAAACTTTTATTGATTAATAAAATAGAGTTCATGACTACAATAGAAATAAGACTTAAAGGAAGAACAGAAGAACACTGATTTTTATGAAGTTGACGTTGAGCCCAATCAGTAGTCGTCTTGTTCTCCTTCTTAATGCTTGCTGTCAATGATCAGTTCTTGATGATGGATCCGGCCTCCTCGAGAGAGATAGAGAGAGAGAGTTCGCTTCTTTCTTGATTGGTATTTATAGAACAAGAGAAGAGAATTAGGGTTTGTACTTTTTGCAGAGAAGTCCTCTTCTTTTGTTATTTCTTTCCTTATCTTGATCTGCGTTTTTATATCTTTCTCTTTTTCTTCTTTCCTTCCTTATCTGCTCACCACGTGCTTCTTGCTTTGATTGTTTGAGAAGTTGTTATTTGCAGAAAACACCTGGGTTTGGATAACTTAATTTTGATTCGGATTTGGATAAGGATGCATCTGTTCTTATCTTCTGACTCGCCGCATACCAGTCGACTGGCTTGGGACACAGTCGACTATGCCGAGCCTTATCAAACTCTCTGTCCAGTCGCCTGGTTAAAGAGTCAGTCGACTGATCTCTGCTGTTCCCTGTATATCATCCTCTCAGTCTGTATTAGTCTGGAATCAGTTTCGTTTTGCTGCTTTAGGTTGTTTCCTATGGAAAAAGAGAAAAAAAGCGTAAATACCACATATAGAGCATTTAAATATTCAATTGCCTTAAGATTATTGCTCCTAAAAGTGAATAATATTTGGTTCATCAAATACCCCCAAACTTAGCTTTTGCTTGTCCTCAAGCAAACTAAAATTATGAACACGGGGAAAATAATAGTACTCAACCACCAAGAATTTTTATTATGCAAGCATCAAGATTTCAAACAATTTCAAATAAAGTAGAACAAGTATACCCACTTTCTCCAGTGCGAATGTTTAGTCATAATCCCCAACTCAATCATACTTGTCATGCCATTAATTTTAGTTATTGTATGCAACTGCTCAATTCTGTGATTATCCCTTTTCTCTACTACAAACCGAGTAGCAAACTAGAGTTTTTTTTTTTTTTTAATTTTATTTTATATAGTCTCTTCTCTAAAGTTGTCACTTGCCTTTTTACGCGAATGCAAAACATTTGTGATGAATCCACCCGGTTACTCAACAAGTCACAAACTTCAAAGTGCTTTGCATACTCATATTTCAAGTTGCCGTTTGACGTAAAGGTAAACATTGGTGATGAATACCCCTAGTTACTAAGCACCCAAACATTGGAGTAGATTGACTTTATTCAAATATATATATATATATATATTTTATCACTCTATTTACTTAAACTCAATTTAGGACTAGATCAAAGGGAATAATCGCCAGAAAAAGCATCACATTTGTTTATTATGTATAATCGCATGACTCATGCAATTTCGTAAGGGGATATGAAACTCAACAATCCTAAAGTAAATAAGTATCCTTACTCTTACTTTATAAGAAATTGTTTATACTAAAAAAATTTCAACAGGCTCTAAATATAACTACCTAATACCCCCAAACTTAGATGGAACATTGTCCTCAATGTTCGCGCAAAGCTTAAAATATAGGCATGTGTTACCATCTAGTAAGAAAGAGAGACTAAAAATAAAAAGATGAATAACAAAAAGAAAATGAAAGGAAAGTGTAAATACTCCCCTGAAAATTGGGTTGCCTCCCAATAAGCGCTGTTTTTCTTGTCTTCAGCTAGACTTGATGAGTTTGTGCAATGTATTGAATGGCTTGCGGCTCAAAACTCATCTTCTTATAAGGTTTCCCCCCTCTGCCCATTCACCTCGAATGTTGAGCTTCTGCCAACGCTCCATATGGGGGAAACCTGTGCAACAATTCATGGACCGTACCATCTTGACATTAGTTTATCAGCAATGGTCCATCTTAATGCACCATTGTGCTTTTGAAAGACTCCCTGCAGCCTCTCCTCTTTCTGCACCCTAAAATTTGTAGCAACTGTCACAGGTAATGTCTGGTTCCCCCCCAAAGATTCATACTGCTGGTGCACATGTAGTGGCTTCAGCTCCACGTCTAGGATTCTGGTAGCAGTCGGGACAGTCGACTTATCCCGTCTACCAGTCGACTGGTCTGCAGAAACACAAGTTTTATCAGACTCAAAATTTTTAACTGCAGGTACAAGCGTACCTGTATATGACTTTGGAGTTTCAAGGTGATGTACTGTCTCTGCAATCCTCCGATCATCATATTCCTGTTCAACATGAGATAATGTTAGAGGGTGTGTAATTGTTTCTTGTAATGGATCAGCACTATGTTCCTGTAATGTTTGGTCACAAATTTCCTGAACCACATCAACATTATAACATTCATGATCATCGTGTGGAATTTGTGGTGCATCAAACACGTTAAACTCAATCTCTTCCTCTAGTGTTGTCCTTAATTGGAGCTGTTCTTGTCCTCTAGGGTTGGGTATGGTTTGTAATGGGAATTCTCCTGCCTTTCTTTCACTTAACTCCGTAGCAATTTGACCAATTTGAAATTCCAATTTTTGAATGGCCTGTCTTTGTTGATTGCTTGTTTGCTGTTGCTGTTGGAGTAACTGCAGAATGGTGGATTCGAAATCCAACTTCTTTTGTTCTTGTGCTGGCTCCTCATACCCATTCCCACCCTGGAATTGCTGCGTATCCCTTGGTGCAAATTGATTGTCTTGATGGCTTTGCCACCCTGGGTTATACGTGTTTGAAAAAAAATTGTTCTGGGGCGGGTACATTCCTTGTTCTTCGTAGTTTGTGTGCTCCTGTTCTGCAAAAGAAAACATGGGACATGAATTAGTTGTATGGTTAGATTGAAAACAATTTGCACAAATTTCTTTTGGTTGGTTTTTTACGCCACCCAACGTTGAATTTACAAGCATATCAATCTTTTTATTCATGGTTTCCATTTCTAATTGCATGTTTTTATTATGAGAAATTTCGTGTACTCCCTGTTTCTTCGAAAGACCCCTCCTTGTAGAGAATTGTTGTGAGTTCTCGCTGAGTTCTTCAAATAACTCTATGGCCTCCTCAGCACTCTTCCTCATCAACATTCCATTGCAACCTGCATCTACAATTGCTTTGTTAGTGTCATTTAAACCCTCATAAAATGATTGTACCTGGTCATCCTTAGGTATGTTATGCGTAGGACACTTGAAAAGCTTGTTCTTAAAGTCCTTCCATGCCTCGAAAAATAAATCGCCATCTTTTTGTTGGAAAAGTAGAATTTCCCTTTTTAGTTGTCTGGTTTTCTGGGCTGGAAAGAACTCCTTCAAAAATTTTGTTGCCAATTGTTCCCATGATTGAATTGATCCTGGTTCCAAGGAATTATACCACAATTTAGCATTAAGTTTTAATGAAAATGGAAACAAGATTAACCTGATCTGTTCAGGGGTAAGCCCTTGGACGCTTTGTGTTCTGCAAAGATCGAAGAAGTCTTGCAGATGTAGATGCGGATCTTCGTCTATTCTGCCAAAGAAGTGGGGAACCATGCTAAGTAACTGAGGAGATAAATGCATGTTTCCTGTGACTTTGGGTTGAAAAGCTATGCAAGACGGTTGCTCAATATTCTTTGGAATGAATTTGTCTTGCATTGGTACTCGATTTAATACATTTTCACCCATTGTTGCTTCTGGAATTCTTCGCTGTACAGTCGACTGGTCCTTGGGACAGTCAACTGGTCAGAGTCTGTTTGTGCAGAAAGTAAACTAAAAGAAAAGGTTAGAAAAAGAAAAAGAAGAAATAAAATAAAATAAACAGAAAAAGATTTTACTGATTTGTAAGTTAAAATACTAAACAATCCCCGGCAGCGGCGCCAAAAACTTGTTGTGCAATCTAGATACCTAAATAAATAGATAAAACTAGACACAAATTATAAACCTCGCAAGTGCACGAATCGTTTGGAAAAGCGTAGTGACGAGCAAGGGTCGATCCTACAGAGATTGTAGATTCTAACTTACTAATCAGTAAAATAGAAAACAGAATATTGAAGTGTCGTTCTAAAAGTCTAAAAGAAATGAAAAGATAAAAATCTAAATAAGTAGCATCACAAGTTGAGTCACAAATCTCTATTAAAGTAGTTGGGTTTTGATCTCCACCTATAGTCAGTAATGCTAAGTCATATACTACATCCATTACTCATGTTTGTTCTCTTCAAGGGCATGGTATCTACTCCTTAAAGTGATGTTTCCCTAAGCCAAGAATTAGGCATGGTATCTACTCTAATTCGTTTCTTTCATTAAGTATTTAGCATGGTATCTACTAAGTTGCACTTAAAGAAGGCATAAGAATAGTGGAAACGAACAAACACTCAAGGTCCTAGAAATTGGTATCAGATCTTGATCCCTTAAGTTGATCAAACCAAGAACCCCTAAAGATTCCCTTGTTACAAGTTATGAGCACGAGATACGGGTCGTCTCAATATGCCCATATAACAGATTTAGATTTATAATACCCAAACTTGATAAACTCAGATTCCGTACGTCAGTCGACTGGCTGTCACCACAGTCGACTGCTCCTAAGAATTCTGAACAAGTTTGATTATCATAAATCCATCTCAATTCAATCAGGTTCAACCAATAAGTAATAGAGAAGAATATAACATTACACAACTACGGTTTCAATCTACCCAACTATGACATTAGTTCCACATAATAAAACTTTTATAGATTAATAAAATAGAGTTCATGACTACAATAGAAATAAGACTTAAAGGAAGAACAGAAGAACACTGATTTTTATGAAGTTGACGTTGAGCCCAATTAGTAGTCGTCTTGTTCTCCTTCTTAATGCTTGCTGTCAATGATCAGTTCTTGATGATGGATCCGGCCTCCTCGAGAGAGATAGAGAGAGAGAGTTCGCTTCTTTCTTGATTGGTATTTATAGAACAAGAGAAGAGAATTAGGGTTTGTACTTTTTGCAGAGAAGTCCTCTTCTTTTGTTATTTCTTTCCTTATCTTGATCTGCGTTTTTATATCTTTCTCTTTTTCTTCTTTCCTTCCTTATCTGCTCACCACGTGCTTCTTGCTTTGATTGTTTGAGAAGTTGTTATTTGCAGAAAACACCTGGGTTTGGATAACTTAATTTTGATTCGGATTTGGATAAGGATGCATCTGTTCTTATCTTTTGACTCGCCGCATACCAGTCGACTGGCTTGGGACACAGTCGACTGTGCCGAGCCTTATCAAACTCTCTGTCCTGTCGCCTGGTTGAAGAGTCAGTCGACTGATCTCTGCTGTTCCCTGTATATCATCCTCTCAGTTTGTATTAGTCTGGAATCTGCTTCATTTTGCTGCTTTAGGTTGTTTCCTATGGAAAAAGAGAAAAAAAGCGTAAATACCACATATAGAGCATTTAAATGTTCAATTGCCTTAAGATTATTGCTCCTAAAAGTGAATAATATTTGGTTTATCACTGGTTGTAAAATATTTGTGAATATGAAAGTTAGAGTACTTTGTCTATTTTATTACCCTTTTGGCGGATTTGGATTTTGATTTATGGTTTGTGAGATATTGTTGTTTTCGTACTATAGTGTTTATAATTCCAGATTTACAAAACTACTGCATCTTGATGTTTTCTGATTTTTGTTGAATAAGCTATTTATATTGAAAAATTATGAAACTTTATATTCTGATGCTGCACAAATAGGGGAATACCCCAGATTTGTCTTGGATTTAGTTAATGAGTTTCCATGCTGTTTTCATGACTTTGTATACAATCTTCTAATTCTGACTGAACACGTTTTCTGGATTCAAATCTGTTTTGAGACTTATTTTTGTGTAATACCATATGACTAATATGTATTTGCTGGATTCTGCCGGGAGTCTATTTTCCATATTCTTTGACGGATCCAGGTTTGCACTTTTGTAGCAACAAAAATTCCAGTTTTAATGCAATACTGTCTTGCTGTCCTGAACTAAAGTTTTCGTTGCACTGTTCTTTTATGAGTTATCTTTCACCTGTACATGTTTATCTTTCACCCTGAACCTATTATGTGTTTATGCTATGTTATTCTTGACCTATTTGTGACACATACATGCCTGTTCGATTAATAATAATAATAAATGATCAAGTCAGGGTTTAAGGAAAAGATCTAGTAGTGGGAAATTACAGAAATGTGTACTTTGAAGGGGGCTCGTGTTTTCCATACTGAACATCTGTTATGTGATACGATACCGTTATACTGATTACCTAACTGCACACTTCCCTATAGGAAGGTGTACTCGGAAGAGAACCCGTAGGTTCTTACTGTCTGATTACTGATACTTGAGTACCCGGCCCTATATGATCCCCTACGAAATCTAAAACGTAATTTGTTTGAATGTAGTAACCATGTGGTAAAATGATGGACGCATGAAGTGATACCTAGATAGTAATAAATACAAGACTGTAAGAACATGACATCTATTAACTGTTATGTGTTACATGCTACTGGACACTGTTATCTGTTACTGTCTGACTGTTATCTAATATTGTTATCTGTACCCTGTCTGCATACTGTTTGACACTTGACACATGTTACTTGTACCTTTTAGTATACCATGCTACTTGATTCTGTTTTCCCAATTTATGTTATATATTCTATTTTGTTGATATACTTATACCATGCTATGTTGTTCTGCTGTTATTTTATATATGTTTATTTATTCCCTATACTTGTATCCTGCACTACAAGTGGCCCGTAACTTGCGTTGACGGAAGTTTGTTTTCTTTTTCTTCTTTCTGCAATTTACTAAATTGTAGATCAGGGTGATCAGCTGCCAGATGGTGTAGGTGATTTAACATATTAGTTGCTGGAGTTTTTGCTATTATTAGTTCCTGTTGCTATTTGAACAATTGTATTTGATACTTGGATTTATTTTGTATTTGGGCAATGTGACCCAAGATTATTGACTTATTCAGATCTGATTTATTTGTGATTAATATATTTTGTTTCAAGTAAATTCTGTTGGTATTGGTTCATATATGCATGCTTGGTTGACTTTTCTTACTTCCAACTCTGATTATTCTTGTGAAGTGTTGTAAATATCCTAACAGCATATAGACGATGAAAATCATTTGCTGGGCTTAGTCACGTATCCATATTCCGTATTCCATTTTGGGAAGCGGGGCGTGACAAATTGATATTGTGGCAAAATTTTGCGGAGGCCACAGACAGATCAAGAGAGGCGATAAATTGAGCCGCAGTGGTAAAGTGCCTAACATAGTCCCTCAAGCGCTCGCCCTTCCTTTGACTGAGCACCAGCAAAGATGCGCTCATCTGTTCGGCCCGTCAGCTACTAACAAAGTGGGTGAGGAAGAGCTCCTCGAATTGGTCGAAGGAAAAGATGGATGCCGGGGATAGGCGGGAGTACCACTCTCTTGCTAGTTCGTTCAGCGTAGGTGAGAAAGTTTTACAAAGGAGCACATCCGAAGCTTGGTGAATCATGAGAGTTTTAAAACTCTCGATGTGATCAGCGGGGTCCGACTCCCCATTGTAAGAATCAAAGTGAGGGGGCTTGAAGCTTTCTGGGACCAGAGCCTCCATGATGGATCTGGAAAAAGGAGGTCTGCTCGGGTGAAAATTCCTCGCCCACTGTTCTTCTTCTTTGTCGAGCCTACCAAGGCACCTCTCCATCTCGTGGAGACGGCAATGGACCCAGTCTTCCCCGTGTTGGGTCTAGTTGACCCTCGGGATTCTCCCTCATGAGGAGCAACGCGACGAGGGCTGGGCATACGGTGGCCACGACTCAGAGCATGGCGAGGACTAGGTGTGCGGTGGCCACGACTCGGAGCATGGAGAGGACTAGGAGTGCAGTGTCCGCGACTCGGAGCATGTCGATGGCTAGGTTAACGGTGACAACGACTCGGAGCATGTTGAGGGCTAGGTGAGTGGTGACCGCAACTCGGAGCATGTCAAGGGCTAGGTGAGCGATGACCGCGACCACCGGCAACATTGA
The DNA here is from genome assembly GCA_017893485.1 of Hemerocallis citrina. Lineage (NCBI taxonomy): Eukaryota > Viridiplantae > Streptophyta > Magnoliopsida > Asparagales > Asphodelaceae > Hemerocallis > Hemerocallis citrina. Next base: position 93,027,949 of record CM030365.1, on the reverse strand, counting down.
TGGCCCGCAAAATGTCCTCTTTGAAATCCCGGAGCTCTGCCCGAGTAACGGGTGCTCCTTCATCTTGGGGGTCCCTCAGTGCTACCCAACTCGTTGGGGTGCGACTCCTTCGCTGGCGGTGCGGAGTGGACTCCCTTTGTCTCCCGGGGGAGGGCGATCTTCTAGGCCTTGGCCTTCGGGGAGAGCGGCCCCTACGGCTTCTCTGGTGCTCTGGGTGGGGCGCTCCCTCATGGGCTTGCTTTTCATTCAAGCATTTTCGGAGGTCGACCACTTGTTGGCGATTTTCTATGAATCGGCGGAGGTCTTCCTGCCTGGAAGGACTGTGAGAGGCCATGGAATCGGAGGAGGGATTATGGATAGAGACACGGTCAGGATGAGGGTGTTGCTGCGAACAATTTTGACGAGAACCCCTTGGGGCACCCCCTGAGATCCTGGAGGGGCCTGCTTAGGAGGAGGTTGTTAAAGAAGAGGCTGTTCAGGCTGCGGTTGCTGAACTTGCTGGTCGGGTTGAGGAAGAATGTCATGGAGTGGAGGAGGAGGAGGAGGAGGAAGAGGAGTGCCTCTACGGCTGGAGGCCGCTGCTTTTCCTTTCCCTTTCGGGGGCATGGCTAGAACTAGTTTTACTGGCAAAGGAAGGTTGGATTGCTTTTTCATTTTCCACAGACGGTGCCAATCTGTTGCTACTGATTTTGGTGTGGGAGCAAACAGATAAATTTGTGGATTCGTTTGGAAACAATAAAGGCAAACCTGGTGACCTTCATCGGCGTTTGACTGTTTCTTGCCGTTGCCGTTAACCTGCAAAAAGATCAATACACAGGGATGAATCCCGGCGACGAACCCTTCGACGCTCAAGTCAGTAATTAGGAAGATTATGAAAGAGCGATTTGTAGAAAAGATTGATTACCTCGTTATGGTGGGGGAGAGGGGTATTTATTGTCGCCTTAAGAGACGGTTTAAAGAGAATCATTTATCTCTATATCCTGATGTTTTTGGATAAGATGTAGAGTTTAAACTATTTTCATGATAAGAGAGGCAGTTTAAACCGCTTCTTAGAGATAATCATGAATTTGAATTACTCTTTAAATATTTGGGCTGGTTTGTAACGGGTTGCTACCCATGCCCAATAAAAAAGATTCGTTTTCAAGTTACTGGGCTTTGAAGAAAGACCCAGTTCCCATTTCAGACCCATTTGTGTTGAAAATTACTATTTTACCCTTGAGAGCTTTAGGATTCGTGCCCGGTTTGAACGATCTCAATCTAATCCCATTTTTAGCAATATCAGCACACACAAAAAAGAACATGACTAAAGGGTTGGCCAGCCAATTAGAAGAGCGAGCGAGAGTAGGAGAGAATGTGGTGAAAGTGGGAGTCATTTTAGGAAAGTGGGGAGTTATTTTGACCAGACAATTTTCCTATAAATAGTCCCTACTTTTGTCATGAACAACACAACTCAAAACAAAAAACAAAAGAGAGAAAGAGGGAGAAGAGCTTCCCGGGTGTGCTAGGAAGAGGTCGGCCATTTTTTAGGGAGCTTGGAGCTTTGGAGTATTATTTTTTAGGAGTTCTACTGCTACATTTGAGGTGGGTGTTTCTTCAACTTTCTAGTATAGTTTTATTAGTAGAATGCTTGACATGTGTGAATTTTTAGATGCATGATAACTTATATATATTGAACATTCATGTTTAGATTATTTGTTGTTGATTGAATGTGTGAAATTATGATATGTTTGATTTGGGGGCATTTCATAAGGTTTTGTTTTAAGTCTTAGTTGCACTTTAAAAATCATAACTATTAAACTAGATGGAATCTAGAGCTAAAATTTTTATAGATGTATCTCGTATATGTCAAGAACATCCCCTTAAAATTTCATAATATTTGGATGTCATTTACTATTTCAATAAAATCCAAACTTAGGACTGGTGGGCAGTTGGCTAGTTGTTGGAAATTTGTACAAATTTCGGATTTTGATCATTTCAACATCTTAGATGAAGTATTTGAGAAAAGTCAAAACTAAGAACTTGAAGACTCGTTAACCTTTCTTTAGAGTCTAAAAAAGCAATTTTTTTATGAAGAATTGAATTTATAATGAATTTTACAAGAATGAATAGTGGCAGTCTGTATGACATTTCGACCCTACTGTAGATTTAGAAGAATTCAGGGTTATAGACACAATATTTTGGGGAAACTTATAACTACAATGTTATAGTAGACTTGTATACCTTTAATTTATCTAAAAACACAATGTTTCATGAGGTATAGGATTTTCTATGATTTTTACAAGTAGCATAAGTTGCAGTTTTCGGATTTTGAACCTACTACTTTGCAAATAATTTAGACAAAGAAATTGAGGATGGTTTTAGATGATCTTAACTACAAAGTTGTAGTAGACTCATTTATGATTCCTACGAAACTAATAAATCTATTTTTTTGAGTAGTATTGGAATTTATATGATCTTTTACTACCATTGGGTTGATGTCCTTTATCTAGTTGTCCCAAAACTTTACAACGTATAAAATTAGATTTAAAATTAGAATGTTAGTAAGATGTACCTTATGAGGAATTAAGAGGCATTTAATTATCTTGTCAAGGATTGTATTATGTGGTTTAATATGTGAATTAAAGAGAAAATGTAGGGATTGAGTTGAATATAAAGATGGAATTTGGAACTAAATAAAAACTAATTGACTTTTTAACTAAGAAGCAAACTTTGATTATTTTGACTATAAGTATTTTAAAGGTTTTATCATTTGGTTTAAACTCGCTCTAGAGTTAATTTGAGTTTGTCAAAGAATAAAATTGGAAGTGAATATCATATTGTTTAGAAAAAGAATCTATTGAATGTAGTTACAACTTCATTAAGGATTCTATTAGAAGGGGGTGAATAAACCATCTATTTCATAGAGAATGTTGATTTGAAATGTCGAATAAGATTATGAAACTAGTTATACAAATAACTGAGTTGTGTGAACAAGGGAATAATTGAGAATGTGTGAATGAAATTTCAAAATGTGAATAATGAGGGTATGAATAACCCATGATGTTGAACACGAAAGGAATTGATTCTAGAGGCTAAGTGAGACCCAAAGTACCAGTAAAGTGATGAAAGAGATTATTGAAATTTGAGAAGTGGCCAATATGGGATATCTGTAGCGCCCCGAATTTCCAATATAATATCTCAGAATTACGTGGCACAATTCCCAGCATCAACCTCAATTGTAATAGTAAACATAGCCAAAACACAAATTTTTTTTTTAACTTTTATTATATTAATTCTTTACAAAGCACAGCGGAAAACAAATACCTTGAATTACAAATTCTTTCTTTTACAACACATTCTTTTACAATTTACATAAGTCATAACATCATTATATCTCAAGCATCCAAATCCCAAGCTATAGGTACCTACCTGTAAAATATGAGGCTAGAGATAACCCTAACCCCCAAAACTACAGGGGTCAACCATAACGATGTGAGTGACATAAAAATAAATGCAACATAAATAAAACATAAGGCATAGAGTCATAAACAACATGTATCAACAGTAAGAATAAATGAAATAAGAAATAATAATAAATAAAATATGAAAACATCAAGTGGAACTAGACTAAGTGTCAAGTGTAGAAAAACAGGAAACAACATGCATAAAACCAAGTCAAGAAAACACCAATGCTATATGCTGACTCTCTAATGCGTACTTATCGGATTATATGCATCCCACTCTACATAGGTCTGGTGCAAGCCCTTATCGTTCTCCACTTGATAGGGTTAAATCCTCGCTATGCAACTAATCCTACTACGATTACCACTACGAGATTTAGAAATTCTGCAAATATCGGTTCTCGCCCTTGGAATACTGGAGACCAATCCCACTCTGCAGATCATTTTGTGGCCCTTACGTCCATCGTCCCGGAAAACTGGAGATTGCCTCACTCCGCAGGTCATCCTCGAACCCTCATTGCACAAACATCCTATGAGCATCGCTCTCGTCCTCGAAATACTGGAGATCAATACCACTCTGCGGATCACTCTGTGGCCCATACGTCCATTGTTCCGGAAAACTGGAGAATATCTCACTCCTTGGATCATCCTGGAGTCCATAACTCACGTTTGCTCTCATTTCATTATCTCACCATCTAGTGCCTATCCTTATCTTGTTAAGTTAATTAATTATTTAATAGATTGCGAATCTCTTAGAGTTGGTATACCCTACTGAGCTTAACTCAACTGAACAATAACCAAAATCTCAACCGCCGGTAGCTAAGGCCCCACTCAATCTCTAAAGACTCATAACTTAACCATCAATACCAAAACTTTCAATAAAACCCATAAATCCATCACCAAAATGATTATTTAAAGAAAACTTCTTAAATCAACAAAAATTCAAAACTATATAATGTACTCATAAAATTCCAGAATTCAAATAAAATATTAAATCCATTAAATAACAGAAAATCATATTTTTAAGTCGTAGAATATCACCAAAACATCAACTCCTTTGAAAAACCACAAATAGTTCACTTAATAGGGTCATAAGAATACATTTAATTCTAGTATAAATAAAATATAACTCTCTCTAAAATAATGTAATCTGTAGTCAAAACATCATCTAAAACAGTAGAGCGATAATCCATAATATCAAGAAAATAACCGTTTAAAAGAAACGAAGAAACTCAACAAAGCAGCCAAAAAAAAAAAAAAACAATTGACGGTCGACTGCTCAAGAAGGAAAATCGACTGTCAATTAGAAATCCCGAAAATAGAAGCATGATGGTCGACCGTGCGGTCGACCGTGACCAGCTATACAGCCAAGTTAGGAATTGTGCATGTTTCGACTGATACTCGATTAAATCTTTGTAAAATCAAAATTAAATTTCCTGAGATGCTAAATTGACTTGTACAACATATATGAGTTTATAAAATAATCAAAAACACATCAAGATCTCAAAAGAGTGATTTTTCACAAAAATCTTCATAACAGTAGATGTGAGTGTGAATATATATATGTGTGTATTAGCATCAGTTTAAGCATCAAAACTTCATCAAATAAGAGTAGTGAAATGTTTAAACACATCTCAGAATCAACACAATTGAAATCCAATCAAAACCTCATCGAAATTCACAAGGTCTTCAAAAAACAGTATACATGAATGTGAATGTCTCTATATATATGTTTATGTAATTGTCGGTATGTATACATTAGTTAGAAAATATCAAGAAAACATCTCATATAAGAGGCATATTGTTTAATCCAATCTCAGTACCCAAACAAATCAAATTCAATTCGAAACTTCACAAAAAAAACTAAACCAAAATTCAGCCTGCACACAAACAGACCCGAAAACACACCCCCTTCTTTTTGCTTCAAAACTTGGTCTTTTTTAGCCAAAAAATCCTTCTATAACTTGTTATACACATAACCAATCACCTATATCAGTTTATCCATGAATATACGCAATTATAACAAGTATTAATCAAGTTTTATTCATCAAAATTTATCAACAATGTGTATATATCTATATCTAACAGTGTATATCTCATCTTTGATCAATTTGTTTGTTTTCATGCAATAAAATCATACAACTCAATATATATATTCAAATCAGTAACAAAATGATTGAAAACATCCTACCCATGATTTTTATTAGGTTCCTTAAAAATCTCAAGTCATCAAATTAGGGTTTTAATCATCAATAGTATAGTTTCATGAAAAGATTCACTTTTTAATTCAGCTATTCATCAAAATTCATTATATCCTCATACCATCATCTAACATACTTTCTAATAGATAAATCATCACATACAACATGATTAGAACAATAAGAAAACAAACATATATCACTCACTTTATTGAAGAATCAACCGAAGATAATAAAGAAATAAGAAAAATCCCTCCTTTCGCAAGAAAATCAAGATTCTCGCTTTGAAACTCCCAGAAAATAATAATAATGAAAACCCTTTGTGTTGTGCAGCAAAGAGACGGCTACACCTCACCTTTAATAGGCCAGAAATAGAGTATCTAGGGTTTTTGAATAGATTTGCAAAATATCACTTTCAAATATACCTTTACATATATAAATTCTCATACTTGGAAATTAAATAAAACCATCTTAATTGAGATTTAAAAACAAAAAAAACTACCCTAATATCAGCCGGCGCTATTTTGAAAACCCAGAAAACGAAATTGTTCTTTTTTCCCTCTAAGTAGCAATTTTGCAAAAAGACCATTCTTTATCAAAACTTGCAAAATAAACCAAATTTATTAAAACAAAAAGTAAACTCTTTACCTTTGAGTTGACTAGGCATCATGCCCAGCCCAAAAGTCCAAAAATCTGGAGTTTTCACTCCAAATGGTAATTTTGCACAAAAGTCCTTCTTTTTTTAATATTTGCAAATAGGTTAAATAATTATCAGAAAATGTAGAAAATTCACAAATAATATCTAATAATAAATAATGGATTCCCCAAAATAATTTTTTGACTTTGAACTTCCCAAGAAAATATTTGCACGTGTTTTGCACGTGCAAAAAGATAAATTTCAGAAAAATGTTTATTAAATCACCAAAAACCATTTTAATTCAATTGTTAATCTTAAAAGCATTATTTAAAAATTTGGGGTATTGCAATATCATTCTCGGTATATTGTTTAAGACCAGTAGGAGGGTAAGCTAGCTCTATGTGGTAATATTATTCGTGTTCGAACTTAAAGACAGGCACTAAAAGAATATATGATAGAAACAATGGCAAACATATCCGGTAAAGAATGTGAAGCTCCTAGGGGTTTGAGAACGAGGAGTATGCCCAGTAAATCTACATGTGTGGCCTAGGGGTAGGCCGGTGAGGTCGATGAAATGGCCGGTAAATGACTGCGGTCCCTAGTGTTCAAAATTGAGTATACACCCGGTAAATCTACATGTGTGGGCTAGGGGTATGTCTGTCTATCATCGAAAAGGCCGGTAAAGAGTCTGCAGTTCTTAGAAATGGTGTATGGGCTACCCCGACTGGTAAGGTCCATAGTTGCGGGAGATCGACTTGCTAGGGTTCGTGGCTGAGAATAAGCCCGGTAAATCCACTGTATGTAGGCTAGAGGTAGGCCGGTAATGTCACGCCCCGCTTCCCAAAAAGAAAATACGGAATACGGATACGTGACTAAGCCCAGCGAATGATTTTCATCATCCATAAGCTGTTCAGAATCTTTACAACATCTAACAGGAATAATTAAAGTCGAAAGCAAGAGAAATCAACCAAGTATGCATAATCGAATCAAATATACCAACAAAAATTTACTTGAAACCAAAATATTATAATCTCAAATAAATCATGTTTGAATAAGTTAAAAATATCCGGGGTCACATTGCCCAAATACAAAATAAATCAAAGTACCAAATACAATATTCCAAATTAAGCAACAGAAATAATAATTAAAACTCCATCACTAATATCTCATATCGCCATGGCAACTAGTCATCATGATCTGCAACTAATAAATTGCAGGAAAAAGGAAAAAAGAGAAAAACAAACTCCCGTCAATGCAAGTTACGGGCCGCTTGTAGTGCAGGATACAAGTACATGGAATAAATAACAAATATGGAATAACAACAGAACAAACATGGCATGGTATAGGCATATCAACAGGAATATAACATCTAACATGAATCAGGAAAACAAATCAAATAGCATGGTATACTAACAGATACAGATAACATGTGTCAAGTGTCAAGTGTCAGATGGTATGCAGACAGATATACAGATGATAGTGTCAGATGGTATTCAGACAGATAACAGATAATCAGACAACAGATATCAAATAAACAGATTTAGATAACAGATAACAGATGTCATGTTCTTATAAGTCTTGTGTGATTACTATCTAGGTAGCACTTCATGCATCCCAAGTTTTTACTACATGGTTGCTAAGTTCAAACAAGTTACGTTTAGATTCCGTAGTTGAGTCCATAGGGCAGTGTACTCAGGGATTAGACAGAGATATCAGATACAGATCAGACAGACAGATAGAACCTATGGGTTCTCTTCTGAGTACACCTTCTTATAGAGAAGTAAAGTAGTCAGGGTTCAGATAAACAGAGTCATGTATCATGTAGTCAAGAACATGTAACAGGTAGGGAACACGGGCCCTCTTCTCAGTACACATTGCTATATTTTCCACTACTAGACCGTTCCCTTAACCCCGGCTTGGTCATTTTCTTATTATTATCAGACAGGCATGTATGGGCAGAAAACAGAGTTAGAATAGCATGTTTAAAACATGTAACAGGTTCAGGGTGACAAACAAACATATACAGACTATAGATAACACATAAAAGAACAGAACAATGAAAATTCTAGTTCAGGACAGTAAGACAGTACTGTACTAAAATTGGGATTCCTGTTTCTACAAAAATGCAAATCTGAATCCGTCAAAGAATCTGGAAAGTAGACTTTCGGCCAAATTCAGCGAATACATATAAGTCATGCGGTATTTCACAACATCACAACTCAAAACAGGTTTGAATCCATAAAACATGTTCAGTCAGAAATCAGAAGATTGTATTCAAAGTCATGAAAACAGCATGAAAACTCATTAATTAAATCCACGAAAAATTTGGGGTATTCCTCTATATGTGTAGCATCAGAATATAAAGTATCATAATTTTCCAATATAATTAGTTTAGTCAAAAAAAAAGAAAACTTCAAGATGCAGTAGTTTTGTTAATCTGGTTTATAAACACTGTAGTACGAAAACAGCAATATCTCACAAACCACAAATCGAAATCCAAATCCATCGATAGGGTGATCAAAATAGATACAGTAGGCTAACTTTCATATTCAGAAATATTTTACCAACAGCAAGTAGAATCAGGTCGAAATTATATAACTTTACTGAACAACAAGGAAATTCTGCTAGTATAGTTATTATTTGCAAGTATAAAATAGTTGGTAAAACTCATTAATTAAATCCACAAAAATTCAGGGTTAATCCCAATCAGGTATAGTTATACTAAGCAAAATATTGGATCAAAATAATACTTTTAACATTACGATAAAAATAGATTACTCTTCAGAATCCATAGAAAACAAAATCTAGAAATCTCTCTACACCTCTGTAGTAAATAGACATAACTCACAAACCTTAAAACGAAACTGAGATCCGTCAGAAGGGTTCGAAAATCGACAAAATTTTCTGCAGTTCATGTTCACAAATAAAATTCATATACTGACCTTAATAGGGTCTAAAATACTGATCAACATCAGGGTAACAGAAAATACAGATTTGTTCTTCATACACAAATCAACATGGTATAGGGTATTTTACAAGTATTCGACAAGTACATCACGAATAACACATCAAGCAAAGATACCTCAAAGTAGCATGAACATATACATCAAAAGTGGTCAACCCTAGGTTGTTTCATGTCATATAGGGAAACTATGGTCAAATCATCACAATATAGACAATAGATAATAGAGAATTCACACACAAATTGTCTCTAGAACCCAACTACACTACAGGCGGTATTTAATACTTGTATTACACAAAGAAAAGAATACAAGTTACTTGCCTTATAACCAATGACGAAAACGGTGCAAAGCAAGAATAACGGGAACGGATTCCCGGAGCACGAACGCAAACGAACGAAACCCACGAACAAGAATTCGAACCAACTAACCAACAATGAACAATCAACACCACTAACACGTGCACTCATGCATGTGAAGAGATCGAACAGACGAGGCAACGGGACGAGGAACGGTAGCAAAGGAATCACGTGGTTGTTGCTTGCTGGCTGTCGGCGTTGGGGGACAGCGGAGGGTGCCTAGTTGTTGTTGCGGCTGCTGTTGGTAGAGAGGGAGACCGGGCGACACTAGGGCTGAACGACGGCAGGGCGCACGAGGACATTTAGCTGGCACTCGGGAGGAGCACAGGTCAGGGAGATGACGGGGCTGGATTGCGCGGCGTGGAGTCGCGACAGAGACGGAGGGGGGGCTGCTAGGGTTTGGTATAATAGAAGATGAACAGTCGGTGGTTTTTATAGGTTATATGTACACAGTGTAGTTTTCGGGTTTTGGTGAAGGGGTGAACGGGTTTGATAGGTTGTGGGTTTGGGTAATACACAGGGTAGGAGTTATGGGCTTGGGTAATTAGGTATAGGTTGATATATAGAAATGGGTTTAGAGTTAGGTGTTGGTTAGTTTAGGCTGCAGTAGGTATGGGTTAGTGCTTATGGTATAGGATTAGTTTAGGGGTTTAGTGTATAATTGGGTTTTAAAGAACAAGATTCAATAAGAGACGGGGAACAAATGAATAAACTAAATAGGACATGAATAATCCAAATAATGGGGATAAAAAATAAAAGCGTGATCAACAGAGATGAACAAAAGACGGACGATAGAATCAAGAACACAAATAAAAGAAGACAAAATAATAAAAGTGAATATATTGAAAATAAAGTCCAATATACGGTCCAAAGAGATACAAGAAGAATACAAATACCCAAAAATAAAAATACACCCAAAAAAATACACAAAATAGAAAACAGGGGTTACAAATCCTACCCACCTAACAAGAAGAATTTCGTTCTCAAAATTTAACAAGGAGATACATAGGGTAATCCCAAAAAGAGAAAAAAAAGAACAAAACAAAACAAAACAAAACTACTCAAACAAATGAGGAAACTTCTGCTGAATATCCTCCTCCAACTCCCAAGTCGACTCACCGAGCGAGTGAGGATTCCAAGAAACACGAACTAGCTTGATGACCTTGTTCTTAAGCACTTTCTCCTGCCAATCAACAATAGCAACTGGCAGAATCTCACAAGTCAAATCCGGCCGAACGATCAACTCAGAATAAGACTGGCCTGAAAGCTATTATTATACGAGAACTCTACGAGATGCAAATGGTCCCGCTATCTTCGAAAAATCTTTGACGAATTTTCGATAATAGCCAGCTAACCCCAGAAAACTCCTGACCTCTGAAATTGACTTGGGAACAGGCCAATCCTTCATAGCCTCAACCTTCGAAGGATCCACAGAAATACCATCGCCTGAGATAATGTGCCCCAAGAAAGAAACCCTGTCGAGCCAAAACTCACACTTGCTGAGTTTCCCACATAGCTGATTCTCTCTCAAAGTCTGAAGAACCACTCTAAGATGCTTAGCATGATCTTCCCAATTTCGAGAATACACCAAAATATCATCAATGAAGACCACCAAAAATCTATCCAAGAACTGAGAAAAAATCAGTTCATAAGACTCATGAATACAGCAGGCGCGTTCGTGACCCCGAACGGCATCACAAGATACTCATAGTGCCCATATCTGGTCCTGAATGCAGTCTTATGTACATCAGTCGTCTTCACTTTGACTTGATGATACCCAGAACGAAGATCCAACTTCGAGAAAATAGCAGCTCCGGCCAACTAATCAAACAAATCATCGATCCTGGGCAACGGATACCAGTTCTTCACAGTAACACTATTCAGTTCCCGAAAATTCATGCACAGTCGACGACTACCATCCTTCTTGTTGAAAAAAAGGAATGGAGCACCCCAAGGAGAAATACTGGGTCTGATGAACCCCAAATTAAGCAACTCTTGAATCTACACCTTAAGCTCTGCTAACTCAACCAGTGCCATCCTGTAGGGACTCTTCGATATAGGTGACGTACCCAGCTAAACTTCAATACTGAACTCCACATCCCTATCAGGGGATAAACCATGCAACTCCTCTTGAAAAACATCCAGGAAAATTTGAACTACTAGAGGCGCAGCCTTCCAGCCTGAATGCAATTCCATCGCACAAACCTCCTCATCAACTGCAGCTCGGCCAAGGGACATCTCTCCGGCATGGAACTCAAACTCTGCGCGATCTGGAATCTTGAACACAACTTTCTTGGCACAGCAATCAATAATGGTATGGGTTTCACCCAACCAATCCATACCGAGAACAATGTCAAATCCTGAATTCCCAATTACAATCAGATTGGCCTTGAAATCTGTGCTACCAATAATTACAAGACACTTCCTGCACTCCCGGAAACAAATGACAACTCCACCACCTGTCACAATGTTCTAAGCCTCTGACATGTTGCTGCAATCAACCTGATGGCGAGCCACAAACTGAGAGGAGACAAAAGAATGGGTTGTCCTGGAATCAAAAAGAACATGAGCAGGGAAAGAGCAAACAAGGACAACACCTAAGATAGAATCAAAAGACAAGGAGACAAGTAATGGTTGGACAGGTGTAACGCCCCGAATCCCAATTTACTGAATTCGAGATGTCCTTCAGGATCTTTTCGCTTTCTTCACATACAATTTTACAAGGAATTTAAAAACTTTACTTTCTCATCAGAGTTACAACATATTACATTTGAATTTACACAGCGGAAGCAAAATGTACAATATTTACATAAAAGAACAACAACATAATAAACTCTTTGTGCATCCATTCCTCTCACATGTAATTATCCTGCATAAAACACTGTGGGTACGTCAGTTTATTCAACCGACGATAATTATACATGGCCATCCTCTCTATGCCAGGAACAGTATAATGAATCTCATTTCTTACCAATCACAATTTGGTTCAACATAAGCATGCAAATAAGGGGGGAACTTTTAATGATGTCGTGTCGTGATTGTGCACTTAAATCCTTAATGCAATTTACTTAATTAATTATGACACTAATGCACACTTGTTCGAATTCTATGCATCCCATACTACATAGGTTCGAGGGCAAGCCCTTAATCGTTCTTCATTCTTTTGTAGGGTTCAATCCCCCGCCATGACTTATTCTACTTCTGTAATTCCAATGAGTATCCTAGATGAATCTATGAGTACAAGCATGTGTCCTGGCCCCTGGAGTAGAATTTCGCGCCATGTCTTGACTCGTCAAGCATGTATTCTGCGACAATTCAGCCTCCTCCCTGAACACACTCCTCTTGCAGTCACCAAAACATCCCACAAGCGTGACTAGAGTCCGATCATTACTGAGTTGTGCCCGCGCCATGTCTTGACTCATCAAGCATGCATTCTGCAGCTCACACACCCGCACCGTACCCTAGCTCTCATACTCATGTTTTTCTCTCACCTTCATCACCTCCACACTATGTATTTAAGTTACATTAGAATCATGAATAAAAATCAACCTCTAGAGTTAGCCTCTCCATCATCCGGACTCATCATTTCATTTCACTTGACCAACCTGGTCTAATTCTCAATATCATTTCATTCACTGCCGGGGAGACTTAGCTACTCCTTCGTTCAATTTCAAATTCACAATATCCAATTGAGCATCAACAGCTCATCATTCATTTTAGAATCTCACAGGCTTTCTCATCATGATTTCACATTTCATAATTTCGTTCAATTCTCAATTCTCATCTATGATTCATTTACACAATTCATGCAACTACAAGCAGAATCCATTAACTTTAATCATACAGTTCACAATTACCAACAGCAAAATAACATGAATTCAAAATATGTCAAGGTTCTTTCTGCACAGTCGACTTGGAAGAACACCAGTCGACTTATACAGTCATACAGGGTTATCATAATGCTCGGGATAGTCGACTGTATACACGACCAGTCGCCTGTCCCGCAACTTCCATGTTCACAATATTAACCACATGACAGTCGACTGTTTCACACATCAGTCGTCTGTCCTGGAGATTTCAACAGCAATATTTCTAAGTCCAGATCAGTCGACTTGCCACAAGCATCGGTCGACTGGACAGATCCATTTTAATTTGGGAATTTACTTACAGTTTCTTACATATACTTGCATCATGATATCAATGAACAATATATACCAATTCATGTTTCATAAACAGAGATCCTCTTGTTCACTAGCGTTCACAGCACAATTTTCCCAGTTATTAACATGCTCTTTTAGAGAAAATTACTCTAAACATGCATTCATATTGCTCATACTTACATACGACAATGGGGATATAAGTTTCTAGTCATCATCATGGGTCTACATAAATAGAATATCTTTTATTCGAGGAACCAACAAACAGTCACTTTCAGAACGAGCACCAGTCGACTTAACCCCAAGTCAGTCGACTGAGCCGACAACTTCAGATATTTATCACCTTTAGTTCTTTTGTTTGTCTACCTTCCCTTCATCATATGTGTCATAGGGAAAAACATGCATTTAATAATCACACTATCATGGCTATTCATACACATTTTATCAGCACTTTATAAAAGTAAATGTCTCGTATCAGTCGACTGGCTCATATGGCAGTCGACTGTACCGACAGTCTAGCCTCAATTTAATGGCATGTTCAAGCAAGTTCTACCACATTCAATTCTCTTTTGTAACATGGTATCCATCATGATAATTATAGTATTACTCCTACGTTAGAAGTCCTGAGAAACACCCACCTTGTATGAAGAAAATAACGAAATCCCGCAAGTCCTTCAATATAGCGCAGCACTTCCTGTTCCTTTGCTCCACACCGAAATCTCCAGCAATGCTGCTTGCTTCCACCGAAAAGCTCCCACACAACTCACAGATACTCTCTTAAAATCTCAGGAAATTTTTAAGTGTAAAAAGATAGGGATTAGAAGGGGTATTTATACTAGAAGATAGATAGAATGAAGGGTTGAGATCTATTTGGGAGTTGAAGAAACAATGGCTGAGATTAAATCGGAAGTTTAGAAACTACCCACACCTCAAAATGTAACCACCCATGATCTCACCCATCACTCCACAATCCGGTCAAGAAGTGTGCTTATTGCACGTGTACATAAAGTGCACGTGTAGGCACATGCCACACTACAATATGTACACTAAATACCCGGGAATAAAAGGAGTAAGAAATGCTACAATACAAGTTGTAGAAAATAGTAGGATGGTTCAAATTCATGGGCTTAAAATCAATTTGGGCCAAACTAGTTATTTTGTAGAAGTAAGTAAATTAATGCTTTATAAAACGATGTTGAAAAAATACTAGTCAATAATATTGCACAAGTATACTATATAAAATGAATAATCTTCCATATATTAAAAGTCAGGGTATTACATCACTCCCTCCTTAGAATAGTTCCGTCCCCGGAACTACAGCCAAGAACGAGACGAAGAAGTACCACAACAAGAGATACAAAATATACAGATACAAAATACAAACAATAAGCCAATCAAGCAAAAAGCTCAGGATAGTCCGTCAACATCTTCTCCTCAGATTCCCAAGTAGCCTCTTCAACCAAGTGGTTTCTCCAGACTACCTTGACCATCGGTATCGTCTTATTCCTCAAGACCTTCTCCCTACGGTCAACAATCTCAATAGGAGTCTCGATGTAATTCAGGTCTAACTGCAAACCTTCCGGCACTTCAGGTAAATGATGACTCGGGTCTGGAATATAACCTCTCAACATAGACACATGAAAAACATTGTGCACCTGAGACAACTCTTCCGGTAATTCAAGCCGGTAAGTAGTTTTCCCGATCCTTTTCAATATCTTATATGGGCCTATAAATCTCGGGGCTAACTTCCCGCCTTTGCCAAACCGAACCACACCTTTACTGGGTGATACCTTCAGAAAGACGAAGTCACCAACCTCAAACTCAAGGTCCCTCCTCCGGTTGTCTGCATAGCTTTTCTGCCTGCTCTGAGCTTCCACCAACCTCTTCCTGATCAGATCAATCTTCTCAGAAGTCAGCTGCACAAGCTCAGGACCAAACAACTGACGCTCCCCAACCTCATACCAACACACAGGAGTCCTGCACTTCCTGCCATAC
The DNA here is from genome assembly GCA_017893485.1 of Hemerocallis citrina. Lineage (NCBI taxonomy): Eukaryota > Viridiplantae > Streptophyta > Magnoliopsida > Asparagales > Asphodelaceae > Hemerocallis > Hemerocallis citrina. Next base: position 93,012,203 of record CM030365.1, on the reverse strand, counting down.
AAAGCTTCATACGGCGCCATCCCGATGCTAGCCTGAAAACTGTTGTTGTAGGCAAACTCCACCAAAGGTAAATGCCTTTCCCAACTGCCTCCGAAGTCTAGTATACAACACCGAAGCATATCCTCAAGAATACGGTTGACTCTCTCGGTCTGCCCATCGGTCTGTGGATGAAAAGCAGTGCTGAAATCCGTCTTGGTACCCAAAGCTGCCTGAAGACTCCTCCAGAAATGCGAGGTAAACCGCGCATCTCGATCAGACACAATAGTCGAAGGAACGCCATGAAGTCGGACAATCTCACCAACATACATCTCAGCCAACTTGTCCATCGAAGCAGTGAGTTTCATCGCCAAAAAGTGAGCGGACTTGGTAAGTCGATCGACTATAACCCAAATAGCATCATTGCCTTTAGAACTCTTAGGCAATCCCGTAATGAAATCCATACTGATGTTATCCCACTTCCATTCCGGAATAGGTAACGGCTGTAATAGACCTCCGGGTCTCTGATTTTCGGCTTTGACTTGCTGACAAACCTCACACCTCGCGACAAATTCGGCCACATCCCGCTTCAAACCTGACCACCAGAAATGCTGTTTGATGTCTTTGTACATCTTAGTACTCCCAGGATGTACCGACAAAAGAGTAGCATGCGCCTCCTGAAGAATACTCTCTTTCAGGTCCGCCTGATCTGGAACGCACAGTCTATCTCCGAACCACAGCACTCCATCCCTGGTCTGAAAACCGGGCAACCTGCCAGCACTAACCTGCTCCTTCATCTCCAAAATATCAGCATCTACTTCCTGACTCGCAATGATCCTTGCATTCAAAGTAGGCTGAAGCTTCAACTGAGATAAAGATGCTCCCAATCCTTGCAAGACAACCTCAATACCTACTCGGTCCAACTCCTCAATCAGATGCCTCTGAGTTGTAATCAAACAGGCCAAACTGCTCTTGCGGCTAAGTGCATCAGCAACAACATTAGCCTTTCTGGGATGATACTTGATCTCAGGTCGCATATCCTCGAGCACTTCCAACCATCTCCGCTGTCTTAGACTGAGATCCCTCTGCTGGTAGATATACTTCAAGCTTTTATGATCCGTGTACATGTTCAGCTTCTCACCATACACGTAGTGCCTCCACTGCTTCAAAGCAAAGATAATCGCAGCCAGCTCTAGATCATGAGTTGGATAATTCTTCTCATGCGGTCGTAGTTGCCTAGACCCATAAGCGATTACTTTACCTTCTTGCATTAAGACACAACCAAGCCCCCGATGTGAAGCATCGCTATAGACATCATACTCAACTCCTGCTCTAGGCAAAGCCAAAATAGGTGCAGTAGTCAGTCTATCCTTCAACTCCTGAAAACTCGCCTCACACTGCTCGGTCCACTTGAAGCTCACATTCTTCTTGGTCAACTCGGTAAGCGGTACAGCTATCTGAGCATAACCTTGAATGAATCTCCTGTAGTATCCAGTCATCCCAAGGAAACTTCTGACTTCCTTCACTGTAGTAGGCCTTGCCCAATCTCTCACTGCCTCTATCTTCTGAGGGTCAGTTGCCACTCCCTCCTTAGAAAGGATGTGACCTAGGAATGCCACTTCAGATTTCCAGAAATCACACTTGGATAACTTGGCATACAACCTCTGCTCTTCCAACTTCTGCAAAACGGCTGCCAGATGCTCGGTGTGCTCCGCCTCAGACTTGGAGTACACGAGAATATCGTCGATAAACACCACGACGAAAGAATCAATAAACGGCCTCAGAACTCTGTTCATCAAGTCCATGAAGATTGCGGGTGCATTCGTCACTCCGAATGGCATAACTAAGAATTCGTAATGCCCATGCCGAGTTCTAAATGCAGTTTTATGCACATCTTCAGCTTTCACTCGCACTTGGTGATATCCTGATCGAAGATCTATTTTGGAGAATACAGCTGCTCCTTGTAGACGATCGAACAAGTCATCAATTCGAGGAATCGGATACTTATTCTGAACAGTGACCTTATTCAGCTCCCGGTAATCGATACACATCCTCATCGATCCATCCTTCTTCTTTACCAAAAGCACTGGTGCTCCCCAAGGTGACGCACTAGGTTGAATAAAGCCTTTTCCCAACAGTTCCTCAATCTGCCGTTTCACCTCATCCTGTTCCACTGGAGCCATCCTATACGGTGCCTTAGAAATGGGTGCACTTCCTGGTTGAACAGTGATGCTGAACTCTACATCACGATGCGGAGGTAACCCAGGAAAATCTTCCAAGAACACTGTCGGATAGTCCCGAACCACAGGAATCCCTTGCAATTCCACAGGAGTCTCTTCCTTGCGGATAGTTGCCACCAACTTAGAACACTTCTGCTTCCCTTGGAAAGTGACTTCAGGTCCACCTGGAGCCTTCACTGTGACGGTCTTGGCCTTACACTCGATGCTGGCACTGTACACCGACATCCAATCAATGCCAATGATAACATCGACTCCCAAGATAGTCAGTTCGATCAGATCAATGCCAAAGATTCGATCCCCAATCACTATCTCGCAATCAGCATAGTACCGATCAGTGGTCAAAGTTTCCCCTGATGGTGTAGCTACTGCTAAGATCTTGCCTGGGAAAATCTTCGGTTCAACTCCCAACACTTTAGCAAACTTTGGAGACACAAAAGTATGAGAGGATCCAGTATCAAACAACACCACAGCTTCCTTTCCATTAATATAGAGTTCTCCTGTTACATAACATACATCATTACATAACAGTTTTACCCTATGATCGGGAAGAAGAAATGAAAAGAAATCACACTAAACATCAGCCCTCGTACCAGAGATAACCTGATCCGCCTCCTCAGCATCAGCTTCTGTCAAAGCAAATACTCGCCCTGAATGGTACGGCCTCTTCCCAGTCTGCTGTATTGGCACATTGTGATTGCCAGCCCGTGGTTTGAGACACCGAGATTGGTAATGTCCCACTTCACCACAGTTAAAGCAAGTGACTGCAGAAGGTCTCCCTGCATCGTTTCCAGGTCTCCCAGCTACACTGACGGCATTCGCCCCTGTCGGTTTGAACCTCTGTGCAGATGGTTGCCCCTTGAAACTCCCCGATGGCACGGGCCTCTTCCCAGACTGCCAGTTGCTCCTCTGATGCTGAGCAACATGGAACTGCTCCATATCCGCCTCCGTTGCTGCCGCCCTCTTCACCAGCTTATCGAATCTCCTGATACCAAGGGGTATCATACGAGATCTCAAGCTCGGCCTCAGACCATGCTCGAATTTGCGAGCCTTCTTCGCCTCATCCATCACTAGTTCTGGAGCATACCTGGAGAGTTGAGTGAACTTGGTCTCATACTCCCTTACTGACATGCTGCCTTGCTGAAGTGACAGAAACTCCATGGCCTTTTTCTCCTGGACGTCGGAGGGGAAATAATGGCTGCGGAATTCTTCCAAAAATTCCTCCCAGCCAAGCAACAAGCCTCCCATGGTCCTCTTCATCGACTGCCACCAAACAGCCGCATCCTTCTCCAACTGCAAAGTCGCCAACTTGACCTTGCTGCCCTCCGGTGTTTCCAACACCTCGAAGATTGTCTCCACTTGCCGAATCCAGTTATCGGCCGCATCCGGGTCGGACTTTCCCTCGAACACTGGTGGTTTCATTCTCTTGAACGACTCCACTAGCTTGATTGCCTCGGGTACTGGATTCATCGGCCCCCTTCCTTGGTTTGCAGCCACTGCATTCAGCGTCTGGTAAACCCTTGCAAACTCGGCATCCAGGTCCAAACCTTCACCATTCCTGGCTCCCCTTCTCGCCATATTCTGATGCAAAAGATCCATTAAACTCGAAGTATAAAACAAGAATTTAAACAAACTTCCATTTCATTGAATTCCAAAGTTTATACATTCGAATTTAAAAAAACATTTTAACATCAGAACAGAAGAAAAGAAACCAAGACAATCTAATCTCTACGGGTCCTCTTCGCTGCTCGAAGTTCATCCCGCAGTTCATCCACCTCATCCTTCAGCACATCAGTTAGGTTCTTTTTCTTCTCAAGTTCCCAAATCCGATGGCTAAGAACGGAATAGTCAGCATTTCGCTTCTCCAGCTGAGCCTCCAAAACTCCAACTCTATACTTCAAGGTATCCACTTGCCACTGCAGAGAAGCTACAGAGTTACCCAGAGCTGGTCCCTTTTCTTCTTCGGAAGAAGAGGAATCATCAGGTGAGTTCGGCGGTGGGGTGATCTCTCGAGATTCAGGGTACTCCTCATCATCAGAATCAGCTTGCCCGGGGTGATACTCGTCCTCAGAATCAGCCTGTCCAGGATGGTACTCTTCCTCAATAATGTGCCAGTCGTCGCCTCCAGCAGGGTCGAAGTGATCAGCCATCTTAGAATAGAGAGGAAGAAGCATAAATCATAGAGCATTACAAATGTAAGTTACTTACATTTAAATCTCTAAATCCAAACACACACTCTAATGTCCACATCTAGGGTGTCGTTCCTTATAAATTTGTACGAGTGTGAAAGCATAGAAAGCGTGGCTCTGATACCACTCTGTAACGCCCCGAATCCCAATTTACTGAATTCGAGATGTCCTTCAGGATCTTTTCGCTTTCTTCACATACAATTTTACAAGGAATTTAAAAACTTTACTTTCTCATCAGAGTTACAACATATTACATTTGAATTTACACAGCGGAAGCAAAATGTACAATATTTACATAAAAGAACAACAACATAATAAACTCTTTGTGCATCCATTCCTCTCACATGTAATTATCCTGCATAAAACACTGTGGGTACGTCAGTTTATTCAACCGACGATAATTATACATGGCCATCCTCTCTATGCCAGGAACAGTATAATGAATCTCATTTCTTACCGATCACAATTTGGTTCAACATAAGCATGCAAATAAGGGGGGAACTTTTAATGATGTCGTATCGTGATTGTGCACTTAAATCCTTAATGCAATTTACTTAATTAATTATGACACTAATGCACACTTGTTCGAATTCTATGCATCCCATACTACATAGGTTCGAGGGCAAGCCCTTAATCGTTCTTCATTCTTTTGTAGGGTTCAATCCCCCGCCATGACTTATTCTACTTCTGTAATTCCAATGAGTATCCTAGATGAATCTATGAGTACAAGCATGTGTCCTGGCCCCTGGAGTAGAATTTCGCGCCATGTCTTGACTCGTCAAGCATGCATTCTGCGACAATTCAGCCTCCTCCCTGAACACACTCCTCTTGCAGTCACCAAAACATCCCACAAGCGTGACTAGAGTCCGATCATTACTGAGTTGTGCCCGCGCCATGTCTTGACTCATCAAGCATGCATTCTGCGGCTCACACACCCGCACCGTACCCTAGCTCTCATACTCATGTTTTTCTCTCACCTTCATCACCTCCACACTATGTATTTAAGTTACATTAGAATCATGAATAAAAATCAACCTCTAGAGTTAGCCTCTCCATCATCCGGACTCATCATTTCATTTCACTTGACCAACCTGGTCTAATTCTCAATATCATTTCATTCACTGCCGGGGAGACTTAGCTACTCCTTCGTTCAATTTCAAATTCACAATATCCAATTGAGCATCAACAGCTCATCATTCATTTTAGAATCTCACAGGCTTTCTCATCATGATTTCACATTTCATAATTTCGTTCAATTCTCAATTCTCATCTATGATTCATTTACACAATTCATGCAACTACAAGCAGAATCCATTAACTTTAATCATACAGTTCACAATTACCAACAGCAAAATAACATGAATTCAAAATATGTCAAGGTTCTTTCTGCACAGTCGACTTGGAAGAACACCAGTCGACTTATACAGTCATACAGGGTTATCATAATGCTCGGGATAGTCGACTGTATACACGACCAGTCGCCTGTCCCGCAACTTCCATGTTCACAATATTAACCACATGACAGTCGACTGTTTCACACATCAGCCGTCTGTCCTGGAGATTTCAACAGCAATATTTCTAAGTCCAGATCAGTCGACTTGCCACAAGCATCGGTCGACTGGACAGATCCATTTTAATTTGGGAATTTACTTACAGTTTCTTACATATACTTGCATCATGATATCAATGAACAATATATACCAATTCATGTTTCATAAACAGAGATCCTCTTGTTCAGTAGCGTTCACAGCACAATTTTCCCAGTTATTAACATGCTCTTTTAGAGAAAATTACTCTAAACATGCATTCATATTGCTCATACTTACATACGACAATGGGGATATAAGTTTCTAGTCATCATCATGGGTCTACATAAATAGAATATCTTTTATTCGAGGAACCAACAAACAGTCACTTTCAGAACGAGCACCAGTCGACTTAACCCCAAGTCAGTCGACTGAGCCGACAACTTCAGATATTTATCACCTTTAGTTCTTTTGTTTGTCTACCTTCCCTTCATCATATGTGTCATAGGGAAAAACATGCATTTAATAATCACACTATCATGGCTATTCATACACATTTTATCAGCACTTTATAAAAGTAAATGTCTCGTATCAGTCGACTGGCTCATATGGCAGTCGACTGTACCGACAGTCTAGCCTCAATTTAATGGCATGTTCAAGCAAGTTCTACCACATTCAATTCTCTTTTGTAACATGGTATCCATCATGATAATTATAGTATTACTCCTACGTTAGAAGTCCTGAGAAACACCCACCTTGTATGAAGAAAATAACGAAATCCCGCAAGTCCTTCAATATAGCGCAGCACTTCCTGTTCCTTTGCTCCACACCGAAATCTCCAGCAATGCTGCTTGCTTCCACCGAAAAGCTCCCACACAACTCACAGATACTCTCTTAAAATCTCAGGAAATTTTTAAGTGTAAAAAGATAGGGATTAGAAGGGGTATTTATACTAGAAGATAGATAGAATGAAGGGTTGAGATCTATTTGGGAGTTGAAGAAACAATGGCTGAGATTAAATCGGAAGTTTAGAAACTACCCACACCTCAAAATGTAACCACCCATGATCTCACCCATCACTCCACAATCCGGTCAAGAAGTGTGCTTATTGCACGTGTACATAAAGTGCACGTGTAGGCACATGCCACACTACAATATGTCCACTAAATACCCGGGAATAAAAGGAGTAAGAAATGCTACAATACAAGTTGTAGAAAATAGTAGGATGGTTCAAATTCATGGGCTTAAAATCAATTTGGGCCAAAGTAGTTATTTTGTAGAAGTAAGTAAATTAATGCTTTATAAAACGATGTTGAAAAAATACTAGTCAATAATATTGCACAAGTATACTATATAAAATGAATAATCTTCCATATATTAAAAGTCAGGGTATTACAACAGGGGTGAGGAAAAACAAAGCAGGAAGATAACAGGAAAACAAAAAGAAATAACAAAACAACAAAGCAAATATACCTGCCACAACACCTTCAGCTGACTCCGCATCTGCAGCAGTCAGGTTGAAAGCCTAACCTCTCCTCGGAACAGCGGTCCTCTGACCGAAAATCTGGCACTGAGGAGGAAGCGGTGGCCTAACTGGACCATGAGCTGGGGCAACCTGCTGAACGGGACCCCTGGCTAGAAGAGCCAACTGCTGCTACGGCTGCAAACAATCCCGAATTGAATGATCAGCAGCGCCACACCTAAAGCATCGGCGGGTGGCGTGAAAACAGTTCTTGCGCTCATGCCCAGACACCTGGCAGAAGTCGCAAAAACTGCCCCTCGGGAAACCAGCAGAAGGGTACGAAGCTGCCCTGATAGGACGGGTGGGAACAGGCCTTCGAATAGGCCTACCAGAAGGCCTAACAACAGCAGAGGAGTGCGGAGCAGTCCACTGAGAAAGCGCCAAACCACCACGAGCCTGCTCCTGAGCATGAGCTGCCTCAAAAGCTTCTGCATAAGAGTGTAAGCGAAGGGAGACAAGCTGCACCTTAATCTCTTGCTTAAGCTCCAATATGAATCTACGAGTCCTATCCTCTTCGTTTGCCACAAGAACGGTTGCGAAGCGACTAAGTCTGGTAAATTTAGCTGCATACTCGTCCACAGACCTGGAGCCCTATTTCAAGAAAGTTTCATGTTACAACATTGCATGGGCAACATTATTAGAAATAACAACCAACCTGTTTCAGGCCAGGAACTGTTGCTCCATCTCAACTCTAGTGCTGCTAGGGAAGAACTTCTCCAAAAAGCCCTAGTGAAAGTGGCCCAAGTGATCAGTCGTTCGAGCCTTTCAGACTCGGACCTCCACCAAATATTAGCCAAGTCCACCAGCTTGATGGCTACCACATCCACTCAATCTGCATCTACAACTCTAGCTGCCAAAAGTAGTTGCTAAATCCGGATCAACCACTATTCAGCCTCCAAAGGCATTTCAGAGCCTGAAAACCTATCGGGATGCAGCCTCATGAAGTCCGTAACTGTACCCAGACGGGGAGGCGGCCTGCATAGGCACAGCGGGCGGCAGAACCCGAGCGGCTTCCAAAGCAGCCATCACCAAGTCACTGTGGTTCTCCTGCACATTGATCAAGTGCTCAAGCACAGTGGTAACGAACTCAATCCCAGGCTGATCATCCTAGGGACGAGAAGTAGAACCTCTACGAGCCATAGTCTGCACAAAACCAAAAACAATTAGCATCCAGATCAAAGTTGATAATAATAATTCATTTATGCATGCATGGTTGGTGAAATGTTAAGCCAATCCCAGTTCGAGCCAAGCTTTTCTAATATATTAGGCAACTAATACATTAGCCAAATATGTGCTTTGATACCACTAAAAATCTTGTCACGCCCTGCTTCCCAAAAAGAAAATACGGAATACGGGTATGTGACTAAGCCCAGCGAATGATTTTCATCATCCATAAGCTGTTCAAAATCTTTACAACATCTCACAGGAATAATCAGAGTCGGAAGCAAGAGAAATCAACCAAGTATGCATAATCGAATCAAATATACCAACAGAAATTTACTTGAAACCAAAATATTATAATCTCAATAAATTAGATTTGAATAAGTTAATAATATCCTGGGTCACACTGCCCAAATACAAAATAAATCCAAGTATCAAATACAATATTCCAAATTAAGCAACAGAAATAATAATAAAAACTCCATCACTAATATCTCATATTGCCAACTCTATCTGGCAACTGGTCATCCTGATCTGTAATTAATAAATTGCAGGAAAAAGGAAAATAGAAAAACAAACTCCCGTCAATGCAAGTTACAGGCCGCTTGTACTGCAAGATACAAGTACATGGAATAAATAACAAATATGGAATAACAACAGAACAAACATGGCATGGTATAGGCATATCAATAGGAATATAATATCTAACATGAACCAAGAAAACAAATCAAATAGCATGGTATACTAACAGATACAGATAACATGTGTCAAGTGTCAAGTGTCAGATGGTATGCAAACAAATATGCAGATGATAGTGTCAGATGATATTCAGATAGATAACAGATGTCAGATAAACAGATACAAATAACAGATAACAGATGTCATGTTCTTATAAGTCTTGTGTGATTACTATCTAGGTAGCAATTCATGCATCCCAGGTTTTTACTACATGGTTGCTACATTCAAACAAGTTACGTTTAGATTTCTTAGTGAAGTCCATAGGGTAGTGTACTCAGGGATCAGACAGACAAATATCAGATACAGATCAAGCAGACAGATTGAACCTATGGGTTCTCTTCTGAGTACACCTTCCTATAGGGAAGAAATGTAGTCAGGGTTCAGATAAACAGAGTCATGTATCATATAGTCATGAACACGATATAGATAGGGAACACGGGCCCTCTTCTCAGTACACATTTCTATATTTTCCACTACTAGATCTTTCCCTTAACCCCCAGCCTGATCATTTTCTTATTATTATCAGACAGACATGTATGTGCAGAAAACAAAGTGAGAATGGAGTGGTTTAAACATGTAACAGGTTCAGGGTGACAAACAAACATATACAGACTAAAGATAACACATAATAGAATAGAACAACGAAAATTCTAGTTCAGGACAACAAGACAGTATTGCACTAAAACTGAGATTTCTGTTGTTACAAAAAATACAAATCTGAATCCGTCAAAAAATCTGGAAAATAGACTTCCGGTCGAATTCAATGAATATGTATAAGTCATATGGTATTTCACAACATCATAACTCAAAACAGGTTTGAATCCAGAAAACACGTTCAGTCAGAAATCAAAAGATTGTATTCAAAGTCAGAAAAACAGCATGAAAACTCATTAATTAAATCCACAAAAAATCTAGGGTATTCCCTTATATGTGTAGCATCAAAATATAAAGTATCATAATTTCCCAATATAATTAGTTTAGTAAAAAAAATCAAGATGCAGTAGTTTTGTAAATCTGGAGTTATAGACACTGTAGTACAAAAATAGCAATATCTCAAAAACCATAAATCGAAATCCAAATCCAAATCTGTCGAAAGGGTGATAAAATAGATACAGTAGGATAACTTTCATATTCAGAAATATTTTACAAACAGCAAGTAGAATCAGATCGAAATTATGTATCTTTACTGAACAACAAGAAAATTCTGCTAGTATAGTTATTATTTGCAAGTATAAAATAGTTGGTAAAACTCATTAATTAAATCCACAAAAATTCAGGGTTAATCCCAATCAGGTATAGTTATACTCAGCAAAATATTGGATCAAAATAATACTTTTAACATTACGATAAAAATATATTACTCTCAGAATTCATAGAAAACAAAATCTGGAAATCTCTCTGCACCTCTGTAGTAAATAGACATAACTCACAAACCTTAAAACGAAACTGAGATCCGTCAGAAGGGTTGGAAAATAGACAAAATTCTCTGCAGTTCATGTTCACAAATAAAATTCATATACTGACCTTAATAGGGTCTAAAATACTGATCAACATCAGGGTAACAGAAAATACAGATTTGTTCTTCATGCACAAATCAACATGGTATAGGGTATTTTACAAATATTCGACAAGTATATCATGAATAACACATCAAGCACAGATATCTCAAAGTAGCATGAACATATACATCAAAAGTGGTCAACCCTAGGTTGTTTCATGTTATATATATCGTGAGACAACTATGATGAAATCATGACAATAGAGACAATAGATAATAGAGAATTCACACACAAATTGTCTCTAGAACCCAACTACACTACAGGCGGTATTTAGTACATGTATTACAAAAAGAAAAGAAAACAAGTTACTTGCCTTATAACCGACGACGAAAACGGTGCAAAACAAGAATAACGGGAACGGATTTCCGGAGCACAAACACAAATGAACGGAACCCACGAACGAGAATTCGAACCAACAAACCAACAATGAACAATCAAAACCACTAACACGTGCACTCGCGCATGTGCCACAAGGGATCGAACAGACGAGGCAGCGGGACAAGGAACGACAGCGAGGGAGTCATGCGGCTGTTGCTCGCTAGCTGTCGCCGTCGGCGGACAGTAGAGGGTGCCTAGCTGTTGCTGCGACTGCTGTTGGCAGAGAGGGAGACCGGGCGACGCTACGGCTGAACGAGGGCAGGGCACACTGGGACAGTTGGCTTGTGCTCGGGAGGAGCACAGGCCAGGGAGATGACGGGGTTGGATTGCGTGGCGTGGAGTCGCGACAAAGAAGGAGGGGGGGCGGCTAGGGTTTTGTATAGGAGAAGATGAACAGTCGGTGGTTTTTATGGGTTATATATACACTTAGGGTTTTGGTGAAGGGGTGAACGGGTTTTATCGGTTGCGGTTTGGGTAATACACATGGTAGGAGTTATGGGCTTGGGTAATTAGGTATAGGCTGATATATAGAAATGGGTTTAGAGTTAGGTGTTGTTTATTTTAGAGTGCAGTAGGAATGGGTTAGTGCTTAGGGTATAGGATTAGTTTAGGGGTTTAGTGTATAATTGGGTTTTAAAGAACAGGATTCAATAAGAGACGGGGAACAAATGAATAAACAAAATAGGACATGAATAATCCAAATAATGGGGATCAAAAATAAAAGCGTGATCAACAGAGACGAACAAAAGACGGACGATAGAATCAAAAACACAAATAAAAGAAGACAAAATATTAAAAGTGAATATATTGAAAATAAAATCCAATATACGGTCCAAAGAGATACAAGAAGAATACAAATACCCAAAAAGAAAAATACACCTAAAATATACACAAAATGGAAAACAGGGGTTACAGGTAAGGTCCAATATCCTGGGGGTGCGACTCCTCGGTGACTATGCATTGGAGTATATACATTGGGTTAGATTGCATGGCGTGGGATGTAAACCCTATAATGAGGAGTACGTTAAGGGCTTGTCCTCGGACCTATGTAGTATGGGATGCATAAAATCCGAACAAGTATGCATTAGTGCCATCGTAGTGTAATGTCTGCATTAAGCATTAAGTCATATCATGCACTGACACGACTAGGATAGTCACTTTTCCTATTTGCATTCAAGTTTGTGTTTGCTAAAATAGAAGAATCGTTGTATTATAGCGCGTTAGTTATATGCAACTGACGTGCCTACAGTTTTCCAGATGCAGGATTGGACTTGGAATGGGCTTGAAGTCACTATGATGAGTTGATTACAAGATTGAAGGATTTTCATTATTGTGGATTATATAGTGTTCATTTAATTCCGTTGTGCTGTTATAAAGAACATATTGTAAATAAAAGTTTTAAATTCCTTGTAAATTTGTACGAAGTTGAAGTAAAAGATTCTGTATTTGCTACGAATTACATGTGTTTGGAAGTCGGGGCATTACACTTGTGTATCAATTCATAGAGGATTTTCTTTCTTTCTAGGATTTTTCTGCAAATAAAACTTGTTAGTTTTGCAAGAAGATCCCTCTGCTTAACTTGACGGGTAGCACGTCACGGGCAGCGCACGTGCCACGTGTGCTCCTATGAGTAGAAGAGAGTGCAAGAGGGGTAGGTAACACTGTGTGGTGACAGTTAGTACTGTAGTAGCTCGGGGATACGAACTAATGAGGGCCAAGGATATATATACAGTCATTGTATTCCTCTGATCTTTATGGTGAATGATGAATATGAACTAATCCTTTATTTCCCTTATTTTCATTACCTTTTAATTCGTTTTCCTTGTTTTCCAATTTACTTTTGTTCTTGTTCTTGTTCTTGTTCTTGTTCTTGTTCTTGTATGATTTGATCTTCCTAACAAAGAAATCATGCCAGTGTTATTGCGATCCATTCACAACCCAGACTCAATATCTGGGATTTCAACAATGGTATCACAGCCAAACCCCCCATCGATGACGATAGAACCAATCAGAAGCTCAACGGTCCTCGAATCTAGATCTGGTTCTGGATTTGGATTTGGATCACCTTGTGCTACGACAAGGGGATCAACTCCTCAGAGTATTGAACCTCAACCATCGACCGATTTGGAAAAGATGATGGATATGATGGAAATTTCGATGAGGAACCTCACCGTCGCTGTTCAATAACAAATTAATGGAGTTCAAAACCAGATGCGAGCACAGTTTGATGAGATTCTAAGCCTATTACAAAAGTTGGAATCCCATCTCTACTATTGGGAGCCCGAGTCCGCCAACTACTCTACCCCTTTACATTTCTCCATCTCTGTAATGAAACCCTCACCTCTTGCCAAGGCTTTTTCCCCTCCAAGTGGAGGAGCGGGAAGTGATAGCTTCATTCGCCATTCACGACTTCTTACAACAGCAGCAACCGCACCATATGTTCGATGAAATCCCCAAGAGAAACAGGAGGTGAACTTATAAAACTTCAGCCATATTTTCAACCACTCACTACGCATTTGACCAAATGCTTGTTCAATTTCTTACTGGGCGTCAACCCCTGAACCTGTGTTAGAATACTATGGCAATTCTCAGAATGTTCCTGTTGTTGATGTTGTTGAAGAAGAGGAGACTGATAATGAGGCGAAGATTATCTCTAATATAGATGTCAATTTCCACATTATTAAGGAGCTAACTCCTAATACACCCAGAGAACATCATGAAGGAGAAGCTAAACCTGAAGCTGAAGCAGAAGTGGAACATGAAGTTGAAGCACACCTCGAAGCTGAAATTGAGTTTAAGCCTGAAGTTAAAGTTGAGGCTCACGCTGTAGCTGGAGTTAATGCTAAGGTGGGAGCTAACTTTGTTCTTATTCAAAGGAATGTTGATATGTTGATTAAGGCGGTGGACTCTGTTCAAGGAATCAAATCTCAGCCCCTTCTTTCTATTGGATTTGATGCTCTTGATGTAAAAAAAGCTCAAAGATGTTGGTCCCTGCACTGTGGGATCAGTTACATACCCACCCAGGAAAGAGCTGATGCAAATTAAAGGAATTAGTGAGCCTAAAGATGATAAAATCATCGAAGCAACCTCAAAGATTATTCCAGTGGGATTTACCAGTGCTGCTATCTTTGATCAAGAAGGGGGAACTGCCTTCAATGGTGTTGTAGAGGAGTTGAAGAAAATAACAACTAGGGTAGCACATGTGCTTCCAGTTTCTAATGATGGAGGAAGTACAGCTGAGATTGTTCGCGTGCTTGGTGGGCCGTCTGTTGGTGATATTAGGTCAAGATGTTTTAGACTTTCTGATAAGAGCACTGTTGAAACTGTTGCTATCCGAAGATTGCTTGGACACAGACTGCCCCTTGATGCATCACAAGCAAAATTATAATGGTATCAAATTGTTGAGGGAGAGCATTCTCTATGGAATGGCGTGACACGACCATACAGAGAAACAATCTGATCAATTTTGGTATACTTTCAAAATAAGATTCTTCGACACTCTCATGGACCTTTTTGTTTCAGAAATGGCAGCATTGGAAATTTTTTCTTTGCTGGGGAATGCATATTCTTCTAGTCTCTCGTTGTAACCCCCGTTCCGGCCAATATGTATTTTCTGTGTATTTTCGGAATTTTGATTCTTTGTAAATTATTTTCGCTTTTTAAATTCTTTTTTTTTAATTTATTGTTGGATCTCCTATTAAATTCTATTCTAATCAATAATTTGATTTGTAGCTACTTTCCAGTGATTTTTATATTGTAATACAAATTTTATTCTATTCTATTGTTTAACTTGATTTTCTTATTTCACTGATTACTTATACCAAGTCCAATTTTATTATTTAACTATTTATAATGTGTTAAACCCAAATCCTATTATTGTTGTTGTTGTTATTATTATTATTATCATTCCTGTTATTAATATTATCATTAAGTTTATTGATTTTTGAAATCCTATAGATCGTGATCTATATTTTATTATTAGAGTACGGATTTTATGTATACTATTTAATTTAATTAATTAATATTTAATACTATTTTGCTCCTTATTATATTTTAATCCAATTCAAATCCAGTCTCATTTATTTTGTGAACCCATACATTCTATTGTATTTAGTAGTATTTGAGTATTAATTTAATGCATACAAATTGATTTATTTGTACTACTATATTATTATTGATTTATTTGTTATTCTTTCTTTTTCCTATTGGATCCTAAACCCTATACTCATAAACCCATTAACCCGTACCCGCATCCACTACCCATTAACCCACATTCCTAATCCCTTATTTATACGAATTTTTTCCCAAACTGCCCCACTTTTTGAAAGTGTTTCCAAACTGCCCTACTTCTTTTTTTAATTCTCAAACCATCCCACTCGGTCTTTGAAAGACCGAGTTTAGTTAAAACTAACTCGGTTTTTCAAAGACCACTCGGTTATATTGGTAAATACTTTCGAAAGTGGATCAGTTTGGTAAATACTTTCAAAAAAGTGGGTCATTTTGGTAACAAGTTCCTCCTAACATCCAATAAGGTGATCACCAAAAGCCATAAAGAGGCACACGTCCTTGAAGTACACAAACACTCAGGAGGAGCACAAACTACTGCAAGGATGTCGAGGAGCACACACGCCTGCAGAAGGCAAAAAGAATGCAGGTGGGATATCCAAATTAAGATAAATAAGATCATCAAATAAACATTAAGCAAAAAATTTTATATTGCACACTATCTGCAAATTAAAGTTCAAAGGAGATGATAAACATTTCTAAGAGCTCTAAATGCCAAGAAAATTTATTTAGTCTAAAATTTAAAAAATAAATATTTAGAATCTAATTTAGTAAGAATGATAATTATACTGACCAAAATATGTGCATCACTTGTAAAAAGATTTGATTTGCATGATGTCTCAATATAATATAAGTTGTACATTGATTTTTTGAGCTAGAAGGAGCGGCAAGGTAGCTGCAAGCAACGTTGACAACAAGTGTTGGGTTGTTGTGTGAGTCTCGGTGGAGTAGGAATGTGCCTACTCACCTCCTCCTTCTAGCCCTGCTTGGAGTAGGACATTCGTTCCTTCGAGGTGTGGAGTTTCACTAATGAGTCCTTGGCACAATGAAGGAGGATTAAGGGCCAAAAATGGTAGATTATTTTTGTGTGGGCTAGAGGAGACATGAGGATAGTGTCGAAGAATCTACCATACAACTCGTAATGCTAATAGCGGAAACACACCACAAGCAATAGAAACTCTCAAGACTTAGATGAACCAAGAACAAGCCACCACAATATATGCAAGATCTTACAAGAACACAATCAATATGCAGAGATAACCAACACTTCTTATTCCCCAAGAAATACAAAGATTATAAAAGAGATTACAACTCTCAATCTCTCTCTCACCTTTGAAACACTTGGCACAATTTCTTTTGAATTTGAACAATGATAACGGCTCACCAAATCTCTCTATTTGAATTTGAACAAGGAACATACCTATTGATGTTAGATGCAAAGCATGTGCGATCGGTTATGAAGATACCAACCATATTTTATTCTCATGCATTAAGGCTAAACTAACATGGGAGGTTGTGAGTCTTAGATTCGGTTTGATAGAAACCCCTAAGTCTAGTTCTCAGGTTTTATAGCACCCATACACCGTCTTATTTGAAAACTCATGTTTCATTATTCTGTCCCTAATGGAATAAGGTCGTTATTTTATGGCCACTTTAGAATTCAAAAAAAAGAAAAAAGGAAAAAAAAAATACCTTACACTTAACTAATAAAAATCATCAATTTATAAGGTGAATGGAATGAGCTACCATGGCTCAGTACATAATTTCCATATGAAAATTTTACATAATAATTTACTCAGAATAACATATGAATTTCATAGTGCTACATAGAAAGAATAATCGAAATAATTTTAATTTTTTAATTTCTTGAATACTACTTCGAACAAGTACTTAGTTAATTAAAACTAATTCACAAAATCACAGAGTATTCCATGACCATCTCCTAACAGAACTTGTTACCAAAATCACCGATTTTTTGAAAGTATTTTCCAAACTGACCCACTTTCGAAAGTATTTACCAAAATAACCGAGTAGTCTTTGAAAGACTGAGTTTAGTTAAAAATTACTCGGTTTTTCAAAGACCGAGTGTTAGAATTCGAAAAATCCAAGACTAACACTCGGTCTTTGAAAAGCCGAGTTAGTTTTAACTAAACTCTTTCTTTCAAAGACCGACTCGGCTGGTTTGGAAATTAAGAAAAAAAAATAGGACAATTTGGGAAAACTTTGAAAAAGTAGGGCAGTTTGGGAAAATTTTCTATTTATAACACTGTTAACCCTAATCTCTCATTATCATAATCTACAGCCGCCTCCGCCCTAACTCTGCGTCTTCCTCCTCACACCTGCTCCGAAACCCAAGCCCTCCATCTCCTACTCCCGACCTCCCCTACCTCTTCCTCGAATCGAGCCCGTCTTCAACCTCGAACGCCCCTCTACCATCGCCACCTCGACGCTGCACTCCCGAACCCAACCTCATCGCCTGGCGAATTTTTTTCCAAAATGACCCTTTTTTTAAAAGCTTTTCCCGAACTGCCCTATTTTTTTTTTGTTCCCTAAACGACCCACTCGCTTTTTGAAAAAGCGAGTTTGGTTAAAAATAACTCGCTTTTTCAGAAAGCGAGTGTGAAACTTTTAATTTTCGAAAATTTAGACTCGCTTTTTGAAAAAGCGAGTTATTTTTAACAAAACTCGCTTTTCCAAAAAACGCGCTTGATTATTTTGGCAAATACTTTCGAAAGTGGGTCATCTTGGTAAATACTTTTAGAAAGTGGGTTAGTTTGATAAATAATTTCAGAAAGTGGGTCATTTTGGTAACAAGTTCTTTCTATATCACATTGTCACTTCATCTTCTTTACACTACTATATATGAAATCATTTGTCAAGACTTTTTATATCACATTGTCACTTTATCTTCTTTGATCATGATTTTATAAACTTAGTCTGCTGACAATAAACTCGGGCTTTCAAAACAAGTGAAAATTTCGATAAACTCGGGCTTTTGACCTATCAATCATATGCGCTGAGTTCTTGCGCCAAAAGTCTCACACTCGCTTTCTGAAAAAGCGAGGGTGTTTAAAAGGGTCCATAATTTTTTTTTTTTGTATTTCACATTGGCGGAAATGACCAAGTTACCCTTTCCTTCATATAACCAGATTATCACCTTAGGGGGAAAAGGGTCATGCGGTAGTGAGGAACGAATGAAGTTCATCCGTCTCTCACTTTCACAAATTTTTTTTATTTATAAACTTTATATATTTAATATATATTATTTATATTTAAAGTATTAAATCCACCGAGAGACAGAAGATCTTCATACATAAAGTTATTTATATTTATAAAGTTAGCAACTGTTTAGCAGTAGTCGAGGATATACATAACTTGACATTATTTCAGTATACACATAATTGGTATGTTTTAAGTTGTCGAGAATGAGCCCATAGATACTCCCAATCAATCTTAGCTTTTGGCCTATCAATCATATGCGCTGGGTTCTTGCGCCAAAAATTCTTCTATTAAAAGGGTGGTTGTAACTTCGTCCATGGCTGCTGTTATACATAATGGTAGACCACAAAAGCCTGACGTGGTAATTGATGAGACATAGTTCTCTAGTTCTGAATATTGTCAGCAGACTAAGGTTTGCTCATAATATATTGTTTTGTATTTCTTGCACTTGTTTTGAAAGCCCGAATTTATTTTTTTCCAACATAGAAGAAATTTTTAATTGTCAGCAGACTAAGTTTATAAAATCCCGATTTTTTCGAAATTTTCACTTGTTTTGAAAGCCCGAGTTTTGAAAGTCCGAGTTTATTGTCAACAGACTAACTTTATAAAATCATGACCAAAGAAGATGAAGTGACAATATGATATAGAAAGTCCTAACAAACGATTTCATATATAGTAGTCTAAAGAAGATAAAGTGACAATGTGATATAGAAAGAACTTGTTAGCAAATTGACCCACTTTCTGAAATTATTTACCAAACTAACCCACTTTCTAAAAGTATTTACCAAGCTGACCAACTTTCGAAAGTATTTATCAAAATAACCAAGCGTGCTTTTTGAAAAAGCGAATTTGGTTAAAAATAACTCGATTTTTCAAAAAGCGAGTTTAACCTTTCAAAAATTAAAGGTTTCACTCGCTTTCTGAAAAAGCGAGTTATTTTTAACCAAACTTGCTTTTTCAAAAAGCGAGTGGGTCGTTTAGGGAACAAAAAAAAAGGGCAGCTCGGGAAAAACTTTCAAAAAGAGGGTCATTTTGGGAAAAAATTCTCGCCTGGCCTCCCGCCACTCTTCCTCTGTTTTCTTCTGAGAATAGAGCACCGCTGCACCTCCATCCTTCGACTGCTAAAGAACCCTCCGCCTTCGCCTCACCCAACCTTCGAACCCATCTCACCTCCTGCTCCTCCAGTCCATCCCGACGACCTCCCACCATTGTCGGAACGCTTCCCCAGTGCACCGTCGCCGCAGCCCACCGCGATCCTGCCTCGTGATCCCCTGAGCGCCACCGCTCGACCCAACCCCATCACCATCGCCTCTGCCATCTACCGAAGAACCCATCCCTGTCTCCTCCTACAACAGCCATCGCCACCTTCGAGCCACCCTCTACCCTCCGCCGCTCTGCCTTCGTCGACCACCGAGCACCATCTCGAAGTCCCCTCATCCCCGACCTCCTCGGCATGGCCTTCTGCCATTGCAGCTACATCCGTCGCCCATCCAACCCATCATCCCTCTAAACCAGCCGCCTAATCATCTTCCCCTACCCTGTTTACCTTCTTCTTCCTCCCGATCGCCTTCCTCCTTATCCTGCCATTGCATCCCGTCGAGCCCTCATCACCTGCATCCTCTCGCCCTCCTCGGCCTCCGATCACCGCTCGAGTCCCCTGAGCGCCACCGCTCGACCCAACCCCGTCACCATCGCCCCTACCATCCACCGAAGAATCCAACCTCCGAGCTCTACTGCCAGCAACGCCTTCGACCCCTGTGCTCCTCTGTTCACCGTCGAGCCCCCACTCGACCTCTTCCGCAACGCTAGACCCCTTGTTGCTGATCCTCGACCACTAGTCGCCATCCCCTCCTCTTCCTCTGTTTTCTTCCAAAACAGAGCAAACCCATCCTCCTCCCGTCTTCTTCATCGAGTCTTCGCCCTCTCCTTCCTCTAGTCGACCCATTCTCCACCCCCTGTTCTCCTCGCCATCTCCATCATCCTACGACCACCTCACCGCCTTGGCCTCTGTCATTACTGAAGGCCATCGACCCTCCCTCTGAGCGCCACCGCTCGCCCCTGCCCTCGCAGCCCTATCATCCACCATTGCTCCACCGTTGCCATTGCTCCACCGTCGCCATCGCCCATGCCATTGCCGCACCCTTCACCATTGCTCCACCGTCGCCATTGCCCATGCCACTGTCGCACCCTTCCGCCAACGCCCTACCTGCAATTCCACCCCTCCTACCATGGCTGTTGTCGCTTGCTGGGATTGTTTTCGTACTGCTGTTTGCTGTATTGAGATCAGCTGTTATTGTTATCTGTTGAGCCGCTATTTGCAATTTGTGTTGGCCACTATTGCTGTTGCTGTATTGGTGATCTGCTGCTATTGGGATGTCTGTTGGGATGTTTGTGTTTGATGTGTGCTGGTATGGCTATTATTGTTCAGGCCCGGCCCGGCCCAGAGGCAGGCGATGCAAATACATCAGGCCCCCAAAAAATTCAAAAATAGGGGGGCCGTTTTTTAAAAAAAAAAACAAAAACAAATTCCAGCAAAGGGCCTGAAGGGGAAGTCCCCCGTTTCCTATCATCCTCTTCTTTCCCTTACTTTTCAGCAAAGGCCAAAGGGGAAGAAATAAAAAAGAGAAAAAAAGAGAGGGAATTTTCCAGCAATAAAACCCTAGAATTGACAGCAACTGCATGAAGAGGAACATCGACTGCTGGACTGCGTCTACTTCTTGGCTTCGCTGTTGAGTCGTTGACTGGTAAAAAGGTGATCTTTTGCTTTGAGATTCGTGTTCTATTGATATTGGAATTGTTGACAGATCCATCCTTTTTAGGGTTGGATTATGTGCAGTGATTGTTCTTGTCTAATTTTGGGGGTAATTTTTTGTTTTTTTAAATTTACGAAGGATTTTTTGGATTTGGGGAATTAGAAAAAAGTTTTTTTTTATAAAAAAAAGATTGTACTGGTTGTATTAATCTATGAGATTCGTGGGATAAAAAAAAAATTAAATTTAAATGTGAAATTATCATTTCTGTAAGAAAATTAGGTCTAGTTAGTTATTTTTCTTGTTGTTTGATCTTTGATGAAATAATTATTCTTTTATGTAGGAAATTCTAGTGGAAAACTTGATTGGGTATGAAGCATCTGTTTATAGTTTAATAGTTGGTTGTTGTAAAATCATTTCATACGGTTTGATTTACGTGAGTTCATGTTTTTCCTATTTGGCAAAAGGTTTTTTTTATAAAAATTATAAAAGTTCTATAGCTATAATTAGCTAGATTCATTGAATATCAATCTAGTGAGCTACTTGTCATTGTGTGGGTAGTACGAAATATTGAATTTGGTAACCAACTGATAATTCTTAGGTGACACTTGCTGCGCTGTTAGCATATATGTTTGGCCTAGATTTTAGCTTGGATTGGAGTTAAAGCTCAAATCTTGCTAAGAGTTGAATGCTCAGTGAGACTGTCTGCTAACTATTACTGATGTTGAATGCCTATTCCATTTACTTGCTTAAATTCCTCATAGCTGTTGATGACTGAAGGAAAACGACTACTGTAAAAACTTCAACAGCTAAAAAACACTCAGATTCAATGACAATTGCAATATCTGAAGTTTAGTTCGTTCTAGATTTGGTTATTGTAGCTCGTTGACTATGCTAGCATCTCGAAATTTGGGGGTCAACTTCCAATTTTGATGTTCTAGATTGTTTTAGTATGATTGAAGTGTCATGTTGAATCCATCAACTTAGAATCCATCAATATTCTAAGTTTACCTTTTACGTTTTGGTAGTTGCAATATGGATAGCGCTCCCCCCAAAAAGAAGCCACCGTCGAAGAGAAAAAATATGTAGAAGCACAAAGAGGTGTTCTTGAGAACTTATTTTTCAAAAAAACTTTTGTTGTTGAAGAAGATACAAGTGAGGAGGACCAAGAAGTAATTGAAGAAGACCAATCTATTGAAGAAGATGCAATCAGAGAAGAAGAGCAAGATATTGAACAAGATGCAATTGAAGAAGGCGAAGTTGAGGTGAATGTCAATGTTGTTGAAGAACAAGTTGCGGCGAATGCGAACAATGTTGAAGAACAAGTTATGGACGAGGTGGAAGAGGGGACTGTAAACATTTATGATCCCGGGAATTAGGGTACCATTTCTCAAAAATTTAGAGATCATATTGTAGAGAAAGGTCCACAAAGAGAAGATGTGAAGTTCAATTTTCCGAGTAGTGGTGGTAGGCGTTTTGCTCGTTCTTATTACACCCGCTTGTTGAGCAATGGGGAGACACAAGAGAGAAAATGGCTAGTTTATTTAATAAAAAAGGACGTGGTGTTTTGCTTTTGTTGTAGATTATTCAAGGAACGAGACAACAATACTCAATTGGCTAATAAAGGATACAAAGATTGGGGAAATGTAGGTAGGTCACTCAATCTCCATGAAAGTAGTAATGTTCACGTGAAGTGCATCAGGAATTGGGTTGAATTGGAAAAAAGATTTCGAACGAATACAACAATTGATCGTGGTTTACAAGAAAAAATGATCGAAGAGAGGGAGCGGTGGAGTGAAGTGTTAACAAGAATATTGGCGGTTGTGAAAACACTTGCAAGATGTAATTTGGCATTCCGTGGAAGTAGTGAGAAGATTGACGAAGAGAACAATGGTATTTTTTTGTGTTTTATTGAAATGATTGCCAAATTTGATCCAATAATGAGGGAGCACCTTCGTCGCATTCGGGAGAAAGAAACAAGAAAGCACTATCTTAGCCACAAGATTCAAAATGAAATGATCCTTTTGTTGGCGGATGAAGTGAAAAGTGTGATTCTCAAGAAAATCAAGAAAGCAAAATACTATTCCATCATTCTTGATTGTACTCCGGATATTAGTCACCAAGAGCAAATGTCCCTTGTGATACGGTGTGTGGACGTCTCGGCAACTTCATCTAAGGTGGAGGAATTCTTTATTGAGTTTATAAAGGTGGATGATACATCGGGAGAGGGACTTTTTGAGACTCTCGAAAGTATTTTAGCTAAACTTGAACTTGATGTTGATGATATAAGAGGGCAAGGATATGACAATGGGTTGAATATGAAGGGGAAAAATAAAGGTGTGCAAAGAAGATTGCTTGACATCAATCCTAGAGCATCTAACACTCCTTGCGGTTGTCATTCTCTTAACCTTACCCTTTGTGATATGGCTCATTGTAGTACTCCCGCTATTTCTTTCTTTGGAGTAATACAACGTATTTATACGTTGTTTTCATCTTCAACCAAGAGATAGAGTATTTTTAAGGAAACGGTTAAAGGTCTTACGCTTAAATCTTTGTCGCAAACTCGTTGGGAAAGCCACCTCGAAAGTGTGAGAGCTATAAGGTTTCAAGCTCCTCAAATAAGAGATGCCCTAATTAACCTTGCCGATAATAGTGATGGTCCTAAGGCAAAAAGTGAAGCCGAGTCTCTTGCAACCGAGCAAATGGAGAATTTTGAGTTCTTGCTTGGAATGGTTATTTGGCACAAGTTGTTGTCTCGAGTCAATGCGGTGAGTAAAACCTTGTAAACCGAGGACATGCACCTTGAGGAAGCATTGACTCAATTGAAAGAACTTCTCTCTTTTTTTCAAATGTATAGGGAAACGGGATATGAGGAGGCCTTGATTGAAGCTAATGTTCTTGCTATTGAGATGGGTATTGAACCAAAATTTCCTAATAAGCGTCCTCATGTTAGAAAGAAGCAATATGGTGAAAGCACTAGCAAAAATGTGATCATGTCACGTGAAGAATCATTTAGAGTTTGTTACTTCATAGATGTGATGGATAATGCTTTGGCTTCATTCCGAAGTAGATTTGAGCAATTTGAAATATACCAAAAAACTTTTGGGTTCTTGTTTGATATGAGGAAGTCAAAGGTATTGAGTGACGAGTGTTTGAAGTCATCTTGCTATAATTTGGAAATGTATCTGAAAAAGATATGGTTTCAGATATAGACGGAGGATACTTGTTTGTGGAATTAAAGCAGTTGAGGGAGATGTTACCACAAGAGAAATGAAGACAATCGAAATGTTGAACTATTTGAAGGAGATGGATGGTTGTTATTCGAATGTATTGATTGCTTATAGGATATTACTCACTAAACCCGTGACCGTTGCTTCTGCAGAAAGAAGCTTCTCCAAGTTGAAGTTGATCAAGTTGTACCTTCGGTCTACCATGTTGCAAGATAGATTGAGCGGGCTAGCTATGCTATCTATTGAGCGTGGTTTGGTGCAAGAGCTTGATTATAAGAAATTGATTGGTGAATTTGCTTCTAAGAAAGCAAGTAGAGTACTATTAAAGAAGTGAAGATATTGTATTTTTCTTGGAGTTTGACATATTGCCATATTCACAGCATTATAAAAGAACTCTATTGTTTTGAACTTTTGTAGAATGAAGCAAATCAACTATGTTTGGAAATAAAAATATATTTATTAGACTTTTCTCTTTGTTTCATAGCCTATGCGAAGCGAATACTAATATATTTATTAATTTTTTGTTTAACTTTTTCGATTAATATCTAATTTACAGGAAACAATAAGGATATCCAGATTTGAGATAGAGGCGTTTCATATATTCAAGGTGAGCAACAATACATGTATACTTTTTATTTTTTTCTAATGCATGAATCGTTTTTTTTTTGGTTTATGTGGGGCCCCTTTTTGAGAGTTTTCTTCAGGCCCCTAAAATCCTAGGGCCGCCCCTGTTGTTGTTGTTGCCTTTCTAGTTGCTCTTTGTTGTTTGTTGTCCATGCATTGCACGTACCTACCATGCACGTATTTTGCACCTGTATTGTTGCTGTCGGGACGCTCATTCCGTTATTCTCTCATTATTATCGGAATCGTCGTCATCTTATTAAGGTAAGTACCTTGTACATTTTTATTGTTCCGTACAAGATTTTTAATTGACCTCCCGCATTAGTAATTTTGCCTAATTATCGTGTTTTAAAACTCATCCATGTTCATGAAAAATATCTTTACACATTTCAATTGATTGAACCGTCGATTTGTTTATGTCTTGAAATCATTCGATTATTAAATCACTCGATATGTATGTTGAATCGACTCAGTCTATTTGCCTCTGTGATTTGATGCCCATCAAAAGATCTTAGATATCAAATTGTATATTTCTGCCTTGCTATCTGTTCTGACACAGATTTTGACACAGTTACATTTTGAATTTGTTAGAACTTTATAAATAAGAGTTTTAGCGCCCTGAATCTAGTTTTTAGAACTTTTGACGAATCTGAAATCCGATGTGTAGATTACAAGATATGTTGTTTTTAGTGTTGTGATGTTTTCAATTCCAGATTACTATTTTGAAGTATATTTTCTCGATTAAATAATTTAAATGTCATGTTAAAAGTATAATTAAGACTTGATATTTTTAGTATGTTGCTTAACATGATTAAGAACCTGGTTATAAATTTTATAGAATTTTTAAATGAATTCTTTACTGATTTATGAGTAAGAATTGTACCCTAAGTTTTTTCCTAAACACGAAACCTATTAAGAATTGACTATTTGAACCAAATTTTTGTGATTTTTATATATCGTGTGTATATGCGCTGGAACCGGAAGAGAGTCTAGTTTTTAGAACTTCTGACGGATCCAAATTTGCTTTTGTAGCAGCGGGAATTCCAGTTTTGGCGCAGCAATGTCCTGATGTCGAGAATTAGAGTTCTTGTTGTTTCAGTATTTATAATTTTATTTATGGCACCCGAACATGTTTTCCGCCCAATCTAAACCTGGTTTTTGTCCCTATCATGTTTACTTATCCCTAATTTTGCACATTCATGTCTGTTTTGGTAAAAGAATAAGTAATCAAGTTGGGATTTAAGGGAAAGCTTGGGTAGTGGACAATATAGGTAAGTGTACTCGGAAGGGGGCCTGTGTTTCCCACCTGTTTGCATGAATACATGATTATATGGTTCATTAGCCTGTTTACCTATTTTCTTGTTTACAAGTTATATGGAACTAAGTTCCACATCATGGGATGATGGAGGCCACCTCTAGAATCTACGGGGGCCACCTCTAGAATCTATTATCTGATTACATGATATGATTTCTGTTTACATGATGCCTGAGTACATGATATGTTCAACATTGTCTTATTGAGGTTCCGGATTCACTTCTTGATCAATAATAGGTGTGAGAACCTTAATATTGTCAAAAGTTATAATAGGAATTGGGTTTGTAATTGAATCCAATTCCTCCTCAAAAGCAATGTCCCTAACCTTATTTCTCCCCCAAACTCAACTTCCTCAAAAAATGTTGCAGTTCCCGTCAAAAAAATATTCCTAAGTGTGGGATCATAAAACTTATAGCCCCTAGATCGTTCAGAATAACTAATAAAGTAGCTGCTCACTGTTTTGGAGTCCAATTTCTTTTCATGTGGCCTGTAAGGCCTTGCCTCAACTAGACATCCCCAACTGTGAAAGTGCTTTAGACTAGGCTTTCGACATGTCCAAAGCTCATAAGGTATTTTTGCAGCTGCTTTAGGTGGTACTCTATTGAGAATGTAAGCTGATGTCTTTAATGCTTCTCTCCAGAGGGACTCAGGTATGGTTGAATGAGCAATCATACTCCTTACCATATCCTTAAGAGTCCTTTTCTAATCCTTGAAATTTGTCCCATTAAGCATGGGAATAGAATTGATGTTAGCAGTTATTGAGGCACCAGATGATAAACTAGCAGAATATAGAACAAAAACAAACAAAATAAGCTCACATGAGAATCCATATAAAACAATAAATTCAAATAATGGTTAATCCCATCTCAAGATATCAGTAACATTAACTGTAAGCGGTACTCTTGTTGTAGTAATCAAATATTGACAATAAATCCTGTCAAATAATAAGTCATTCTTTGGACTGACTTATTATTCACATGGAATATCTTATAATTGTCACATATTTATTACCACAGATGTGTATGAAATTTGGCCACATATCAACTTCCCTTTGGGTCAGTTAATAAACGCATGAATTACAAACACACAATCACCTTGATATTTTAAATAAATTAATCTGTACAAAAGAGGTCACTTTGGCAACATTTTGTTTCAATTGATTTATTCAAAATATTAGACATTTATAAGAAAAATCAAAACCATAATTTGAATTTAATTGTTTCCCAAAATTTTATCTTTTCCTTAATTTTTGTAATTATACTTTATTTTAGATAATGTCAAGATAACATCTAACTGAATTTTATTTATCCGATTATAGGACAAATATCTTTAGTAACAGAAATTTAATTTTCATTAACAGAAAATTGAATGATTAACAGAAATTCTAAAGGAATGGCAGGTCACAAACAAATATCTTTACTGTTTTGATAATCTTTACTGACTAAAATTGATAGAAAATCTTAAGGATTAACAGAGAGTTAATATAAGATGATAACGGGAAAACAAAATTAATAAATCATCTCATCCTTCTTTTTCTCTCTCTCTCTTGCTGACATCAGGCCAGCCCGCTACGGGCGGGCCCCATTGCCCACTCCAGCACACACGCAAAGCAGGAACAATCTATTTCTCTACCTACACCTTGGGCCCCATATTTGAAACTCATACTAAAGCCATTTCCCGTGGGCCCATGCATGTAGCCCAAACCCGAACCCCATGCCCATGTTAGCCGCTACCTTTACAAACTGGTGGGCCCATGCATGTGACGTCAGCCACGTTCCTGGGCAAGCAGCAACTGCTGCTGCCCCTTTCTTCAACTGGGTCCCACCACCCACATTCAACCATTAAAAAAGTACACTACCACCCCATACGAAACTCTATGGGCAATCTCTAAAAAAAAAATCTGGACTATGGGCAATCTGATCTTCCTTTCATTATCCATATCTTAAAATAAAATATCAAAATCCAAAATCTTATTCTACATCAGTACAGTACTTTTTTTTAATTATTTTTATTGGTCAGATCTGTACGTAATTGACGCAATTACTCCAATTATTAAAAATTCATCAATCGAATTTCTTAAATAGGAAGATCAAATAGAACCCTAAATTTCTTAAATTTTAACCCTAAATTTCTTAAATTTCTTTAAACAATAAACTCTAAATTCTTCAATTAATTCAGCAAAGATGGCTCTGATACCAATTGATGGAATTTTATATACACTTAAGAATATCCATAAAGCATTAATAACAACCTAAAATATGTTTCTATGAATCTAGATCTTAATCATGTTGCAAAAGTACTTGAATATAAAATCCTAAATCATAAAACTATAGATCTTTGCTAAATCAAAAGAAAAATATTAAAAGCGGAAGCACTAACTTGAAGTCATTGATGGAGATTGCGCAGAGGGTTTGGATCTTCCTATATGATATACATTTCTATGAGAGACCGTCTCTCTATTTTTCTGTTGGTGGGATTACAGATGGAATAAGAAGATACATATATATATATAGGGGACCAACACCAACCACTCTTCTTTTCCCCTTTCCCTAACACTAGGAAGAAACACAATTGATTAAACAAAGAAAAGACAAAAGTTCAAAATTCGATTACAAAATACGAATACAAATAAAGAAGTTAGTTACTGGGAGTTGGAAATGGTTGACAAAATCCGTAGACCAAACATACACCTATAATTTGTGCCATAAAGATAGCTATAATTCTTGAATCTCACCTATATTTACAAATGCAATGTGTGTATTATACAACGTGTGAACATTGGTATCTATAAATACAATGGGATACAAAATATTATGATAGTAAAAAGGCAAAGAACATGAAGATTGCTCAGTAAAAATCTATAAATAAATCAAAACGGTAACTTTCATGAATTACCTTGATCAACATCAACATATAGCACTCTGCATATCGGTAAGAAGGGGAGTGCAATAATATTCCAAAAAATTTGTACATTAGCAAGAGGCATTTCCCTATTGATGCGGTTTGTTTCTAAGAGACGTGTGGGTGCACCAGGTGTGAGTTCTTACTCGATTTGTATTTGAAGGAGAAAGCTGCTAGTCGGACGACCCTCGGCTGGCCGAGCGGTACCTGCGACGGGCTGGTAGTGAGGTGAATGTCTGGGCTCGATCAGAGGGCTCGGATCCGAGGTCTGGTGTACCTGCAGACGGTCTCGAAACACCGGGGTTGGTCCCGGTGGCAGACCCTCCGACGATCTAGTCAGTCACTAGGATAACGCAACAGTAACTAGGGTTTTGTGGAGAAAAGATTGATTACCTTTTTAAGAAAGCAGAGGGCCTGGTATTTATAGGAGTTTCTAATCGGGTCTAGACCCGTTTGGGGCTGGGCCGGACCCGGTTACCCGATTGGCTGAAGCGGTGGAAAGTCGGGCGGTATAGGGCTGACGTGGCAGGCGCCGGAATGGTTTCCGGGCTGACGTGGCAGAGCTCCGGGCGGTTTTCTGGCGCTGACGTGGCTGATCTGAAGGATCAGGAAGGACGCGTATCCTGAGGGGATCCGGTGGCTCAGGGTGAGCCACGCTTCATTCCTGACCCATATCACAAGCCCCACACTCCCGCAGGGTTGGGTGATCCAGCAGTGCGGGGGTGACTCATGGTCCTCGGGGGAAGGGCAGATGTCAGGGTAAGAAGTAGGGTCTGCTGTTCCCCGAAGATGGCCAGGGGCAGGAGGAAGGGACCCCTCGTTGGATGTGCATGAGGTGAAGTTTTCAGGAGTGGGGAGCCGGTAGTGCGCATGCCGAGCTTACTTGGTCGGCGACCG
This sequence comes from Hemerocallis citrina, assembly GCA_017893485.1. Taxonomy (NCBI): domain Eukaryota; kingdom Viridiplantae; phylum Streptophyta; class Magnoliopsida; order Asparagales; family Asphodelaceae; genus Hemerocallis; species Hemerocallis citrina. Next base: position 92,981,919 of record CM030365.1, on the reverse strand, counting down.
AGTTAGTGGGGTCGGCGGATGAACCCAAGGGATCGGCGGACGACCGATTCGCTAGTTGGAAGAGCGAGGGGTCGTCCAAGCCATCTGATGGGACTCGTTTTGTCGAGCGTTGGGGATCGGCGTCCGAGTTCGTGAGGTCGGCGCCGTGGAGAGCGTTTTTGAGTCGGCGGTCGGGCTCATGGGGTCGGTTGGACGAGACCCAAGGGTCGGCGGACGACTGCCTCGTTGGTTGGAAGAGCGATGGGTCGGTGTCCGAGGTCGGGAGGTTGGAAGAGTGTCTTGCTGGTTAGGAGAGACTCGAGCTCGGATCCGAGCGCCGAGTCCCTACTGGGAAAGGAGGAGTGGTTCGAGCTTCGATCCGAACTCCGAGTGTTTACTGAGAAGGGAGAAGGGGCTTGGTGTCGAATTTCGATCCGAGCGTCGAGCTCCATACTGAGAAAGGGGAAATAGCCTGACTCGATCCTCGATCCGAGCGTCGAGCCCTCACTGAGTAGGTGGGAGAAGTCTGGCCCGAGCTCGGGGGGTCGGTGGTCGAGACCTAAGGGTCGGCGGACGACTGCCTCGCTAGTTGGAAGAGCGAGGGGTCGCCCAGGCCATCCATTGGGTCGTCGTCCGAGGTCAGGAGATCGGTCTGACGAGCGTCTCGTTAGTCAGAAGAGTGAGGGGGAGGTGAGACTCGAGCTTCGATCCGAGCGCCGAGTCCCCTCTGGGAAAAGGGCTCGTGGCTCGAGCTTCGATCCGAGCTCCGAGTGTCGATCCGAGCGTCGAGCCCCATGCTGAGGGAGAAGCCTGGCTCGAGTTTTGATCCGAGCGCCGAGTCCCACTGAGTAAGAGAATAGCCTGGCTCGAGCTTCGATCCGAGCGTCGAGCCCCCACTGAGTAAGAGAGTAGTCTGGCTCGAGTTTCGATCCGTGCGCCGAGCCCCACCCTTTGGAGGGGAAGGTTGTATGGCTCGAATTTTTATCCGAGCGTCGAGCCCCACCTGTGAGAGAAGAAGGTGGTATGGCTCGAATTCCCATCCGAGCGTCGAGCCCAACCTGGGAGAGGAGAAGGCGGTATGGCTCGAATTTCCATCCGAGCGTCGAGCCCCACCTGTGAAAGGAGAAGGTGGTTTGGCTCGAGATTTGATCCGAGCGTCGAGCCCCACCTCTGAAAGGAGAAGGTGGTGTATCTCGAATTCCCATCCGAGCGTCGAGCCCAACCTGGGAGAGGAGAAGGCGGTATGGCTCGAATTTCCATCCGAGCATCGAGCCCCACCTGTGAAAGGAGAAGGTGGTTGGGTGTCGAATTTCGATCCGAGCGTCGAGCCCAACCTAGGAGAGGAGAAGGCGGTATGGCTCGAATTTCCATCAGAGCGTCGAGCCCCACCTGTGAAAGGAGAAGGTGGTTTGGCTCGAGATTTGATCCGAGCGTCGAGCCCAACCTGTGAGAGGGGAAGGTTGCCTGGCTCGATTTGTCATCCGTGCGTCGAGCCCCGACCTGTGAGAGGGGCAGGTTGCCTGGCTCTTCGAAAGTTCTTCTAGGATCTACTTTGATTCCGCGACGCCTGTTCGAATCGCCCGAATATTGAGCCACCACTAAGCAAGGAGAAGGTGGTTTGGCCCGAGATTCCGTCCGAGGGTCGAGCCCAACCTGTGAGAGGGGAAGGTTGCTTGGCTCGAGTTTTCATCCGAGCGTCGAGCCCCACCTGTTGAAGGAGGTGGTGGTATGGCTCGAATTTCCATCCGAGCGTCGAGCCCAACCTGTGAGCGGGGAAGGTTGTCTGGCTCGATTTTTCATCCGAGCGTCGAGCCCCACCTGTTGAAGGAGAAGGTGGTTTGGCTCGAATTTTCATCCGAGCGTCGAGCCCAACCTGTGAGATGGGAAGGTTGCCTGGCTCGATTTTTCATCCGAGCGTCGAGCCCCACCGGTGAGAGGGGCAGGTTGCCTGGCTCTTCGAAAGTTCTTCTAGGATCTACTTTGATTCTGCGACGCCTGTTCGAATCGCTTTTGGAAGACATTTGGTAATGGGTTGAACAGAAGAAATGTCGCACCAGTTGCTAGGGGTGATTTCTGTCGGGCAAACAGGAAGGGGTAGTATTGGAATTTTATCCTCTCTGCTGACATCATGGCGCAAAGATCAACGTTTGTTTAGCCGTTGGATCTTGTCAGATAAGATCTAACGGCTAGATGCTTATTTGCAAAAATCGAGGAGTCGTTGTCTTCTTTAAAAACCCCCACCCCCCTCATTTTTTCTTTTCACCTTATCGTTTATAATTCCTAGCTTTCCAACTTTTAGCGCAGGCGTTTCGATCGCTGTTGGCGGATTCTTCGGAGAGAAGCGTAACTTTCAAAGCATCAGGTTAGTAATTCTCTTTTTTGACATGTCGCGTACTCAGTCTGGTTCCGAGGCTACTTCGTCTGGTCACTCGGAGATGGAGTCAGATTTAGAAACGTCATCGTCTCTGGGCAAGTACCAGGTTAAAGAGGAGGTTTTCTCCGAACCTGGCTCCGAGGACGATAGTGACGTAGCTTTAATCGTGCAACCGCTGAGTTCTCGGAGGCTAGGGAAGGAGCCGATGGAAGAGGGCGGTGCGGATGAGGATAGTGATGAGGATGAGGACGAGGAGTCGGATCAGGATGCTGGTGATGATGAAGAGGATGAGGAAGGAGAGCAGGGCGATACGGAGAGTGAGGAAGGAGAGGGTATTGGTGCGCCAGAGGCCGGCCACGGAGAAGATCTGCCTCCATTGCCCCCCTTGTCGACGCCATCGCCCGAGCGCAAGCCTCGGCCACGTCGGAAGAAGCTAGTCCTCACCATCCCTCAAAGTCCTTCTTCGACTGACGAGGATGCGCTGAGGACGGGCCTTGATGTCCCACCTGTTACTTTTCAAAATCCCGTGTCGATACGAATGTATCCCGATGATGTGAAGGACATCCAGCCGATCCCTCTCGTGCCTGGAGAAAACACAAGGACGAAGATTCGTGCGGACAATACTCCCAGCGTCTTGAGACTGGAGTACCTGAATATCATCAGGGCTGCTTACTACATTCCGAGGGAGTATGAGCTTCTGCAACCGAGCCCTGGTATTCGACCCACGACAGTGTTGGCTCCGGGCTACTGTATATTTCCGGAGCACGCCTTCATTTCGGGGCTGAGGTTCCCCCTGCACCCTTTTGTGAAGACGGTCTTGAACTGGGCGGAGCTGTCCCCCATGCAGTACGGCCCCAACTCTTGGAAGCAGCTCATCTGCTTCATCTTGAAGTGTCAAGAGAAAGGGGTGAGGCCGAGGCTTTCCTACTTCCGCGCCATTTTTAGCATTGGTTCGCTCGGACACATTGAGGGTGTATTCTTCTTCATGCCGAGACCGAACAAAAGAGTGGTGCATGGCCACCCGGATTCGATTAAGAATTGGAGGGATAAGTATTTTGTTGTAAAGACCGAAGGGTCATGGGACATCCCGACTCAGTGGAATTTTGTGAAGCCGAAGCGCAAGCCCCCGAAGAGGAATGAGTTAACCGCCAAGGAGTGGGGGAGGGTTGAACATTTACTGAGGGGAGATAGCATCGCGTGGCGCCGGGTGACCGAGGTTCACCTAGCGAGGGCCGGACTGAGTCCCGCCGACCCTAGTATGTTTCTTTCCTTATTTTTTCATCTTTGCCTTCGTGTTAACGTTTAGCCTTCCTTTTCTGTCTTGTTATAGGGATGTCTACACAGCAGGCACACGCCAAGCAGATTCTGCTCGCCGCCGCCGAGAAGACGAGGCAAGAGAAGAAGAAGAAAGAGGAGCAGGAGCGCCTCGCTGCCGAGAAGCGGAAGCCTTCCCAAGCCGGAGGGCCCTCCAGCGTGCCTCCCCCAGCGCCCGAGGAGCAGCCTTTGGCGAAGAAGCAGAAGAAGCATCACCATTCGTCACGGTCGGCTCGAGACCCAGCGGGGGGATCGGGGAAAACGGTTGAAGCCCCGTCACAACAGCTTCCCCCCGTACGTCTGAGCACGGCGGAGTTGGTGGGAAGGATGGCGACGATGCCTTTTGCCCCCGATTGGTCGATCCTGAAGGGTGACTCAATTCTTGACGGACCCGTATCGATGGAGTTCGTCTCGAAGGCCATCACCGATCGGGACGGAATGGCCTTGGCAGCGCAGACGGCCGATCAGGCCTACATGCGCTGGGCCCAAGCCAACCTCTCGGTAAGTCGTCCGAGGCCTATCTGGTGAATAAACTTGTAATTATTGCTAAGTTTGATTTTTCTTGACAGTCGATGCTCCACGGACAGCACTTCCACAAGTGTCTGGAGAAGGAGATTACATACAAGCGGAAGCAGAAGGAGAAGTTCCTTCGGGAATTGACCAAGGTGACGGACGACTTCAAGGAGGCTCGGGACATGGTGGTAGTGCACGAGGCCCAGATAGAGTCCTTGGACAAGATCCATAAGCAGGACCGAGAGGACCTGCTGAAGAAGATCGCAGCCGAGGCGACGGAGAAGGAGAAGGCGCAGAAGGCCTTGGCAGACTTGGAGGCGGCCTTGGGGGAGACGTTGATGACGGCGCAAGACGAGGCTTATGAGCAGGCCAAGTCTCACTTCAAGTATATTTATCCGGAGTGCAACGTCGACCACCTCGGCTTCGGGTGGAAGCCGGACCTGCCTCCGACCCCAGGGGGTGATGGTGACGACGGAGGCCACCACGAAGAAGAGGTGCACCCCGACCCTCAAGACTAGATGTTTTTGTTTTTTCTTTTTGTTGTAAATGCCCTCGGCGGACTGGCCACCGCAAATTTTGTATCGAACTTTTTGAGATGAAATGAAATATGAAATTTTTTGGGCCGACCCTACAACACTTGCATTTTGTAATACTTGTATTTTTTCCTTTTGGTAGAGGCTGGCTCGCCAACGAAAGTTGGCTTGGGACCGAGAGGCTGCCAAGAATTACTTTTTGAACAAGTCAAGAGAGCTCGGTCTAGAGGTGGCTCGTTTGAGAAAAATTGTAGCCGACCGGGACTGGTGGGTTATTGAGAAGGACTGGACGGTCTCGGATACCTCTAGCGGGCGGTCGGCCTCCGAATCTTCTCTTCGCGAGGCTGTCATAAAGAAAGAATTGGAGATTCGCCAGTTGAAGCTCATATTGGGCGCCGGTCTTGTTGAAGAGGCAAGTAACTCCACTCCGGGGAGGTTGCTGCCGCCTTCGCCGGTTGCGACACAGCCGGATGATGCGGAGAGCTCGGTGGTGGGCACGTCCTACTTGGTCGGAATAGGCGAGCGTCACAGGAGCCCCGAATTCGAGTTCCCGGCCGAGTGAGTAAGTTGAGAGCCTTCATTGTATTTGCGTTTTCATTCATTGAGTTGTAAGCAATGAGTAATGAATAAGATCATTTGTTCTCCGGAGCCTTGATTGCCTCGGATGCCGAGTGTAGCTGACGTGAAATCTCCGAAGAGTCGCAATTGACGCGACTGCGTCAATAATCGCGACGTTTCGCCTTCCTAGGCATATTTATGGCGACGTTTCGCCTTCCGCCGTTTCCCATTCCCAGGCGTAATAAATGAGGCCTCAGGGGGCTATATAATCGCCACCCCCCCCTCATTTTTCCATCAGTGAGTCATTTGACTCGGATGCCTGTTCATGGCGGGCGTCCACAAAATGTAATGTTTCCGAGCATCCCGGATCGGAGGCATACCGATCACCCTCGAACAATTCGGGGTACCGGCCGTCAGGGCCATGGGACCCCGGGTTGTTCGTTGGTGAACGGTGGGCCGACCGATCGTTTGGGGTGTTCGGAGAATTCCGAAGCTCGGTGGCTCTTCCGCCGCCCGGGAACAATTTGGGGTTTTGGGCTTTGTCCGTGCCGTAAACCCCGAGCTGTTCTTGGGCGACAGAGGGGTCGACTGATCTGTTCGAGTCGAGAGAGATAGAGCCGCTAGTCTTTGGCCTCCCTGCCATCCTCGAACAGTTCGGGGTTTAGGTTTTTGGCAAAAGCCGTAAACCCAGAGCTGTTCGCGGGTGAGAGGGTGGCCAATAATCCGACTCAAGGCTCGGGGCGTCTGCGGAAGGCGGATGCCTCAAAGCTTAAATAAAAATTTTTCCAACGCTTGGTGAGTGAACAGGCGGAAGGCAGCGTCGAGCGTCTCCGCCGAGTGTCAAGGTCGCGGCGCCCTCGGAGAGGGCACCCGCCTTGCTCGGGATCGACGCCGAGCTCCTGCACTTGTTCTCGTGGAGAGACGGTGCGGGAGTGGCTGGCGAATGTCGCCTCGAGTCTCGGTTGATGGCCTCCGAGGAGGTCAAACCGAGAGAGGGACGGGTGCCGAGCCCCCACAACGGTGAGAAAGACAACTGCAGGCGTAGCGTAGCCCCGCCGCCGAGCGTTTAGGTCGCGATGCCCCCGGAGGGGACGCCCGCCTTGCTCGGGGTCGGTGCCGAGCTTCTGCACTTGTTCTCGTGGAGAGACGGTGCGGGAGTGGCTGGCGAATGTCGCCTCGAGTCTCGGTTGATGGCCTCCGAGGAGGTCAAAACGAGCGAGGGACGGGTGCCGAGCCCCCACACCGGTGAGAAAGACAACTGCAGGCGTAGCGTAGCCCCGCCGCCGAGCGTTTTAGGTCGCGGTGCCCCCGGAGGGGACGCCCGCCCTGCTCGGGGTCGGTGCCGAGCTTCTGCACTTGTTCTCATGGAGAGACGGTGCGGGAGTGGCTGGCGAATGTCGCCTCGAGCCTCGGTTGATGGCCTCCGAGGAGGCCAAACCGAGCGAGGGACGGGTGCCGAGCCCCCACAACGGTGAGAAAGACAACTGCAGGCGTAGCCTAGCCCCGCCGCCGAGCGTTCAGGTCGCGGTGCCCCCCGGAGGGGACGCCCGCCTTTGCTCGGGGTCGGTGCCGAGCTCCTGCACATGTTCTCGTGGAGAGACGGTGCGAGCCGAGTCCCACGCTTGTAAGAGAAGCATGTTTGGACTCGCGATTTGATCCGAGTGACGAGCCCCACGCTTGTAAGAGGAGCGTGTTTGGACTCGCGATTTCATCCGAGTGACGAGCCCCACGCTTGTAAGAGAAGCGTGTTTGGACCCGCGATTTCATCCAAGTGACGAGCCCCACGCTTGTAAGAGAAGCGTGTTTGGACTCGCGATTTGATCCGTGTGACGAGCCCCACGCTTGTAAGAGAAGCGTGCTTGGACTCGCGATTTCATCCGAGTGACGAGCCCCACGCTTGTAAGAGAAGCGTGTTTGGACTCGCGATTTCATCCGAGTGACGAGCCCCACGCTTGTAAGAGAAGCGTGTTTGGACCCACGATTTCATCCGAGTGACGAGCCCCACGCTTGTAAGAGAAGCGTGTTTGGACTCGCGATTTCATCCGAGTGACGAGCCCCACGCTTGTAAGAGAAGCGTGTTTGGACCCGCGATTTCATCCGAGTGACGAGCCCCACGCTTGTAAGAGAAGCGTGTTTGGACCCGCGATTTCATTCGAGTGACGAGCCCCACGCTTGTAAGAGAAGCGTGTTTGGACTCGCGATTTCATCCGAGTGACGAGCCCCACGCTTGTAAGAGAAGCGTGCTTGGACTCGCAATTTGATCCGTGTGACGAGCCCCATGCTTGTAAGAGAAGCGTGCTTAGACTCGCGATTTCATCCGAGTGACGAGCCCCACGCTTGTAAGAGAAGCGTGTTTGGACTCGCGATTTCATCCGAGTGACGAGCCCCACGCTTTTAAGAGAAGCGTGTTTGGACTCGCGATTTCATCCGAGTGACGAGCCCCATGCTTGTAAGAGAAGCGTGCTTGGACCTGCGATTTGATCCGTGTGACGAGCCCCACGCTTGTAAGAGAAGCGTGCTTGGACTCGCGATTTCATCTGAGTGCCGAGTTCGTGAGGGGTCCTTTATCTGTTTACAAGAATTGGAGTCATAAGCTTGTTTTAAGAAAGCTAACGTTTACAATACATGCTTGTTACAGACAAGTCTAGGCACGACCTGCCGTTTACAGGACTTTACAAAAGACTAGGCCCAACATGCCATTTTAAAATTATATTTTACATGGAGGCTATTCTCCTAAAAACTTAATCAAGTGTTCCGCATTCCAGGGCCTCTTGACAGGCTTGCCGTCGGTGTCGGTCAGGCGATAGGTACCCGGTCGTACGACCTCCGAAACCTTATAAGGGCCCTCCCAGTTTGGTGCCAACTTCCTTTTCTGGCCGGGGTTGGATACCGCCAGTTTCCGGAGGACAAGATCTCCGAGGGCAATGTTTGTTGGGCGCACCTTCTTGTTATAGAACCTCTCGATTCTTTGCTGGTAGATCTTCCTTCTGATGGATGACTTCTCCCTGACCTCATCAATGAGGTCCAGGTCTGCTCGCAGTTGCATGGAGTTGCTTGCTTCGTCATAAGCCATAATTCGGGGAGAGGGGATACCTATTTCCAAGGGAATGACGACCTCAGCGCCGTATGTTAAGTTGAAGGGTGACTCCCCTGTCGGGATTCTTTTTGTTGTTCGGTGGGCCCAGAGAACGCTTGGCAGTTCGTCGACCCATAGCCCCTTGGAGGATTTATCGAGTCGCTTCTTGAGTCCGTCGAGGATCTGGCGATTCGCGTTCTCTGCCTGTCCGTTGGATTGGGGATGGCATACCGAAGAGAAGCGCTGCTGGATACCGAGGTCTTCGCAGAACTTGCGAAAATGCTTGCCTGCAAACTGGGTCCCGTTATCCGTAACGAGCACTTGGGGGATCCCGAACCGACAGATAATGTGCTTCCAGAAGAATTGTTGAGTCTGCTGCTCGGTGATCGTAACTAGTGGCTCCGCCTCGATCCATTTGGTGAAGTAGTCGATGGCAACTATAAGAAACTTTCGTTGCCCCGTCGCCTTGGGAAAGGGGCCTACCAGATCCATCCCCCACATTGCAAAGGGGGTTGGACTGGCCATGGATCGTAGGTTTGCTTGAGGAACCCTTTTGATGGGCGAGAATCTTTGACAGGGGCCACACTTCTTGACGAGATTTAGAGCGTCCTGCAGCATGGTGGGCCAGTAGTACCCGTGGTTCAAAGCCTTTCGCGCGAGCGAACGACTTCCCATGTGACACCCGCCAATCCCCTCGTGTAATTCTTTGAGAGCATATTCGGCTTCATCGGGAGTGAGGCAGCGGAGATAAGGCCGTCCATCCGAGGTGGTGTAGGACCTTTTGAAGAGTGTTGAGTCGATCATTGTGAACCTTTCCGCTCGGGCCCGGACCCTTCTTGCTTCGGTTCGGTCTTCTGGGAGCTCTCCCTTGACGAGAAATCGCCTAATTAGAGTGGTCCAGTCTTCGGGGGGAGCTCCATCTTCAATGCACAGGACCTCCGGGATGTCGATACTGGGTTTTAGCATGACCTCGATCAGGACCGTGCGGTCGAGACCTTCGAAGGAAGAGGATGCCAATTTTGACAAAGCGTCAGCCTGGACATTCTGTTCCCGGGGGATTCTCAAAACAGCCGACTCGTCGAAGGACGATAGTAGGCGTTGAACTACGGCTCGGTAACGAACCATGCGATCGTCTCGGGCCTCGTACTCCCCGGTGATCTGGTTGACCACGAGCTGGGAGTTGCTGAAAGCCCTGATTTGCCTGGCACCGGCTTGATGAGCTAGGGTGAGCCCAGCGATCATTGCCTCGTATTCGGCCTCGTTGTTAGAGGCCGGGAAGTTGAGGCAGAGGCAGTACTGCAGAAGAAAACCGTCTGGGCCTCGAATGATGATGCCCGCTCCGCTGCCTGCCTCGCAGGAGGAACCATCGACGTAAACTTCCCACGTCTGGTCGTTTTTCGTGCTTGCAGGGTGCTCGGAGATAGTGCACTCCGTAATGAACTCCGCGAGTGCCTGCCCCTTGATGGCTGTTCTGGGCTGATAGCCAATGTCATACTGGCTGAGCTCAATCGACCATTTCACGAGTCGACCCGAGCTTTCTGGTTTGTAGAGTACGGCCTTCAGGGGTTGGTCCGTCAGCACTTGGACAGAATGAGATTGAAAATATGGACGGAGCTTCCGTGCGGCCATGACCAGGGCGTACGCTACTTTCTCCATCCGAGAGTACCTGGTCTCGGCATCGAGCAAGACCTTGCTGACGTAGTATACGGGCTTCTGTGACCCTTCTTCCTCCCGAACGAGAACAGCGCTGAGCACCTTCTCCGAGGCTGATAGGTAGAGCCAGAGTGGCTCTCCTGGTTCGGGCTTGCTGAGAAGAGGGGGGTTCGCGAGGTATTCCTTTAACTGGGCGAAGGCCTCTTGCTGTTGGACACCCCATTCGAACCCGTCGGTGCCGCGCAGGGCTTTGAAGAAGGGAAGAGACTTCTCTCCGGACTTGGAGAGGAAACGGCCGATGGCCGCCAGTCTCCCTGTTAGTCGTTGGACTTCTTTGATGTTCCTGGGAGGGGTCATGTCTAGGATTGCTTGGATTTTTTCGGGGTTCGCTTCGATTCCCCTTTGGCTGATAATGAACCCAAGAAACTTTTCCGCGGAGACGCCGAAGGCGCATTTACTCGGATTAAGTCTCATGTTATGGGTCCGAAGTACCCCAAAAGCCTCCTCCAGATCGGCTACGTGATCCTCCCCCCGCCAGCTTTTGACGAGTGTGTCATCCACATACACTTCTATATTGCGCCCGATCTGTTCCTTGAAGACCCGGTTGACGAGCCTCTGGCATGTGGCTCCGGCGTTCTTCAGCCCGAAGGGCATGACTCTGTAGCAATAGAGCCCCTGGTCTATGACGAAGGATGTCTTGGCGATGTCGGGAGGGAACATGCGGATCTGGTTGTAGCCTGAAAATGCATCCATGAAGGACAGGAGCTCGTGACCCGATGTTGCATCGACGAGAGCATCGATCCTGGGAAGGGGGAATGGGTCCTTCGGGCACGCTTTATTGAGATCCGTGAAATCAATGCAGATCCTCCAGCTCCCGCTCGCCTTCTTGACCATGACGACGTTTGCCAGCCACTCGGGGTAGCTGACCTCCTGGATGAAGCGCGCGGCAAGGAGTTTGTCGATTTCTGCATTAACTGCCTGTTGTCGCTCTGGCGCGAACTTGCGTCGCTTTTGTACCACTGGTTTCGAGCCGGGGATCACGCTGAGTTTATGCATGATGAGTTCCTCGGAAATTCCGGACATGTCGGATGGCTTCCAGGCGAACAGATCGACATTGCGCTGGATGCAGGTGATGAGATCGGACTTAAGGCGGGGTGCGAAGGAGCGACTTACTCGAAATTGTTTTGATGAATCCTCTGTCTCGAAGGAGACATCCTCCAGCTCGTCTGCCGACTCCGGCTCTGGCTGGGTCCTTTGGGGCTGCATCTCCACGGCGTCGAGGGGAAACACTCCGCTTCCTATTGCTGTCATATAACAGGAGCGAGCGGCTTCCTGGTTCCCTCGGACCACTCCTACCTCGGTACTGGTAGGGAACTTCATCTTCTGGTGGTAGGCCGAGGGGACGGCCTGGAGAGAGCAGAGGCCCGGTCGACCGAGTATGGCGTTGTAGGCTGCCTTGACGTTGACAACCATGAAGTCCATGGACTCGGTTCTCCGGTTCGAGGCCGTGCCAGCCGTGACATCCAGCGTGACGATCCCCTCGATTGTCACCGGGACTCCAGAAAATCCGTGCAGGGTGTATCCTACAGGCTTGAGCCTGCTTCGGGGGAGCTTTAGGTTCTCGAAAGCATCGAGGAACAGAATGTTGACCGAGCTCCCGTTGTCCACAAGAATCCGCCGAGCATCAAAGTTTGCCATGCTGAGATTGATTACGAGGGCGTCGCAATGTGGGAGCCGAACCCCCTCGAGGTCGTCACCCGAGAATGAGACGGGGAGTGGTTGGATTTGAGGGGGGAGAGGCCCTTGGACGGCGTTAACGTCCCGGATGAACGCCTTGCGGGAGGTGTTAGAATCCCCTTTCATGGGCCCTCCGTGGACGCAGTGCAATATGGCTTGGCCGTCTGGCTCTTCGAGCTCCTGCTCTGGCCCGGGGAGTTGCAGGGGAGCTCGTGGAGGAGGTGAGGTTCTCCTGTTCCTCGCGTCCCTTTGCGCCCAAGCATCATCCCGCTTATACTCCCGGAGGTACCCTCGCTGAATGAGGGCCTCGATTTCGTCTTTCAGGGCACGGCAGTGATCTGTGTCGTGACCGTTGTCTCGGTGGAAGCGGCAGTAGAACCGTTGATCCCTTTTCTTGCTAGTGTTGTTGGACGGTCGAGGGGGATACTGAACGAGGTCTCTGTCCTCGATCGCCAGGAGTATGGATGACACATTTTGTGTGAGTGGGGTATACCTTTCGAAGCGAGGAACCGGCGGTACCTTCTTCATGGTGCCCCCGTCCTTCGGAGCCTTTTTCGAAGGCTCGACTTCCTCGGCCTTCCGCTTCCCTTTTCCGAGTGCTTCTCTGGACTCATCGGGGTTTAGGGCTTCCTCTGCCCTGATGTACTTCTCGACCCGGTTGAGGAGGTCGGGAAAATCGATCGGGGGCTTCTTCACCAGAGAAGCTTTCAGCTGTCCATGACGAACGTTGTGCCGAAATGCCGCGGAGGCGACGCCCGGATCGAGAGAGGAGACCGACCTCGCCTCTGCCGTGAATCTCCGGACAAACGCCCTGAGTGATTCCCCCCCTTCCTGCCTGAGCCCAAGTAAGGAGGCGCTCGTTCTTTCGGCCTTCCGGTTGGTTACAAAATGGGCGAGGAAATTGCCCTCCAGTTGATCAAAGGAGTAAATGGAGCCGGGGGCGAGTTTCGAGAACCACTCACGAGCCGGACCCCGAAGGGTGGCAGGAAATGCTCGGCACAGCAGAGGATCCGATGCGCTGTGAATCATCATGAGGGTTTTGAAACCCTCCATGTGATCAGCAGGATCCCCTTCGCCGTTATAGGTCTCGAATTGTGGGGGTCGGAAGTTCCGTGGTATTTCCGCTTGGATAATGAGGGCGGAAAAGGGGGGTCGGACAGGTCTGTACCCCTGACCGGCTCTGACACCTCCGTCGCCTATGTGATCGATTCGGTCCTCCATTTCTTGGAGGCACCTTAGGAGTACGCCATCGGCCTCGGGCTGGATTGTTGAGGAGCGGGAGGCGCTGGCCTCAGCGTCTAACCTAGTTTGGGAACGGCGTGCTTCCTCCCTGGGGGCCCGTTGGAGAGCCCCAAGGATTTCCCTTTGGAAATCCTGGAACTCCTGTTGAGTGACAGGAGCTCCCTCAGCTCGGGCTGGTTGGACCGGAGGTTGCCTCCCGACTCGGCTGAGTGCTGGCCTTCGTTCTTCCGGCGGTGGCCTAGGGTGGTTCGGGGCTGAGTTGGAAGCGGCCATTTCCCTACTGTGGTCAGCCTGCTGACTGGAGATTACCCTTCGAAGGTCGGGTTGGATTGGAGGAGTGGGGGCCCGCTGGGACCCCTGACGGGAAGCCCTATGCCTTGATGTGCGCGGCCCGGCGTTGGTATTTGATGGGGGTGTGTCCCGTCGGTTGACGGAGGATGCAGCCCCCTTGCCTTTGGAGGCCATGGGAGTTCGGCGATCGAGGTACCTCGGCGGTAGTACTCGGGTCGGGTTCCGAAGTAGCTTTCCCACAGACGGCGCCAACCTGATGCGGTTTGTTTCTGAGAGACGTGTGGGTGCACCAGGTGTGAGTTCTTACTCGATTTGTATTTGAAGGAGAAAGCTGCTAGTCGGACGACCCTCGGCTGGCCGAGCGGTACCTGCGACGGGCTGGTAGTGAGGTGAATGTCTGGGCTCGGATCAGAGGGCTCGGATCCGAGGTCTGGTGTACCTGCAGACGGTCTCGAAACACCGGGGTTGGTCCCGGTGGCAGACCCTCCGACGATCTAGTCAGTCACTAGGATAACGCAACAGTAACTAGGGTTTTGTGGAGAAAAGATTGATTACCTTTTTAAGAAAGGAGAGGGCCTGGTATTTATAGGAGTTTCTAATCGGGTCTAGACCCGTTTGGGGCTGGGCCGGACCCGGTTACCCGATTGGCTGAAGCGGTGGAAAGTCGGGCGGTATAGGGCTGACGTGGCAGGCGCCGGAGTGGTTTCCGGGCTGACGTGGCAGAGCTCCGGGCGGTTTTCCGGCGCTGACGTGGCTGATCTGAAGGATCAGGAAGGACGCGTATCCTGAGGGGATCCGGTGGCTCAGGGTGAGCCACGCTTCATTCCTGACCCATATCACCTATCTATATTAAGTTCAACTGGTTGATTAGCAATGGTTGAGCTGAGAAACGGATTTATGCCATAAGGATAGCTATAATTCATGAATCTCACCTATATTTACAAATGCAATGTGGCACAAAATATTATGTTAGCGATGAACCAAAGAACATTAAGACTCATGAGTTAAAAAGTATAAATAGATGAAAGCTGTAAATTTCATGAACTACTTTGATCAACATAAACGTACAGTGGACTGCAACAAAACTTGAGAAATCTCTACATTATCAAGCGCAATTTCCCTATCTATACTAAGTTCAACCAGTTTATCATGAACGGTTGAGTCGATAAAAAAATTATGCCATAAAGAAAGCTATAATTGATGAAATCCTATTTGTAGATATATTATGTAACAACAGGAAAGTGACCAGAATCTATTGCAAAATTATGTGTGATTTCTTTCTACTGTAAAAATGACTAAAAGAGTAACTACTTGTGTGTAAGGAATTTTGCAAGCTATTACAAAAAGCGGTACGAAAATAGAACATAACTTTTTTTATTTTAAAAAAATGAAACACAAATGAACAACACGAATAGAAGCAAATTCGTAATAAACAAACAAAGGAATAATTCACATTTCATTGAACGATAATTTATATGAAAGTGCAATGTAAGGAGACAAAATTTAATTAAATATAGATAGATAGACAGAATTGGATAAAATATATAGGTAGATTAGATAGATTAACTACCTCCAGTTCATGCATACTGTAACCCTAGTTTTTCCTTTCTTGTATTTTGGATGTATTTATCTTTTTCTGAGTATTTGTTCTAATTGTATTCTTCTGTTCTTTCTGAACCATGTAATTGTTCTTCGTTCTCAATAAAATCTATCTATCTTGTCTTCGATTCAGTTCTTTGATTTTCGATCTTCTGATTAAATTTTGTCTGCAAATTATTGTCTCCGGTTGAATTGTTTAATTCTAATTTATTTGTTTCTTGGCCTAATTAATTGTTATTTAAATCCTATCACAAACCCTATTATTATCTCCCTATTGGATCCTTAAAACCCAATACCAATAGCCCACAACCCGTATACCCCCTTAACCCTGATTCTAAACCCCTTTATAAACCCACTGTTAACTAAACCCTAATCACCATTTTAACCTAATCACTTTCTTAATCCCGCCGCCAACCCTTCGCTGTTTTATCATCCCCTACCTTCCGCTCTGCCCTTGTTCCCTCGCCCCTGCCTCCGATCATCCTACCATCATCGCCCCTCCGCCTTTCTTAATCCTATTTGTATTTGAGTCCAAATTATATATATATATATATATATTTATTGGGTCATTTTAGTAAATTGTTACACCCGGATATTATTTTATTGTATGATTTTATTATTATAATATTTAATTGTCATTTTCTTATTATTTAATTAAAATTCTTGTTAATACAAGTTGATATGTTCACTAAAGAAGATTCTACTTGTTGATATATAAACCAAGGTTTATAAAATACACTTTGTGTGTGTATATATATATTCATCCATGCACAAAGAATGAAAGACTACTCTGAACAACAATAACATCCATTCTTCTCCAAATCGCAACGTGTAACACCTCGCAAAATTAAGTTATGAAATTTTTTTTCATCGTGTGTTATGCACGTGTATTTTGTGCCATTCCGAGTAATATCCGTAACGTATTTTAATATAAATATGATACGTATTTTTGTATTTCGATTCATTATATATTTTCCGTCATCTCAAAATTAATTTTTATCCTATTTTGAGCTAACTCAAGTATTAATCTTAATCTTCATGTTTTTACGTGCATTGCACTTATTTTCAATGCACGTGTCGATTACGTATATTTTACCATTTTGAGAAATATCCGTAACATTATCAATATGAATATTTTTACGTATATCGTATTTCGATTGTTTATAAACATTTCTCTGTAGCTCAAATACAATTTTTATTTGAATATTTATTTATAAGTACGACGCACGTGTTTGCAGTGCACGTGTTGGTTGTATTATTTTTCAAAATAAAATTTATGAAGTGTGTATGTTTATTTTTTTTATTTGTACATGAAACTTTTTATTTATTTAAACTAGCTTTTATTAAATTCATGTTAAATTGAGTAACATGTGTATTTTATTAAATAAAATTCCGAAATAGATTTTTTGCGTGCATAGCATGTGCACACACAAAAGTTTTCACAAACCTCGATTTTTGCTGTTGGTGTTGAGGACTGGAGTTGGTGTTTGCTGTTGTGGACTGTTTTGTGAGTGTATTGCACGTAGTTTGCACGTGATTCCGTGTTTCCATATTGTTGTGTTTGCTACCCAGGATCCGTTCCCGTTATTCTTTTCTGTAGATTCTTGATTTTGATGACTACAACACGATACACATATGTTGTATTTTACATATCCCTTGCAGCGTGTACTCAACGCTTTCTAGACTCAAGATCAAGCTACAAGACAAGGAAGCTTTCAAGGCTCAAGATCAAGCTACAAGACAAGGGTCATTTAGAGCTTCAAAGATTTCCAAAGTAATTAGCTCAAAAGAGTGTCTTGTAAATTCATTGTAATCTTTGATATGTCTTAGAAAATTTATAAAAGCCTTGATGCACACTCACACATCCCCTAGGAACTAAAATAAGATTTATTAAAATCAAAATATCAAAATCAAGCTTGTATAAGTTCAGCTGTCAAAGTACCAGTCGACTTACTTTGATAAGCAGTCAACTGTTCTAGTACGAAACAGACTGAAACTTACTCAAGCTCTGACCATCGACTCCTTTGGCAACCCAGTCGACTGTTCAAACTGTTTTGACAATTTTTTGAAGTTTAAAATTTTGATTTTCAAACTCAAATTTATCTTGTCGTTTGTTGGCAGTTGGTGAACCGTTTTCCAACGTTCTTGGAGTTCTTACTCTATAAATAGAGTTCAGAATGAACTTAGAAAAGGTTACCCAATATTTTTATCAAGTCTTTTGCTTTTAACTGTGAAAAAGAACTCAAGCTTTCAAGTATTCTCATTCTCTAGACTTGGTTCTCTAATTTCAATCTTGCATAACTAAGATTAAGTTCAAGACTGCGATTAGAAGTTAACCTATAGCCTCTATACAAAAAGCACACTCAAAAAGCAAGGCTCTAGGTGTTGTAATCTTCAATTTTTTGTTGTACATTCTCGGGTTGTGAGAGTGGTCCTCTCAGTTGGAGAGAAGGACTCTTGGTGTAGAGTTAGTGTCACTCTAGGTTGTAGAGTGTGGTCTTGCTCTCTCTGGTGGTGAGAGAGGTCTACGGGTTTGGCATAGTTGTTGCCAAAGGTCATAGAGTATTCTTGTACTTTTTTCAAGAATAATGTAAAATCTCAATTGGGTTGCTTGGAGACTGGATGTAGGTCGAGAGGACCGAACTAGGATATATCGCCGTGTTAGCATTGTTGATTCTCTGTAGTTTGAATTCTCTAACTTGCAATTTTAATTTCGCTGCACTTTATTACAATCTGTGTCTGATCAGTCGACTGGTTTCTGTATTAAGTCGACTTAACAGACCCGCTATTCTTCAGTTGGTTAATTATCTTTTATCTGGCGTGTCAGTCGACTGCCTTTTCATTTCCAGTAGACTTAATAGTTGCGTCAAGTTTAAATTATTATTTATTTTTACATAACACTATTCACCCTCCCTAGTGTTACTTGCCTTGCATACAGGATCCAAAACATGGTATCAGAGCCTGGTTAATCGCAATGGCATCCACTTCAAATGCAAATCAATACCACGAAGGTCAATCAACAAAAAGGTCACCTCTCTTCGATGGAACAAACTACAACTACTGAAAATGTAGAATGAAGATTTACTTACAATCCACCAACTGTGAGATTTGGAACATGACTGAGACAGAGTATACAGTGCCTACTCTTCCCTATGCTCAATGGAATGACGATATGAAGAGTGATACCATGAACAATGCAAAGGCAATGAATGCTCTCTTTTGTGCACTTACCAAAGAAGAATTTAACCATGTGTCAAACGCAACAACAACATTCCAAATATGGCATACTCTCAAGGTAACACATGAAGTTACAAATAAAGTTAAGGAATCTAAAATTTCTGTTCTTGTTCACAGGTTCGAGATGTTTCGAATGAAGGAAAATGAAAGTGTCTCAGAGATGGTAACAAAATTCACCGACATCACAAACTCCCTTGTGGCTCTTGACAAAACATATACGCAAGCAAAGATGGTGAGAAAGTTTCTTCGTGCTCTTACCCCCGAATGGGAAAAGAAGACTACTGCAATTGAAGAAGCAAATGATTTAACATAACTCTCACTTGAGAATCTTGTAGGAAATCTAATGGCTTATGAAGTAAAATTGGAGAAGCGCAAGAAGGACTTAGAACCACAACAAGCCAAAAAGAAAACTCTTGCTTTCAAGACTATGTCTGAATCAGAAGATGAACCTCCTGCTTGTTTCAAATGCAATAAGATAGGTCACATGAAGAAGGATTGTTCATTGGAGAATGCAAAATCTAAAGGCAAAGTTTCAAACTTCAAGAAAGACAAATTTACCAAGAACAAATACATGAATAACAAGAAGGCTTACCAAGCAACGTGGGATGATAGTGATTCATCTTCGGAAGAAGACAATGAGGAATCTAATGAGGTTGAAACGTGTGCTTCATGGCAAATGAAAGCGATGTAAGTAGTAATATTGATTCTAGTGGTTTATTAGAAGCTTTTAATGAAATTTTCAAGAATTAAAAAAGGAGAAAGTAAAATGTAAGAATCTCAAGAAAGTTAATCAAACTCTTTCTCAAGAAAATCTTGATTTACAAGTTGGAGTCAAGTCTTTAACTTCTCGTATTTCCAACTTGGATATAGATCTTATATCTCTAAAAAGGAATTATGAAGAGATATCTAAGAATGTATCTAAGTTCAATAAGGGAAAAGAGAATTTAAATGAAGTTCTTCAAAATCAAGTTCAATCTAATAAAAGATTTGGACTTGGTTTTCAAAAAAATCTTGGAAAAGGTCATTCTTCTAATAACACTAGTAATAATAAGATTTATTCCAATTCTAGTGTAAAGAATAAGTTGTATGATTTCTTTGAAAAACCAAAAATTCTTTTTAACCATGAAAATAGAAATTTTTCCGAAAAGACCAGTCGGCTAGCCCCTCAAATAGGTCACCTGTCTAGAGGTATGAAGTCTTATTCAAAAAGATAACAACCTCATATAAGTCGACTAGTTTCACCCCCCAGTCGACTGCATCGACAAAACAGTCGACTGATGGGTAAAAATCAGTCAACTGGACGGTGCAAAAATATTTGGGTTCCAGTTAACTTGTGTCTAAATAAAAGGATTTCTTACATAAATTCCTTTGTAAATAATGTTTGTAATTCTGTTAATTTTAAACCTGCATATGGTGGTAAATCAAACTCACTTTGGGTTTGGTTTTCCAAGCACTAGTCTCTTTCGGGCCCAATGAAAAGGGTACCATATTCACAAATAATATTTTGTAGGTACCTAAAAGGAAACGATGGATACTTGACAGTGGATGTTCTAAACACATGACTGGCCATGCAAACTTGCTCACTTCCATTCAAGATATAGATGAAGGAACCTTTACTTTTGGTGAAAATAAACAAAGGAAAAGTCATCGGAATAGGCATGGTTGGTAAGAATACTACTCCTACTATTGAAGATGTATTCTTAGTTAGTGGTTTAAAGCATAACTTGTTAAGTATTAGTCAATTATGTGATAAGGGTTATAAGATAGTGTTTAAAAAAGTTTCATGCTTGATTTATGATTCGTCTTTGAAAAATATGATTTTTCAAGGAATTAGACAGAATAACATATATGAACTTTGTTTAAAAACAAATGAGTTTTCGGATGATTTTTGTTTAGTTGCCTCGAACAACGATTCTTGGCTTTGGCATAAAAGATTTGGACATGTAAACATGAAAAATATCGCTAAACTTTCTAAGAATAACCTAGTTAAAGGACTGCCAAAATCATCTTTTAAGAAAGATAAAATGTGTAATGCATGTCAACTAGGAAAACAAGTAAAATCTACTTTTAAAACAAAGAAAATGATTTCTACTAGTAGGCCTCTCGAATTGATTCATATGGATTTATTCGGTCCTACTAAAGTCGCTTCCTTAAATGAAAGTAGATATGTATTTATTTAGTCGATGATTATTCAAGATTTACATGGGTATTCTTTTTAAGACATAAAAATGAAGCCTTTGAAGAATTTGCAAATTTCTGCAAACGTGTTCAAAATCAAAAATCTTTTACGATAGTCATTATTAGAAGTGATCATGGTGGAGAATTTGGGAATGAAACTTTTTCAGAATATTGCAACAAGAATGGTATAACACATACTTTTGCATTTCCTAGAGCTTCACCACAAAATGGAGTGGTTGAAAGAAAGAATATGACGTTGCAAAAATGTGCACGTACCATGCTTGTTGAAAGTTTTCCTAAATACTTCTGAGCTGAAGCTGTTTCTACAGCATGTTATGTCTTAAATAGAATACTAATTAAGCCAAATCTTAAGAAGACTTGTTTTGAGTTGTTTTTTGAACGTGTTCCTAAAGTTTCTTATTTTAAAGTATTTGGTTGAATGTGTTTCATATTAAACACAAAAGATAACTTAGATAAATTTGATGCTAGATCTAATGAAGGTATCTTTATTGGATATTCAACTAGAAGTAAAGCTTATAGAATTTTCAATAAGTCATCTTTGACTATTGAAGAGTCTATGCATGTTTCTTTTGATGAATCTTTACCTTCATCTAGTGTTATTCAAGATGATGAAATTGAATCTTCACCAGTAGATAACATTGTTAAATCATTTGAGCAAACTACTCTAGATAAGTCGACTGATGGACTTCATAAGTCGACTGATGTGTTGAATCAGTCGGCTGATGGGTTCATTAAGACGACTAAACTGTAGAGATATCTCCAACTTTACCAAAGTAATTTGTTGAAGTTCGAGATCATCCTCATGACTTAATTATTGGTGACATCTCACATGGCATTCAAACAAGATCACACTTTAATATGATTTCTCATACTGCTTTCTTATCAGAATTTGAACCGAAAATATTCAAAAGGCATGTGAGAATGAATTTTGGTTGAATGCTGTGTAAGATGAACTTAACCAATTTGTAAGGAATGATGTATGAGATTTAGTTCCACAATCCCCTGATCATACTATTATTGGTACCAAATAGGTATTTAAAAATAAGTTAGATAAATCAGGACAAGTTATTAGGAACAAGGCTAGATTAGTTGCCCAATGATACAACCAAGAAGAAGGAATTGATTTTGATGAAACATATGCTCCTGTTGTTAGACTAGAATCAATTAGAATTTTGTTATCTTTTGCATGTTTTATGAATTTCACACTTTTCCAAATGGATGTTAAAAGTGCTTTCTTAAACGGTTTCATTAAGGAGGATGTTTATGTTAAGCAACCACCAGGTTTCGAACATGAACAATTTTCTAGCCATGTTTTTAAATTAAAAAAGGCTTTATATGGTCTCAAACAAGCACCCCGTGCTTGGTATGATCATTTAAAAACTTTTCTTTTAGAAATAGTGTTTGAAATTGGTAAAGTAGACACTATATTGTTTATTAGGAAAATAAAATCAAACATATTAATCATACAGATTTACGTAGATGACATAATTTTTGGATCAACTAACAGTAATCTATGTCAAGAGTTTACTACTACCATACAAAATGAGTTTGAGATGAGTCACATGGGTGAACTCAATTACTTCCTTGGACTTCAAATAAAACAGTCCCAAAATGACATATTTATTAATCAAGGAAAATATGCTAAGGAATTACTCAAACATTTTGACATGGATGGCACTAGTAGTAAGACCACACCTATGGCTACTACTACTATACTTGACAAAGATAAATTAGGTAAGAGTGTCGATCAACAGCTCTATCGAGGTATGATTGGCTCACTCTTATATATAACTGCTAGTAGACCAGATATGATTTTTAGCGTATGTTTGTGTGCTAGATATCAGTCTGATCCAATAGAATCACTTAAAAGCTGTGAAACGAATTTTAAGATATATTATAGGCATATTTGAATATGGTTTATTTTATCCTCGCACCAATAATTTTCAGTTACGGTCTTATAGCGATGCTGATTTTGCTAGAAGTAAAATTGACCGTAAAGTACTAGTGGAACTTGTCACTTTTTGGGACATTCCCTAGTATCTTGGTGCAGTAAAAAGAAAAATTCCATATCTCTATCTACCAAAGAGGCTGAATATATTGCTGCAAGTTTGGCTTGTGCTCAAATTTTATGGATGAAACAAACTCTTTCAGATTATGGTATTTCTTTTTCAAAACCTTCTATAATGTGTGACAATACCAGATCCATTAATTTGTCTTAAAATCCAATTCAACATTCACGTACGAAACATATTGATATTCGACATCATTTTCTACGTGATCATGTTTTAAAAGGAGATATCTTATTGGATTTTATTTCCACTGATAAACAAATAGCAGATATTTTTACCAAACCATTTGTTACCGCTGATTTCGGTGTGGGGGTAAACAGATGAGATTTGTGAGTTCGAGAAAACCTGAACAGCAGATCCAAGCCTTCTGATTCCTGCCGCAACCTGCAAGGAAGTGCGAGACACCGAGGTTGATTCCGGCGACGCACCCTCCGACGCTCTTGTCAGTAACCAGTGGTGATTAAAGAAAGAGCTTAAGGTAGAAAAAGAGTGATTACCTGGTCACAGTGGTAGAGGGGAGGTATTTATAGTCGCCAGGGGAGTGATTAGGGACTTGATTCCCTGTATAACCGCCAGGAGAAAAATCCTCACAGTCTGTTTAGGAAACTAATTCCTGATTCCCGATGAGAGTAAATCAGGCCCGTTGACTTTGTCAAATCAGTGGCCCTGATTTGTCTCCTGTTGGTCTGGGTTCGCCTCGGGTCGGGACCCATACCCAATTGGTGTGGATTCGTTTGTGGGCTATTGGATCTGTGCGAAGGAGATCTAGTACCCGCCTTGGCTCCACTTGTATGTGAAATTACCATTTTACCCCCGAGCTTCAAGATTCGCGTCCAATCTGGATGGTTCCGATTTAACCCCATTTTTAGCCATATCACGAGCCCCCCACTCCTAAATACTGAGTGTGATCAGCCTTTGAGGAGTAGTTTAACTGTTTTGGTGGCTAGTGGAGTTGTATCGGAGTCCAAATGGAGGAGTTTGAATCTCGAAGGGGGTAGTGAGGTAATTTTTTGGTGCCATGTGCAGTTCTCTAGCCATATCGAGTATTTAACGGTTTTTCATTTATTTCTTCGGATTATTTATTTAATTTTGCGACGTGTTTACTAATCGTTCGGGGGCCTTAACAGTGCATTCTAGGCAATAATTGTCCGTTCAGGGGCTCAAAAATATGTCTCCGAATTTTTAATTATTTTCTAGAATTTTTAGTTAATTTTCCCGAATTTTTAGCGATTTTTTCGCAATTTTTAAATAAATAAAACGATTTAAATAAATAAAAATGATTTTAAATACCGATTTATGACGTGGCTCGATCTGGGCCGTTGATCATGGATGGGCGCGGATTTCTGAGAGATCCATCGGTTGTTATCGCTCGGCAGCTTTTTTCTCCGTTTGCGAGCTCGGGAAGACGCTTGCTCGGCCGCCGACCGGAGGGATAGGGGCTCGGCAGGCCGAGCGACGTGGCGCCATCTGAGCCGTCAGATGATGGTGTGAATCCCAAGAAAATGCTATCTTGTCTTTTAGCGCACGTGGCGCAATCTGGACCGTTCATCATTAGAAGCACGAATTTCTGAGAAATCCAACGATCGTAGTAGCTCGGTGTCTTTTTTCTCCGTTTGCGAGCTCGGAAAGGCACTTGCTCGGCAGCCGACCGAAGGCATGGGGTCTCGGCAGTCCGAGCGACGTGGCGCGATCTGAGCCATTGGATGACGACGCGCATCTCAAGACGGGCACATTTCTCAAGAAAACACTATCTTGTCGTTTGGTGTCCTCGGCGAGATCTGGGCCGTCTGATCGAGATCCGACGTGAAAGTTGAGGAGAAAGTGAGTTTTCTCCGTTTGCTAGCTCGGAATGGCACTTGCTCGGCAGCCGACCGAAGGCATGGGGTCTCGGCAGTCCGAGCGACGTGGCGCAATCTGAGCCGTTGGATGATGACGCGCATCTCAAGACGGGTACATTTCTCAAGAAAACACTATCTTGTCGTTTAGTGTCCTCAGCAAGATCTGGGCCGTCTGATTGAGATCCGACGCGAAAGTTGAGGAGGAAGTGAGTTTTCTCCGTTTGCAGGGTCGGAAAGGCGCTTGCTCGGTAGCCGACCGAAGAGATGGGGATTCGGCAGTCCGAGCGTGAAAGGGCGTTCCGAGATATAGTGGGGGAATGGACCTCGGTACGGCCCAATTGCCAAGGATATTAATGGCATTCCCGGATTCATGCGGCGTTTCATTTTCCCAGGGTCATTAATGACGATGCCCTTCAATTAATGTGCGGCATTTCAATTTCCAAGGGTCATAATGGCCAGATCTTGGAGGAGAGCTTATAAGTATCCCACTTCCTTTGTCATTTCAATCGCAACAATGTAGAGTTTCAGACCTCGGAGGTATTTGCCTTGGGTGACTTCTCCTTCGAGGTTCGGAGGGGTGGTCGCTCTTTTGCCTTGTTCTTCTCCCGTTCCTGACGGCCCCAAAGTGGATGTCAGGGTCGGGGGAGAATAAGGCAGTAGTGGTGACGACCGTAGTCCGGACCCGAGGGATGAGCTACTTCGGAAGGATGGGTGGTCGTTCTTCCACCATGGTCCTCTCCTGACTCTGATTGCTCGAACGTGGGTGTTAGGGTCGGGGGAGATCATGGTGGAAGAGGTGATGATCCATGTCTGAACCCGAGGGGTGAGCTCGTTCGGAAGGACGGGTGGTCACTCTTCCACCATGATCATCACCCGATTTTGACTGGCCCGATGTGGGTGTCAAGATCGGGGGTGGTCATGGTAGAAGGGGTGATGACCCTAGTCCGGATCCGACGGAGGGGTTCATTTCGGAAGGACTGGTGGCCGTTCTTCCGCCCAAATCTTCTCCTGACTCTGACGGCCCGGGTGGAGGTGTCAAGGTCAGGGGAGGTTTGGGCCGAAGGGTAAACCACCGAAGTTCGGATCTGAGGGACCGTGTATTTCGGAAGGACGGGGGGTCGCTCTTCCGCCAAGATCTTCTCCTGACTCTGACGGCCCGGGTGGAGGTGTCAGGGTCAGGGGAGATCTTGGCAGA
The DNA here is from genome assembly GCA_017893485.1 of Hemerocallis citrina. Lineage (NCBI taxonomy): Eukaryota > Viridiplantae > Streptophyta > Magnoliopsida > Asparagales > Asphodelaceae > Hemerocallis > Hemerocallis citrina. The sequence continues at coordinate 92,956,512 of CM030365.1, read as the reverse complement.
AGGGTTGACTGCCGAAGTCCAGATCCGAGGGGCGATATGTCTCGGTAGGACGGGTGGTCGTTCTTCTACCATGATCTTCTCCCGATTCTGACGGCCCCGACGTGGGTGTCTGAATCGGAGGGTCATGGTAGAAGAGGTGATGACCCAAGTCCGGCCCGAGGGAAGAGTTTGTTTCGGGAGGACAGGTGATCGTTCTTCCACCGTGGTCTTCTCCCGATTCTGACTGCCCCGTTATGGGTGTCAGGGTCGGGGAAGATCACGGTAGAAGAGATGATGATCCAAGTCCGGGTCCGAGGGACTGCATTGGCTTCGGAATGATGGGTCTCTTCCCATCTCTGTCTTCCTTCCGGGCTGACGGCTTTCGATGGTTGCCAGCCCGAAAGAGTTAGAGATGGGGGGGTGCCGATCTGATTTTGACCGGGCCCCATGGGTCGACGGAACACCGACCGAGACCTGGGGCCTGGGGGGCTCGCCGAAGGCGGTGCCTTAAAACTTTAAATCGAAATTTTTTCTGGTTTCTTCAGACAGAGTTGGGACATCCGAGGGTACGATTATCCCAGCGATGTGGCGCAGCCGGGGCCGTCGGATGACATGGGGCAAGTGTAGGCAGTCCAAGCGACTTGACGCAATCTGGGCCGTTGGATGGTGACACGTATCTCGAGATGGGCACATTTCTCGAGAAAACACTATCTTGTCGTCTAGTGTCCTCGGCGAGATCTGGGCCGTCTGATCGAGATTTTACGCGAAAGTTGAGGAGAAAGTGAGTTTTCTTCGTTTGCAAGCTCGGAATGGCACTTGCTCGGCGGCCGACTGGGCTCTTTGCAAGTGGGCTCGGATTGCGTGTAGTTCGGATTCAGATCCTGTTATGCCGAGCTAGTTGACTTGGTGAAGAAGACAGTTGTGTTGGGCCTTCGCGACATTTCGAGAGCGGCCCAAGAGTCGCGCTCCTTCGTTTGGAAGTCCAGGGGACGTTCCTTTTTTACTATAAATCTCCACCCCCCCTTAATCCAGGTCTCATTATTCACTTTTACTCTCTCTCTCCAGTTTTTACTTTCACCTTCGAAGTTTTTAGCTCCTTGGTGGTGGTGCTAGCTGTCGCGGCCAGGCGTTCTCTGTTTCCGGTGAACTTTTCCGACCGCAGCTGTCACTTCAAGGTCAGTCTCCTTCCCCTTTCTTTAGAAAATGGTTAAGATAACTTCCTCGGATGAGACCCCCGCCTCGGAGCAAGCCATAGACCGAGCGGGCAAAGGAAAGGAGGTAGTGGAGCCGACCGATCAGAGTGTTGTTCGGCCGGATAGAGAGGGTGAAGTAGCCGAACTACCTCAGGAGGTTGCGGCGGCGTCTCATAAGGGCAAAGCGGTGGTCACGATCGTCGAGACGCCGAAGACGGCGGGGGCATTCGGTCGGCAACCTATTGCTCTGTCGAGCGTGGGAGGCGTTCGGGACTACGCCGAGGATATCTTGGAGAAGGTGACCCAAGGCACGGCCAAATCGGTGGAGGAGAATGAACCGAGGGAGCTGTCCGAGGTGGACCATACTATCTCGTCTCTTACGGAGGCCGATCTACATCTGATCCGTAAGGGATTCCGGATCCCCACCGAGTACGGGCTGCTCCTCCCCAGGCCAGGCTTCCGAGCCAATACGAAGTCTTCGACAGATGTGTGCGTCTTTCCTGTCGACTCCCTCATCGCCGGACTCCGCTTTCCCCTTCATCCGTTCGTAGTGGATGTCTTGAACTGGTACGGTTTGAGCCCCGCCCAGCTGATGCCGAACACCTGGAGACACGTCACGGTGTTTGTCCTCCGGTGCCAAGAGGTCGGTGCCGAGCCGAGCATGTTTCTCTTTCGGAGCCTATACCGACCCTATCAGCCAAGCCGAAACGAACAAAGGTTCTATCTTTCGCCGCGGACGGGCGTGAAGTTGATCGAGAATCCGGACTCGATCAAACATTGGAAGGAGAAGTATTTCATCATCCGAGCCCCTGCGCCGTGGGTGATACCGATAGTTTGGGCGAAGGATGGCCTGCCCAAGCGAGCCAAGAAGGAGCCGGTGCTGAGTGACGAAGAAACCGAGGTCCACAAGAAGCTCCTCGCTCTGCCAGCGCTAAGCTGGAAGGATATTACCGAGGAAGCTCTGTTCCGAGGGGGTCTCAGTCCGATCGACCCTAGTACGCTTCTGGTATTTATACTCTTTGTTTAGAGTTTATGAAAAATTTTCTAAGTTTTTTCATTCGGCTTGTGCAGAGACGATGAAGATGGACTATAAGGCTCTGATGGCGAAGGCCAGGGCGGCGGAGCAGGAGACGAAGAAGAAGAGGCCTTCGACGGGGCCCCAGGGCGGCCGAGCCCCGAAGATTCCTTCGGTCGAGAAGGCGAGCGACCCGAAGAAGACCATTGCCCCAGTGGCCGGCCCCGAGCAGGAAAAGTCTGCGGCTACTGACCCTCCAGTTTCCGGTGCGCCGGCACCAACGGTGGAGGGGGGCTGCAGCCGGGTCGTCGAGCGGTGCGTTCGGCGTGAAAGAGGTGATGTCTCTCCCAGTCCCGCCCCTTACTGCCGACGCGGAGAAGATCTTGACCGAGAGGCACAAGCAGATCTTCGTCCCTGACTGGCAGGTGATGAATGTTGACGGCTTCTTGGGCGACGACAACATCTGCATGGAGGCGGTGAGGCACCTGCCGACCCCGAAGGATCGAGCGGCCCTGTAGGCTGGACTAGCAGGAGATGCCGCGATGCAGATCGCTCGGAACACCATGTCGGTAAGGGGACCGAACTCTTTCTCACCGAAACTTTTTCTGAGATTTTTCCATGTCCCCGCATTCGGATTCTAACGGGTTGTTCTCCTTTCAGACCCTCTGTCACTTCAACTTCCTGCTCGAGGAGTTCGTGAGTAAGGAGCAGGAGCATGAGCGGGAGAGAGTGGAGCGCGTCAAAGCCACGAAGTTGCTTGATGCCGAGCAGCTCCTTTCGTCAAAAAGGGCTGCCGAAGCGGCAGGGTTGGAGAAGCAATTGGCCGACGCCATTCAGTTGTCGAAGGACACAGGGAGCCAAGCTCGAGGCCTCGGACAAGGAGAACGCCGAGCTGAGGGAGGAGCTGGCCAATGCTCGTTCGGAGGCGGAGAGGGCTTGGAAGAGGGCCGAGAGGATCATGGCCAAGCACCGTTCCAAGGTGGCAAAGGCGAAGAAGGCTGTCCAGGAGGAGGCCGAGCTCCACATGTACAAGAACATGGAGGACGCCTACGGCCGGGCACTTCTCCACGTCGCCGCTCGGAACCCGGGTTTCGACACGTCTTCTTACCGTTTCTACGACCCCGTGGAGGGGGAGGAGGAGGTACCCCTGGGGATGCTCGGCCCCGAGGGGCAGATGGATGGTGTCGAAGGCCCGGGCGAGACCGTGGCCGAGGAAGAAGAGGAGGATGACTCCGAGGAGGAGAGTGGGAGCGAGGACGAGGACGAAGGCGAAGGCGAGGACGAGGGCAAGGCCGAAGGGTCGACGGACCCGAACGACAAAAAGGTCGACCCCTGACTCGGTTGCCTCTTTAGTCTTTTATTGTTTTGTTTCTTTTTGTAAGCCTAATTGCGGACTGGCCACCGCTTTTGTAAAACTCTCTTCTCGGTTTTGAATGAAAACAGTTTGTTTGGCCAAAATTTACCCAAGTGTTGAGTCTCAGATTTTATGTTTGAATAGGCGTAGAATTCTCCAAGTGTTGGGTCTCGGATTTATCTCTGATTTTCAGGTAAAGTTCGGTCCGGTTACGGAGGTCGCACACCTCCGTGAGGAGCTGGCCAAAACGAAGGGCGAGCTCTCGAATAGCCGACAGAGGCGGTTCCTAATGTTCCTGAAGCTGGAGGAGACGAAGGCAGCTGTGAGGGGGCATCTTCGCGAGTTGAAGCAACTGCGGAAAGAACCCCAAGCTCCTTGTCCCGAGGGTGAGGTCGAGCAGCTTCGTAGGGAGCTTACCGTCGCCGAGCTGAAGAATGACGAGCTTCTGGCCGAGGTCCAACACTTGGAGTTAGCGGAGAAAGAGCGCTCGGCGGCGGAAGAGAAGCTAACTTCCGAACTGGAGAAGGCCTCTTCCGAACGCAAGAATTTATTGGCCGAGGTCGACAGGCTTAAGAGGATCACAATAGATAGGGGGATCGAGGTCACCCACTTCCGACGGCTCGCAACCGACAGTGCCAACGTCTCGGGCTCATCAATGCTCCTTCGCTTGAAGAAGTTGGCGAAGGACGACGCTTTGAGAGACAGAATCATCGAATTGGAGGAGGAGGTCGCATCACTCAAGCCCCTACCGGAGAGGGACAATGTCCGCAGTACATCGTGCACTCGCGAAGAGAGCGAGAGAGGGATTTCCTTTTATGAACTCGCGACACGTTTGCCTGTGGCTAGGCAGAGCCCCGCCGATGCTCAGAGTGGCATGGCCGTTTCGTCGAGCGGGGCCTCGGTCGGCGCTACAGTCAGGGTCAGTGGCGAAGGGGGGTCACGCTTCGTTGGTTTGGTATCGAGCTCGGAGGCGAGGCCTCGTCGTCCTCGCATTTCCTTGAATCGAAGCGTTCCCCTTCCGAAGAGGCCCTGATCATGTCGTTTTGTGTTTCTTCCGTTTGTTGCAAAACTTTGTTGTAGAGTCGGTCTGGTTGTATGTGGAGCTATTATATCTGAATATGAATTTGAAAGTTTGATTGGAAAATTCTTCAAGTGTTGCTCCTCGAAAGTGTATTGAAATCTTGCTATTCATTTTCTCTTCTTTTCAGCTCGTGGTGTCAGACCAACACACCGATCCCAACGGCTCGGACAATGAAGCTGAAACCGAGGTAACCTCAGGGGTGATGAGGTCGCGCTCGACGAAGTGCCGAGAGTGGCGTCGTAGTGTAGAGCTGGAGTTACGTCGAGCTGAGGGCGAGCGGGCCCACCTTCAGTCCGTCCTCGGCCAACGAGATGCCGAGATCCAACGTCTGGAGGGAAGGATCATCGAGGTGACCCCCGTAGGGGAGGACGACGACTCGCAGACAGCTTTTAGCAACGCTCTTCGGGTTCAGTGTATTCGGCACAATCAGTCGAAGATATTAGCCGAGCGGGACGATTTGCTCACCAAGATCCATCACTTACAAACTGTAGAGGCGAACTTTCGGAAAGAGGCGGAGGATCTAACAGCCGAAGCGGATGGGCTGGCGACCGAAGAGATCAGTGAAGATATTTCTGTTTGAGGACCAAGTGTAACGGGTCGGCGCTGTATTCTTGTTTTCTAATACTTTGTAACCCTGGAAAGATTGCTTTGTATTGTGTCCCAACCATTAATAAAATTTCTTTCAATGATTAGCATCTTTCGTTGCTCTGCATGTTTTAATTTGCTTGTGAGTGTGTTGGTCATGCCGAGATTTACGAGCCGAGCGCATAGTGCCGTCGGCAAGAATCTCGAGGAGAGCTAGTTTGTACGGGAACGTTATCTTGTCGTTAGCGGCGCTGACAAGATCTGGGCCGTTAGATTTTGGCACGAATCTCGAGACGGCTCCGTTCCCAAGAAAATGCTATCTTGTCGTCTAGCGTCGTGGCAAGATCCTGGCCGTCTGATCGGGATCTTACGCGAAAGTTGAGGAGAAAGTGAGTTTTCCCCGTTTGCAGGATCAGAAAGGCACTTGCTCGGCAGCCGACCGAAGGCAACGTGATCCGACCCTTCTTCTCAGGGCTTCCGTCTCCCTCTTCCGGCGAAGTCGAGGAGTAAGTCGATCTCTTTTCCATGGTGCAGTTCGCCGGTCATAGAGATTCCGAACGGTTGTGGGAGCAGTTCTGAACGGCAATCTACCCCTAGCTCGTCCGGAAACGGGCCGAGGAGGTAAAGTCGAGCCGAGTGTTGGACTCCGAACCATCGGTGTAGTTCAACGGTTGTGGGAGCAGTTCCGAACGGCAATCTACCTCTGGCTCGTCCGGGGGCGAGCCGAGGAGGTAAAGTCGAGCCGAGTGTTGGACTCCGAACCATCGGTGTAGTTCAACGGTTATGGGAGCAGTTCCGAACGTCGATCTACCTCTTGCTCGTCCGAGGGCGAGCCGAGGGGGTAAAGTCGAGCCGAGTGTTGGACTCCGAACCATCGGTGTAGTTCAACGGTTGTGGGAGCAGTTCCGAACGGCGATCTACCTCTGGCTCGTCCGGGGGCGAGCCGAGGGGGTAAAGTCAAGCCGAGTGTTGGACTCCGAACCATCGGTGTAGTTCAACGGTTGTGGGAGCAGTTCTGAACAGCGATCTACCTCTGGCTCGTCCGGGGACGAGCCGAGGAGGTAAAGTCGAGCCGGACATGGACTCCAAACCATTGGTTGAAATCAAAAATTTAAAAAAAACAGATGATAAGGGCTTTCTTTATTGATAAGTATGAAAGAGCTTTCTTTATTGATAATCGACGACGAACCGTATTACATACTACAATTTATGAAAATAGATTACAAGCCAGAGGAGAGGAATGGCTCGATATCCAATGATACTTAGAGTGGCGCCGGGGCGCTTTCTTGGTATTTTAGGAGGTGGTCGGCATTCCAGGTCCTCGGAATCTCTCTGCCCTCTAGATCTTCCAGACGATATGCTCTGGGCCGAACTACCCTCGTAATCTTGTACGGCCCTTCCCAGACGATATGCTCTTCTGATTAGGGAAGGATATGGCCAGTTTTCTCAAGACTAAATCCCCTTGCTTAAGGTTGGTGGGTCGGACCTTCTTGTTGTATGCCAGCTCGACCCTTCTTCGGTAATTCTGCTGCCGGATCGACGCTCTTTCCCTCAGCTCATCTATCAGATCTAAGTCTGCCCTGAGGTCCCTGGCATTCTGTTCCTCGTCGTAGGCTGAAAGCCGAGGGGAAGGTATTCCGACCTCGAGGGGTATCACGGCCTCGGACCCATAGGTAAGGTTGAAAGGGGACTCGCCTGTGGGGGTCCGCTTGCTCGTGCGGTAATTCCATAGGACGTTGGGGAGTTGGTTGACCCATAAGCCTTTGGAACTTTTGTCCAGCCTTTTCTTGATGCCTGCGAGGATCTGCCGATTAGCGTTTTCTGCCTGTCCGTTCGACTGAGGGTGGGAGACGGACGAGAAGCGCTGCTGGATGGCAAGGTCGTCGCACAGAGCTCGGAATGCTGCGCCAGTGAACTGAGTCCCGTTGTCCGTCACGAGGACACGGGGGACGCCGAATTTGCAGATGATGTTCTTCCAGAAGAATTGCACCACCTTGTTCTCGGTTATAGTGGCGAGGGGCTCGGCTTCGACCCACTTCGAGAAGTAGTCGATGGCTACGACCAAGAACTTGAACTGACCCGGAGCCGGAGGGAAAGGCCCTAGTAAATCCATCCCCCACATTGCGAAGGGGATAGGACTTGATAGGGAGGCGAGGTTGGCTTGAGGGAGGCGACGGACGCTGGAGTGTCTCTGGCAAGAATTACATTGCCGAACGTGTCGCTCGGCGTCTTGAAGGAGGGTCGGCCAGAAGTATCCATAATTCAAAGCTTTCCGAGCCAATGACCTGGATCCTGAATGTGCCCCGCCGATGCCTTCATGGAGCTCTTGTAGGGCATAGTCGGCCTGTTCTGGAGAGAGGCATCTTAGGTATGGTCGGCCATCAATTTGAGAGAAGGAGCGTTTGTATAAGATACCCTCGATCAAGACATACCGCTCGGCCCGGGTTCTGACTCGGCGTGCTTCTTTGGGATCCTCGGGCAGGAGCCCGTCCCTCAAGAATTCTACCAACGGCTTCATCCAATTATCTTGCAACATGACTGGCAACGACTCCACCGAGCCGGATGTCTCGTCTTCTGTGCTCGGCCTAGAGAGGACCTCGATCAGAATGGTCTGTTCAAGACCTTGTAGGGAGGATGAGGCCAATTTGGAGAGGGCATCGGCCTGTGAATTCTCCTCACGAGGGACCCGTTGGATGAGCGCCTCTTCGAACCGGCTCATGAGGGCCCGGACCTTAGCGAGGTACTTCGCCATCCGCTCGTCTCGGGCCTCGTACTCGCCCAGGACTTGGTTCACGATAAGTTGGGAGTCGCTATGGATTCGGAGGCGCTGCGCCCCAGCACTTCGGGCGAGTCCGAGACCTGCGATGAGTGCTTCGTACTCTGCCTCATTGTTCGAGGCCTTGAAGTTCATACGGATCGCATACTGGAGGACGAAGTCGTCAGGACCGTTTAGGATGATACCGGCGCCGCTTCCTTTGCTACAGGAGGAGCCGTCCACGAAGACTGTCCAAATGGGGGGTCCATTCGGGACGTGGCTGACTTCAAGGATAGTAGACTCTACGATGAAGTCGGCGAGAGCCTGTGCTTTAATTGCCGTCCGAGGTTGGTAGGAGATGTCGTGTTAGCTCAGCTCTATGGACCACTTCATTAGCCGGCCCGAGGTCTCAGGCTTGTGGAGGATCTGCTTTAGAGGTTGGTCAGTGAGGACAACGACCGAGTGGGACTGGAAGTACGGACGGAGCTTCCTTGCCGCCATGACCAGGGTGTAGGCCATCTTCTCTATCTTCGGATAGCGGAGCTCGGCATCCCGAAGCACCTTGCTCACGTAGTAGATTGGCCTTTGGGCCCGGTCCTCCTCTCTCACCAAAATAGCACTTAGGGTCTGCTCGGAAGTAGCCAAGTAGATGAAGAGAGTTTCCCCCGGGACGAGTTTGCTGAGCAGAGGGGGGTTCACCAAGTAGGACTTCAGTTGGTCGAACGATTCCTGTTGTGGTTGGCCCCATTCAAAACCCTTAGCCCCCCTGAGTGCTTTGAAGAAGGGGAGGCACTTTTCCCCAGATTTCGAGAGGAACCGGCCGATAGCAGCGAGTCGACCAGTTAGCTTCTGCACCTCCTTGACGTTTCGGGGCAGGGCCATGTCCAATATGGCCTTGATCTTCTCGGGATTGGCTTCGATCCCTCACTGGCTCACCATGAAGCTGAGGAACTTTCCCGAAGAGACCCCGAACGCACACTTGTTCGGGTTCAGCCGCATGTTGTGCCTCCTCAACACGCCGAAGGCCTCTTGGAGGTCGACCACGTGGTCAGTGCCTCGGATGCTCTTTACGAGCATGTCGTCAACGTACACCTCCATATTCCGGCCTATCTGGCTCTGGAAGACCTTGTTGACGAGGCGCTGGTAGGTGGCGCCCGCATTCTTCAACCCGAACGGCATGACCCGGTAGCAGTAGAGGCCCTGATCGGTGATGAAGGAGGTCTTCGGAATGTCCGGGGGGGAACATTCGGATTTGATTATAGCCGGAGAAGGCGTCCATGAAGCTGAGGAGCTCATGGCCCGAGGTGGCATCAATGAGGGTGTCGATGTTCGGAAGAGGGAATGGGTCCTTCGGACACGCCTTATTCAGGTCGGTGAAGTCGATGCATATTCTCCAAGAGCCGTTGGACTTCTTGACCATTACAACATTGAAGAGCCACTCGGGGTAGTTTACCGCCTGTATGAACTTAGCCTTCAAAAGTTTATCTACCTCCTCCTTAATAGCCTGCTGTCGCTCGGGAGCGAACTTTCGTCTCTTCTGTTGAACCGGTTTGCACCCTGGTTCGACACTTAGGCGGTGGACCAGCAACTCCTCGGAGATGCCGGGCATATCCGCGGCTGACCAGGCGAACAGGTCGCGGTTATCCCGGATGCATTTAACCAAGTCAGAGCACAGCGCAGTCGGTAGGGACTTGCTGATAAGGAACTTCCGGCTCGGGTCCTTGTCCGAGAAGAGCACTTCTTCTAACTCGTCCGCCGGCTCGGACGTGGGTCGGACTTTCGGCTCGGGGATTTCTAGTGTCTCGAGGGAAAGCACCGGTCCCCCAGTGGAAGTCATGTAGCACTTCCGAGCCGTCTCTTGGCTTCCCTTAACTTCCCCTACTCCCGACCGAGTGGGGAACTTCATTTTAAGATGGTATGCTGAGGGGACAGCTTCCAGGGCGGCTAGGCCGGGTCGGCCTAGAATGACATTATACGCTGCCGGAACGTCGACGACCATGAAGTCCATCGACTCGGTCCGGGTAGTAGGGGTGTTTCCAGCAGTCACGTCTAGGGTTATCACTCCCTCGACAGTTACTGGGACCCCCGTGAACCCGTGGAGTGTGTAACCGGCCGGCTTGAGACGGTCCCGAGACAGCTGCAGGCCTCGGAAGGCCGAGAGAAAGAGGATGTTCACCGAGCTCCCGTTATCTACCAGGACCCTCTGCACCTTGAAGTTTGCCATGCGAAGGTCGATGACGAGGGCGTCGCAGTGGGGAGTTCGGACCCCTTTGAGGTCTTCATCGGAGAAGGTCACCAGGACGCCGAGGCCTTTGGAGGGAGGAGCGCTGTGGACTGAATTGACCTCTCGGACGAAGGCCTTCCGGGAGGAATTGGAGGAGCCCCCCATGGGGCCTCCGTGGATGAGGTGCAGGACCCGTTCTTCCTCAAACTCGGGCATCTCCTCGTGCCGTTCGGAGCGCTTGTTAGCCCCCCGAGGCGGAGGAGTGCTGCGATCCGCCCGATCGTTTGCCTTTACAAATTTGGCCAGTTGCCCCCTCTGGATGAGGGCCTCTATTTCATTTTTCAACGCCCGGCAGTCGTTGGTGTCATGGCCGTGGTCCCTGTGGTAACGGCAAAATTTCTCCTTATTCCTTCTCTTAGCCGGGGTGTTCATCCTCGGAGCCGGAGGGATGACCCCCTCCTTCTCCACTTCCATCAGGATGGTGGACACATTGGTGGTGAGGGGAGTGAACTTCTCGAACCTAGGGGGAGGTCGGCGCTGACCGCCGTTGTCCTTCTGCATCTTCTTCGATCCCTCCCCCTCGACCGCCTTCCTCTTCGATCCGGAGGCCGATCCTCCGAAGTTCGGGAGGCACTCGGCCTCTTCCGCCCAGATGTACTTCTCGCACCTTAGGAGAAGGTCGGCAAAGTTGTGCGGGGGCTTCTTGGCGAGGGACGACCGGAGGTTGGAGTTAAGGACGTTCGATTGGAACGCAACAGTCGCCACTGACTGGTCTAGGGAGGCGATAGACCTGACTTCTGCGGTGAATCTCTTCACGTAGTCCCTCAGTTTCTCTCCCCTTTCTTGCCGCAGGTTGAGCAGGGAGAGGCTCGTCTTCTCGGCTCGCCTGCTACTCACAAAGTGAGTAATGAACAGCGTCTCGAACTGCTCGAACGAGAAGATGGAAGAGGGGGCGAGCCTGGAGTACCACTCCCGAGCCGACCCCCGGAGGGTGGCGGGGAAGGTCTTGCAAAGCATGGCGTCGGAGGCTTGATGGATCAGCATTAATGTCTTGAAGCTTTCGACGTGATCAACTGGGTCGGACTCCCCTGAGTACGTTTCAAACTGCGGAGGTTTGAAACCCCTCGGTATGGGGGCCTCCATGATCGTTCGAGAAAAAGGGGGTCTGCTGGGCCGGACGGTCCCTGCTCTGGACTGCTCCTCTCTGTCCATGCGACCGATGCGCCTCTCCACCTCATGGAGACGGCAGTTGAGGGCATCGTCCCTCCGCTGGTAATCATACGATCCCCAGGACTCTTCTTCATAGGAAGGGGAGCGGGGACTGCGGCGCCGGTGGTCCTGGGATCGGTGGGGACTGTAGTGCTGCTGCTGGCGACTGGGAGCCGGGAGAGGACTTCGGGATCGACGGCGAGGACTGGGAACCCGCGGGGGTGTCGGAACCCTCTGGGCATTTTGGTTGTTCTGCCGAAGGTTGAGGGCCTGCAGCACGGTGTCCTGAAATTGTAGGAACTCGGCACGAGTGATAGGTGCCTCATTGTTCCTCCGATGATGCCGATCCGTGGGGGAATGCGGCCTCCTCCTTCGGTGCTCGGGAGATGTCGCTCGGCCCCTGCGGTCCAGAGACCTTCTGCCGTCTCGGTGGTGAGGGGACCGATCCCCCTGATGCTGGCGGGAGGCTCCCTCTCGGGCCTGCCTCTCATCAAGGTGGGTGCGGAGGTCCTCATCTTTTTGGCAGTTCAGGATTGTGTTGCGGAGGTCGGGGTGATGAGAAGCCATTGAATCCGAGGATTCATTATGAACCGAGATATGGTCTAGGTCGAGGGGCTGCTTCTGTCTCCGACCGTTATGGCCGGAAGGGCCATTGGGGGGCTGCTGCTTGGGAAGAGGAGGTTGGCCCTGCTGGACCGGGGGAGGAAGTTCAGGCTGCTGGACTGGATTGACAGGGGCTTCCTCTGTCTGATCGGTGGGAATGGCCCCGCGGTTGGATCCTCTGGATCTGACCTTCTTTGGAGGCATGGTTGGAGCAGGGCTAGGCGACGAGGAAGAGACGGAGGCTGTTCGTGTGGTGTTTTCCTACAGACGGTGCCAATCTGTTACCGCTGATTTCGGTGTAGAGGTAAACAGATGAGATTTGTGAGTTCGAGAAAACCTGAACAGCAGATCCAAGCCTTCTGATTCCTGCCGCAACCTGCAAGGAAGTGCGAGACACCGGGGTTGATTCCGGCGACGCACCCTCCGACGCTCTTGTCAGTAACCAGTGGTGATTAAAGAAAGAGCTTAAGGTGGAAAAAGAGTGATTACCTGGTCACAGTGGTAGAGGGGAGGTATTTATAGTCGCCAGGGGAGTGATTAGGGACTTGATTCCCTGTATAACTGCCAGGAGAAAAATCCTCACAGTCTGTTTAGGAAACTAATCCCTGATTCCCGGTGAGAGTAAATCAGGCCCGTTGACTTTGTCAAATCAGTGGCCCTGATTTGTCTCCTGTTGGTCTGGGTTCGCCTCGGGTCGGGACCCGTACCCAATTGGTGTGGATCTGTTTGTGGGCTAATGGATCTGTGCGAAGGAGATCCAGTACCTGCCTTGGCTCCACTTGTATGTGAAATTACCATTTTACCCCCGAGCTTCAAGATTCGCGTCCAATCTAGATGGTTCTGATTTAACCCCATTTTTAGCCATATCACCATTAAAAGAAGTCATTTTTATCAGGTTTAGACGAGAACTAGGAATTTGTTCATTTAATGATATTTCCTAAAAAAAATTGTTGTCTCAGTCGACTTATTTTGCTTTTAGATCGACTTATACCGAGCACCTTTTCTTGACTTTCTATATATGACCAGTCGATTGTCTTGATTTTACAGTCGACTGACGATAACTTTATCAAACTTTTTATTATTTTTGGATTCATTTTACTCTCGACTTAGTCGACTGTTCTCAAAGTCAGACGACTGTCGCTACTATGTTGCGATTTGTTTTAATCTGAATCGTCACTTGTTTTGAGGTTTCTTTTGACTTCTTAGACCCGACCCGTTCAATTTTTTACTCTCTAATTGATATACACCATTCATCCATTCTCTCTTTCATTCTCCAACCTCAATTTCTTGTAAAACCCTAGCCTCTTTTCACTTTCCCCTTTTTACCTTTTAACTCTTCTTCTTCATCAATGACCAGTCGACTGCTACAGTACTCCTGGAGTTCTTGGATTTCGTTTGCTCGGCGCTTGCTGATTGGAGTTGGAAGATCGATTTGATTCTTTGCTTGTCGCTTCCAAAAGATCTCTGTCCTTGAAGCTTTGGAGTTCACTGATTAGGTGTTCTTTGTATCTCTTTGTTATTTGGTAATCTAGTATTCTCCTATCTTTAGGTATTTTAGGTTGTTAGCTTTCTATCATGCCGAAGTCTAAGAGATCGAGGTCTTCAAATGTTGAGGATAAACAAACTCATCCTAACTATCTTCAATATTTGAGGAATTGATGTGAATATTTGCAAGTGTACAAAATCGCAACAAGTAGTATAGTTAAGTGAATAGAGTGTCGAACCCACAGAGACTACTTATTTTATTGAGTACTGAATTTACTAGATGAATCACTATTTGGATAATCGAAATTAATAAATGATAAAATAACTAAATTAAATTACTCTAATTAAAGTTAACTAAACTAGTGAAGAGGGAGCGGGTTGTGAAATTCTTGTAATTTGTTAATGGCAAAATTAGTTTTAGGGCTTTTGACTTCACCTAGTCTAGCACACACACAATTTATAACTCCTTATGAATAAAAATATTATTTTTCCAAGTTGTAGACCAAAATTCCAAAAATATTCACTACTCTATCCACGCAGTATCCAAATTAATCTCAATTAATCATTTGCCTTAGTTCATCAAATTATTAATTGAAAATTTATAGATTTCTTAATGGTCACGTTCTCCTATAACGGTGTTTAATTTTTATTAACCACAAATCACTAGATCGGTCTCTTCATGATTTAAAAGATCATACAAATGTCTATCCACCAATTGTACGCATAAATAATAAAAATCAAAACACAACCATGGAAAAATAAAACAATAATAAAGAATTAAAATTGTGTTCTAAAAAACTAGGCTACATCAAAGCCCTAGAAAAATAAATTTAGTTCATAATCAATTTGCAACTAACAAAAATTATTTGGGATTGCATCTAAAAAATTAGAGAAGAAGAGATACAAAAAAAAATAAAAATATTGCAAACCGAAACTCCTAGAACCGAGCCGAAGCCGTTCTCTCTCTTCTGTCTCTGTCTCAAAAAAAATTGCGCAACGAAACGCGTCGCCTCGGAAGCCGCACCGTGTCAGCACCCAATCCCGTCACTCCTATCGCTGTCTCGATCCCAGTGCCGAAGTCACGTCAGATGCCACGTGCGCTGCTGTCTGCATCGCTTCGGAAGCTGTCGCGTCGCCACGTGTCAGCGCTCTCTCTCTCCTCTTGACTGCGTCTCAATCCAACAGAACAAATAGGAGAGAGCACTGCCACGTCACTCGATGGGTCCCTCTCGTCTTGAAGTGCGAACCGAAGAAGAAGAGCCAGTCAAAGCAAGCACTGTAGCAACCTACCTCCACCTTCGATTTCACTGTCTTCTTCTTGTTTTTCTTTGCTCTGAGCCGAAAGCGAGAGAGACTCTCTCTTACATTTTTTTTTACTTTTTTTTTTCTTTTGTGTTAGCCGTCACCTCTTGCTCTTGAGTTGCGTACCTGGTATGTATTTATAGGAGAACGGGAGATGAATTAGGGTTTGCTCTTTGTAGAATAATCCCTTCTTTTTCTTTTATTTTCTTCCTTCTTTAGCCTGATTTTTATTTCTTTCTCCGTTTTCTTTTCTTTCCTTTTCTTGCAAACACGTGCTGCATACACAAAAATAATACCAGAAATTAGGGTTTTAAAAATAAAATAAAATAAATTAGTTTAAAATTAATTAAACTAACTAAAAATCGTATTAGCTCATTTAAACACTTTTAAAATTATTTATCGCACTTTTAGCTCAATTAGCAAATTAAGATTCAACAAAACAAAAAATTAATAAATCAATAGTTTTGCTTTGTTTGTTGATTTATACCAAAAATCTTCCCTTTTGCATCAAAAATCTTATTTCTTCAAAAATAATTAATTAATTGAAATTTTATAGAAATAAGAGGAATTGTAAACAATATAAACGAAAACATGCAATTTTAATGGGTAAATGAGTACAAATATTTGTATATAAATTAGACACATCAGGAATCCTTCTCTAGTTGAGAAGTATTTTATCATTTGTCAAATTTTTATCTTTCTGGGTAGGTTTATTAATTTTCCTGACTTGGATAGATATCCTATTGCTCCACTTTTTCAACAATGTGGATTGTTTGATCTCTTATCTCTAGTTAATCAACCCTACTACTACCCGCAACTAATTTATTTATTTTATACAAATATGAAAGTTGCTAGTACTGCTGATGGTAGTGAGATATTTTTTGCTACTTCTGTTAAAAATATAAGGATCAAATTGTATTTTCATAAATTAGGACAAATTCTGAACATTTCTTATGAAGGGTTGGATATAGGAGAAATTGAACTTAATGATCACTTTATTTTGTCTAAAATTTTTCTTCCCAACCGTGGTCCTCCAATGACCAATAAGAATATAACTCCGCTTGCAAAACTTGTTGCACGAATTTTGTCGTATAATATTATCCCTAAAATGGGAAGTTACGATCAATTTTCGTACGAATTACAAGCAGCTGTGTATACTGTTTTTGGGAATATTCAAATCAATTGGAGTCAAGTGATCTTTAGTCATCTCCATAAAGCCCACTCTTCTTTTCTACCTTATGGTGCTCTTCTCACTCATGTATTTAACCACTTTAAGGTAGATCTAGATTCGGGGTCGAGTGTTGTGACTCGTTTTGAATCTTGATCGAGCCAGCCTTGCCCGTATGAAATTACTTCATACTCCTCCTACTTCACCTCCTCGTAATACTCCACCTATACCTTTAGCCACTTCCATTCCACATCGTTCTTCAGCATCTAGTTCGTCTTCTAGTGCTCATCCTAGAGCTAGTTTCTCTCATCCTGAGAGTCTATATACCTCTGTCAACTATCGTATGGATCGTTAGGATCTTATTTTGGGCCGACAAGATTCTCTTGAGGCTAGTCTTGCTAACCTCACTCAGATGTTGTTCGACAGTTTCCTCAGTCTACTTTTGCCTCAAACAATGACGAAGACGGATGAAGATTGATGTTGTTTTTCCTTATTTTGCATTATGTTTTCTATGTTTGTAAGATCTTCTATTTGCCTTTGACTTATGCATAATATTTGGATATTTATGTATAACTTTATGTTTCTCTCTTTGGATTGCCTTTTATGGTCTATTGTTATATATAATGTTGTTTTTTTCCTCTATATTTTTGTTGATGACAAAGGGGGAGAAATATCATGCTTGGTTGTGTACAAATTTTATGTAGAAATATCATGCTTGGTTGTGTACAAATTTTATTATTATTGTACATCTTAAAGTTGTGTGCATGTTTTGTTATTATTGTACATCTTAAAGTTGTGTGCATGTTTTATTTTATTTAGGGGGAGCAATTGTATTCTTTGTATATTTATATCTGTGAGAAGCATGTTGTTTAAAGTTACTATTATATATTGTTTAGTTATTGTGTTGTCATCATCAAAAAGGGGCAGAATGTAGATTCTTGATTTTGATGACTACAACACGATACACATATGTTCTATTTTACATATCCCTTGCAGTGTGTACTCAACGCTTTCTAGACTCAAGATCAAGCTACAAGACAAGGAAGCTTTCAAGGCTCAAGATCAAGCTACAAGACAAAGGTCATTTAGAGCTTCAAAGATTTCCAAAGTAATCAGCTCAAAAGAGTGTCTTGTAAATTCATTGTAATCTTTGATATGTCTTAGAAAATTTGTAAAAGCCTTGATGCACACACTCACACATCCCGTAGGAACTAAAGTGAGATTTATTAAAATCAAAATGTCAAAATCAAGCTTGTATAAGTTCAGCTGTCAAAATACCAGTCGACTTACTTTGATAAGCAGTCGACTGTTCTAGTACGAAACAGACTGAAACTTACTCAAGCTCTAATCAGTCGACTCCTTTGGCAACCCAGTTGACTGTTCGAGCTGTTATGACAGTTTTCTGAAGTTTAAATTTTTGATTTTCAAACTCAAATTTATCTTGCCATTTGTTGGCAGTTGGTGAACCGTTTTCCAACGTTCTTGGAGTTCTTACTCTATAAATAGAGTTCAGAATGAACTTAGAAAAGGTTACCCAATATTTTTATCAAGTCTTTTACTTTTAACTGTGAAAAAGAACTCAAGCTTTCGAGTACTCTCATTCTCTATACTTGGTTCTCTAATTTCAGTCTTGCATAACTAAGATTAAGTTCAAGACTGCGATTAGAAGTTGACCTATAGCCTCTATACAAAAAGCACACTCAAAAATCAAGGCTCTAGGTGTTGTAATCTTTAATTTTTTGTTGTACACTCTCGGGTTGTGAGAGTGGTCCTCTCGGTTGGAGAGAAGAACTCTTGGTGTAGAGTCAGTGTCACTCTAGGTTGTGGAGTGGGGTCTTACTCTCTCTGGTGGTGAAAGAGGTCTACGGGTTTGGCATAGTTGTTTCCAAAGATCGTAGGATATTCTTGTACTTTTTTCAAGAATAGTGTAAAATCTCAAGTGGGCTGCTTAGGGACGGGATGTAGGTCGGGAGGACCGAACCAGGATATATCGCTGTGTTAGCATTGTTGAATCTCTGTAGTTTGAATTCTCTAACTTGCAATATTAATTTTGCTGCACTTTATTACAATCTGTGTCTGATCAGTCGACTGGTTTCTGTATTAAGTCGACTTAACAGACTCGCTGCTCTTCAGTTGATTAATTATCTTTTATCTGACACGTCAGTCGACTAGCTTTTCGTTTCCAGTCGACTTAACAGTTGCGTCAAGTTTAAATTATTATTTATTTTTTACATAACACTATTCACTCCCCCCCCCCTCTAGTGTTACTTGCCTTGCATATAAGATCCAACATTTTCGTCATATTCGTCCTCTACCCCAAGGTAAGTAACTTGTATTAATTTTTGTCGTATATACAAGTACAAAATTCCACCTGTAGTCTCACTTTTGTTTTTAGATTCGCCCTCATGAAAATCTTTTGTTAGATCTTGACTCTATTTGTTGATCTATCATCATAGTTGTCACACACACGACATGAAAACAACTAGATCTAGATAGACTCTTGATGTATGTATGTATGTTGTTTCGTGATCCATGATATGTTGTATACTTCTTGCATGCTTGATGTATTGGATGTAGTATCTTGTAGTGGATTTGTTAAACACTCATAGCATGTTGTTTTGGACATCTATTATACCATGTTTTGTATTATGTTCTAATTTGGATTTATTGCACATTAACTATTTGATTAAATGAATGAGAAGAGTTTTCGTTTTGCTGCTGCCCTGTTTTATTTCAATAATTTAGACCATGTTAAGGTCAGTAAATCAAACTAATTTGTGAATGTAAATCGTAGACCCTATTGTCTATTTTCCAGAATTTTCGACAGATCTCAGTTTCGATTTGTGAGGTGAGTTATTGTTGTTTTGCTACAAATGTGCTGAAAATTACAGATTCTGCTTTATGTGACTTCTATATATTATTTATTTTAATACTGATGTTAATGGTAAGATTTGAATCTAATATTTTTCTGGGTATGACCAATCATGACTGGGATTAACCCCTAATTTTTGTAGATTTATTTAATGAATTTTATAAACTATTCCATGCTTGTGAACAAACCAATATATTTCCAAACTGCATGCTGTTCAGTAAAGAACCATATTTTCAATCTGATTCTAGTCGTTGTTGATAAAAAAATTTGTGAATATGAAATGTAGCCTGTTGTATCTATTTTACAAACCTCTTGACGGATTTGGATTTCGAGTTGTACTTTGCGATCTATTGCTGTTTTAGTACTACTGTGTCAAAAAGTTCAGATTCATAAACTTGCTCTATCTCATTGTTTTCCGAATTTACTTAACTATGCTATCTGTATTGGAATATTATGAAATTTTATTTGCTGATACTAGCACTACAACACAGAAGTTATTAACCGGCGCTTTTTTTGACCTTCACCGGTGGTTTTTTACGCCGGTGAACCGGTGCAAATGCCCCCGAATCGAGCGTCGCGGAAAGATAGGCGTATTCACCGGCGTTTATACTGGACGCCGGTATATCTTCAAAATACACCGGCGGCCAGCCAAATACCGGTATATGCCAATTTCTGGGTGCCGTTCTTTCCCCAATATACATTCGCCGGCGGTCACATACCGCCGGTATATATCTTTTCACCGGCGATTGTACAACCGCCGGTGAATGTGTAATATTTACTGGCGGTAAGAGAACGCCGGTGTATGCATGTTTCTGAGCGCCCTTCTTTCCCTACTTACGAGCACCGGCGTGTTGTAAAACGCAGCTATGGAGTTATTCACCGGCATTTTGTAAAACGCCGGTGTTTCTTAGGACTATTGCAACTTACTGGTACACCGGCGTGTGTGGAAACGCCTCTCTAACGAAATTTTCAACTAAACAATTAGATACACCACCGTTTTATGAAACGCCGGTGTATGCCCGTTTGTTTTTCCTGCTCCAGTTTTCCATTCGATTTCAATTCACAATTTCATACGCCAGTGTATGCCCGTTTGTTTTTCCTGCTTCAGTTTTCCATTCGATTTCAATTCACAATTTCATTTAAAAAAACCTGTAAACTAATTCACAACTGATTCAACCAATTTCAGGGATATTAATGCACAAATCACAACCAAACACAAGAATTAAAGATAATAAAGTTTCACACGTGTTATATCATCGTCCAAATCCACCGCAAAATTAACACAGTGTCATAATTAACAAATACAAATACAGTAACGAACGTCCCAAATATCCCAACGAAAACTTAAAACAATAATACAAGACATAACAACAGCAAGGAGGACATAACAACAGCAAGGATAGGCCGACCACAGATTCATACCCCTCGAGTAGCTTCAGTTCTGATCATCAGAATTTCCTTCATCTTGGAAACCGCTCTATGAAAAAAAAAACAATAATTTAGTTCAACAGTAGACCACAATAAAGAATATACATATTTTTTAAGCTTGCAAAAAGATCTACCCAATTCATAAATTCTAAGATCAAAGTGCCAATTGCAATTGGAATTGTTAATGATATATAGAGAGGTAAAATAATTATATTGCAGTACTAAAAAGCTAGTACTTAATTTTGTTTTTGAATATATCTAAAACAGCCAAACAAATGAAAATCAAGTATCTAACTTAAAACCTTTATATTCTGCTCTGATTGGGAATATCTAGTATCTAAAACAGTAAAACAAATGAAAATTCAGTATCTAAGCATGTCTTTCGTGGATTGTTCAGACAATCCATGAAACTGTCATCGTGGAAGGAAATCAAATATAAGAAAAATAAGAAAAATAAGAAGGGGTTCATATCAAGTGTAGTTTTAAGGAACTGTCATCGTGGAAGGAAACCAAATATAGAAGCCAGAAATGGAAACAGAAAGTGGTAGAGAATGAGGATACACCAGGGCTAACATAGCGGCATTTTTTTCATCTCTCTCTCATCCCTTCTTTCCTTTCAGCACACGCACACAAAGAGACATCAGCAACAACAGCAAGAGCGACAAGAAAAATAATATTAATAAATTATTATAAACGAGATGTCTCTATATGGGTTTCCAGATCTCCACTCGAGCCCTCTCTTTCTAATCACAGCCCAATTAAGAACATAGGCGACGGCCACTAAACAATCCAATCACAGCCTAATGAAAATTTCCAGTATATAAGCATATATGTTTCTCTATTAATTCTTCATCCCAACTAAACCATTGATGGTTGTGGCTACAAAAGAAGCCTGCACAAGGTTCGTTCTCACCCAATTCTTGTACAGATTTGGAGGATTTTGGTATACATACAACATCCTTAGTTGACAGTCAACCCATTTTGGTAAAAAAAATCATGCTAAGATGACAATCAGATGCATGAATTCAGCATCTTTGATAGTGAAAGAAAATGAAAATTTCAAGTATATAGGCATATATGTTTCTCTATTAATTCCTCATCCCAACTAAACCATTGATGTTTGTGGCTACAAAAGAAACCTGCACAAGGTTTGTTCTCACCCACTTCTTGTATAGATTAATTTGGAGGATTTTGGTATACATACATCATCCTTAGTTGACAGTGAACCCATTTTGGTAAAAAAGTCATACTAAGATGGCAATCAGATGCATGAATTCAACTTCTTTAACAGTAAAAGAAAATGAAAATTTCTGGTATCTAAGCATATATGTTTCTCTATTAATTCTTCATCCCAATTAAATCATGATGTTTGTGGCTACAAAAGAAACCTGCACAAGGTTTGTTCTCACCCACTTCTTGTACAAATTTGGAGGAGTTTGGTATACATACAGTATCCTTAGTTGACAGTGAACCCATTTTGGTAAAAAAATCATGCTAAGATGGCAATCAGATGCATGAATTCAGCTTCTTTAACAGTAAAAGAAAATGAAAATTTCCGGTATCTAAGCATATATGTTTCTCTATTAATTCTTCATCCCAACTAAACCATTGATGTTTGTGGCTACAAAAGAAGCCTGCACAAGGTTAGTTCTCACCCACTTCTTGTACTGATTTGGAGGATTTTGGTATACATACAGTATCCTTTGTTGACAGTGAACCCATTAATTTGGTAAAAAAATCATGCTAAGATGACAATGAGATGCATGAATTCAGCTTTTTTAACAGTAAAAGAAAATGAAAATTTCCGGTATCTAAGCATATATGTTTCTCTATTAATTCTTCATCCCAACTAAACCATTGATGTTTGTGGCTACAAAAAGAGCCTACACAAGGTTTGTTCTCACCCAATTCTTGTACAGATTTGGAGGATTTTGGTATACATACAGCATCCTTAGTTGACAGTCAACCCATTTTGGTAAAAAAATCATGCTAAGATGACAATCAGACGCATGAATTCAGCTTCTTTAACAGTGAAAGAAAATGAAAATTTCCGGTATCTAAGCATATATGTTTCTCTATTAATTCTTCATCCCAACTAAACCATTGATGTTTGTGGCTACAAAAGAAGCCTGCACAAGGTTTGTTCTCACCCACTTCTTGTACTGATTTGGAGGATTTTGGTATACATACAGTATCCTTTGTTGACAGTGAACCCATTAATTTGGTAAAAAAATCATGCTAAGATGACAATGAGATGCATGAATTCAGCTTTTTTAACAGTAAAAGAAAATGAAAATTTTCGGTATCTAAGCATATATGTTTCTCTATTAATTCTTCATCCCAACTAAACCATTGATGTTTGTGGCTACAAAAAGAGCCTACACAAGGTTTGTTCTCACCCAATTCTTGTACAGATTTGGAGGATTTTGGTATACATACAGCATCCTTAGTTGACAGTCAACCCATTTTGGTAAAAAAATCATGCTAAGATGACAATCAGATGCATGAATTCAGCTTCTTTAACAGTGAAAGAAAATGAAAATTTCCGGTATCTAAGCATATATGTTTCTCTATTAATTCTTCACCCCAACTAAACCATTGATGTTTGTGGCTACAAAAGAAGCCTGCACAAGGTTTGTTCTCACCCACTTCTTGTACAGATTTGGAGGATTTTGGTATACATACAATATCCTTAGTTGACAGACAACCCATTTTGGTAAAAAAATCATGCTAAGATGACAATGAGATGCATGAATTCAGCTTCTTTAACAGTGAAAGAAAATGAAAATTTCCAGTATCTAAGCATATATGTTTCTCTATTAATTCTTCACCCCAACTAAACCATTGATGTTTGTGGCTACAAAAGAAGCCTGCACAAGGTTTGTTCTCACCCACTTCTTGTACAGATTTGGAGGATTTTGGTATACATACAGTATCCTTTGTTGACAGTGAACCCATTAATTTGGTAAAAAAATCATGCTAAGATGACAATGAGATGCATGAATTCAGCTTCTTTAACAGTGAAAGAAAATGAAAATTTCCAGTATCTAAGCATATATGTTTCTCTATTAATTCTTCACCCCAACTAAACCATTGATGTTTGTGGCTACAAAAGAAACCTGCACAAGGTTTGTTCTCACCCACTTCTTGTATA
This sequence comes from Hemerocallis citrina, assembly GCA_017893485.1. Classification (NCBI taxonomy): domain Eukaryota; kingdom Viridiplantae; phylum Streptophyta; class Magnoliopsida; order Asparagales; family Asphodelaceae; genus Hemerocallis; species Hemerocallis citrina. Next base: position 92,933,105 of record CM030365.1, on the reverse strand, counting down.
GATTTGGAGGATTTTGGTATACATACAGTATCCTTAGTTGACAGTGAACCCATTTTGGTAAAAAAATCATGCTAAGATGGCAATCAGATGCATGAATTCAGCTTCTTTAACAGTAAAAGAAAATGAAAATTTCCGGTATCTAAGCATATATGTTTCTCTATTAATTCTTCATCCCAACTAAACCATTGATGTTTGTGGCTACAAAAGAAGCCTGCACAAGGTTTGTTCTCACCCACTTCTTGTACTGATTTGGAGGATTTTGGTATACATACAGTATCCTTTGTTGACAGTGAACCCATTAATTTGGTAAAAAAATCATGCTAAGATGACAATGAGATGCATGAATTCAGCTTTTTTAACAGTAAAAGAAAATGAAAATTTTCGGTATCTAAGCATATATGTTTCTCTATTAATTCTTCATCCCAACTAAACCATTGATGTTTGTGGCTACAAAAAGAGCCTACACAAGGTTTGTTCTCACCCAATTCTTGTACAGATTTGGAGGATTTTGGTATACATACAGCATCCTTAGTTGACAGTCAACCCATTTTGGTAAAAAAATCATGCTAAGATGACAATCAGACGCATGAATTCAGCTTCTTTAACAGTGAAAGAAAATGAAAATTTCCGGTATCTAAGCATATATGTTTCTCTATTAATTCTTCACCCCAACTAAACCATTGATGTTTGTGGCTACAAAAGAAGCCTGCACAAGGTTTGTTCTCACCCACTTCTTTTACAGATTTGGAGGATTTTGGTATACATACAATATCCTTAGTTGACAGTCAACCCATTTTGGTAAAAAAATCATGCTAAGATGACAATGAGATGCATGAATTCAGCTTCTTTAACAGTGAAAGAAAATGAAAATTTCCAGTATCTAAGCATATATGTTTCTCTATTAATTCTTCACCCCAACTAAACCATTGATGTTTGTGGCTACAAAAGAAGCCTGCACAAGGTTTGTTCTCACCCACTTCTTGTACAGATTTGGAGGATTTTGGTATACATACAGTATCCTTTGTTGACAGTGAACCCATTAATTTGGTAAAAAAATCATGCTAAGATGACAATGAGATGCATGAATTCAGCTTCTTTAACAGTGAAAGAAAATGAAAATTTCCGGTATCTCAGCATATATGTTTCTCTATTAATTCTACACCCCAACTAAACCATTGATGTTTGTGGCTACAAAAGAAGCCAGCACAAGGTTTGTTCTCACCCACTTCTTGTACAGATTAATTTGGACGATTTTGGTATACATACATCATCCTTAGTTGACAGTCAACCCATTTTGGTAAAAAAATCATGCTAAGATGACAATGAGATGCATGAATTCAGCTTCTTTAACAGTGAAAGAAAATGAAAATTTCCACTATCTAAGCATATATGTTTCTCTATTAATTCTTCACCCCAACTAAACCATTGATGTTTGTGGCTACAAAAGAAGCCTGCACAAGGTTTGTTCTCACCCAATTCTTGTACAGATTAATTTGGAGAATTTTGGTATACATACATCATCCTTAGTTGACAGTCAACCCATTTTGGTAAAAAAATCATGCTAAGATGACAATGAGATGCATGAATTCAGCTTCTTTAACAGTGAAAGAAAATGAAAATTTCCAGTATCTAAGCATATATGTTTCTCTATTAATTCTTCACCCCAACTAAACCATTGATGTTTGTGGCTACAAAAGAAGCCTGCAAAAGGTTTGTTCTCACCCAATTCTTGTACAGATTTGGAGGATTTTGGTATACATACAGTATCCTTAGTTGACAGTGAACCCATTAATTTGGTAAAAAAATCATGCTAAGATGGCAATGAGATGCATGAATTCAGCTTCTTTAACAGTAAAAGAAAATGAAAATTTCTGGTATCTAAGCATATATGTTTCTCCATTAATTCTTCACCCCAACTAAACCATTGATGTTTGTGGCTACAAAAGAAGCCTGCACAAGGTTTGTTCTCACCCACTTCTTGTACAGATTAATTCAGAGAATTTTGGTATACATACATCATCCTTAGTTGACAGTCAACCCATTTTGGTAAAAAAATCATGCTAAGATGACAATGAGATGCATGAATTCAGCTTCTTTAACAGTGAAAGAAAATGAAAATTTCCAGTATCTAAGCATATATGTTTCTCTATTAATTCTTCACCCCAACTAAATCATTGATGTTTGTGGCTACAAAAGAAGCATGCACAAGGTTTGTTCTCACCCAATTCTTGTACAGATTTGGAGGAGTTTGGTATACATACAGTATCCTTAGTTGACAATGAACCCATTAATTTGGTAAAAAAATCATGCTAAGATGGCAATGAGATGCATGAATTCAGCTTCTTTAACAGTAAAAGAAAATGAAAATTTCTGGTATCTAAGCATATATGTTTCTCTATTAATTCTTCATCCCAACTAAACCATTGATGTTTGTGGCTACAAAAGAAGCCTGCATAAGGTTTGTTCTCACCCAATTCTTGTACAGATTTGGAGGATTTTGGTATACATACAACATCCTTAGTTGACAGTCAACCCATTTTGGTAAAAAAATCATGCTAAGATGACAATCAGATGCATGAATTCAGCTTCTTTAACAGTGAAAGAAAATGAAAATTTCCGGTATCTAAGCATATATGTTTCTCTATTAATTCTTCATCCCAACTAAACCATTGATGTTTGTGGCTACAAAAGAAGCATGCACAAGGTTTGTTCTCACCCAATTCTTGTACAGATTTGGAGGATTTCGGTATACATACAGCATCCTTAGTTGACAGTCAACCCATTTTGGTAAAAAAATCATGCTAAGATGACAATCAGATGCATGAATTCAGCTTCTTTAACAGTGAAAGAAAATGAAAATTTCCAGTATCTAAGCATATATGTTTCTCTATTAATTCTTCACCCCAACTAAACCATTGATGTTTGTGGCTACAAAAGAAGTCCTGCACAAGGTTTGTTCTCACCCAATTCTTGTACAGATTTGGAGGATTTTTGTATACATACAGTATTCTTAGTTGACAGTGAACCCATTTTGGTAAAAAAATCATGCTAAGATGGCAATGATATGCATGAATTCAGCTTCTTTAACAGTAAAAGAAAATGAAAATTTCCGGTATCTAAGCATATATGTTTCTCTATTAATTCTTCATCCCAACTAAACCATTGATGTTTGTGGCTACAAAATAAGCCTACACAAGGTTTGTTCTCACCCAATTCTTGTACAGATTTGGAGGATTTTGGTATACAGCTAGCATCCTTAGTTGACAGTGAACCCATTTTGGTAAAAAAATCATGCTAAGATGACAATCAGATGCATGAATTCTGCATCTTTGACAGTGAAAAGGAGAGAAATCAAGAGAAATTACCGAAGAGAGAGAGGGGGGCGACGAGCGGGGCGATGAGCGGTGGCGTAGGAGATAGAGAGAGAGCGGGGCGACGAGCGGTGGTTTTCGATCGCAAATTCACCGCGAAATAGAGAGAGGGAGGAGGGAAATCGAATTGGGCTGTCGAAGATGACGAAGGGACGGAGGCGAAGCGCGCGAAATAGAGAGAGGGAGGAGGGAAAACGAAGGCGTGAAAATTGGATTTGGAAAATTAGCGAGCAAAATGTTAGGGTATGCGGGGATTTATCTCAGTTAATTCACCGGCATTTTAAATTACAAACGCCGGTGAATGTATCTGTATATTCCCCGGCATGTGTTATTAAAATGCCGGTGAATAATACCCTTCACCGGCGTTACTAAATAAAACGCCGGCGAATATCATGATTCACCGGCGTTTTATAGAGGCCGCCGGTGTATAACCATCCAATCTGACGCCCTATTCCTGGTCCCTCCCTACCCCGGCGCGAATGGTAAAACGCCGGGGAATATACTCCGGTAAATCGCACATGTGTTGCAGTGTAGATATACTAGGGAATACCTCAGATTTTTCTTAGATTTAATCAGTAAGTTTTTAGGCATTTTCGCGCTTATGAATACAACCTTGCGATTTCTGGCTGAACATGATTTATGAATATAACACTGTTTTGAGCCCTATTTCTGTAATTATTATATGACTTTTATATATGTGCTGGATTCGACCGAGAGTATATTTTCTTGATTTTCTGACGGATCCAGATTTGCATTCCTGTGGCAACGGGAATCTTGGTTTCAGTGCAGTCATGTCTTGCTGTCCAGAATTGAAAGTCTCGTTGTCCTAGCCTATTATAAGTTGTTTTTCACCCGTTCATGTTTCTCTCCGACCCGAACCTGTTTTCTGTTCTTGCAATGTTATTCTTGTCCTGTTTTGTACACGTATATGCCTGTTTGATGATAATAATAAGTAACCAAGCCGGGGTTAAGGAAAACACCTTAGTAGTGGACAATATAGGTATGTGTACTCGGAAGGGGGGCCGTGTTTCCCATTTTATGTTTGATTCATGAACCTATTTTACTATGTTGATTCATAAACCTATTTTATGTTTTTAGGGTGTGAGAGCAACATATAGTGAGTTTGATTTATGATGGGGAAGGACAGATCTCAGCCATAGATCTAGATCTTATGCAAGGTTGAAGAAGCAGATCTTCTGATGGACACCTTTGCTGTTGGCCGTCGGACTCCTTCACAAAGTCCAGAAACACCGGGAGTTTTCCTGGTGGCTGACCATCCAACGATCAAGTTAGTGACTAGAAAAATGAGATTTAGAGTTTTGGATGCTAAAAGTTCATTACCTGATCACAGTGGAGGGGGTCTGGTATTTATAGGCAGAGAGAGGGAACCTTAATGGACCGGGTTATCCCTTCTCTGTTGGTCGAATTGGTGTGGAAGGCAGGCTAGCGGCCCTTGGAGCATGCAAGCCTGCTCTAGAGGGTTTCGGGATCTTGATGGGATCAGACTGCTCAGATGAAGCCAGATTTTACCCACTTCAATATTAAACACCTGAACAGTATTACGTTAGAAAAACTTAGCAAACTAGGAAGCTCGTCTCATTTTGACTTTAGAAAAACATTACAACCAAGACTTTTGATTGTAAATTTTATATAAATATTTATACTCATTTACCCATAAAAATTGCTTGTATTCGTCTATCTTGTTAAAAATTTATCTTATTTCCATAGATTTCAGTTAATTAATTATTTTTGAAGGAATAAGACTTTTTTTGGTGCAAAAGGTGAATATTTTCAGTAAAAATTAACAAAGAAAATAAGGAGAATGATTGATTAATTTTTATTGATTTGTTAAATTTTGAATTTTACAAATTGGCCATGTGGAAAGCAAAATAGAAATTTTAATTATCAATTGAGGGTGAAAATGAAATAAACAAATTTAAAAGGATTTAATTAAGCTAATGTGATTATTAGTTAGTTTAATTAATTTAAGCTAATTAATTTTTTATTTATTTTTAAATTCTGAATTCTGATTTTAATTTTGCGTGTGTGTAGCACGTCCTTCAAGAAAGAGAAAGAGAAGAAAAAAAGAAAGAAATAAAGAGCAAATCAAAAAAATGAAAGAAATAAATAAAAAAGAGGGGTTATACGCAAAAGTAAACCCTAATAGCACGGGTTTGTGTTCCTATAAATACAGCAGCCAAGAGAAAGAAAGACACACGCTTAACGAGAGAGGGAGAGCGACGGCTGACCTCACAAACATTTAAAAAAAAAGGGGCAGAGAGAAAGGGAGAGAGACGAAAGGGGGTCAGGAAAGGTGAGTTGGCGGCGCGATGTTCGAGACCAGAGGAAGGAGGATAGAGAAAAAAGGGAGAGAGAAGGTGCTGGGTTGGGCAAGATTTTCGAGGAGGCCAAAGAAAAAGCGCGTGTCAGAGAAGCAGTAGAAAGAGAAAAGGGGAGAGAGAAGAAAGTGGGGCTCTGTGCGTGTGTGGCAGTGCGGTTTTCGAGGCGTTCTCGGATTATCTGCAAAAAACCGAGTTTTTCTTTTCTCTTCTAATTTTTATTATGCAATCAAGTAACATGTTTGTTAGTTGCAAATTTATTATGAACTAATTTTATTTTTCTAGGACTTTGATGTAGCCTAGTTTGGATAACACAATTTTAATTCTATATTTTTTCCTATTTTTCCATGGTTGTGTGTTTGATTTTTGTTCTTAATGCTTAAAATTGTTTGGCCTACTTTTGTATAATGTATTAAATCATAGAGAGACTGAACTGGTAATTTGTGATTTCGAATTGATAAAATTAAACACCGTTACAATAGCTAACCACTGTTAATGTGACCGTTAAAAAATCCATAGATCTTAATGAATTTTAAATTAGTAATTTGTGCATGAACTATGAAAAATAATTAGTTGAAAATATTTTTGATATTGCTTGAGAGAGAATATTGAATAATTTGGAAATTTTGGTCTACAACTTGGAAAAAAAATATTTTTATTCACATGGAGTTATAAATTGTGTGGGATTAACTAGGTGAAATCGAAAAGACCTAGAATTAGTTTTGCCATTAACAAATCACAAAAATTTCAGATTTTCGTTCTCTTTTGTTAGTTTAGATCTTTAGATTAATTTAGTTGCTTTATTTAATAAAATTTTGATTTTCTAAATAGTTGTTAATCTAGTAATTTCGGTACTCGATAAAATAATTAGTCATTGTGGGTTCGACACTCTTTTCACTTATCTATATTACTTGTTACGATTTTGTACACTTGCAAATTATCTTTGGCGCCGTTGTTGGGGACTAATTATTCTTTTATTGATATTGATAATTGCTAGATTATTACTAATTTGAATTTTTCTTATTATTCTTATTTTTTATTTTTTAGTTTCTATTTTTAGTTTTTCTATTTTTGTCACGCCCCGCTTCCCAAAAAGGAATACGGAATACGGATACGTAAAAAAAGCCCAGCAAATGATTTTCATCATCCTTAAGCGGTTCAAGAATCTTTGCAACACATCACAGAAATAATCAGAGTCGGAAGCAAAAGGCACAACCATTCATGCATAATTGAAACAAATTACCAACAGAAATTTACTTGAAACCAAATACAATATTCTCAAATAAATCAGAGTCTGGAGAAAACAATATCCTGGGTCACATCGCCCAAATACAAATAATCTCCAAATAACCAAATACACTTTATTCAAGTTCAAGCAACAATGAATAATAATAATAAAGCAGAAACTCCAGCACTAATACATCATCTCGCTAATACCTTCTAGTAGCTGACCATCCTGATCTGCAACTAGTAAATTTGCAGGAGAAGGAAAGAGAAAAATAAGTACCCGTTAATTACAAGTCGCGGGTCACAAATAATGTAGGATACAAGTACAGGGGTTAGAAAATTCTAAGTAACAGGCCTAGCATGGTAAAAGTGTGTCAATAGAAAGATAATATCTAACCTGAATCAGGAAAGGTAGAACTAAGTAGTATGGTATACTAACAGGTATAGGTAACAAGTATCAAGTGTCAAGCTATCAAGTAAACAGGTAAACATGTATCAAGTGTCAAACTACCAGGTAAACAGGTAAACATGTAACAGGTATCAGGTAATCAGGTAAATAAGATCGCGAATCATGTAGTCATGAATACGTAACAGGCAGGCAAGACACAGGTCCTCTTCCAAGTACACGTTTCTATATTTTCCACTACTAGATCTTTTGCCTTAATCCCGGCTTGGTTACTTTTATTATGGTCATCAAACAGGCATAAATATGTACAAAATAGTGCCAAACTAACATGGTATAATCAGTATTAGGTTCAGGGAAACAAATAAACAAGCATGGATGATATACATTCACATAAACGAGCAAAACAGTGTATGTTCATAATCAGGTCAGCATGATAGATCAGTACTAAAACAGTGAATCCCGTCGCTACAGAAATGCAAATCTAGATCCGTCAAAGGATCTCGAAACTAGACATCCACACGAATCCAACGAGTATAATTAAATCATATAGTATTTCAGAAAACCACAACTCAAAACTGATTTGAAAACAGAAAACACATTCAGTCAGAAATCAGGAAAACGAATTCTCAGTCTTGAAAAAAGCATCAAAACTCATCAATTAATTTCAGGAAAAATCTGGAGTATTCCCCTATAAGTCTAGTACCAAAATATAAAATTTCATAATATTCCAGTAATAATAGATCAGTCATCAAAAATACGAAAGCATCAAGAAAACAAAGTTTAGCAAATGTGGAAATCCCAACACTGCTGTACGAAAACTAAGATATCTCGCAGCCAGTGAAACAAAATCCAAATCCGCCAAAGGGATATGAAAATAGATAAAATTTAATAACTTTCACATTTTACAAAAAAAATTCATACAGTAAAAGGAATCATAGTGAAAATAGAGTTCTTTACAGAACAGCGAGCAAAATACAGCATGTACAGATTTTAGAAACGAGCATGAAACACCACATAAAACTTATCAATAAAATTCATCAAAATTCTGGGTAATCCCTAACTTCATAAAGAAACACTGACCAAAATATTATATCAAGGTAATATGTATGGAATAGTTCTTGAAAATAGTTTGTTAACAAAATCAACCAAAAACTGAATCTGGAATAGATCGACACATCTGTACGAAAACAGTCATAACTCAGTCATACGAAATCCAAATCAAGCAAAACCAGTGGGATTTGAAAATAGACAAAATGTAACACCCCGAATCTCAAATATAACTGAATTCGAGAGTTCTACAGGATCTTTTCGTCTCATTCGGTACAATTTTACAAGGAATTAAAAACTTTTCACTTGCATCAGAGTTACATGAGATTTTACACTTCACATTTTACAGCGGAAACATATACATCAATAAATTAAAAATAATGACAGCGGAAGCAAATACAACTTTGTAAAAAAGATGCAACAGTAATTAATCTTTGAGCATTGGTTCTCCCTTAACCTTTATCAAGCCAATTATCCTGCATATAAAACTGTGGGTACATCAGTTTATTCAACCGACGATAATTATACATGGTCATCCTCTCTATGCCAGAAACAGTATAACGATTCTCATTTCTTAACAGATCACAAACTTGTTCACATATCAAATTAAAGTAAAGGGAAAATCTTAATGATGTCGTGTTGTGATTGTGCACTTAATCCTTAATGCAATTATTATGTTACATGACACAAATGCGCACTTGTTCGGATTCTATGCATCCCATACTATATAGGTCCGAGGGCAAGCCTCTTAATCGTTCTTCATCTTTATAGGGTTCAATCCTTCGTCATGACTTAATCTACTACTGTAACGACGGTGAGTATCCTAGATGATCTATGAGTACAAGCTCGTATACAGAAAACCTGGAGGGGAACCCCACGCCATGTCTTGACTCATCAAGCATGCATTCTGTGGTAATTCAGCCTCCTTCATGGCACACGATCCTCTTGCAGTCACCAAACATCCCACAAGCGTGACTAAAGTCTGATCATTACTGAGTTGTGCCCATGCCATGTCTTGACTCATCAAGCATGCATTCTGTGGCTCACACACCCGCACCGTAAACTCTAGTTCTCATACTTGTGTTTTCTCTCACTTTCATCATATCTCCACTATGTACTAATTTATTAGAATCATGAATAAAATCAAAGCTCTAGAGTTAGCCTCTCCACTAAACCAGACTTAATCATTCATTCAACATGACCAACCTTGGTCTTTCATTTCAAATTTTCATTTCACCTCTTTCCAAATGCCGGGAGAGACTTAGCTACTCTTTCGTTTCAATTCCAATTCACAATTTTCAATTTGAGCATTTCCAACTCATGAATTCAATTTCATAATCTCACAGATTTTCTTTATCATGTTCCTAGCTTTCATATTCATTTAATTCCCACAATTCAAATCAATGATTCACTTCATGTAAATTCATGCAAAGACAAATAGAGTTTACCAATATCAACCATAAGATTCACAATCTTTATCATAAACCAAATAAGATTTCTAATATATCAAAAGTATTCTGGACAGTCGACTTGGAGCCAGCCCAGTCGACTTGTTCAGTCAAATAAAGTTCTTCATAACTACTCGGGAGAGTCGACTGCTGCACATGGCCAGTCGGCTGTTCCGCAGTTTTCCATGTCTAAAATATCATTCACTTAACAGCCGACTGCCATTCAAATCAGTCGTCTGTTCTGGGTGATTTAACTGTACACTTTTCATGCTCAGTTCATTCGACTGCTACATGCATTCGGTCGACTGAACCGGTTAAATTTCAAATTAAGGAATCATCCTTCCCTTCTGTTCTTCAATTCACATACATCGTTTTGTCACATTACATTATATTCATACTAACATAAACATGTAATTTCTTATCTGTTCACTAACATCACAACTTATAAATTCCACATAACTAATGTTTTCTTTCCTCAAAGAAATGATAAGCATGCACTTTCATTTACTCATCATTTACTTGCAGAGATGAATACTAATCTCAATTTAACACACTAGAACACCACATTAAAATACCTCGTTTCATGGAACTCTGAACTGTACATACTTTATTTTAATATACCAGTCAACTGTTTACATTACCGGTCGACTGTATGGGTTATTCCCAGTTCTCTAATTATCACTAGTTCTTTTTCATCCGTTCATGTCTCCTAAATTATAAACAGCATGGAGGATATGGATTTAGCAATAATTCTATCACTTCAGTTTGTATACATGTACACAATTAAATCTTCTAATTTAGAAATCATGAGAAAAACATCTGCCTCGTACCAGTCGACTTGTCCACATGATGGTCGACTGTACAAGCCAATTACAGTCTTTTTAAAGTGTCATTACTTCATTATCATTCCTTCACATCTTTCACAATAAGCAGAACGCAGAGCAATTTGATATATCTAAATTTACTTTTCATAAGCATGGTAACAATCATTATTGCCATAGCATAATTACTATATTAGAAGTCCTGAGAAACACCCACCTTATTGACGAAGTAAACGAATCCCGCGAAGCCTTCTAGTTTGATAATGTGACTTCTCCTCCTTGCTCCTTGCCACCGAAACCTTCTGAAGCAATGCCGACCTTCACCCTCAACTCACACTTAAAAATGTATCTTTTTCAATTAGATTTCTCATGAAGAAGACAAAGGAGGGGGGGGGGGGTATTTATACTAAAATCTTGATGGAATGGAGGGCTAGGATCAAGTAATTGGTTATAAGATGGAGGGCTAAGATGAAAGTAGGAGTTGCATTAACTACCCACAACCAAGTAACCACCAAGCATGATCTCCATTTGAAAATTTCAATTCCCTCCAAAAAGATCCAAACCAGCCACACAAGTGTGCTATTGCACGTGTACGTGTAGTGCACGTGCATGCAACTTGGTCTCCATTTTTGCACATTATATTTTGTATAAAATAATCTTTAAATTATATTCTACATTACAAATTTAAAATAAATTAACTCATGGGCTTTAGTTTTTGGGCCAAAATAATAATTATAAAATAAATGAATTAAATTTTGGGCTTTAAGAAAAAGGCTTTTTGTTTAATTGAAAGAAGGGCTTTATATAAAAATAATTAAAAGCACATATATAAATATCTATACTCATCATAATGAAAGTAATTGCCAAAAATATTGCACGTGCACACTACGTGCAAAATAAAATAATTTTTTTTCATTAAATGAAAAATCGGGGCATTACACAAAATTATCTAAAACTCATATTTTATACAGGAATCAAGATAATGGCTGTAGCATAGACGAAAACAGCAATCAAAACAGAACATCCAGAAAATACAGATTTCACACTTCAAAACAAGAACATCATAACTTCAAGAATATTGATCCAAACACATCCAAACTTGAAATACAACCTACCAAACATCTAAACATTATGATTTAGGGTTATTAAAATGTCCACACCTATTATTTCACATGGGTCTTAATCCAAACACAAATTCACACAATTATTCACATACATGACTAAAAATCAAGAATTGGGCAATTCCTAGGTTATCACATATCAAGATTTGTGTCAAGAGTCATCTATGGCCAAATTATCACAATAGAGACAAAAACCCATCAAGGAAATCACAATTTTTGGTTGTCTCTAGACCCAACTACACTATAGGTGAACTTTTTGACTTGTATCAAACAAATGAATTGGAGTACAAGTTACTTGCCTTAATTTGAGGATGAAGAACGATGCAACCGCGAAGAGAAGCAAAACCCACGAATGAAATCCGCTACAAGCAACGAATCCAAGCCCAACGAGCAAAATCCACCCACGAACGATCTCCTTGAAGCAACGACGATCAAAGTGGCAAACACCCACTTTGAGAACACCACAAAGAGAGTATGGGGTTCAAGAATTGCAAGTTTGATGATGGTGGTGTTGGTCTTGGTGGTCGGCGTGCAAGGAGGGGATGGGGGTTTGTGTATGGAGGCCGAAGTGGAGAAGTGGTGGCCGGTCAAGGGGGCTCGGCCTAGGGAAGATGGTGTCGGGTTTGGGGGTTGATGCAGGCCGGGAGCACACCAAGGAAGGGGGAGGCCGGAATTGCTTAAGGAGAGGGAGAGAGAGGTTTAGGGTTTTAGGATTAGGGGTTTATATATAGGAGTATAATGTGGGTTAATGGGTTGTGGGTATTAGTATGTAGTAATAGGTATACAAATGGGTAATGGATATTGGGTCAATAAATGGAAATACAATTAGGAGTGAATTCTATGGCTCTTGAAAAATTTTATTAGGAGTCAAAATTATAGGTTTGGGAAAACACCACCAAAATTCTACCACAACACCATGGAAAAATAGAATAAAGATAACGAGGCCAAACAAAATAAGGAAAAGAATTGAAATGACAAAAAACAAACAAAAGCAACGATCACACAACACAAGGAGCTCAAAATGAAATAAAATGAATATATATTGAAAACAAATCCAATATACGGTTCAGAAAAATACAAGAGAGATAAAATACACCAAAATGAAAAATACACTTCGAAATACATAAAATGAAAAACAGGGGTTACAATTTTTTTTAATGGCTATATTTCAAGACATAGAAGTGTATCACCATGGCAATTGATAAGGAAAATAAGGCTTTGAGAGACTATGTTATGCCCTCGCTTAATGGAGCAACATCAAGCATAAAGAGGCCGATTTTACATGCTAACAATTTTGAGATACACCCGTCAATCATTCAAATGATTCAACAGACTGTTCAATTTGGGGGACTATCACAAGAGGATCCTAATGTTCACATTGCAAAATTTTTAGAAATTTGTGATACTTTCAAGCACAGTGGAGTATCAGATTGACACTCTTTCCTTTTTCACTAAGAGATAAGGCTTGGCTTGGCTAAATTCTCTACCACTGGATGTTATTTCTACTTGGGAGGGACTTGCACAAAAATTTCTTGCTAAGTATTTTCCACAGGCAAAAACAGCGAAGCTAAGGAATGACATTACCACATTCACTCGATTTGAGACTGAGTCTCTGTATGATGCATGGGAGAGGTATAAATAGTTATTGAGAAAGTGTCCTCATCACGAACTTCTGAAATGGCTGCAAATCCAAATATTCTATAATGGTTTGGGAGTTACAAACCAGTTTATGGTAGATGCAGCAGCTAGAGGTGCCCTAAAGAGCAAAACTCACGAAGTAGCCTATAAACTTTTAGAGGAGATGGCATCCAACAATTACCAATGGTCTTCAGAAAGAGCAAGGCCAAGAAAAGTGGTTGGAGTTTTTGAGCTTGATCCTATTACCACATTGACTGCACAAATTAATATTTTATCTAAACAATGATGTAATATGAATATTAATGTTATTCAAACTAATATTATTTGTGATAATTGTGCAGGAAATCACTCAAGTGTGGATTGCCAAGTGAGAAATACATTTGCTCAACCACATTCCCATCAAGCAAATTATGTGTCCAATTTCCAACATCAAAACAATTCTTATTCAAACACGTATAATCCTGGATGGAGAAACCACCCGAATCTTTCGTGGAACAACAATCAAGGAGCAATTAGACCACTTCAGAATTTTTAGCATCAAGAAAAGAACCCGATACTTAAAGCGATGTTTATGTAATACATGCAGAAGACAGATTTGACAATACAAAATAATATGGCTTTAATCACAACCTTGAGGCTCAGATGGGTCAGATTTCAAATATTATTACAGAGAGAACATCAGGAACCTTACCCAGTAACACAGTGACTAATCCTAAAGAGCAGGTCAAAGCAATAACACTGAGAAGTGGGAGAACAATTGAGCAGCCACAAGCACAAACTGCCTAACAAAATGTGGTTGAAAAGAAAGATGAGTACGAATCAATTTTGGAGGAACAAACGCAGTAGGTGGCCAACCACCAAATTGAGAATTCCAAGAAAAGGAAAGGAGCATCAAAAACCACGGATTTCAGTGAGTTTAATTCGGAAACTTATCCTAATTCACCTTATGATCCACTTATTCCTTTTCCGCAAAGACTTAAAAAGAATAATCTTGAAAATCAATTTTATAAATTTTTAAATATTTTTAAGAAATTGCATATTAATATTCCTCTTATTGAAGCTTTGGAACATATGCCTAAATATGCTAAATTTTTTAAGGATATTTTATCAAACTAGAGAAAATTGAAGGAACATGAGTCGGTGATGCTAACCGAAGGGAGTAGTGCAATTTTATAAAAGAAGCTGCCTCCTAAATTGAAAGATCCAGGGAGTTTTATGATTCCTTGCACTATTGCAAATTCTTCTTTTAATAAAGCTTTATGTGATTTAGGAGAAAGTATTAATCTTATGCCTTTTTTGGTTTTCAGGAAACTTTGTCTTGGAGAACCAAAGCCCACTACAATTTTTTTGCAATTGGCGGACAGATCTATCAAGTATCTAAAAGGAATAATTGAAGATGTTTTGGTAAAGGTAGACAAGTTCATACTTCCACCTGATTTCATAGTGCTTGACATGGAGGAAGATGAACACATTCCATTAATTTTGGGGCGACCTTTTCTAACTACGGGAAGAGCTTTGATGAATGTCCAACAAGGAAAATTAATTTTAGGATTGAGGATGAGCAAGTAATGTTTAATGTTTTTAAATCCATGGAAGTTGCTGCTGAAGCTCACTCATGTTTTCAAGTTTGTGAAACTATTCTAATTGTGGAAGAGACACATAATGCGGAAGTTGAGAAATTACCAATTAAAGTGTGTCCGACAAATTCAGCAACTCTTGAATCTGAGAAAGAAAAGATTTTGGAATACGTTCAAGTTGCACCATCTATTAATTTTTCTTCTCAGCTGACATTCAAGGAGGTGGGGATATCAAGAACGCCATCGTCAAGAAAGAAACGACTTAAACTCAAGCTTCAACCACTGCCATCAAGCTTGGGGGATGCTCAAAGAAAATATAATCCAAACATGAAGAAAGTTATTAGAAAAGATGTTTTGATGTTGTTGGATCTTGGCGTTACATAACCATCTCAGTTACAATGTATGGCTGAAGACTTAAAACTTGGCGCTTCTTGGGAGGCAACCCATGTTTTCTTTTCACTTCATTAGCTTTGATTTTTTTTCTTTTTAGTATACTTTAGTTTTAATTTTTGATTTTATTTTATAGGATTGCATGAGTTTGGGAGTCGCCGGGCAGAGCTATTTTCTGGACCGACATTGATGGCTGTTTTTGAGGAAGATACAGTCCGAATATGGAAAAGTGTATAAAATACCGATCGAAGAAAATTGTCTTGGCTTTCTAGAACAAAAAGAATCAGAAAATTTGGACATCTAAAGCTCTAGATATACTGAAACAATGAACGTCGCGCGTCCAGAATTTTAACACGAATCAGGGGAGCAATTCTGAACTTTTCATATTCCTTTTGTTTTTCTTTTTTTCCTTTCCCATTGAGGACAATGTGATATTCAAGTTTGGGGGAAGGGGTACAATTTTTTAAATATATTTTATATATATTTGGAAAGAAAAACAAAATTAAAGTATTCTAATTAGGCTTACCATTACACTCTTGAGTTCTTTATTGTGCTAAAGCATTGAAATAATTCTTTTTTTAGGATAGACAATAACTTATAAAGTAAGATCAAGCATACTTATTTAATGTAGGATTATTAAAGTTCAAAATTCCTTACAAAATTGTGAGCATGTGATTATACATAAAAGAAAAATGTGATGTTTTTTCTTGTGATTATCCCCTTTGATCTAGTACTAAACATCGTTTAAGTAAATAGAGTGATAATAAACAAATAATTGACTGAATAAAGTTCTATGTACTCCAATGTTTTGAGTTGCTTAGTAACTAGGGGTATTCATCACTAATGTTTACTTTTACGTCAAACAGCAACTTAAAATATGAGTATACAAAAGCACTCTAAGTTTGTGACTTCACGTCAAAAGGTAAGTGACTACTTAGAGAGAGAGAGAAGGGGGGGGGGGGAACCTCTAGTTTGCTACTCGATTTGTAGTAGTGATAAGGGGTGATCACAGAATGAGTTATTACATGATATAATTACATTAATTGCATGACAAATATGATTGGGTTGTAAATTATGAATGAATAATTGCACTGGAGAAAGTGAGTATGCTTGGTTTTACTTTATTTGCTGTTGTTTATGTATTAAGTAGAAATTTCTATGCCTGCATGATAAGTTCTTGTTGTGTGGTGAGATGAGCCTACATATGATTATTATTCTCTGATTTATGATTTTCTTTTTGCTCGAGAACAAGCAAAATCTTAAGTTTAGAGATATTTGATGTGTCTAATTTTTATATAAATATTTGTACTCATTTACCCATAAAAATTGCTTGTATCCGTCTATCTTGTTAATAATTTATCTTATTTCCATATATTTCAGTTAATTAATTAATTTTGAAGGAACAAGATTTTTTTGATGCAAAATGTGAATATTTTCAGTAAAAGTTAACAAAGAAAACAAGGAGAATGATTGATTAATTTTTATTGATTTGTTGATTTTTGAATTTTACAGTTTGGCCAAGTGGAAGGAAAAATAGAAATTTCAATTGTCAACAGAGGGTGAAAATGAAATAAACAAATATAAAATGATTTAATTAAGCTAATGTGATTATTAGTAATTAATTTAAACTAATTAATTTTATTTTTATTTTTAAATCCTAAATTCTGATTTTATTTTTGCGTGTGTGCAGCACGTGCTTCAAGAAAGAGAAATAGAAGAAAAAGAAGAAAGAAATAAAGAGAAAATCAGAAAAAGAAAATAAATAAAGCAAAAAGAGGGGTTATATGCGAAAATAAATCTTAATAGCACTGGTTCGTGTACCTATAAATACAACAACCAAGAGAAAGAGAGACACACACTTAACGAGAGAGGGAGAGCGACGGCTGACCTCACAAATATTTATAAAAAAATAAAAAAAAGAGGACGGAGACAAAGGGAGAGAGACGAAAGGGAGGTAGGAAAGGTGAGTTGGCGGCGTGTAACGCCCCAATTTTATTTTATTTTATTTTATTATTATTATTATTATTATTTAACTAATCCTTATCCAAATGTTTACTATATTAATTTATTACTCATCTACATAATGTCTTATTTAAAAAAATACTCATAGATATTCATTAAAAAATTCGGCAAAGTTCCCCCTGAAATATCAGCCATTTTACAGATTTTCCTTACGAAAATCTGCAAATAATTACAAAAATCAATGTACCGGTAATATATATCAATCCTCCCTAGGCCAACTCATTCAACATCACACAGGTAATAATAAATACGGCTCTGTGGGCATAATACTTCATAACATGTAAGATACAAATTAAAAATAAAAAATTCTTTTGAAAACTTATATGATTTTTGAAAACTTTAGAAAAATATTTCCAAAAACCAACCACGGAACCCAATACTCCACAACGAGGTGGGTACGGACTTCCATACTTCATCACAGCACTATACTTCATCACAGCACTAAAAATAAAAAATTCTTTTGAAAACTTATATGATTTTTGAAAACTTTAGAAAAATATTTCCAAAAACCAACCACGGAACCCAATACTCCACAACGAGGTGGGTACGGACTTCCATACTTCATCACAGCACTATATACATCCTTACAACTTACAGTTATACACATAATCAACCATATTACAAAGTAATACATCAACTACTTCCATTTCTACATATAATACATACATACATATATTCCATTTTATTACGATCAAAAGTATATCTACCAAACTACAACATCTATCTAACCTTGCTGCTATCAAAACCTGTAAGAGAGTTAGGGTCGTCCACCCTCAGGGAGGGACTCCCCTAACCCCCAGAAAACAATATGGGTTAACCATGTATGGTGTGAGTATAATTTACTAGATAAGCAAATAAATTAAACTGTATAAAGAAAATAGAATGAACTTACGAATATCCAGATAATGAAATTCAACCTGAACTCTGAACATAAAAACATCATAATTGCAACTTTATATCAAAGTACTCTTCTAAATCTGCACCCATCTACATATCCATAACCACTCTCACTACCTTGAAGTTGTGCCTCGGCAGGTAGTTCCCACCATTCCAAGAAAATAGCAGGCGGGTAGTTCCTCGGCACAATTCCAAGGCATATCAACTTATATTAACCCATATCACACTTATCTTTAGTTTTAAAATCATTCCCATATTCCTCACTTAACACACATCACTTTACGCATCATACTAATATCATATATAACTTTTGTAATGCCCCGAATTCCAAATAGGACCGAATTCGAGATTTCACAGGATCTTTACTTCACTTCTACAATTTTACAAAGAAATTAAAACTTTTTCAACAATATATCAGAGTTCATTACATCTTTGTTTATACAGCGGAAGAATAAAAGATTGCAACATTGAAAACAAAATATAACTTGTACAACTTCATCAAATAAATCATCGATTTCATCACAACATCTTCATAGCAAAGTCCATTACCTGCATATCAAGCTGTGGGCACGTCAGTCACTTACAACTGACGAAAATATTATACTCGGCTATCCTCTCTATGCCGAATTAGTATAACGATCTCATTACTTTAACAAAACCACATAAGTTGAATGAAGAATAAAGTGTTAAAGTGTAACTACGCTAAACATGTAAGTGTATGCCATGCCTTAATGCCTAATGCACACATTTTTATAGTAGGATGATACTAATGCACACTTGTTCGGATTCTATGCATCCCATACTACATAGGTCCGAGGTCAAGCGCCTGCGTACTCCACAATAAAGGGCTCGATCCCTCGCCATGAAACTACCCGGTAATAAAGCAAGGTTTAGATTATTCCACGACTAAGGATCTCAGCCTCGCTGGCTAGCCTTGCAGGCTATTATAACGGATCCCTCATCATGCGAATCATCCCGTAAATGCCCCTAGCCTCGGTATACATATATACATTGGAGACGGCAAACTATCCGCCCGACTACGCTAAGTCCCGGATTTTAAAAATAAAACCCGTCTCCGACAGAGCAACCACAGTCCGCCGACTGGGTCTATACCCACGGAGATCCACCGCCGACTATATAGAAGCACTCACTTATGTTTGCCCAAGTTTACTACATCTTCACTTATGTGCCTAATTATTTAATTCAAGACATGAATGTGTTATCAATCCTAGAATCAGTTTTACCTCCTACCGGATTTGTTCACAAAAATACAAGATCGCCCCACGGCAATATCTCAAAATCATATCTCAAATCTTTCTTTCAATATTGCCGGTAACCGAGGTCTTACTAACTCTTAATCATAATCTTTCATGTACAAGAATCATGGGTACACATACCCTTTAATAAGCATGTCTTAAACCTAGATAATTTCATCTTTCAACTTAGTCACAAAATAATCATAGTCACGACACAATTCATGATCTAGTTATTTATCCATGTTTCTTTGTAAGCAAATAAATTCTTTCAAGCACACCACTTTATCACATGAAATTTTATGATTAAAATCAAAACTTATACAATGTACCACAACAAAGGAAACTTAAACTAAGTAAAAGCATAATATTTTCAAAGGAATTCACTTCACACAAACACATTTTTCTCTTTCTCAAAAAATATAAATTTCATACTCTTTACTAACCAAATCTTAAGTTACGATTTACTTTCTATCTCAAATTATCCATTTTCTTGTATCTCAATTTTACTAGAAAAATTTGCACTCTTTTTCTTTTTAACTCTATTTCATTTTATAGAATTTTATTACTTTTCCCCAAATTTTATCATGTTAGAAAAATCCCAAAAAAACTAAAACATATAAATCAAAAAAAATGTACAGCTATCAGGTTTCGAACCCAATCCGCCCAACACTGTAGCACCCGTAGCACACCGAACACCACTAAGCCAAGTGGCTTAATTGTCATAGTTCTATACCTGAAACCCTAAGTTCTCACTTTCGGTTTCGGATTCATTTTTAAAGGAAAACAAAAAAAAATGTGCTTAACAAATTTTGAACCCAAGATCTCTCCATTAGGGCTCTGTTTTGTATTTGCTAACCAGTAAGTCCAAGAGTATTTTCTGTTTAGAAAATATACTAATGTACTTTTGTTTGAACTATTCAGAAGGTGGTTCTTTTTCATAAAAACTAGTTTATCCAAAGATCAAATATTTCTAGGAATTTAAAATAAAATTCTTCTTGACTGAGAATAAATTTCAAATAATAAACAATAATTTTAAATTCATTAGGAATCTATTTCCACTTCTTTAACAATTCTATTTCTCATTTTTCATATAGATTTGTAATTTTCTCAAAACTTACATTTTCAAAATAGTGTCCATGAAAACTAGTTTTATTTCTACTTGTACAAAAATTTAGAAAATAACACTAGCATGTCTCTCAAACATAAGAATTTCACAAAATCTCCTTCATAGAAATTTGTTATTTTCAATAATGCAAAAATATTCATATGTCAACACTTTTCATAGTACTAACTAATTTATTTTATTTTCTTTCTTTTTTCTTAGTCATCATAGATTTAAGTCATGATTTGCATAAGACATCTTCAACAATTTTTCATATACTTATCATGTAGAAAATTTTGCACACAAGATAACATGATTCATAACATAAAGAATTTTCCTTTTTAATTAGCATGATATCTACCATTTGCTTACTAACTACAATACTATTCTCATTCATGGCAAATTACTCTAGCATGAATTTCATTTACATATTTTCATTTCAACAATAACTTATACTACTCATTTATAAAGTTTAGCATGCATATTCTACAACTAGAAAGTAAAGAAACCACCCACCTTAATTGAAGAATGAAAACTACAAATGGAAGAGACTTTTAGCTCCTAGCTCCACAAGCACTTCCTCTCCTAATAATAGCTTCTCCTCCTAGCAAAAATTCCTCCAAGCAATAGAACTCTCTTACTCTATTTCTTTTCTTTCTTCTTTCTTTCATATGATTTTGTTATTGTTTTTTGGGCCAAGGAGAATGAGAAATGGGGGCTCTATTTATAGGGTTTTGTTAGGGCCTAAAGTGCAAAATTCCCACCCTAATAACTCACTCTTTTAATTCATACAACCCTCCATTTTCCTAACTCTTAAAACCTCCATCTCTTCATCTTTCCAACTCTTCACCATCTCAACTCCTATAACCTCCAAACTTTCCATCTCCACGCACTAGCCCAACCCGGCCTACAACAAGGGTACAACCCGGCCACCATGTGTGTGTGCATGCACATATGCACATACAAAAATTAAATACAATTCTATAACTCTAAATGTGTACTAAAAGTTGTAACTTGTCATGTATTAGTCCAAGCTCAACTTAATTTGTGATTTTATTAGTGAGCTTGATTCATGGGCTCACTTCTAATTAATTAATTTAATTATTCTAGTAGGCTCTTCTCCTAATGGGCTAGATTTTAAATCTTTAGGTCTATAGATCAAAAGAAGTCTAATTAAAACTTATGCATGCTAAAAATTTGTAATTGAGAATAACAAAATGAGAATAAAAAATTGCACGTGGATCATACGTGCAAAAATCAAAAAAATGCATTTTTAATTTAAGAAAATAAAATGTGGGGTGTTACAACTTTTACATTCATATAATAATATATCACACATGCAACTTTCTTTACTTCTCATATTCTTTTCCATACCATAATTTGTTCGAGTGATTCACATTAATCTTACACACATAATTCCTTCATGGTTAATCTCATATATGTGCCACATCATATCAATTCATAAGGATAATTCCTTCACTTTATATCCAAAGACATAACACTATATTAATCCACATATATAATTCTTTTACTTTTCATATTTAATCACATACACAATATTCCTCTTTTCATGAATGTCTTCACATCACCATGTCTTTATTTTCATTTCTAATTATATAATGCAATTATCTCGTTTTTCATACTTAGTTGACCACATACTTCATTTACCATTTATTTTCATTTACAAACTCATGACTCATGTTCCTTCATACTCTTCTTCATCCATATACATTTTCTATCTCATTCTCATATTACATAACATCACACTCATCAAACTTACAACATATTGATATTTATTCTCATCACCCAACTTCACATGCATTCATTCATATAACAACCCATACATTTCCCTCGCACCTCATTACATATATTTATTCTATCATAAATTATCACATTCACTTGTTTTCATCGCATATACTCATTCATTCATTATCATCACATATCATCACATTCCTTTAGTCTCATAATACCACATTTATCACTATATTATAACACATCTCATAACATCGTATTTATTCACCTCATGGCACATCTCATACGTCTTGTAACATATTAACCATCAGTCTCATTTTACCTATTACAATTTCTTTTCATTCTAATTTCATCCTACAGCTTGTTTTAATGCTCTTCTCATTTTAACGTAGACTTCCTTTATAATTCATTCTCATCCTGTCATACAACTTTAGTTACTTTGCATTCTTATCAATAATATATCTTACTTTCATTTTCATTTACATATCATATTACAATTCTACTTTAACTTTCATTCTCACCAAATTATACTCCGACCCCAAACATAGTTTGGGTACTTCCTCGTGACAAAACCAACGAGGAAAAAGAAAACACCGCACCCCAGCAAAGCTGGGTACTCCCTCGTGGCAAAACCAATGAGGTAAAGAAAACACCGCACCCCTAGTTTTACTAGGGTACTTCCTGGCGACATCTGTCATCGAGGGAATATCACCACACCCCAGCTGAGCTGGGTAATAATCACCGCACCCCAAGTAGACGGTAATAACTCATCACATCCCAAGCCGATAGCTCGGTTATTAATTTACTATATTTTCATTTTCATCTTTCAATTTTACTTTAGTTTTTATTTCCATCCGCAATACATCCATCATATCAACAACCCATCAATTCACCCTGGGAGTTGTGCCAAGGCATGTAGTTCTCACCATTTCTATGGAAATGGCGGGTAAGTAGTTCCTCGGCACACTTCCAAGGTACAACAAACTCATATCACATCATATTTTTCTTTAATAACAATTCTCATATTACATCTTCACTATCATTTATATAATGCATAATACATTTTCTTTACTTCTCGTATTCTTCCCATAACACAATTTCTTCATTTTATTCTTATTAATTCGCTTTATTTACTTTCTCAATCTCATCTTATAATTGAACTTATTTTACTCTTTATTCTCCACTCATGATACACTTGCTTTAATTTCTCATTCTCATTTCACATCATATGTTTTCTCTACTTTCTCATATTTCTTTCATATCATACGCCTTCTTTACTTTCTCATTTTCATTTCAAAATACAATGTATTCTACTTTTCATTTTTCATCTCATAATACAATTCACTTTAACTCTCATTCTCTTCAGATAATAGACCGCACCCCAAACATAGTTTGGGTAATATACACCGCACCCCAAAGCCAGTAGCTTGGATAATAATTTAGTTTTCATTCTCTTTATACTCTTTCTTTTCACATTTATTCATTTTATTAATATGTCGACCAGTGAGCCACAGCATCCCAATATACTGAAAGCCGACAACCCAGTAAACATGTGGACCTCTGCCCACCAAGGGTATTACGCGTTCGAGGCTACGTCTTCCTCCCAACCTATGCCAGCGCGGAAAACACCGCTGCCCACCAAGGGTCTTACGCATCCAACAAGACTAGAGTCGATAGATCCGTCAAACACAAATCACTGCCCACCAAGGGTCTTACGCATCGCTGCCCACCAAGGATTTTACGCAGCCAACCGGGCCTCAAGCTGATAGCTTGGGCGATAAAACACACACCCCAAACATAGTTTGGGTAATAACCACGCACCCCAAGCCGGTCTTTGGGTATTAGGAGGTCTATCCAAACTCCCAGGATTTCTGTAGGTACTGGTCAACAAAATATAACTGTTATTATCATATTCATCTCATCTCTTTACCTCATTTTATCATAACATATCATTTCATCTTTTCTTTCAACATATTATCACATCTTTGGCCTTTACCAGCCTATTTATCTTCTCATTACACCACACATTTGCATACACCAGGTTATATAATTTGTAAGACTTACTATATCATATTATTACATACCGTGAATGCACAATATTATTTATTTGGTCACATCCTCATATATTATGAGTACACCATATTATTTAGTTTGTGACATCATGTTATCACACATTAATTTTACCTCAAACATATCTATATCATACACATACTAAAGTATTTATTATCACATTATAACACTCATTCTGTAACCCCCATTTTCGCTAATAAGTATTTTCCGTGTATTTTTCTATAATTTAATTTTTATAAATTTATTTTGTGCTAAATTCTTTTTTGATCTTTTATTAAAGTATTTTCCTAATCGAAAATTTTATTCATTTCGAATAATAGTGTATTTCGATCTTATTTTCTATATCTTATTGATCGACTATTTATATTTGAGCCTAAAATCTAATATATTATTATTATTGGATTATTTTAATGAAATTGTTAAACCTGAATACTATTTTGTTATAAGTTTCTATAATAATTATTATTATGATTATTAATTGTTATTTTTTGATTATCTATTTTAAATTCATCTGTTGAATTATTTTATTATTGTACTGGATCTGACTTTCTTGACGAATTCCAATTTATTTTCAAGCCCAATTTATATTCTATTCATTTGTATTATTTATTTATTTAATTGGATTTAAATTTTCGTTCATGAACCCATCTCGTTGGGTTATCTATCTTTGGATTTTATTTTATTGGATTGTGGATGTTTTAATTAAACCCATAGTCTTCAAACTCATATCTTGTTGAACCCAAAATCCAATTTTCTGGATACCGTAGATTCCCATCACTGAAAATGGGACCCAGTTCACAGGAAAAGGCTTCCATAAAATTTGCGAGGACCTCGAGATCCAACAGCGGTTCTCTTCGATTAATAAACAGATTCTTATTCCTAAGATACTCCAAGGATTTCACCTTATTCCTAAGATATTTGTAACACCCTAGAAAAAATGCTTTATTTTAAATTATTTAATAGAATTAAATTGATAAGTTTGACCATTTTGACTATTTTCTGAAATTATTGTTTTTGCACTTGCAAAACACGTGCAAATGTTATAAAAATTTAAATTGTCAAACTTTGTAGTCAATGATTATTCTCTACCATTAAGTTGCAATATTATTATTTTTCAGATTTATTTGATTAAAGAAAACTCATTTTTGGACTTTGAATGATATATTTAATTTTTGGGTAAAAGAATTATTTTGGACTATGAAATGAGCCAAAAATTTAGATTTAAAATTTGAAAATCCTGAATTTGGGGTCGGCCAACTGAAGAGTATTTAAGGATAGGTTTAAATCCTTATCAGATTGATTTTTTTAAATGAAAAGATTTGTATGTATAACTTAAAAGCAAATATGGGATTATGGGGGACTTTATTGCAAAAATCCCTTATGAACCCTAACAATTCACCCCAGCCATATAAAAGAAAGGGAGAACAGTGGGTTTCGGCCCTTACTCTTTTTGGTGCTATTTGTGGATTTTTTGAATGCTTGAGGGGGATCTTTTGCTTGGAGGAGAAGGCTAGTTCTTTGGTGTTCATTTCTTCAATAAGGTGGGTGTTTCTCTACCTCTCTTGTTATGCTTTTTATCTCATGAATGTTGTAGTATCATGCTAGGACATGATTTGTGAATCTAAAGTTATATTTTAGCATGATCGTGGCATTTGTTATTATAATCGTAGAGGTGTATATTTGATAAAGAATTGTTGGTTATATGAGATAAAGATTAAATCTTGAATGTATGATGATCTTAAATAAATTGTTCATGAGTAACAAATATTATTATGCATGAAAGATCAAGCTTTATCTATGGAAATTGATTTAATGAACCAATATGTTATTGTAGATGTTTAGATCTTTTTGTATAATTCAAGAACCATGATTTGAGTAATTAAAAGATGAAATCTCTATGAGTTATTTATTGTTTTGATCTGAAATATTGATTAGTTGAATATTAGAATTTTTATGCATAAATTAAGTGCTAAAAATCATTGAAAATATCCATGAAATTGTGACCTAGGGTTTCAGTGGCTAAACCCTAGGGTTAGGGTTGAATGGTAGACGAGGGGCTCGGTCTTTGGGGGTCAAAATAGTGTTGCATGCACTATGCTGACCTCGAGTATGCACAATGTAGGGTAGCGGCTGCTCTTGCATGTGGGGCTCGGGTTGCTTTGTGTGAGGGCTTTCGGCATGTGCCAGGATTGTAGAACCCTAGTGCATGTATGGATATGTATATGTATAAATTTATCAATTTAATGAGGTTTAAATTGATCTTTAAAGCAAGTTTTGATGGTGTGAGTTTCAGATTTTGGGAAAATCTAGTTTTCAAATTTTTGGGTGAAATAGAGTTTCAAAACTTGTATAATTGAATTATAAATTGTGGAGTACGATTTATGGTTATAGATGGAATATAAACTTAAATTATCGAGTTATATGTTTCAGTTTTGGGTGAGTAGTTCTCAAGATTGAGAACATATAAATTTCAAATTTTGAGAAAAACGAGTTTCAGTTTTTATATGTTTTGAGATTCAACATCGAGGGTTGCAAATCTATATGTTAGATGATTATGATTCTCAAGTTTGAGAGATTAAAGATTCAGTTTTGAACAATAAAAGTTTTAGAATTTAAAGAGTTATTTTTAGTTTTAAAGAGGTGTCAGTTTCAGATTTTGAAACTATGAAATTTCAGATTTTGAGAGATAAATTCCAGAGTTTAAAGAGGATTAATGCTCAGTTTTGAATTGAATAAATTCCAGAAAATTGATTGTGTTTTCAATTATGAAAAGGAGGATATTAAATGGGAAATAGAGATGTTTGGAAAATTTGTTTTGTTTCTATAAATGAAGGGGTCTTTATGGAAGTGAATTGCTTATTAAATTAGGAATGAGATATGATAGAGTGATTGTAAAAAATGAATGTGTATATTTGATTTGAGATGATCTTAAATGAGACGTTAAATTATGATTGAGAACTTGTGGAAAAGTGGTGTTTCCATAAATGAATAAAAGAAAGAATATTTTGATAAATTGAACCAAGTGGTGGTTCATATTGAAACGTAGGGTTATTATGAGAACCCTAGAAAGATGTGATTGAGAAATTTATGTGGTGAGCACTAGAGGCTGAGCAGGACCCTGGATTAACAGTGGTGAATTATTTGACTATAGGAATTAGCTAAGGGGGCTAGTGTGCCTAGTTTTGTGGAGTTAAGTCTGGTAAGGTGGAGCTAGCTCTATGTAGCTCAAGCTACTCCTATTTAAACATAAGGACAGGCACTAGTTGGAAATATGATGAAACAAGAGCAAACGTGAGTTGTGGGCTCCAAGATGATCCGTGGAGTGAGACAATTCACATTATTCTGGGATAAGGGATGAGTGAGGTCCCTGGATGTTCTGCGGAGCGGGATTGATCGCCAATGTTCTGGGACGAGAGCAACGCTCATGGGTTATTGTGCAATGAGGGTTCCAAGATGACCTATGGAGTGAGATATTCTCTAAAAGAGTTCTCGGACGAAAGGAGAGGGCCTCTAGGACATTCCATGGATAGAGTCTGACCTCCAGTATTCCTTAGCGAGAACCAATACGTGCAAAATGTCTAAATCTCGTACTAGTCATGGATGTAGGTTGCATAGCGTGGGATCGAACCCCAAAATGTAGTGAACGCTAAGGGCTTTCCCTCATACCTATGTTGTATAAACGGCATAGAATTCGAACAAGCATGCATTAATAAACATCGTAGGCACTTGTGTTTTCCTTGAACCTTGTCTTGTGCATTTCGATGTTTTCCTATCGCATATTTTATTCTTGCAAATTTCAATATTTATTGTTAATTTGTGATCCTTTCATTTTTGTTTTATCTTGTGCAAAAAGATTGTATTTGTGAGATATTGGAGAGTCGCAACTTTAATCAGCGAAGCTTCAGTTCTATGTAACAGATGTGCGCACTATTTTTTAGTTTATTTTGCAGGATTTGCAAGTGAGTAGCTGAACAGGAGTTAAAGCTTGGGCTATGAGAAGATTGAATTTAATTTATTGATTCAAGTTGTATTAAAAGTGTTGTATATTTTCGGTGTGCAATGTATTGAGTATTGATGTAAAGAAAGTTCTAAATTTCCCAGTATTTTGTGTTGTGTTTGGTTTACATTGAAGTAAAGATTCTAGATTTATGTCTCGTATTTCCTATTATGAAATTCGGGGCACTACAATACTCGAGTTCGGCACCATGGGGGTCGGCCCAAATAGGCTCGGTCATCTGATAAAAGAAGAAAAAGATATCTCACTCGAGTCTCGTAGACTTGGTCAAATCGCATAACACAAAGCATCCACACAAAACATCATATGAAAAATATCAAATCCAAAATCTCAGCCCAAAAATTCTTTTTCATTCATCGATAAACATCCATACAAAAGCGGTTGCCAGTCTGCGTTCGGCAAATACAAGAAGAAGAAGAAGAAAAAGAAGAAGAAGAAGAAGAAGAATGAAAAGAAAAGAGCTACTACTTGAGAGAGGAGAGCACCTATTCGGCTCTTACAGTGTTAAACATCCGGGAATGGCTCGTCATCACAGGCGAGCGATCATCCCTCTCATCATCACCTCCCCCCAGAGTGGGCGGGGCCTCAGAAAACTTCGTTGAGAAGTTGAAACCCTCGAGCTTGAGATGATGGTACTTTCGCAGCAAGTGCTCGATGGCCCAGTCGTACCCCTTGTCCTGGGTGAAGATAACCTTGTCGATGGTGCCCAGCTTCGCGGCCTGCAGCTTCTTCTCGTTCTCCTGCAGAAGGGTCTTCTCCTTCTCCAGCCGAGTTCGGTCCTCGGCGACGGTGGTCAGCTCCGCCTTTAAAGCCCGCTCGCGAGTTTTCGGGGCTTGGACTAGTAGCTTCTGCTCCTTCATTTCCCTCTCGTACCGCTTAGCATTTTGCTCGGACAGCTAGAGCTCATGGGCGTAACACCTTCTTAGCGCCGCCCCTTATAGAGTCGCCTTTGAACGGAGAGCAAAGACTTAGAAATTTTCAATAACATGAAAAGATCAAGCAACGGGGCTTAGAAAGCACTTACCATCATGCCGGCTTGAGCCCACTTCATGAAGCACGACTTGATGGTCTCGTTCGCGAGGCTCTCCCTATCCTGAGGGGTGGCCAGGTGCTCCACCGCCTCGATTGCCATCAGACCCTCCGTTAGAGAGTCCACCAACATCATGGACCAGTTGGGGCCCATGGTGCCAGCCCCTCCTCCCATACGATCTCCCTAGCCTCAGGACGGACGGGCGGGAGACCAGACTTCACCATCTCGACAACCTTAAGGTTTCCAGGGCTCAGCACCACCTTGGCTGATTCGGAGGTGCCTAAAATTGCCAAAGTCTTTGATCTTTTGGACTTCGCCTCCGAAGCCCCCTCAGATGCAGAAGCGGTCGGCCTCTTCTTCGACTTCGCCTACTCGGCCACCTTCTTCTTGGCCAAGAAGGCCCTACTCGCTTCATCTCCGCACCATCCATAACTGCAAAAGAAAACACGAGCTGTGAGAATGAAGGTAATAGAATAGATAGAAAAATGAAACCAAAAACATACAGGGGTCTACGGGACTTAGTCCAATCCTCGGTAAGTGCCAATAGGTTACATTCGCCCAACCGATGCTCCCTTTGGCGATGATCTGCTCCACATCCGTTTTCTCCTCCTTCGTAAAGTCTTTCCTCGAGGCTTTGTGGTTAGGTTTGTAGAATGACTAGTTCGTCGGGATGTCCTAAGGTACCTGGTTCCGAACGATAAAATACTTTTCTTTCCATTCCTTAATGGAGTCCGGATGACCGTGGACTACCCGCTTATAGGGACAAGAGGAGATGTAATATACCTCCTCATACGTCCCTGCCGAGTTGATCCCGAGGCAGACTTGGAAATACTTCAACTTCAAAGGAACTCCCCTCTCCTCGTAGATAAGCATGAAGCACACAATCTACTTCCAGGAGTTCGGATTGTACTGCATCGGACTCAGTCCCACCCAATTCTACCCCTGTTTCACAAACGGGTGCAGGGGCAACCTCAACCCCAAACTAAAGGGTTCGAGCGAAAACATACAGAACCAAGGGACCAGGTTATTGTTAGGTTTCGAAAGCAATCACAGATTAAATACACAGCAGAAAAATTATAAAAATATCAAAACCTAGCCATGGATTCATGCGAAAACCATAAATCTTGTTTAGAAGTTATACCTTAAAGATGGATCTGTTGTCTCCACAATATACCGATCACAGCACTGCAATATTGCGGTGCATTTACAATATCTACACGAACAGAACGAAAAATGGATCTCCCTCATACCGCAATGCTAGCTGCGGAAAAGGGATGTTCCTCCTCATGATCTCTCTCTCACTTTCTGTGGCGAGTAGGGGTTTTTCACATGTGTCTTTTCCACAGATACATATCAATATATAGGTGCAGAAAACCAACCCTAGGAAGTAATGAGGTTGTTGAGCTCACAATCTAATCTGGGTCAGATTCGTGTGTAGGCCTTTGAACTTTAGTCGGCTCATTTAATCTAATTAAATGTCCAACCAATGTCAAGAATCCAAGTCTTACTTGGATCCCTAATTAGATTCATCTTATAAATTTAAATTCCAATTTCGATCCATTCTAAGTGTGTGACCTTGTAGGTTTCCATTATGTTGACAGTAATACTAAAATCATATTCTAGTATTACAAACAGTGAGTGGTTTCTAACAATACATCACTGCTACTCAAGTAATGAGAATGTCAGTGATTTGACATAACCTATTCGTAACCAATGTTACCATGTAGTCTAGTCCCTTTATCCAAGAATCTTAATTGACCACAATGCATAGAATGTGTTATCCTTGTATAGCTCAATCTTTAGTTTTTTGATGTCCGAGTAGACTTGCTAAAACAAACGAGATCAATATCTCATACTAACTCATTTGAGTACGGTCATGCATTTTGCAGTCTCACTCAATCAAAGGGCATATAGATATCGCTCATATTATGTAAGAGGGACAAATCCTATCTAAGTCACTCACATTCCTCTTCATGATTTGTAGTATATCCAATAGTTGACTTTATAATCATCTTATTACAGACAACGTTTGACGACATTAAAACATATAACTTCTCATGTAAGGGAACCATAGTGACATCAAGTCAAAAGACTACCCACACCATGGTCATTGTGAGAACCGCTTATGACACTCACGTAGCGATCCATGCAGTGTTCTCATGATGGGTTAGTCCAGTACATTATTACACTAATATGTACCCATGTGAAGACTTTATATTTCATATCCATGACCCGTAAGAATGGTCATCAGTCTACGCATACACTAGTCTCTATGTATTATCGTTGTCCTAATTCACAATAATACTTGACTAGGGACATTTAAAAACAGTGTTCTGATTTCAGCTAATAGGTCTCACAATCAAGTCATGCACTTGATATCTCATAACATTGAACTTACTATTCTAAGGACTTCATTATGTTCATTTAATTCACAATAAATAACACAATAAATTAAATGCCTAAATATGAAATATATGTCATGATACAATGTAAACTAATAATGTCAATACATAGTTGGCCTTTAGGGCATACACCATGTAGCGCCCCGAGTTCCACACTGGAAGCTCGTGACACTTACCTAGAATCTTTACTTCAATGAGTACACAACACAGAAATCACAGAAAATCACAGAAATCACAACACTTACCTAGATTGAGGAACTTTTGGGGAAAGGTTTTATTCAGCCGAGTGCGTCACCTTATGGAGCACCGATATTTTTGGTGAAGAAGATGATGATTAGGATGTGCATCGATTACCGA
Organism: Hemerocallis citrina; assembly: GCA_017893485.1. Taxonomy (NCBI): domain Eukaryota; kingdom Viridiplantae; phylum Streptophyta; class Magnoliopsida; order Asparagales; family Asphodelaceae; genus Hemerocallis; species Hemerocallis citrina. The sequence continues at coordinate 92,900,817 of CM030365.1, read as the reverse complement.
AAGCTGAATAAGTTCACTGTTCAGAATAAATATCCTATTCCACGAATCGATGACCTGTTCGATCGTTTACAAGGAGCAGTTGTTTTCTCTAAAATAGACCTTCAATCAGAATACCATCAGGTACGAGTGAAAGTAGAAGATGTGCATAAGACTGCATTCAGAACTCGACATGGGCATTACGAATTCTTAGTTATGCCATTTGGAGTGACGAATGTACCTGCAATCTTTATGGACATTATGAACAGAGTTCTGAGGCTATTTACTAATTCTTTCGTTGTGGTGTTTATCGATGATATTCTTGTGTACTCCAAGTCAGAGGAGGAGCACACTGAGCATCTGGCTGAGATTCTGAAGAAGCTTCAAGAGCATGAGTTGTATGCCAAGTTATCCAAGTGCGATTTCTGGAAATCTGAAGTGGCATTCCTGGGTCACATCCTTTTTAAGGAGGGAGTGGCTACTGATCCTCAGAAGATAGAGGCAGTGAAGGATTGGGCAAGGCCTACTAAAGTGAAGGATATTAGAAGTTTTCTTGGGTTAACTGGATACTACAGGAGGTTTATCCAAGGCTATGCTCAGATAGCCGTGGCGCTCATTGGTCTGACCAAGAAGAATGTAAATTTCAAGTGGACTGAGCAATGCGATGCAAGCTTTCAGGAGTTGAAAGAGAAACTAACTACCACTCCCATTTTGCCTTTGCCTAGAGCAGGTGTTGAGTATGATGTTTACAGCGATGCTTCACATCGTGGGCTTGGTTGTGTCTTGATGCAAGAGAGAAAAGTAATTGCTTATGGGTCTAGGCAACTAAGACCGCATGAGAAGAATTATCCGACTCATGATCTGGAGTTGGCTGCGATTATCTTCACCTTGAAGCAATGGAGGCATTATGTGTACGGTGAGAAGTTAAACATGTACACGGACCACAAAAGCTTGAATTACATCTATCTGCAAAAAGACCTGAATCTGAGGCAATGGAGATGGCGAGAAGTACTTGAGGACATTCGTCCAGAGATTAAGTACCATCCGGGGAAGGCTAATGTTGTTGCTGATACACTTAGCCGTAAAAGCAGTTTGGCCAAGTTGATTACGACCCAGAGGCATCTTGTAGAAGAGTTAGATCAAGCTGGTATTGAGGTAGTTGTGCAAGGTTTGGGAGCATCGTTTGCTCAGCTGAGGCTTCAGCCTACACTGAATGAAAGGATTATGGCAAGTCAGAAGGAAGATGCAGAGATTCAGAAGATGAAGGAGCAAGTTGGTGCAAGCAGATCATCAGAGTTTCAGATTAGGGATGAAGTGTTGTGGTTTGGAGAGAAGTTTTGTGTTCCGGATCAATCAGATTTGAGGGAGAGTATTCTTCAGGAGGCACATGCCGCTCTGTTGTCTATACATTCTGGGAGTACTAAGATGTACAAGGACATTAAGCAACATTTCTGGTGGTCTGGTTTTAAGCGTGTTGTAGCTGAGTTTGTGACGATGTGTGAGATTTGTCAACAAGTAAAAGCCGAGAATCAGAAGCCCAGAAGTTTATTGCAATCGTTACCCATTCCGGAGTGGAAGTGGGATAACATCAGCATGGATTTCATCACGGGTTTGCCAAATAGTTCGAAGGGTAATGATGCGATTTGGGCCATAGTCGATCGACTAACCAAATCAGCTCACTTTTTTGGCAATGAAATGTACTTCGTCTATGGACAAGTTAGCCGAGCTGTATGATCGTCAGGCTTCATGGTGTTCTATTGACCATTGTGTCTGATCGAGATGCGCGATTTATTTTGCATTTCTGGAGGAGTCTTCTGACAGCTTTGGGTACTAAGACGGATTTCAGCACTGCCTTCCATCCTCAGACTGATGAGCAGACTGAGATAGTTAATCGAGTTCTTGAGGATATGCTTCAGTGTTACGTTCTAGATTTTGGAGGCAGCTGGGAGAAGCATCTAGCTTTGGTAGATTTTTCCTACAACAACAGTTTTCAGACTAGTATCAGGATGGCGCCATATGAAGCTCTGTATGGCAGGAAGTGCAGAACGCCTGTTTGCTGGTTTGAAGTAGGGGAGAGGCAGACATTTGGGCCTGAGATTGTGCAGCAGACCTCGGAAAAGATTGTTTTGATCAAGTAGAGGTTAGTGGATGCTCAGCATAGGCAGAAGAGTTATGCCGACAGCCGGAGAAGGGACCTTGAGTTCGAGGAAGGTGACTTTGTCTTTCTGAAGGTATCGCCTAATAAAGGTGTGATTCGTTTTGGCAGAAGTGGAAAATTAGCCCCAAGGTTCATAGGCCCATATAAGATATTGAAGAGGATAGGAAAAACTGCTTACCGGTTGGAGTTACCGGAAGAGTTGTCTCAGGTGCACAATGTCTTCTATGTGTCTATGCTGAGAGGTTACATTCCAGATCCAAGTCACCATTTGCTCGAAGTGCCGGAGGGTTTGCAGCTAGGTCTGAGCTACATTGAGCGACCGGTTGAGATCGTGGATCGTCAGGAGAAAGTCTTGAGGAACAAGACGATACCGATGTTCAAAGTAGTCTAAAGAAACCAGTTGGTTGAAGAGGCTACTTGGGAATCCGAGGAGAGGATGCTGAAGGATCATCCCGGGCTCTTTGTCTGATTGTATTGTTTTTCTTTCTCCTTTTATGTTTTGTTTCTCACCCTTTAAGTGTATTTCTGGGGACGGAACTATTCTGAGGGAGTGTTGTAACATCCTGAATTTTTTCAAATAACTAAGTATAATGTTTTTCATTTATTTTCACGTGTTTTGTACGTCCAATTTAATGTGTATTTAGCTATAAAAATTGTTCTTATGTCAAGAATAAATATTTTCTTCTCTTTTAAAATTAAAGCCTATTATTAATCTTTAGGCCTAATAGTCTATTCTAGCCCAATTAAATAAATAAATAAATAAATTATATAGCCCAATTATTTTAGCCCACCTAATTAGCCCACTAGTTAATTTTATTAGTAATTAATACAACTTGTAGTGTAGACTTGATCATGTAATAAATAAATGAACAATTAATAATTGTACAACTTAAACTAGTGTGAATGTGATGGCACGTGCATTGCACATGCACGTGCAATGGAGCACTAGGGGTGGCCGGCCATATTTGGAGTGGAGGGAGAGAGTGGAAGAGTAGTGAGGTGGTTATTTGATGATGGGTAGTTCTTCTAACTCCCAAATGTATCCTAACCTTTCAACTAAACTCATCTCAACCCTTCATTCACTCTTGAAATTTGTATAAATACCCCTCCCTTATCACACTTATCATTTGCATTAGAAATTTCAAAAAAAGAGAAAAGATAAAATTGTGTAAGAGAGAAGATAGAGTTGTGTGAGAAAAGATTGAGTGTTTGAGTGTTTGTGTGTTTGTGTGCTCTTGTACTTGGGTGGCCGGCTTGCACATCAAGGAGGTCTTAGGTTCAAGCTTTGCTAGGAGGAGAAGGCTCGAGTTTGTGTGGCACAAGCTAGGAGAAGAAGGGAGACGATCGTGCATTCAGCAAATTCTGTAGGAGTTTCTTATTTGTTTCTTCAAAAGGTGGGTGATTTCTCTAACTTGTAATATAGATGTCATGCTAGGATTTTAAATTGTGAATATGTTAGAAACAAATAGAAAAGTTGTCATATACTTGCTTGAAGAGACTAGTAAGAAAGAGAGGAAGCTCTAGTTTATCTACATGAAAAAGTTAGTAAAATGAGTTGAAATGTGTTAATTAAGACTTGTCATGATGCTTTATTAATATATGTCATGCTAGAATACATATAATTTGATAAATCATTCTTGTATGAAATTGTGCTTGTGAATGAATTGTAGAATGCAAATAATATCCATGGATTGTGAAATAGATTGATTAGTGGCACTAAGTGTTGATTTTAATTGTATTGTACGAGTAAGTTTATATTCACTTGATTGTCAAATACATGGTCCTTGAATCTTAGGAAATGAGTTAGTTTGTAAAAGGTAAAAAGTAACTTAAGGGCATGACTTTGTTAAAGAATGAAAATTTGTGTAAACATATTGTGAATAAATGGGGAACAAATAAATAAAAAGATTCATCTAGAAAAGGAATTTTCCAATGTCGAAAAATGTATTAATGTTCCACTTTTAAAAAAGAAATAAGAGAAATAGTCTACCATGTGGTTAAAAATGACAATTTTGGAAATCTAAGAAAATATAATATACTGTTTTTCAAAGATACATTCTGGAAAAAGATTTAGATTTTTTTATCAGTACAAATTGACTGAAAAAAAAATCAAGTTTATTAACGGAATAACTAGATACAGTACAGTCCATACAAAAGTATTTAACTAAGTTCCTTATATCGATTAGTCACTCAGACCTACTGGTCTTCGGGTGCGTTTTGGGTATGTTACTGTAGCACGGCGGGGGTACTGGTCTCGGGTTCGAGTCTTGAAGAGACGGCTGCGTTTGGATAGCATTTTTATTCCCTTTTTTTCGTTTTCTAAAATGAAAAGGGCGTTTGGTTACCCTCTTCTCAAAGCATTTTTTTGAAGCTCATTTTCAGAAAAATCAAACCGGTCATTTCTTAACCCTTCTTCTCTCTCTAAACGAGGACTTCTCTCTCTCTCTACACAAGGCCTCTTTACTCCCTCTGTACTCCCATCAACCGTCTCATTTACTCCCTCTTTACTCCCATCAATCGTCTCCTTTCTTCTGCGATACTGTTTTCTCCCTTCTCAAGCACCACGCTCGATCTGTCTTTAATCCCTCAAAAGCTACCCAAAAAATCAACGAATTAGGGGTTCATGGTCTGTGAGACCAGATCTGCTTACAATAGAAGGTGTCTTCGAGAACGGTGCAGTCGAATCAAACGTCGGCTGAGGCTTGAATCTGTTGGAGACAACTTCTTTACTCTTGAAAGCAAGCAAACCATGGTATGTTTGAATTTGAACCAAATTTTTTACACCTTACAATGTTAGAGGGTTTCGGTTTCGCGAGGAGATAATTCCAGATCTGTGGGTTTTTTTTCCTGTTTTTTTTTTTCTGGACTGATTTGAGGGATTAAAGAATTTTTATGAGATGGATTTGGAGATGATGAGTTCTGATCCTATTGTCGACTACACTCCTAACTATTGGCTTTCCAAATCGAATTATTGGATTAAAGAGATACCATTTTGTTCCTGTGAATTAAAAAAAAGTTTTTGTCAATTATTGTTGAAAGAAGCCATCATCTACAAATTATTATAGTAACCTGAGAAAATAATTTCGGTTCACTGTTATAGTTCAGCAATTGATGGTTTTTTTTTTATTTACCATTTCTGTGGCTAATATAGATGACTAGTAAGGGGAAGGAGATGGAGGTGGATAGTGATATTGTCCTATGGCCAACATGTAATGAGCGAATATTTGTGGAATTGATGGAGGAGGAGGTCGACCGAAATAGTCTGAAAAGTTCGACATTTGAAGCCAAAGTTTGGCAACAATTTGTTGCAAGTTTGAATTACATGTGTAATCGTACATACACGGTTAAACAATTAAAAGAGAAACATTCCAGACTTAGGATTAAGTGGAGAAGTTTCACACTTTGAAGAACCAGAGTGGAATGGGTTGGGATGAAGACAACCATACAGCCACTTGCGAGACCCAATTTTGGGAGACATATGTCAAGGTTCACATATATCTTTATTTTTATAACAGTGTGTGATTATCATCTTAATATACTTATTCATGACTTTACTACTTATAAATTAACAACACAAAATTTTTGATTAGGCACACCCTGCGGCTAAAACATTCAAATCGAAGGGATTGTCCAATTGATGCTTTGACCAAAATTTTTGGGAGGTTTACTGCCTAGGGCTTACTTTCTAGGGCTTCAACTCAAAGGGTGTATGACTCCGATGAAAAACAGAAGGTCAATTTTGAGTTTACCCCCCCCCCCCCCCCACCCCAATGCACCACATGTAAATTTGGATGATGAGGATGATTATGAACCAATACGTTCGGGGTCTCACAAGAGGCGATCTAGTGGGTCAAGTGGTCGACCAACAAAATGCTCGAAGAATGAGAGAATGGATATGGCTCTTGCTGCGAATACCTCTGCTAATCTTGCAAAAACTGAATATTATAAGAAGAAAATGGGCGACCGAAGTAATCCCTCAGATGTAGAAGATCCGTACTCCATTGATAAGTGCATGGAAATAATCAATACGATGGATGGGCTTGATTACAAATTGTTTAGTGTGGTAATGGACAACATAGTTGCAAACCCTAGATGGTGTCGTGGCTTCATTCTTAGGAAACCGGAGCTTAGACTCTTGTGGTTGCAGAGTCTTCTGAAGGACTAGGGATCTCATTTGTTTAAGTGGATCCAACCCAACGTATTGGTTAAATGTTTTAACAATTTATTTAAAAATTTCTGTATGAGTACACTGTGAATATTTAATGGCACAATGTGTTGGATTTTAATTCATAATGGTTTAATTTTAAATGCATTTGTTATTACTAGCTGTTGTTGTTTTTTTTTTTTGGGTTTAACATTGTTAAATAACATAAAATGATAGGGTAATTGTTTATATAACTTCCACTATAGTTATAGTATTAAAACTTGAATATTCTTTATGAAAATGAATTCTACTTTTTCAGAGTGAAGTACTATTGCAAGTGCTACCATACTGATGGACTTGTTAAGTGACTCGTCAAGTGATGATAGTGACGGGTTTGATGACTTGTTGACACTCCAGTTTCTAGAGATGATCTCTGAAAAAAAATCTCCGTTTCACTTCTAAACTAACAGGACATGAATATCTACAAGAAATCCTAGATGGTCCCCCGGATAAGTGTCATCGCATATTCCGCATGAATCAAGATTTTTTTTGGCTTTGTGTCAGTTTCTTAAAAATGGCAACTACCTCGAGGAAACCCACGAGGAAGCCCAACATAGACACGTCTCTATTGAGGAAAGTGTTGCCATTTTTTTGTACATTGTCGGTAATAGTCATAGAATGAGAGGGGCTGCTGATCGGTTTCAACACTCAACAGAAACAATCGAACGACATTTTACAAAAGTGTTGAAAGGTTTGGCAAGAGCAGCAACAGTTCTCATTACTCCCCCAAACACGACACATGTACATGAAAGGATCAGTAGTTCCGTGGACTTTTATCCATGGTTTAAGGTAGTTTATTTGCTTCATGATTACTAGCATATTATTGTAATATTTCAAATGTGTTTACTAAAGTAGTAGGTTTCAAATTCATTAATGTAGGGAGCTATTGGTGTTGTCGATGACACATTAATAGATGCTTGTGTACCTGCTAGTCGACAAAATACTTGTCGTGGTCGAAAAGGCAATATAACTCAAAATGTGCTGGCCGCTAGTGATTTTGATATGATGTTCACATTTGTTTATGCGGGATGGGAAAGAAGTGCTAACGACTCCCGGGTAATATAAAGTGCATTAACACAAGGACTGTTGCAAATCCCTCCCGATGATAAATATTACTTAGTAGATTGTGGTTACACGAACATGCCCGGTTTTTTAGCTCCCTACCGCGGTGAGCCATATCACTTGCAAGACTTCCAAGGACCTAATCATGCACCAACCCAACATAGGCAACATTTCAACAAAATGCATGCAAGGCTACGAAATGTCATTGAAAGAACCTTTGGTGTATTCAAAAAAAAGGTTTCCCATCTTCAAGTATATGACAAACTACATGTTCACATGACAGGTTCTAATGGTACCAGCTTGTTGCGCAATTCATAATTTTATACGTAGATATTTAGCGGATGATACATTCTTTTCGGATTTAGAAGATGAACAATTAATTAATCATCTACACAATGAAGATAATGTATCCACATCTCAAGGGTTGGATTTGTCATCTTCCTAATTCATGAATAGTAAAAGAGATCAAATTGCTATGGCACTGTGGAATGCAAGGCATTAATGTAATGTTTTAGCCCAATGTAGTGGTTCATGGCTTCATTGTGCTATTCCAATATATGGTTATAAGTGCATTTGTTCCTTTCGTTTTTCATCTATTTGATAACCACATCTGAAGTTGATTTAAGTATGATGGTTATGATGATGATTATAAGTGCATGTTTAAAATTTAAATTCACAACAAAGCCTATTTACTTTCGGTCTGTCTAGGCAATGATGAAATTCACATATAATTTTTGGAGGCATGTGTGCCCCCCCCCCCCCTTCTGCCTGGTTTTGTTGTGTACTAGTGAATAGGAAATGAACAGCTGCAGTGAATATCCAAGGAAATGAACAAACATGGGGATGATTTGTGGTTTCTATTAAGGTTTATGTGAAGTCAGATAGGTTATTATGTGGACTATTCATGCTAAGCTGAGTGTATGTTTTTCGAATATAACTATGGGTGGCGGAGGGGGTGGACACTTGATTGAATATAGTTGGCATGGCATAATAATGCAGCCCTATACTAAGCTTGATGCTTTATTTGAACAAATGTTCTATAAAAATGTGTTCTGAGCCTACGACTAATTCAATCCTTTAAAAGATATTTGGTTCAGTTGGATGCATCCATACAAAATCATGAATATTTGATATGCATTAATTACTTCTGTATGGTACCTGAAGCAATTTTTTTGCTGCCCAAACCTGGAGATGTTTTTTTGGGTGGGATTAAGGGTGAAAGAAGGAAATGGCTGCCCAAATTTTGGGGATCCTGTGTTGGCTTCACATGGTTCTTAATGAATACTGAAGCTTCTGATGCTTTCTGAAGGTTGTGATGGTTAATGATGGCCTCTGATGCTTTATAAGGCAGTGCACTTTGGTAAAGTTTTAATACTAAGTTATATTTTACTTTTTCCAAATCTATATAGTTTTCATCTTATCATGATAGTTAGATTGTTGTATATAATGCATCTTCAACTTTTGGGAAGTTCGTCGATTTATTTCCATACTGATTGTGGGATATATGACGAATTTTGATGTTTTGTTTCCATGGTCTACTAATGTGTTTGCAGGTTGTACTATGATGCTAATGTAGTGCACTTGGATTAGAATGTGTGTTTGGATGGGTTTTGTTTGCAACATTTTAACAGGCACATGATGCTCAGCCAGTGCACTTGGATGCATTGTTGTTACCTATGATGCTTTAGAAGAATGAATGGAGTTATCTCATAACATGAAGTGCTTCGTTTAAATTTCACCCCAAAGTATTTTAAATTTCTGTCGCTCTAGGCAATGATGAAATACACTATTAATCAGAAGGGTGTGTGTCCACCCCCATTTATCATCATGTGCCTCTGATTAATCTGGAAATGATGGACATGGTAGCTTCTGATCCAGTTTTTGTTGAGGTTAACGTAAACTCACAGCACTTCTATGTGGACTTTTCCCATTGTACTGAGCAAATGATTGATGAATTCAACTATGGGTGGTGGAGGGGGTGGACACATGATTAGTAATAGTTGGCATGGCATTTTAAAAAATGCAGCCCTAGACTAATCTTGATGATTTATTAGAACAATTGTTCTATAAAAATGTGTTCTAAGCCTACGACTAATTAAATCCTTTTAAATATTGACATTGCTTTGTTCTATGCAAATGATTTCATTAATTGTTTATCACGAAATTGTTTTATCCCATAGCAGGATGAATAGTGGTATGAAGCAGCAGTGAACATCCTTGTTACAACTGTGATACAGTCACAATAGGGTTTTGATATTCTTCACATCTACATTGGGTTTAAGGTATTTAATTCTCTTAAATAGTTTATGTAGCTGACTCCTTCAATCTGATACACATAGCTGGCTCATTTATATTGACACATATACTTTGGTGAAGAATTTCTGATGTGCATTACAAAGACATAATGAATGTGTTACCATTAAACCTTGTGATGCCTTCTGATGCTTTCTGATGTAGTATAAGGGATGCTTTATAAAGGATGTCCTTTGATCAGTCTGAAGACTTTGGAGGTGATGTATTCTAATGCTTTACAACTAGCAGGGATTTTGTTCCGTTCATAATACTATGTTATTACTGTCAAGGCTTCTGATGCTTTTGATGGCTTCTGATCTGCATTAGTTATGTGTATGGGATTTTCCTATCAGTCTTGCTGATATTTCTGATACATATCTTCCAGATGACTAGCTGTGTTGATAGGAAGTTAGTCTCATATCTTCACAATCACATTAACTAGTTAGCTCTGTAATGCATATTTTTTCATATATGATCAAATAATGCATAAAGATGTGCATGTTTTTTATACTTCTCAATGGTTTCAGAAGTTTGTGATGGTATCTGATGCTTTATGATGCTTTGTAAGTGATGCTTTATAAGGGATGCCTTCTGATCAATCTTAAAGAAATTGGGGGTGATGTATTCTACATCCTATACAACTAAACTAAATTTATTTTACTGTGAAAATGGCATACCTCATACTATGTTTTAATTGTCAAGGATTCTAATGCTTGTCATGGCTTCTGATGCTTGGGCAACCCCAAATACCCCAAAGTTTTCAGAAATACAAGTAACAAAATTTGGATTTCTTCATGTGCAGGCAGTGCGCATGGATGCAGACACGTATATATGGCACTATTTGTTCATGTGCAGGCAACGCACTCTAATGCAGGCACGTATATATTATGGATAGAAGGTTCGGTTGGAGTTATGACTAACAGGGAGTGCATTTGTTTATAAATTTTTTTATCTTTAAAATTTCTGTCGATCGAGGCAATGATGAAATTTCTTAAATTATTTATTGAATGTGTCCCCCCCCCCTTCTGCATGGTTGTCATCACAAACTGAATTGGAGATGATGCATTCTGATCCTATTATTCCTTGAAAATTTTCTTATCTCATGATAAAAACCATGTCAAAAAATGGTCTGTAATGGCTTCTCATGCTTCTTTACACATTCTGATTTAGAAGGCATCCTTTATAGAGCTTCCCTTACAAAGCATCAGAAAGCATCACATACCATCACAATCCGGTTTAGGCCACGTATCAGAACCCATCACAAACATCACTTGCATCAAGCTTTCCCTAATGCAAATCATGTTTTTAATTTCTGTAATGGTTTATGTCAAGTCAAAGAGGTTTTTATGTGGACTATTCCTGCTTTGCTGAGTATATGTTTTTGGAATTTAACTATGGGTAGAGGAGGGGATGGACACTTGATTATAACTAGTTGGCATGGCATCAAAATGCAGCCCTATCTTAATCTCGATGCTTTATTCGAACATTTTTTCTATACAAATGTGTTCTGAGCCTACGACTATTTCAAAGGTTTCCAAATATTTTACATTGTTCTATACTTGTATTTACTTTCATGATCTCACATTAATAGTTGTTAAAATTTATTGCAGGAGTTAGAGTGGTGTGAAGCAGCAGGTTAACAGAGATGGGAAATGTGATATTTTGATAAGCTTGTCAGTGATGGGGAGATGACAAAGAAGAACCAAAAAAAATTGAAGACAAAGATACCACAAGGCCACATAAAAAAACAGAGTTGCAATGTAATATAATGTATTTCAGCTTTGTACTTAATAAGCGGCTAAAGACAGAAGCAAGTGTAACGCGTTAATCAACAAGGATGTGATTTAAGAATTTTCATTATATTATATTCATATGATCTTTCATATTAGTCTTTTGCATTTCACATATCAGGCTTAGGAATGTGTTAATACAATACTGATACAAGATCTTCATTGGAACAAGCATAGTCTGCTAACAGTTCATATGAACAAAATTCAGGTATATCACATTAATACAACTCCTCATATTCAAGATTTGCTCGATTCCCACTTTCTCAGCCTTCATATTGAAACAAGCTTTTTGCTCGTGCTTGTAGGACTGTGCTCCATAACTGCAGTAAAAAAAACATAAAACTTCATAAGAAAACTGATGCAAATTAATTAAGCAAATGCCTTTTACAATCTGATAAAAAAAATAAAATTTATCAAATTATCAAATTTATTTTTATAACCAAACACCTTTTATAACTCATTTTCCAATAATTATTTTTTATGATTATTTTGGAGTTTTTGGTATACCAAACGCATTTTATACTCTCATTTTCAAAAAACAGTTTTCATAAAAAATTATTACCAAACACCATTTACACTCTCATTTTCTAAAAACTGTTTTCAGAAAAAAAATTTAGAAAACTGTTTTCAGAAAACTGTTTTTAAAACAACAAACCAAACGCTACATCTGTTTTTATGAAATTTTGATTTTTAAATCAAATCACCGAACTATACTATAAGTATAATTAAAGCCCCCTTCATATTGGATAGTCACTCTCGACCAACTGGTCTTCGGGTGCGCTTTGAGTCGGTTACTGTTCAAAGGCGAAGGTGTTGGTCTGGGTTCGAATCCGGCCCTGGCCTTTTGTTGAAGTTTTTGATTTTTTAACTTATTTTGATTATTTTTTTTTTGAGTATTTTAAGCGTATAAAAATTGAGAAAAAATACTAGAATTCTTCTAAAATTACCTAAACTTCATAAAAATTATTTCTACAATATTTGATATAATAAGAATTAGAAGTAATTTTGAGAAGGAGAATTTGATAAATATTCTTAGATTATGTCTTGATTAAATAAAGAAAAGGAATATTTTGAAGATAAAGAATTTTTGCGTAAAGATTAAAATTGAGATTGTCAACATGGAAAATTGAGTAAGATAATAAATGGATTTTGTTGTTTAATAAATGCAAGTGTGTATGGAAAGTGAAACAAAAAGATTATGATGAAATGTGGAAATTTTGTGAGTACAAACACACATTTTGGTAAACATGAAAAAGAAGTTAAGAACTAGAGTATAGCTAAGTCCTTATACTGGCATGAATGAACTCTTGAAAAATGAAGGTTGTGGAAAAAGGCCAAGATTTGGGTCGTTGTTATAAATTGATGGTTAAGCCCGATGTAGAGGTGATGCTAACTCTAGGGTATTAATTTTACGCATGATTCAATTATCTAAGGATTAGACACATAGTGAAGATGTGATGAAAGTAAGACAAAAATACAAGTATGAGGGCCTCGGATCTATGGTGTGAGAGTGTTCACAGGATGTCAACATGATGTGTCATGTCAGGACGTAAATACATCTCCAGAATATCGGGACCGTGGCGACGCTTATGGGGTTCTTGGTGACTACGTAGTGTCATCGTTCTATGGCGGAGGCGAATTGTCCATAGGATGTCTGCATGATGCGTCATGTCATGACGTGGGATTCCCTCTAGGATATCTGGACATGGGCTCGTAACTCATAGAATATCTAGGATACTTACCGTAGTTACCGTAGTAGTTTAACTCATAGCGAGGGAACCAACCCTACAAGATGGAGAACGATTAAGGGCTTGCCCTCGGACCTATATAGTATGGGATGTATAGATACCGAACAACTGTACATTAGTGTCATTAAATATAAATAACTGCATTAAGGACTAAGTGCACATTCACACACAACATCAATAAGATAGTCCCCCTTAGTTTTGTTTGTGAACAAGTGTGTGTTTTCCAAGTAAGAGAAATTGATGTATTATATCCTAGCGTCAATTGTATACAACTGGCGTGCCCATAGTTTCTATGCAGGATAAAATGAATGAATGGAATAAAGAGGAACGCTGCTTAAAGAATTGTTTCAAGTGTTACTTTATTCATGTAATATGTTGTAATTTGCTTCCGTTGTGTTGATGTAAACATTATTGTATAAAAAGTTTTAAATTCCTTGTAAAAATGTACGAAGTGAAGTGTTTAGATCCTGTGAAACTTCAAATTCGGACTTATTTGGAATTCGGTGTATTACAAGTAGTAAGTAGTAGTAGTAGTAGTAGTAGTAGTAGAAGCACACATATATATAGAGAAAGGGGAAAGTGCTGCTGTTGTTGCCGGCCATCTGCAGAAAGAAAGAGAGAAAGAAGTGGAGAGAAGTGTGGGTGTGTGTGGAAATCTCTAGGAAATGCTTAGGTCTCCTCATCTTTTTACATTAAACCCCTTAGAGTTAATGTAATTTCACTTAATCCCCTAAATAGCCATGTTGGATTGGGCCTTAAGAAAAGAAATGTTGGGCCTTTTAAAAGTAAAAATATTAGGCTTTAAAAAATTAACCATATAGATATGCTAAACAAAAACAAACATAGAAATAATAGTGTAGTGTATGATAAAAAAATAACAATGTCAATGCATATATATATATATATATATATATATATAACAATGTATATGTATATTTTTATTTTAAATAAAAGAAAAACAAATGTTATTAACCATGCATACTAGGGGTATTACACACAAACAGTTACACGTCATTCGAAGCCCCGGGTTCGGCACCATCAACTCATACTCCAGGGAAATGAAGTAGCTAGCCCGTATCAATGGGAGATCGGTGCTTGTCAACACGGTCTGTATGTCGTCCGCCTTGATCCTCTGATGGCTCAGCGAGGAGGGTTGCACCCCGTACTGAACCAAATCCTCAAGGTCGTCCAGGTACATTCTGATCGAACTCGGCTGCTGAAGATAGGGGACGTCGAGCTTGCCCTTCGGGAAAAACTCAATGGGCGGCCCAGGGCTGTCGGAAAGAGTCCATTTTAGCCTGCTCCCCGAATACAGGGGGCCCTCGGGTTATAGGGCAATGCCAACCACGTCAAACGCACAGTCCCCTCCGGCGTATCGACCTCCTTACTTTCGTCCTCACCCTCTTCCTCCTTGTCTGATACTTCTTTATTGTTAGGTCTCTAAACTTCGTCCTCGGCATCGTCTCCCCCCTCACTCGCTAAATTTAGCTCGACTTCCTCCATCTCCTCTTCCTCTCCCTCGTCCATATCCTCTGGTGCACCCTCGCCGACCACCTCCACCACTTCAACCTCTTCATCTGAATCACTCGATTCAACCACGAAGGGTCTTCGACTTCAGATAGGCTCGACCTTGTAGACCTTCTAGACTTCTTCCCAGTATGTGGATTCAGAAGAAACTTGCTGGGATTCCCTCAAAGGAGAATTGTTGCCGCCTCGGCCAGACGTGGAGGCGGAAGAACTAGACCGAACCCTCGACATAATATAACAATACTAACCTGGTTGCCGGAGAGGACGTCGGAAAGCTAGTCGCCAGTGCCTGAACAGAACCTAGAGAGAGAAACTTTGGGGAAAGTGAGAGAAAGTAAAGAGGAGAATGAGAAAGGAGGGGAGTATATATAGGCAACTCAAGGGCGCCTCGATTTTCACACCTAATCTTAACTATCCGATTTGATCAAATGGTGGATCACACAAGGACTCCTCGATTCCCCAAACTATGACATCAACCGAGTCACGTGTAGCACACGTGCCTTCACCACATCCACGATGAACACAAACTGATCCTCTAAAAACTCCAAGTGTACTACGCTCGATGCACGGCAGTGACTTCAAGTTATCCACTAGGTTTCATACAACCTTGCTATCGTTCAGTGCTCGGTAGTAACTTCGAGCTCCCCATAAGGTTTCATACAACTTTGCTACTACTCAGTGCTCGGTAGTGACTTCGAGCTACCCACGAGGTGTCATACAACCTTGCTATCGCTCAGTGCTCGGCAGTGACTTCGAGCTCCCCAAAATGTTTCATACAACCTTGCTACCGCTCGGCGCTTAGCACTGACTTCGAGCTACCCACAAGGTTTCATACAATCTTGCGACTGCTCGGTGCTCGGCAGTGGCTTCAAGCTACTCACAATGTTTCATAAGCACTCGACAGTGACTTCGAGATGCTCACGAGGTTTCATACAACCTGCCTATAGCTCAGCGCTCTGCAGTGACTTCGAGCTCCCCACAAGGTTTCATACAACCTTGCTACCGTTCGGCGCTCGGCACTGACTTCGAGCTACCCACAAGGTTTCATACAACCTTAATGTCGCTCGACGCTCAGCAGTGACTTCGAGCTGCCCACCAGGTTTCATACAACCTTGTTTTCGCTCGACGCTCGGCATTCACCTCGAGCTACCCACAAGGTTTCGTACAACCTCACTATCGCTCGACGCTCGGTGTTTGACCTCGAGTTGCCAACAAGGTTTCGTACAACCTTGCTGTCGCTCAATGCTCGGCGTTGGCCTCGAACTACCTACAAGGTTTCTTACAACCTTATTTTCGCTCGACGCTGGCAGTGACTTTGAGCTACCCACAAGGTTTCATACAACCTTGCTATTGCTCGACGCTCAGCGTAAACCTCAAGCTACAACAATGACATGATCTGGAGCTCGGTGGTTACCTCACCCAGCGTGACTTGGACCACGACGCTCGGAGCTCGATGGTGACCTCATACCACCACCTAACCTTCTTCGGTGTCGGGGTATTCGAAGCTCGGTGTGGATCCCAAGCCTGAGACAGGCCATGTTTTGTGTAAACAAACTATTTTACTCCTACTCGCACTGTCGACTGATTTTTCCCACGTGACTGAACTACTCCTCGACGGCTGAAATGCCCAATCCTCCAGGAGTGGGGGCTATGAGGTGGGTAATATTTCAACTTCATCTGAGCCGTCTGATCCCATCATGATCTAAAAACCCTCCAAAGCAGGTCTACATGCTCCATGGGCCACTAGCCAGCCCTCCACACCTATCCGGCCCACACTCTGCCTATAAATACCAGATTCCCTCCACTGTGATCAGGTAATGAACTTTTAGCCTCCATAACCCAAAATCTCATTTTTCCAGTCACTGACTTGATCGTTGGAGGGTCCGCCACCGGAAAAACTCCCGGTGTTTTTTGACTTTGTGTAGGAGTCCGGCGGCCAGCAGCAAAGGTGTCCACCAGAAGATCCACTTCTTCAACCTTGCATCAGATCTACGACTGAGATCTGTCCTTCCCATTCATAAATCGAACTCACTATATGTTGCTCCCACACCATGAAAACAGCAGCATCAAATACAGTCTAACTTACCAGTTATTTCTTTTAATAATTGATTCTTTTCTTGAAGGGCAGTAACTATTAATTCTAAACAATGTGAAATCTGGGTTTGCTTATGAATTAAGTCTACTGGATCTATACTAGGGCTATGTTCTAGGTGCATCAAAGGATTTGTTATGCTCTTATAGCCAGAGAGAGCGTGGGGGGGGGGGGGGGGGAGGGGGTACTGTTAAAAATTGCTTCCTAAGAAGTTATCAGTTTCTTAGCATTACTATTAAGAAAATATCAAAAGGAAAGATCAAAGAAGAAGAGATGTGTTATTTGTATATAATCAATCTTGTATATGTACATAAGATTACGAATATAACACATCTACCACAAAATTTATCAAAGAAGAAGAGATATGCTATTTGTATATAATCAAAGAGAATAAAGTGGAACTAACCATAAATTCATTAAGGACAAATGAATTTGGAGAATATTTTGAAAATGAGATAGAATGAGTGAGGCTCACCATGATTTTGGTTTCTATACATAATTCTCATACTTCTTTTCAATGCTTTCTCTCTCTTTCTCTGTGAGCATTTGGCTGCGAACATTATGGCTTCGCCAATATTGTAGAAAAGATTGAGTTAGGAAAGAGAAAGGTGAAATTTTGGTTTTGCTTCCTTTTTAAAATAAAAGCCTCGAGGAATTTTTCAAACATTATCATCATCCCCTAAAAAGAATAAACTAAGCTAGAAAATGCACCACGTCTTCGTGTTTTTTATTGTAAAGAATTGCATGTGGGATGCAAAAAACCAATGTTCTCTGGTTTTAGAAAACTACATAAAAGTATTACTCAATTTCAAAAGAGCAAACAAAGCTAGAAAAAAAAACACAACGTTCTCAATGTACAGGCAAGCACAATAAGATTTGTCAAGCTTTATAATTGCAAGCAACATAATTTGCAGAATGTAAGATAATGAACATCTTCTATAAGCCAAGTCCCGTTTTTTAATATGAAAACAACCATTTTCTGTTTAGAAACTCAAAAACCAGAAATGCACTAATAACTTTGATGGTGAGCTGTAGTTTTTATCTTGAATAGGTTATCCATTGTTTCTTGAACCCCAGCACCGCATACTCCACATATCATACATTTTCCTCAGGGGCGGAGCCCTTTGAGGGCCCGGGGGGGCCCAGGTCCCCCTGAAAATTTTAAAATGCCCCTAATATATTCAATTTTTACAGTTTGCCCCCCCTTAAAAATTTTAGAAAACCCCCTACATATATACATACAGTACTGTTAGTCTGTTCATATCCCCATTCAGAAATCAAAATTATCAAATCCAACCAATTCCCCAAATCTGAAATCCATCTGTGATCTACCATCGCCGATTGCGGTCCTTCCTCGCCGCCGGCCCCAGCAGCCCTCCAGCGCAGCACCGTCTGTGCCACCGCGCTCCTCGCACAGGACAAAAGAATCAGCTTAGGAAGGTAATTCCAAAAGCCCTAAAACCTAGATTCTGAATCCTCCCTTTTCTTTTATAGGGTTTTAATTCAATCATGGGTTGCATCTTCTCATCGAGTTCCTCTGATGTTTTTGCGCTGCTCTTGTTCTTGTTTTGAATGTCGTTTCATGGTGATCCATGTCAGGCTAGAGATGAAGCTGTTATATGGCTGATCAGAAATAGAAGTGCATACTCATTAATTAGATGTCATCCATTTTTTTAGATGTTTGCATACAAAACAGTCCAAAAATATTTGCACTTTATAGGTTAGAATCTTTGCTAAGTAAAGATACTTCAAGAGCTGTCCAAGAACTGAAAATGATACGAATTAGCAATCACAGTAAACTTACAAATGGAGATATGGAAAGAGGGTTTTGTTCTTAATCTAATTCTACTAGCTTGTGATCATGTTGCATGTGAAGGGATTTGTTTAGTGATTAAAAAACAAAATGAAATTTGTGATTGGATAGGTACTCATGTATAGACTAATTAGGAACAAGGTGAGGTGTGAATTGTTTTCATTAGATTGATTGGTGTCTCATATGCAGAGCTTGTTAGAGCATCTCCAACGGCTAGCCAAAATGAAGAGGCATAGCCATATTTGGAGAGTCACACTCATTTTGCATCTCCAACGGTTAGGCATAATGGCTAGGCAAAATGCCTAGCCATGAACATGAAGAGGCAAAATAGAGAGCAAGAGACAAAATATAGAGGAAGAAGCATGGTTGGAGATGAAGCAAAATGGCTAGCCAAATTTACTAGGCAAAAATACTATTTGAACAATTTGGCTAGCCATTTTAGCTAGTATGGTTGGAGATGCTCTTAGCACATACTTGATAAAGACTTGTTTACCTCAAAAATGGAGGATGGATGTGTCCTGTGTTAGACTATGTCTAGTAACTTTTGTTTGCAGAAACACAGGTTTGAATTCATCTTAAACATACCTACTGATCTCAAATCACATGTCTAATATTTATGAACATTTGAATTTTCTCTCTTACCTCCAATATCGGATTGAAATTTACACGAGAACTCTAACAATCGTCACTTGGGCTCAAAGCTGCCTGTAAACAATCCAATTAAATATGGACTGACTGGTAGATTTGAGATCCAAAAGAGCCAAAATAAAATTGAAACTACTATAAGCCTAATTTTCTTGACCTCTTTTGTATGAATGTAATATATTAGACTCACTGAGGAAGACGACGATGTTTGTTAAGAAGAGAAGGTAATGTATTGAGCTATAAGTGTCTGTGATATTGACTTTGTCGTATGACATTTTTAAGTGCACTATATTATGTGATTAGAGCACATCTTAGTCAATTTCTATCTGGATCTTTGAAATTGAATCCATGTATTCTATGACATTTTTTGTAAATCTGGTAACTGGATATGACATTTTTTGAGAATATCCCTGATATCATTGAATATCCCTAATTTATGCCTCGAAATATATTGTTTCCAGTAGATGGATATTATTTTGTTAATATATATAATGAGTCTTATATTTCTTTGAATTTATTAATGTACAGGAACGGTTCGTTTTCTAAAATATCAATGGGAAGAAAAGCCACCATTGATTCTTTTTTTAAAAGACAAAATACTCAAACTTTAGGAGTTGATACACAAACATCAACTCCTTTAGTTGAAGAACCTCCTCTTAAATCTCCACAAGTTGATTCTACAAGACATGAAATTGAATCCGAAGGAGATTTGATTGGTTCTTTAGAGCGTGATCCGGGATTGCGTCGACAAATTGAATCCGGCAATGAGTTTTGTGAAAAATAGGCTTCGCAACAAGATGGAGGATGATTATCTCTCGAACTACTTGATGATTTTTATTGAAAGAGAAATAGCAGAGGATTTGTGCATAGATACAATTATCAAAGAGTTTGCTTCTATGAAAGAACGCAGATCACAGTTCTTTTAAGCTACATTTGTTTTGTTTGGGGCAAATATACTTTTTGGGATTTTGTAAGAAATCAAGACAATTTGATTTTTTTGTTTATTTTTGTTTAAAAGTATAATATGTGAATTATCTTTTGAAGACTAGATCTCTATGTCAAAAAAACAAATTTACTTTATAAATTATTTTTTCTTCTTAATTTTATTTATTACTTGTCCCCCCCCCCCCCCCCCCCCCCCCCCCCCCCCCCCGCGATAAAATTGTCCTGGCTTCGCCCCTGATTTTCCTTCAAGATATTGCTAATTAGGAAGATAGCAAACTTTTTATGAAGGAAATAGGTTAAATGTACAATGTTGGAAGAACGTTGCTGTAACATTTCTTTGGCTTTCTTTTCATCATCCAAAAGATCCCAACTTAATATAATGAGAACAAATAAAATTTTGTGCTAAAATAGAAGTGTTCGGCAACCAGTTTCAAGTCAGGATTTAATGTTCATTTGCTAGGTAACCTAAAGAATATTTCATAAGGGAACACCCCAGATGAATATCTTGATTGACACTGTAATGAGTAGAACAAGGACAGTAGATTGGAAATATGCATATATGCATGCAGCTGAAATGGACAAAAAGGATAGTCAACCGGGAACATACACATATGACATATGTATGCAGCATCAAGTTGCCTGCAAAGTAGTAAGATCCTTAGTGTATCCATCTCCTACCAATAAAACATTAAATCTTAAGTAAATTACACACTGCAAGATCACGAGTTAAAAGCGATTAATACATCCTGAGAAATACATGTTATGCAATTGTGAAAAGAAAAAATGGAACAACGAAAGGAAGAAAAAAAGAAACGAGGTTTGTTTGCTTCTTGTTGGTATAAAGTGACCATGGTTTCCTGCACCCAAGTGCCCGAGGTTTGTTTGCTTGTTGTCGGTATAAAGTGATCGTGGTTTCCTGCACCCAAGTGCCCATAAACCACATATCATACACTTGCCTTCAAAATATTGATAATTACGGAGATTGCAAACTTCATATAAAGAGAACAGGTTAAATGTACAATCTTAGAGAAATGTAGCTGTAAAATTTCATTGGCTTTCTTGTCATCTAGAATATCTAAATTTAATATAATAAGAACAAATAAAGTTTTGCAGTTGTCCTATCACTTTTAACTAGTAGTATAGACAAAAGATAGATAGATAGATAGATAGATAGATAGACAAAAGTTCAAATTTCCTGAGAATCGAAGTCCATGAATAATGGGAGTGACCGAACCCTTTAACATTTCCAACAGTTAACTCGAAATTTCTATGAAGGAATGTAGAAGCTGAAAGGAAATAGAAATAAAGAACTTGCATGATTTTAGATCCCATGAAAAAATATCAAAATATATATTATTTAGTCAACAAACCTGTGGATGAAAAAAGAGTTCCAATACAGAACTGATATGCATTATTAGTCTCGTAAAAAAATGGCCAAACCTTTTGAGAAAAAGAAAGAAATCTTTGCATGTCACCTTTTTTTAGGACTCTCAACTGTTCATATTTAATGGAGACTGTTCTGAAAATCATAGTATTTGAAGAAAGATATCATGGTTTATTTGTATTCAACTAAACATGCAGCAAGCTGCTGAAGAATGCTTGTTTATTAGTTGTGTTTTCCTTGTCTAATTGGTAACTGTTTTTTTTAAATGATAGGATAGACATGTACAGAGTTAAAAGAGCAAACTATGTTTGGTCTATTTTTTAGAGCAAACTTTTTCTTGATCTTTTGATTAAATTAAACAAATTGCAACTTATGTGATTGTTTTGCTGTCAGAGATAGGACGTGTTCTTAAATTTCCTCTTGCAATTCCGTGTACTGGCATTAATGTTTTTTCGAGGAAAATGGGTAATTGGTTATACGGTACTCTATTAGCGTGGAGTAAATAGTTAAAATATTTCCATGAAGTAATTACGATCTGTGAAAGTTCATCAGCTATGTAGGATATTGTTTCTCTTAATCGTAGGGGTATATTTATTTTGCCAGAATTTGGTAACTTGAATTAATTGTGGTCTAAACATGAAGCGTGTTTACGTTTAGATTCAGCAGAAAAAAGTTTGGTCGAGTTCCAACTATAATTAGAATGAAAACATTAATAGCTAAAGCGAAATAATTACATTGAACATACTGGATAGCAGAAATTTATAACAGGTTTGCATGTGCAGCAGCCTAATTAATACTTTAATCAGCTGTGGTATTGGCATTAAAATTTGGTATTAAAAAGTTATACCTTTAATTTATAATTTGGTGCATGGCATTTGCATACAAAGGGTAAAATGCCAACCTTTTCGTACAAGTCGAAAATGTCCTGAACTGGTAAACGGTGTCAACAAAAAAGGCACAGTTGTGTCTCATTTATTTCATCAGATATGGTGCAGGATACTTTGAATCTATAGAGGATAGAAGGTTAATACTGCATAAGAAGCTGAATATATTGATACGTATGAGATCTGCATCACGATTAGAGTGGGGGCAGCTTGAGCGAGCGTATTCCATATCATCTGCAAGCTGCACACCCAATGATGAGGACATCGGTTCAAGACGATTCGGACGTTTCTATCAGCGTAGGCGTCATCTAGGACAGCTGCTTATTTAGTTTAGGATTTTATTTTAGTACCATATTTGTTTTTGGCAATTATAGCCATATGTAATCTTTTTTTATGTATTTGAGATTCTAAGAATATTTTGAGATTTGTATCAAGATTTATTTTGAGCCTATTTATAGACCTTGAGATTAATGAGAAAGATATGTCAATCTTGATTAAAAAAATTGTGTTGAGTTTTTGCTCTTCCTCTCTCTCTTTGTGTGATACAAGTGAGATCCAAATTATTAGGGTTTATGATAAAATCTAATATAATTTTATAGTTTGTGATAAACTCTAGAATCTACCCTAGATTAAAATTCCCAAATAAAACTACCCAAACCCTAATTCCCAAATCCTAACCTTAATCCTGTCTTCTTCTTCCTCCTACCCCAAATCCCGACCCATACCTTCTCCTGCAAACCACACACCCTCGTCTTCGTTCTGTCTTCCCCAATCCCCCATCCCGAAACCCTAGCCTCAACAACCTCATCCATCTCCAACGACCCTCGCCTCGTCGTGTCGTCCTCAGCCACAATCGCCACCACCCAACAGAACCCGTCGATCCCTCTCCACCTCACCGTCATCGACTTCCACCCACCACCCTGGTCCTCCCTCGTCGCCTGTCAGCCGCCAAGCCACTTCGACCTATAATATCCGCACCTCGCCGCCCCTCTGCTCCAATCGACGCTGCAGCCCAGATTCGTGCCACCGCTGCCACTGTCTGTGACGTCAACCAGTGACGCCGTCGACCACCCCGGTCGTTGCTCTTGAAGTTGCTGTTGCTTGTACTGTCTCTTTGATTGTTGTGCCCTTCCAAAATCTACGCTGCGTTCTTCAAACTCGGTATACTCTTTTCCTTCTCAAGTATTTGTGTTATACTGCACTGTTATCTCTATCATATTATCTAGTTTAACTGTCGATCACAAACATTGAGATTGAGTGTTCTACTTACTTGATTAGAGTACGAATCGATATTGAATTTTTTACTTGCTAAGAACACTTAGGGATTTAATTATTGATTGTAGAGTTGGATTATTAATTGGAATTGTTAAACGTGCTTCTGTTCTTGAAAATCCATCAAACCAATTAACCGTTGAAAACTTCTAACTTTGATCCGCACTACGTGTTGGTAAAATTAATCCATTAAGAATCTTGGAAATTCTCGATTTTAGGGTTAGTTTTACATCATTTTGGTATCAGAGCGAAAGTTCTTAAAACCCTAGTTCTTGCATCATTTAGGCATTATTTTTGCATTTATTTAGTCTTTTATTTTATTTTATTTCGTTTTTTTTCTTTAGATCACGTCAGATTCAAAAAAAAAATTAAAAAAATTAAAAAATAAAAAAAGGACACACGACCCCTAATTTCCACTTTTGGTGAATGCATCTTCGCAGCACCATCACAGTTTCTGAAAAGCCTTTCTTATCCCTTCCAAATTACCCAATTAGGAACCCTAGACTTCTCCAACCTGAAATCAACAACTCTGATATCTCCGCTACCCTAACTGTCATTCAAGCAACTCTTGCCAATATCAATCAGAGGCTTGAGAAAGTGGAGTTAAATCAAACCATTGCCCCTGAGCTTCATGCCAATCATCAGATCCCTCAAGGGAATGTTCGTGATGATCAACGTCAAGAACGTGACTCTGACGAACAATATAAGAAAAACGTTAAGGCTGACGTTCCCCAGTTTGAAGGCCACATGGAACCCCAAGCTTACCTCGATTGAATCCGTACCATGGACCACTACTTTGTGTGGTTTGACATGAGCGAATACTTTGTGTGGTTTGACATGAGCGAAACCCTGAAAGTTAAATTTGCCACTATAAAATTGATGGGTAAAGCTCAACAACACTGGACCAATCTTGAACATGCCCGCAAAGGCTGAGGCCTGACACCCATAGCCACTTGGGAAGCCATGAAAGAGAAGCTCACTGAGAGATATGTACCGTTATCATTCCACACCCGATTGCTAGATTCGTGGAACCAACTTTATCAAGGAAGTAAATCCACACAAGAATATGTTGACAAATTTGATGACTTCCTTATTCGGTGCAATGCTTTAGGTCAAGAGAGTGAAGAACAAACTCTCTCTAGGTTCAGAGCTGGACTACGAGCTGACCTTAGGAACGAGCTAATTCATAGAAATGTGGACTCACTAGCAGCAACCTACACCCTAGTCCTCGATATGAATTCCCTTAAAGCTAGTTCTCATTCTAGGTCCAGCGACTCGAGAGATCATTCATCTAGAATGACCTCCACTGACCCATCTAGGCCTAAGCCTCCCTCTCAACACCCCAACAAATCTTACCCCAGCAAACCTAATTCAAATTTCAATTCACATAGAGATGAACATAAGAGTAAGAACACCAAAAGAGATTACACTAAGATTGACCCTCTCACTAAGTGCTATAAATGTAAAGGATATGGTCATGTTGCTAGCAACAGTCCCAGCCCCAGTAGGATCAATATAGTAGAGGGTACCGCTGTCATTGCTGACGACTCTGACAATGAATTTTCTTATGAGCCTTTTGAAGGCGATAACTTCAGTGAAGAAGAGGATGACCAGTATCTCCACTGTATTCGGTCTATCCAATCACCTCACTTGAATGTAGTCAGATGTGCTTTGTCCCAGCCAAAAGAAGAAGATGATTGGAAGCGCACTGCTATATTCCACACCTTTACGACAATAGGTGGCAAAAACTGCAAGATGATTGTTGACAGTGGGAGCTACGTCAACGCTGTCTCTTCTGCGGTCTTAGCTAAGACCGGACTTAAGGCTGAACCTCATCCACGCCCATACAAAGTATCTTAGATTGATGCAAAGCAATCCAAGTAACACATCGATGCTTAGTCCCTGTGGACTTCAAAGCTTACAAAGAGGAAATTTGGTGTGATGTGCTCAAAATGGATGTGGGTCAAGTCATTTTAGGGAGACCTTGGTTATACGATCACGATGTGACCATATATGGTCGATCCAACCAATGTGTGTTCCAGCACGATGGACTAAAAATAAAGCTCATACCCGTGAGACCATAAACTAGTCCAGCTGAAACAACACTGGCTCCCTCAAGAAAGGGCAAGGAGGTAACGTATATGGGTGAAAAGGAACTTACGAAAGAAATTGACAAAGGGACTACCATTCTTTTACTCACAGCGAGAGAAGTCCCTAAAGATCCTAAATCACTCATCCTGTCCCAAGTTACTCCTGTCCTACAGGAATTTGCAGATGTGTTTCCTGCTGACCTCCCCAACCAGTTGCCCCCATTGCGTGGCATTCAACATGCTATTAATCTAGTTTCGGGAGCGGGTCTTCCTAACTTGCCACATTATCGGATGAATCCGACAAAGCATGCTGAGTTAAAAATGCAAGTTGATGAGTTATTGGCAAAGGGCTTCATCAGAGAAAGCTTTAAGTCCTTGCGTTGTTCCTGCTCTATTGACGCCAAAGAAAGATGGAACCTAGAGTATGTGTATGGACAGCCGTGCCATAAACAAGATCATGGTGAAATACCGTTTTCCCATTCCTCGTTTGGATGACATATGGACATGATGTCTGGTGCCACAATCTTTTTTAAGATTGATCTTAAAAGTGGCTACCACCAATACGTGTTCGTCCAGGTGATGAATGGAAGATCGCCTTCAAGACGAAGGATGGCCTGTACGAATGGATGGTCATGCCATTTGGAATGACAAATGCCCCGAGCACGTTTATGAGAATCATGACGCAAGTACTCCGTCCCTTTATTGGCAAGTTCCTTGTGGTGTACTTTGATGATATTCTCATTTACAGCCGATCTGTTGGGCAACATCTTGACCATTTGAGACAGGTCTGCAGTGTTTTGAGGAAGGAACAGCTTTACGCCAATCCTACCAAATGTACCTTTCTCTCCGATCAGACTATCTTTCTGGGGTTTATTGTTTCTGCCAGAGGAGTATCTGCTAACCCAGAAAAGATACGAGCTATTACTGAGTAGCCTGAGCCCTGCAATATTCGTGATGTGCGGAGTTTTCATGGTCTTGCCACCTTTTATCGTCGGTTTGTGCAAGGATTTAGCACGATCATGGCTCCGATAACCGAATGTTTGAAGAAAGGTGAGTTTGTCTGGTCGAAAGAAGCCACGAAAGCCTTCGAAGAGATCAGAAGAGAATGACTCAGACACCTGTCATGAGGTTGCCTGATTTCACTAAAGTCTTCGAGGTAACGTGTGATGCTTTTGGTATTGGTATAGGTAGAGTCCTCAGTCAAGAGAGTCATCCTGTTGCTTATTTCAGTGAAAAGCTGAACGAAACAAAACAAAAATACCCCACTTATGACAAGGAATTCTATACGGTCATTCAGTCACTTCGCTATTGGTGACATTATCTTCTACCGCAAGAATTCGGTATCTTCTGAGACTATGAGGCCTTAAGATTCCTTAATTCTCAACACAAGTTGAATCCGAGACATGCTAGATGGGTAGAGTTCCTACAAGAATATTCATACACCATTATGCACACAAAAAGGATTGATAATAAGGCCGCGGATGCGCTAAGTCGTTGTCACATGATCTTATCTATACTGCGCACCGAAATTATTGGTTTTGAGAGATTGAGAAATGTCCTGCCCAGATTTTCATGAGATCACACCTCTTTGAATGATGGCAACACTTGAGTGATAGATGATTATTTCTTAAAAGATGATTATCTCTTCTGTCGCTCAAAACTGTGCATTCCTAGTACATCGTTACGAGAATATCTTGTTTGGGAATTGCACGCGGTGGCCTTGCTGAACATTTTTAGCATAGCAAGACTATCGATGCTGTGGAACATAGGTTTTACTGGCCGAAGCTAAAGAGAGACATTGTGGGATTTGTTAACAGATGTCACACCTATCAACTTGCCAAGCAACAATAACAGAACACAGGCCTGTATACTCCATTACCTGTTCTCAGTCACCCTTGGAAAGACGTGAGTATGGATTTCGTGTTAGGCTTACCGAAAACACAAAAGAAACACGACTCCATTCTTATCATCGTAGACCGTTTTTCTAAAATGGCCCACTTCCTCCCGTGCTCGAAAACTTTCGATGCAACTTGTGTGGCACAGATCTTCTTTGATAATATTGTGAAGCTACATGGGTTGCCAAAAACCATTGTGTCTGAAAGGGATGTGAAATTCACGAGTTATTTTTGGAAGACCCTATGGCACAAGTTGGGTACAAAATGGAAGTTTTCTTCAGCCTTCCACCCACAGACAGATAGACAGACTGAAGTTGTCAATCGGAGTCTTAGCAATCTCTTGTGTACTCTTGTGGGAGAGAACTTAGGAACATGGGATTTAAAATTAACGGTTGCTGAATTTGCTTATAACACATCTAGGAATAAAACCACTGGCATGAGTCCACACGAAGTTGTACACAGTTATCGTCCTAGGCAGCCCATAGATCTTGCCCCCATGTTAGAACATCACCGAGTCTCCGAGTCTGCATCTGTATTTGTATCCCGCATTCATGACTTACATAGAGAAATTTCCAAGAAAATTAATGAAAATAATTTTAACTACAAGTTAAGAGCTGATATTAGAAGGAAGTTTAAAACTGTTAATGTAGGTGACGAAGTGATGGTTCGGATTCCTCCGGAACGGTTTCCAGCGGGATCCGTTAAGAAATTGAATGCACGTGCTGCAGGCCCATTTAAAATTCTTCATAAAATCAATGATAGTGCCTATATTGTTGACCTTCCCGAAGGCTTTGGTATCAGTTAAACTTTCAATATTGAGGATCTAGTACCCTATGAAGGACCAGAATTTAATCCTAGAAATCCTCTTATAGATTAGCCTACCCTGCAGCCTAATGGTGAGATTCTCCCATTACCTCCACTACCAGATACCACTTACCCATCGACAGAAGAATTGGATAATATTTTAGATGATCAGATACTAGAGATTGTGGTACTCATAGATATTTGGTAAGTTAGAAAAACAAGCCAGAGTCGGAGAACACTTGGATAGATCGTGGAAAGGTCCAGCACTTGGGTCTAGACCTTTTGGAGCACTATGACAGGAGAACTGGTTTTGACTCGACTGGGTCGAGCCCTCTCCCACCCGGGGAGAATGATGAGGACATCGATTCAAGACGATTCGGACGTTTCTATCAGCGCAGGCGTCGTCTAGGACAACTGCTTATTTAGTTTAGAATTTTATTTTATTACCATATTTGTTTTTGACAATTATAGCCATATGTAATCTTTTTTTATATATTTGAGATTCTGAGAATATTTTGATATTTGTATCGAGATGTATTTTGAGCCTATTTATAGGCCTTGAGGTTAATGAGAAATATGCCCCCTTGATTAAAAAAATTGTGTTGAGTTTTTGCTCTTCCTCTCTCTCTCTTTATGTGATACAAGTAAGATCCAAATTATTAGGGTTTTTGATAAATCCTAATATAATTTTACGGATAAACTCTAGAATCTACCCCAGATTAAAATCCCCAAATAAAACTACCCAAACCCTAAGTCCCAAATCCTAGCCTTAATCCCGTATTCTTCTTCCTCCTACCCCAAATCCCGACCCATACCTTCTCCTGCAAACCACACACCCTCGTCTTCATTCTGTCTTCCCCAATCCCCCATCCCGAAACCCTAGCCTCGACAACCCCATCCATCTCCAACGACCCTCGCCACGTCGCGTCGTCCACAGCCATAATCGCCACTACCCAACAGAACCCGTCGATCCCTCTCCACCTCACCGTCATCGACTTCCACCCACCACCCTGGTCCTCCCTCGTCGCCTGTCAGCCACCAAGCCACTTCGACCTCCATATCCGCACCTCGCAGCCCCTCTGCTCCAGTCGACGCTGCAGCCTAAATTCATACCACCGCCGCCACTGTCTACGACGTCAACCAGTGACGCCGTCGACCACCCCGGTCATTGCTCTTGAAGTTGCTACTGCTTGTACTGTCTCTTTGATTGCTGTGCCCTTTCGAAATCTACGCTGCGTACTTCGAACTCGGTATACCCTTTCCCTTCTCAAGTATTTGTGTTATACTGCATTGTTATCTCTATCATATTATCTAGTATAACTGTCGACCACAAACATTGAGATTGAGTTTTCTACTTGCTTGATTAAAGTACGAATCGATATTGAATCTTTTACTTACTAAGAACACTTAGGGATTTAATTAGTAATTGTAGAGTTGGATTATTAATCGGAATTGTAAATGTGCTTCTGTTCTTGAAAATCCATCAAACCAATTAACCATTGAAAACTTCTAACTTTGATCCGCACTACGTGTTGGTAAAATTAATCCGTTAAGAATCTTGGAAATTCTCTATTTTAGAGTTAGTTTTACATCACCCTTGCCACACTCCTTGCATGCGTGGAAGTAACGCTTTTCGATGGAAATATAAATGATCCTCGCATGTACATCAAATGTAAGGGCCTATAGAAAAGTCAAGACAATTAGATGTGATCGTCAAAGCTGAAAAATAACAGCTGTTGTAAGTATATGTGGATGAGTTGGACGAAATGATTGTTTCTTTTATGAGTCCACTAATGGTGACACGATTGCTCCAGGTGCAGCGGTAGAGATACTTCCACTGTGTGGAACACGCTTCTTTAGAAGCCCAGTTCTAATCTTGCTGCCAGGAAAAAATTTACGAAATCAATCAAGTACATATGTAAACTATTTGGACGGTTGGGTAACAACATGCATAGTGGATCAGGAAAAATTGCAGATAATCATTTCTATAGTTTATGTTATACCGAACAGGTTTGAGTGTGAGGGAAGTAAGGCACTTACCAGTTCATGAGTTCTCGAGTTGGAGGAAATGCATCCACATTGAATATAAACTGAGGGAAGTCTGTCGTTTCTAAGATCAATGAGACTGCAAAAAAAATGTTTTTATTTTTAAAAGTGTATTTAATCTAAAAGTATTATTAATAGAATTCTGAAGTTAGGCAGTAAACATTTTTGTATAATATTATGGAGATTTGATACTTCTATATTGCCTGATCTTTAGCAATATCTCAACCAAGAAGAAAGGTTTCCATCTCCATGAAGCAGAACATCTTCGTGTTTTTTGAGCAATGTTGGCTACGTTGTTACTTCAACTGGATTGTTATAAGAAGTTTCATCAATCATGTAAAAATCGACAACCTTGACTTTGGTATCTGATGATGGTAAAAATCGCAGCAGATCATAGCCGTACGATCCCTGCACGGATCTCAAAGCATCTACAGACAGATTAGCTATCACAGACCTATTTTATAGACCTGGGCCCACTCCAAAATATGGGCTTCTCTCAAGCCCATAAAAAGTGACAGACTAGGCCTACTAAGAGAGACACCCCGCCCATGATGGCTAGGAGTCAAATCTCGTATCCCCTCACAGGGATATCTTATCTCTTCAGGGGGAAGACATGAAAGATCCAACGATCACGATTCGGCTTCTAGAATGTCTCTCAGGCCTATAAATACTCCCCCTCTTCAGTCACCAGGTAATCAACAATTCACCAGTTTTCACTCTCTTACTCTCTCTTTCTGGTTCTGACTTGAGCATCGGAGGGTTTGTCGCCGGGGGCCACCCTCCGGTGTTTCAGACGTTTTGCAGGCCCATCTGCCGCATCACCAACCGTCGAATTCAGATCACAGGAGGTCAATCAATGATCCAGATTCAATCACGGGAGCTCTAACCTCTTTTAACGGCCAAGGCACAGGTTTGACTTTTAGTAGTTTCCATCCATTATTAACTTACTATCTGTTTGCTCCCACACCGAAATAAGCAGAAACAGATTGGCGCCGTCTATGGAAAACTACACAAGTAAGACTTATCGCCATGCCACAATGACTAAGAGGTAAAAGGGCGGCCTCCACCCGTCGCACTACCACTCTTTGTCAACCAGCTCCTCCTATGGAAGATCAGATTCCTCCTCAATAGTCACCCCGACAGCCTAATCACGCTCCTTCCAACGGAGAGGCAACCGGGGGCTCCTGACAAAACCGTCCTAAACAACATCCTCAGTACGACCGCATCTCAGTCCACAATGCTTCAACCAAATCCCAAAAGAAGGACGACCAAGTCCTTCACCGTATCCAAGAAGTAGAAGATTGCCTAAAACAGATAGAGAATGAGAGAAACTGGTTCAACATGGCCTACCGCCCTAATCAACGTCCCTTCAGCAAAACCATCCTCGATGCACTCGTTCCAAGAAACTTCAAAGCTCTTCAATTCGAATCCTACAACGGGGAATCAGACCCGACGGACCACATCGAGAGCTTTAAAACACTTTTGATGTTCTATAACGCCACTGATGCACACATGTGTCGGATATTTTCCACTACACTGAAATGATCAGCTAGGGAATGGTATTCACATCTGAGAGCCGAATCCACCTTTTTTTTCTATCAGCCCGAGGAACTCTTCATTGCACACTTCGTTGCTAGCCAGAGAGCTGAAAAGACCAGCGTCTCCTTGCTAGAACTGAAGCAAAAGATGAAGAACTGCTAAAGGACTTCGTCAAG
This sequence comes from Hemerocallis citrina, assembly GCA_017893485.1. Lineage (NCBI taxonomy): Eukaryota > Viridiplantae > Streptophyta > Magnoliopsida > Asparagales > Asphodelaceae > Hemerocallis > Hemerocallis citrina. The sequence continues at coordinate 92,868,475 of CM030365.1, read as the reverse complement.
CATTTAACAACTGAAGCAAGGTTAATTTCTGCCTTGAACACTTCAGACGCAACTGCAGCTCTTTCTCCACAACATCACTAACAAAGACCTGAAAGTCTCCCTTGCCAAAAAGCCACCAAAAAGTTTCACTGCGCTCCTAAAAAGAAGTGACAAGTATATTAGGGTTTATGAAGCTCTCTATCCTTAAGGCAAAAACGATTCATCTTCCGGGAACAAACGAAAGAACACAAGTGATGAAGAACTCAGGAAGTTTCAGAAAAACAGTGCAAGTTCACGCCATCCAACTCTAGCGTCACACTTTAAACTCACTCCTCTCAATGCAAGCGTATCAGCCATCCTCATGGAAGTGGAGAATGGTGGAATAATCTGCCTTCCCCCCACGATGTCAATGTCTAGCAGAAGAAGAGACAAAAATAAGTGGTGCACATTTCATAAAGATCATGGACACACTACTGACAACTGTCGAACCCTTAAAGAAGAACCAGAAGCCCTGATTCGCAGGGGCTATCTCTCCAACTTCGTTCAGAAAGACAGCGACGCCGAAAATCCTCCGTCCCGGAGGACTAATAAGCGTCAGCAAAGGTCATGCGAGTCGCAAGACTCTGAACACATAACCGTCCTCCACTCCATTCACGATGACTCGATGGGGGAAGATTCTAACTCCTCCCGCAAAGCTCTCGTCAGCAAAATCAACTCCATAAATAACATTCCACCTGCCAAACTCACCGGGATCCCGATATCTTTCTCCGACAAGGACTTAGAAGGCGTCCAGACACCTCATTGCGACGCATTGGTCATAAACCCTTGCATGCTAAATCATGAGGTACGCCGCATCCTGGTGGACAATGGCAGCTCAGTAAACATCCTCTTTATGGCCACATTTCAGGCACTCAAGCTCTCTCAAGACCGACTCAAGCCAGCCGGTTATACACTTCATGACTCCTCCGGTGCACCTGTCCAAGTTGAGGGAATTGTCGCACTCGACGTAACAGCAGGGAAAGCCCCCGCTATTCAAACAGAAGCACTGAACTTTATGGTACACTACAAGAAAAACCTTTTTTCACAACGAGGTTTTGGCAACGACGTTTTAGTCGTTGTGAAAATTAGTTACGGCAACGGGAAAGTCGTTGCTAAATATAAAATAAAATTTTCCCGGCCCTTTGCACATCCCCGCCAGATTGTGTAAATTGGAAACGATAAATGTCGTTGCGCCAGATTGTGTGTAAATTGGAAACGATAAATGTCGTTGCGTATATTTCCTTATATCTACTGCAACGACAGTATTGTTGCCAAAAATATATATAAAAAAAAAATTAACTTAATATCCCCCACCACACCAAATTTCCCAAACGTCGCCACAAAATTTTCCTAATTCCCCAAACCCACGACACCAAATACTTCGTATCTTTCAATCATCGCCGGCCCAGCCCTACTCCCTCCTCTCCATCTTCCTCTCCACCATCGCCGGCCTCATCCTCTCCCCTCTCCCCGTCGGTGCCTGGGCCTTCCTCGGCCTCACCGCCGCCGTCCTCACCAAAACCCCTACTCCCTCCTCTCCATCTTCCTCTCCACCATCGCCAGCCTCGTCCTCTCCCCTCTCCCTGTCCGCGCCTGGGCCTTCCTCGGCCTCACCGCCGCCGAGGATTTGAGTGGTGTTTGGAAGAAGTTGTTTAGGGATCTCCAGCGTAAAGTGTCGAGGATTGCAAAGGAGAATGTGGAGATGGAGGAGCAGTCGTTGGGGAAGAGGAGGAATCCCAACTTGCCGAAGATTGTGATAAACGTAGACGAAGATTCTATACAGAAGGTTGATAACTGTAGGGAAAATGGTTCAAAGGGGGACTCTGGTTTGAGTTCAGGATGAAAAAAGAAGCGGAATGTCCGAGTGGTGGTTGATACTGATGATGAAGAAGAACGCTGCTGTGGTGATGGTGATGACCTGGGCCTCCGTAGGCGACTTAGGAAGAAGAAGAGAAGTTTTTATGGTAATGATGATTCTTCGTTTATTCACTCTTCCAGGGAGGTTTCGGAGGAGCAAATTTCGTCGTCACGAATCATAAACAAAAAGAAGGTGAGTAAAGGAAGAACTAGCTAGTTGAATTTTGTAGTCTTACCTTTTTCTCTTAAGCAAGTTATATGATGCATTTAATGATTTAAATTAGGTTTGGTGATAGTGTGTCCAACTCTGTTCAAGATGCTACTTTTGAAAAATGTTTTGCACTCAAGTTGCAGGTTTCTAATCTGCTAGTGTAGAAACAGTTGGTGGGTGGGTGGGTTGCGAATAGAAGGTATGCTTCGAGTTGCACTCAAGTTGCACTCAAGTTGCAAGTTGAAATTTTCAATCATTTGTTTCAGGTCAAGTCGCATAGAAGGTATGCTTCGATAATCAACACCATTACTTACTTTTTTTACTATCAATGTTGTGGTTACGAATGTTTATGTCGTTAACTAATTCTACCTGCAGACACTCTGAGAAAGAGAAGAACCCGACTAGAAGGAGGAAAGCTTCCCCTGGACAAATACTTTGTGCTGAATGGAGAGAAGATGTATTGAGGGCCAACTGGAAGTCTTGCCACCCTACATGCATTAAATCCATATTACAATCATACATGTCCACGTTTAGTTTCTTAGTAAGTTACTGATCACATCTGAACACTGCCTGAGTAACTAATTACAGTTCTAAGTCACTTACTTTGTGTTTTTTCTCTTTTAATGGTAGCATCTTCCAAAAGACTTCTGCAAGGCGAACCTCCCAACTCGTGATACATCAATGGTATTAGAAGATGAGAAGGGTATAGAATTCAAAGTTCACTATAATCGCGAGCGGAACAGAATACATGGGTGGAGACGCTTTTCGACGGACCATAAGTTGGAACGGGGAGATGTCTTGATATTTGAATTAAGGGAACCGATGAAATTTAAGGTATGAAATCGATTCACGATGAAATGGCATGAAACATATGATTATATTGCACTCTAAGTGGAAGTTATCCTATTTGTACAAAAGCTTCATCCTTTACTTCAGTTTAGTCAACAAAGTGTAATGGAGGGTTAGCTAACACTAATCAAGCTACTGAATCTTGTTAATTAATTCACATGAAGAGAACAAGAACTAGGATAAGATTTAAGAAGATCATATCAGTTCGAGAAAGAGGATGTTAAATTGTGCTGAACCTTTCTCTCCATGGAGCCGTTAATTTATAGTGAAAGAGAGATTATCAAGCTTATACGAGGGTACATATATATATACCCTTGTAATTAGCCCAGTAAGAGTAGTTGTCCTGTCCACCATATTGTTCTTCCAACTTCCTTTTCTCTACTTAATTCCATCTTCTTATAGTAATCTGTGACACCACTCCAGACTCTGCACTAGACCAATTTCTAACATTTACCTCTCAACAAATTACTACAATATTCCTAGGAAGCATGAACATGAGTATGATTGTGGAACATCAAAGAAGTTTGGGAACAAGACACAACAAATTTGACAAATATGTACTAGAGGCTTACTATTCATGGAATATGTGGAATGCGGTTGCAAGAACATCTGTGGGTTAGGGTTCTTATTGAACCAAACCTAACGTCTTATCTCTGTTTATCTTCTCGGTTTTGCTGTTTTGGACTAAAAGTATCGGTTCTGGTTCTTCTTAAGGGTAGTCACAGCAATGTAATAATTGTTTCCTTCAAGAATCTCCGGATTAAATAGAGATCAGGTCACCATTAATTTACCTTAAATTTATATTCAATCTTATTTTGCTATCCATTACATTCAAGTATGATCTCAGTCTCTTTTTTATTTTTATTTTTTTGGTTTGATCACAAGCTATACTAGCTTTCTGATCAATAATTTCATGCATGTTGGTTCTTGAAAATAGCAACTCTTTGAGAAAAAAGAAAAAAGAGCTTCATATATAAGACATGCAAAATGTTCAAATATGGATCATGAATAGCGTATTTTGGAACCCTCATCAACTGCATTCTTTCTTTGTTAGTACTTAAAATGTAAACAAAATGTGAATGATGATTTGTTCTCTTATTGTAATATATCCCAGGTTTACATCGTTAGGGCAGATCAAGACGACTTGAGTGCATACTTTGCTGAAGAAGATACTGATTTTTTGACTCCTTCAAACGGGAAACACTGAAGTACATCTAGCTAATTAGAATGCAAATGTGAAAATTCATGTAACTATTATGATAATTTTAAGACCTATAGTTTGTTTTATGCTCAATTACTAAGTTTGTTTTATGCTCAATTACTAATCATCCATTTCAGAAAACACTGATGATGAAACTTGCATGTTTCTTAAGTTGGTCTTTCTTGTTATATTGTGTTCTAAAGTTGTGGTCATAAATTTATATATATTGAGTTAAAGCTGATGCAGTTTTTTCTTTGCGGTGAGTTGGGCTCTCCAGTTGTTATAAGTAGAAACATCTGTGTTTTTGTTACAAATTCTAGAAGCATAGTTACGCACTACTTCGGTTGCACACTACTTTGGTGAGCACTCCGTGAACACTCCCAAAATATATGAAGTATGTTTGGCAACGACAAAGATTGTTGCGATTGATTTTATATGAAGTATCTTTAGCAACGACATGAGTCATTGCCAAATATATGAAGTATGTTTGGCAACGACAAAGATTGTTGCGATTGATTTTATATGAAGTATCTTTAGCAACGACATGAGTCGTTGCCAAATATATGAAGTATGTTTGGCAACGACAAAGTTTGTTGCGATTGATTTTATATGAAGTATCTTTAGCAACGACATGAGTCGTTGCCAAACATATGAAGTATGTTTGGCAACGACAAAGGTTGTTGCGATTGATTTTATACCATAGCACGGGTGGAATTAGGTATGGCAACGACAACATATATTGCAACGGCAATGTCGTTGCGAAACAATCTATGTTTGGCAACGACAGCTAGTCGTAGTCAAAATCTTTCGCGACGCCCGGACGCGCAACGACCATGCAACGACAAATGTCGTTGCCAAAAATATTTTTCGCAACGACAAACGAGTTTTAGCAACGACATTTGGCGTTGCGAAAAAGGGTTTTTCTTGTAGTGGTAATCAATGTCAAAACTGCATACAATACTATGTTCGGCCATCAGGCCTGGCAGCATTCCATGCAGTTGCCTTCGCTTTTCACACGAAAGTGAAGTTCCCAACAACAGCTAGCGTAGGTCCAGCTGTAGGAAGCCAACAGGCAGCACGAGCATGCTACACCGCTACAATGGGGAGGCTCCATTCTCCCCTCGATGCCATAGAGTTACCGCCAAAAGGCAGTCGCAATAATTCCAAAACCGTAAATGAGCTTGAAGCCTCTGCCAAAACCAACTCTGCCAAGAACTTCCAAATCTGACACCTCATCTCTTACCAGGTCAAAACTAATTCTCATCATGACACAATAATAAACCTGAATCCCTCGCCCAAAGCCACTCCACTTATTCAACAGAGACAAATAGTCTTGCCTAAACACATTGGTACATCAGAAAATTTCTCTTTCTCTATCCAAAACAATGGGGGGCTCCCTCTAAAACAGGTAAGTTCAGGCAAGGTCTACCAAGTTATTCGCCTAACGGCTCATCAACTTGAAGACCCAGGGGGCAAAGGGATTTCAGCAAGGACTTGGAAAGTAGAACATCTTGTGAAGTACAACGAGTTGGATGCCAAACTTGTACAAAAAAACAGCATCAAAAAATCGTTAAAAAATTTCTAGAAGACGGATTCGGAGTCCCCACTCATGATTCAAAGTTACTCCAGCAATTTACAACGAAACAAGTTCAGAGTGCTTCGCTATTCGATCTGCTCCTGCATCCTATTAATTTATCAAAGCAAACAACGAGCTACATGTCCAACTTACATTTAAAGCGGCGCTAGGCACTCGTTACAAGCTTTCCTCAACGCAAGTTCGGAATCCAGAACTCGGGAATTGCGATGTGCAAACATGCACGTTTAGAACACAACTCACTGATCGATCTGTTCCTGCAACTAACTGAACTTTCTTAGAGGCTCTGAAACAACAAGTTGAGTGCCGCACTTATATACTTAAGCAGCACCAAACACTCGTTGCGAGTCTCCCCGTAAGATGGATTCGGAGTCCATACCCATGGCTCGACAGGGACTCTAGCAATTTGCGATAACGCAAGTTCACAGTGCACTTCGCTATTCGATCTGCTCCTGCAATCCGTTAATGCCTCGATGACCGGTTCGGAGTCCATATTCATGGTTCAAAAGAGACTGTCAATTTGCAAAGAAGCAAGTTCAGAGTGCACTTTGCCATTCGAGCTGCTCCTGCAACCTGTTAATACTTAAACTAACAAGTTTGGAATCCATGTTCATGATTCAGAGTTACTCTCGCAACCTGTAATGACACGTTCAGAGTTTAACTCGTCATTCGATCTGTTCCTGCAACTAGTTAAATTTCCTCAACAACAGATTAAAGGGTCCAAAATCATGGATTAGAGTTACTCTAGCAACACTTGTAAAAAGTAGCGCTTGGAATTTAACTCTCCATTCGATGTGACTCACAATCTGTCAGATTCCCCATATAGCAAGTTTGGAAAACAACTCTCCTTCAGATTTGTCCCTACAACTAGCTAGGTTCAACACGGAGCAATGCTAAACTCCGTCATACACCGTCGATAGTTCTTTAAGCTATACGCAATAGACTTGAGGCCATGTTATTTAGTGACAAAGAACCCGTCGATGGCACATCAACCATGACAGCAAGGATCAAGCATATGAAATGAATCCCGCAAATCACAGAATTATCACCAACCCATATGTTCAGATCCAGTAGCACTACAGACATCTACAAATACAAAATGGCTAGTCCAAAGTCTAACTCTCCCAAAAGCAGCTCATATGACTAGCCAACCCCCAAGACGATGTATCACAGGACAAGACACCGACATGTACAAGATTTCTCATTCCAAAAACTATAAGTCTCATTACAACCGCAAAGTTACAATGACTCCACAATTCACGTCTAAGAATCGCTACCGAAAGTCCTACGAACACTGTACAGCAAACTGTCATGAAAGCCGTTCTTCCAGCTATACACACTGGAGAGATGCTCTGCCTAAGAGTAACAAAACTCCTCGCCGGCCTCCTACCAGCTAACAGCTCCATAGGGCTACCTAAACTCTTGATGATGATATTCAAGACAAGTCTTCCTTAGATGAGCAAACTCCAAATCTATCCAACCACCTTCACTTGTGCAACCTCCAACTCCGTCTCGTCTGAAGCGCCGTGCAAACGGGAGAGTTCCAACTCCGTCACACACAGCATATCACAAAGGAGGGAAAGTTCAGTGTCCCAGGGAACTTCATTCGATGTACGCAACTACTTGTCAGTGAAGAGAAGAATGGAATCATCTCAACGCTGAATAAACACAAGTTACTTCACTTCCACACTAAGAAGATTCAGAATACTCATAACTCATCCGCTCTAAAAATGAGTTCAGCGCTCCGCGCGCCACTTGAGTTCCTCTAGCCAATCACTCATCAACATTGAGCAACGGGTCCAACACCCCGATCGCTGCTCGCCGCTTGAGCTCCATCAGTAACTCGTTGGTCCCAAACAACGAGTTCAGTGCTCTGCTCGTTGCTTGAGTTCCATCAACAACTCATTTGTCCTAAACAACGAGTTCAGCACTCTGCTCGCCACTTGGCCTCCATCAGCAACTCATTGGTCACAAACAACGAGTTCAGCGCTCTGCTCGCTGCTTGAGCTCCATCAGAACCTCATTGGTCCCAAACAACGAGTTCAGCACTCCGCTTGCCACTTGAGCACCATCAATAACTTGTTGGTCCCAGACAACGAGTTCAGCACTCTGCACGCCGCTTGAGCTCCATCAACAACTCGTTGGTCCCAGACAACGAGTTAGTGCTCTGCTTGCCGCTTGAGCTCCATCAATAACTTGTTGGCTCCAAACAACGAGTTCAACACCTTGGTCTTCATTCAGGCTTGCTTGGCAACTCGTTGGTTCCAAATAGCAGGTTCAACATTCAGCACACTGCTTCAACTCCTTCAAGCTACAACTTGTTGTTTCCAAACAACGAGCTGAAACGTCTTGGACTTCGCTCAAGCTCTGCCAAACAACTCGTTGTTCTAAACAACGATTTCAATGCTCTACCCACCGCTTGAGCTCCATCCATGCTCCAAACAGCGAGTTCAATATCTTGGGCTTCGCTCAAGCTCCTCCAAATAGCTCGTTAACTCCAAACAACAGGTTCAATGCCTTGGTCTTCGCTCAAGCTTCACCAAACAGCTCGTTGGCTCCAAACAACGAGTTCAACACTTTGGTCTTCGCTCAAGCTACATCAAATAGCTCGTTGGCTCCAAACAATGGGTTCAATGTTCTACTCTTCGCTTGAGCTCCTTCAACAACGAGATCAGCGCTCCGCTCGCCGCTTGAGCTCCATCAACAACTCGTTGGTCCCAAACAATGAGTTCAGCACTCTGCTCACCGCTTGATCTCCGCCAAACAGCTCGTTGGCTTCAAATAATGAGTTCAACACTCTGCTCTCCACACAAGCTCCGTCTATAACTCGTTGGTCCCAAACAACGAGTTCGAAGCCTTACTCTATGCTTGAGCTTCGTCAATCACTCGTTGGCCCCAAACGACAAGTTCTATGCTCTGATTGCCATTTGAGCTTCGTCAACAACTCGTTGGCTCCCCACAACAAGTTCAACACCATGGTCTTTGCCCTAGCACCGTCTACAACTTGTTGGCTCCGAACAACGAGTTCTACGCTCTGCTCGCCACATGAGCTTTGCCTATGCTTGTTGTCTTCGAATAACAAGTTTTACGATCTGATTGCCACTTGAGCACCATCAACAACTCGTTGGCCCCAAACGATGAGTTCTATGCTCTGATTGCCACTTGAGCTTCGTCAACAACTCGTTGGCTCCCCACAACACCATGGTCTTCGCCCTAGCACCACCTACAACTTGTTGGCTTCGAGCAACGAGTTCTACGCTTTGCTTGCCGCATGAGCTTTGCCTACGCTTGTTGTATTCAAATAACAAGTTCTACGATCTGATTGCCACTTGAGCACCATCAACAACTCGTTGGTCCCAAACAACGAGTTCAATGCCTTGATCTTTGCTAGGGCTACATCAAATAGCTCGTTGACTCCAAACAACGAGTTCAGCGCTCTGCTCACCGCAAGAGCTCCATCAATAACTCGCTGGGCCCAAACAACAAGTTCAAGCTAAAGTTCACCTCACAGCTCTCCCTGAACTCGCCGGGATCAAACGGCAGTTTCTGGACTAACTCAATCAAGGAGTTGCCTCTACACGCTTGCTGGGGGCAAACAGCAGGTGTAACATCCAACTCTGTCATAGAGTCTTCTCTAAACTCGTCGGGATCAAACGGCATTCTCTACATCAACTCTATCTCGGAGTTCTCTCCACACTTGCTGGGATCAAACAGAAAGCCCTACGTCAACTCAGTCAAAGAGTCGTCTCTCTAAACTCGCCGGGATCAAACGACAATTTCTATGTCAACCCTATCTCAGAGTTGTCTCTACACGCTTGTTAGGCGCAAACAGCAGGCGCAACATCGGTTATTATATATGTACTATTATTATAATATATATTATTTTTTTATATATACTACTTTATATATACTATTATAATAATCTATTATTATTATAATATATATTACTATTGTTATATATTACTATTATATATTATTATATAATTTATTATTATTGTAATAAATTATTTAATATATAATTATAATAGATTATTATTACATATATATTATTATAATTATTATATGTTATTATACATATGTATATAATTAAATATGTTTATTATAATAAATTATTTCATATTATTATGTAATATACAATTATTATAATATGTATTATTTTATATATACTATTTTATATATACTATTATTATATTTTATTATTATTATATATATTATTATTTTATGTATACTATTTTATATATACTATTTTATATATATTATTATTATATTATATTATTATTATATATACTATTATTATATTATATTATTATTATATATATATTATATTATGTTATTATTTTATATACACTATTTTATATATACTATTATTTCATATGTACTATTTTATATATACTATTATAATAATCTATTATTATTATAATATATATTATTATTATTATATATTACTATTATATATCATTATATATATTATTATATAATTTATTATTATTATAATAAATTGTTTAATATATAATTTGAATATATTATTATTACTTATATATTATTATAATTATTATATATTATTATATATATGTATATTATTAAATATATTTATTATAATAAAATATTTTATATTATTATATATCAGTATGTATGTATATGCATACAATATGTATGTATCAGAGTATATATACTGTATACAGTATATACATACAACCAAACCTATACATACATTATACTCTCATTTTCAAAAAACTGTTTCCATAAAAAATTATTACCAAACAGCTTTTATACTCATTTTTAGAAAACAGTTTTCAGAAAACTCTTTTCAGAAAACTGTTTTCAAAGCAATAAACCAAATGCAACCCGAGTGTTAGTCTTGAATTTTTTGAAGACTAACACTCGGTTTAGTGAGTTTTAACTAAACTCGGTTTTGAAAACAGAGTGGGCCTTTTTTTTAAAATACTTTCGAAAGTGGGTCAGTTTGGTAAATACTTTCAAAAAGTGGGTCTTTTTGGTAACCAGCTCTCCGTCCTCTGTATCCAGTTGGGTAGCATGGTGGCGGCTAGATGTAATGAGGACCAATGTGCTAGTCTCATGCTACTGGAGACCAGTTAATAATGGTGAAATGGTGACATTTTCAGATCCTAAAAAGCTTCCAAGGATGGTACAAGCTAGAATTTTGACCAGTATTATGTCCGACAAAATCTAAGGTGCTCTGTAGGAGAAAATTTATTACTTCCTACATTATGCCTTATATAAAATTTACGATGGTGGGCAGAATGTCAATCTTGACAGAGGAGACAGGAAGCAGTGGCGATGGCGGAACTAACAAATTAGGGTTATGTTTATGTTTAAGGGAACAGAGGATTGCCCCCAAAAGAAAATTACTCACTACAGGTTATGAAATAAAGGTGAAATAATTCATATGACATTAATAGATATAACAAATAAATAAATTTTATCAAAAATAAATAAATAAATAAATAAATAATTCTGTAGGAGATACTTTCAGGGAAAGAGATTGAGCGTGCATAGTGTTGCCGCTGATTTCGGTGTGGGGGCAATAAATAGAATTTGTTGATTCTTGAAAAAACGAATTAGGCAAACCTGTTGACATTCACCAAATTGTTGACCAATTTCTTGCTGTTGCTGCGAACCTGCAACAAGTGCGATACACCGGGATGGATCCCGGCGACGCACCCTCCGACGCGCTTGTCAGTAATCTGAATAATTATAAAAGAGCTTTAATTGGAAAAGTATTGATTACCTTTTTATGGTGGGGGGAGAGGAATTTTTATAGTCGTCTTAGGGATCCGTTTCGAGATAAAAACATATCTCTACTTTCCGGTGTGAATGGATAGAAGCGGTTAAGATCACTTCTTAGGGATAATTATGAATCTGAATTCTTCTTTATCCTTTTGAACTGGTTTGTAACGGGTTGAGACCCGTACCCAGTAAGACAAATCCGTTTATGAGTTATTGGGCTTTGAAGAAAGACCCAGTTCCCATTTCATACCCGTTTGTAGGTGAAATTACCGTTTACCCCTGAGCTTTAAGATTCGTGTCCTATTTGAATGGTCCCGATTTAATCCCATTTTCAGCCATATCACGAGCCCCCCACTCCTGGAGACTGAGTTCTACAGTCTGTGAGGAGTAGTTTGTTGTCCTAATGGCGTACGCGATTTTATCGGAGTTCTTAAGGGAATTCGGATCTTGCTCGAGGTATAACGGTGTTATTCTGAGCTTGTAAAATGCCCAAAAATATCCTCAGAATTTTCTGGATTTTTGTGATTTTTCCAGATTTTTTTGAAATTTTTATTCATTTTTCAAATTTTTTATTCATTTTCCGAATTAAATAATTAATTATCAAAAATTTTAATTAATTATTCTAATTTAATAATCATTATTTTCAAAATTTTAAAATAACTTTCCGAATTAATAATTATTTTTAGAATTTTTTAATTAATTTTTTCCATTTTTAATTAATTTTTCGAATTTTTTAAATAATTAATTCAAATAAATAAATTAATTAAATATTACCTGGACACGTGGCGTGTTTCTGGACGTCGATCATGATCAGATGGCGTGCATCACAAAGCGGATCATTCTCTGAATACGTGGCGCTTTTCAGGACGTTGACCGTATCGTGGCGCGAATTTTGGGATGATCTGACGGCTCTGTGGCTCGGCAGCGTTTTTCTTCACATTACGAGTTCGGTGCCCCGGTAGCTCGGCACCCGAAGCCGACGCACCAGGGGTCGCCACGTGGCACGGTCAACGCTGGCATTGACCGTCACATGGTAGTTTTTTTTCCTTCTTTTCTTCTGCCCTCTGCTCTTTCTTCTCTCTATTTCTTTCCTTCGTCTTCTTTGAGTTGTCTTCCTTCTTCGGCTTCGTCTTTCTCCGTCTTCGCTTTTCGTTCGACCAAGCCTTCGACCTCGCCGACTCAAGCTCATGAGAGCTCATCAAGCGGCGATCATAGCGAAGGAGTTGGGCGAACGTGGCATAGCTTGGAGCGTGACGAGCTCGACGAACGTGGAGGAGGTCGATGGTGGAGAGGCACTCGTCGTTGGGGCTCAACGCAGTGGAGGGTTCTCGACGACATTGGAGCTCAACATAGTGGTTCGACAGGCCATGGGTTCGGCCCCTTGGAGCGATGGTGATGGCAATGGCATCGACGCTCGACGAGAAGAGCTCAACACTGTGATGAGCTCGAAGCTTTCGACGAAGGTGGCGAGAGGAGCTGAGGTTGAAGACATTTGGCGTGCGAAGTTGGGTTTTGTTCTTTTGGTTATGCTCGTGAAGGTGGATGTAGAGCTGGAGGTGAGCTTCGGAGTTGGCGCTCGGCGACGTGGAGCTCGAAGGAGAGGAGCTCGGTTCGAGAGCTCGAGCTTGGCGGTCGGTTGGCAAGCTTTTGATGAAGAGGAGCTCGATGATGGAGCTCGGCAGAGGGAGGCTCAGCGGCGAAGGTGATGAGCTCAAAGCTTTCGAGCTCGAGAGAGTGGAGGCGGTGAAGGAGTAGCAGAGGCGAAGCTTGGCATCGGAGATTCGAAGCTCGACGTTGACAAGGTGGTGCCGAGCTCGGGGATCGACGAAGGAGAAGCTCGAGATGCTCAATCTCTTCATTGGAGTTGGCGATGGCGTTGGGTTCGGCCATGGCGGAGCTCGGAGCTCGTTGAAGAAGACTTCGACGAGGGGGGTTGGAGTTGTGACGGAGCTCCTCTTTGGAGCTTGCAGCGGAGGTGAGCTCGCCGTTGGAGCTCAATGACAGCGAGCTAGGCCATGGAGAAAGTCGGCGGGGATGTTGAAGGAGAAAGCTTCGACGGTTGGGTTTTTTGGCGCCAGAGTGTAAGGAAGAAGAAGAAAGTTGACGTTGTTTTTTTTTTTTTTTTGCTCTATTTGGCGCGAAGGAGAAGGGGTCAGTATAGGGTTGCGGGTTTGGGCTTATAACGGGTCCAAGCCCGACCCGTTAACTCATTAGTGTATTTTTGCCCCTCTTTTCTTTGTTGTTTTGGTGACTGTTGTCCAGCGAATCCGAGCACGAGTTTTGTGGTAAACTTTTTTCCATTTTGCAGTTCGGTAGCTCAATAGCACGGATTTCAGATCCGAGCTACGTGGCTCCATCTGGATGGTTGATCACGATCATGCCGCGAATCACGAGGCAAGAGGCTCAGATCACGAGAAAACGTGATTGTGTCGTTTTGTGGTCGTGGCGAAATCTGAGCCGTTTGATTGTGATCAAGTGCGAATCATGATGATGAAGTCGTTTTTTCCCAATACGGAGGTCGGTGCCCCGGTAGCTCGGATACGAATGCTGAGCTGTGTGGCACGGTCCGGATGGGCACTTCGGTAGCTCGGCGCAGCTGTGTTGCGATCCACTTTCCTGGTGCTATGGAGGTCCGATCGGGGCGTGTGACCCCTCGTTTCGAAGCTGACTCGAAGATCTACAACTTCTCTTTAGGAGTGAGTTGAAGAATCACCCTTCTTCATGGTCAAAATAGCCCTGCAACATCCTTGTCTTGATAAAGTTGAGGAGTGTTTTGGTCTTGAGAATTTTCGAAGAGGAGCTCCACTCCTAGGAACGAAGAAGATGGGCTAGGAAGATCCTCATAAGAGCCATGGGAAGATCCATTCTTGGAGGTGAGTGCAAGGAGCAACTCTTGGGGAGAGTTCTAGCTCGGAGCCCATTGAGAGGAAGGGCACTCGTGAGGCGGGCGAAGGGAAGAACATCACAAGGCTCTAGGAGAAAGCCATTCCGGAGATGAGTTTGAGGAGCAACTCTAGGGGAGAGTTTTGAGCTCCGAACTCACTTAGAAGAGGCCCACTCGGGGGGCGAGTGGGACGAAGGGCTTGGCTCTAGGAGAGAGCCATTTGGGAGACAAGTTTGAGGAGCAACTCTAGGAGAGAGTTGTGCTCCGAACTCGTTGAGAAGAGGTTCGCTTTGGAGGCGAGCGGAGCGAAGAGCTTGGCTCAAGGAGAGAGCCATTTTGGGAGACAAGTTTGAGGAGCAACTCTAGGAGAGAGTTGTGCTCCGAACCCGTTAAGAAGAGGTCCGCTTTAGAGGCGAGCGGAGCGAAGAGCTTGACTCTAGGAGAGAGCCATTTAGGAGACGAGTTTGAGGAGCAACTCTAGAAGAGAGTTGTGCTCCGAACTCGTTGAGAAAAGGTTCGCTTTGGAGGCGAGCGGAGCGAAGAGCTTGGCTCTATGAGAGAGCCATTTGGGAGACAAGTTTGAGGAGCAACTCTAGGAGAGATTTTTGAGCTTTGAACTCGCTTAGAAGAGGCTCACTCGGGAGGCGAGTGGGACGAGGGGCTTGGCTCTAAGAGAGAGCCATTTGGGAGACAAGTTTGAGGAGCAACTCTAGGGGAGAGTTGAGCTCTGAACTTGTTGTTTAACGGTTGTGGGAGCAATTCCGAATGGCAAACCACTTCTTACTTGCTTATGAGGAAGTAGTCGAAGCGGAGTCGAGCCAAGTGTTGGACTCCGAACTCGTCGTTTAAAAGAGAGGATCAATGGTTGTGGGAACAGTTCCGAATGACGAACCACTTCTTACTCGCTTATGAGCAAGTGGTCGAAGCGGAGTCGAGCCAAGTGTTGGACTCCGAACTCGTCGTTTAAAAGAGAGGATCAACGGTTGTGGGAGCAGTTCCGAATGGCGAACCACTTTTTACTCGCTTATGAGCAAGTAGTCGAAGCGGAGTCGAGCCAAGTTTTGGACTCCCAACTCGTCATTTAAAAGAGAGGATCAACGGTTGTGGGAGCAGTTCCGAATGGCGAACCACTTCTTACTCGCTTATGAGCAATTAGTCAAAGCGGAGTCGAGCCAAGTGTTGGACTCTGAACTCGTCGTTTAAAAGAGAGAATCAACGGTTGTGGGAGCAGTTCCGAATGGCGAACCACTTCTTACTCGCTTATGAGCAAGTAGTCGAAATGGAGCTGAGCCAAGTGTTGGACTCCGAACTCGTCGTTTAAAAGAGAGAATCAACGGTTGTGGGAGTAGTTCCGAATGGCGAACCACTTCTTACTGCTTATGAGCAAGTAGTCGAAGCGGAGTCGAGCCAAGTGTTGGACTCCGAACTCGTCGTTTAAAAGAGAGAATCAACGGTTGTGGGAGCAGTTCCGAATGGCGAACCACTTCTTACCCGCTTTTAAGCGAGTAATTGAAGAGGAATCGAGCCAAGCTTTGGACTCCGAACTTGTTATTAGAGGGGGTTAACGAATTGTATGAGCAATTCTGAATGGTGAGCTGCCTCACCCTTGCTTGTTTGCAAGCGGCTAAAACAACGTCGTACCAAGTGTTGGACTCCAAACTCATTTTTTTAGCTTAGTAAATTTGTCGGAGCAGCCATATAGAAGAAGCTGGACTCTGAACTCACCATTGAACGAGTCGTCGATGTGACTCGAAGAGATAGAGATGAAGCAAGAGCAATAATTTTCAATGAAAAAATGCTAAGTTTTATTGAGATAAACTAAGTGGCCGCTTCAATAGGGCGAGCCATTATTACATGCTTCTTGGCCGTGTTACAAGCATCGGCCTTGTTGAAAATCGAGATTCTACTTCTACGATAAGGTGAAGACCTCTTGGGAGGAGTTTGGTTCTCCCCCCATTGGATCTCCTTGGATGAGGTGAAGGATGGCCCCAGGTTCGGAATCTTAGAACTCGGCGGACCTTTCTCTTCGCTTGTAGGCTCCTCAGGGTGGAAGTTCGGCTCCATCTTTTTGGACGAACTTAGTCAGGTGTCCCCGCTGTATGAGCTCTTCGATCTCCTCCTTGAGAGCCCGACAATCATCTGTGTCGTGGCCGTGGTCCCTATGAAAGCGGCACCACTTATCCCTGTTCTTCTTCTTGCCAGGGGTATTCATTCTAGGGGGAGCACGGAGTAGCCATTCCTTGTCCATCTCCATAAGAACTTCTGATATATTAGCAACGAGTAGGGTGAACTTCTCAAAACAAGGAGCCGAGCAGCGTTGGCCATTGCCGTCCCTCCGGGATTTTTGGGACCCCTCTTCATTCGTATTCTTTTGTTTGTTCTCGGAAGATGATTCCTCAAGAATAAGGGGGTTGAGAGCCTCTTCCAATCGAATGTACTTCTCACTCCTAAGCATGAGTTCTGAGAAGTTTCGAGGAGGCTTCTTGGCAAGGGACGCCCTGAGGTCAGCGTTAGTGATGTTGCGCTTGAATACGGTAGAGGCTACTGATTGGTTAAGGGAGGGAATGGACCGGGCTTCGGCAGTGAAGCGTCGAACGTAATTCCTTAGGCGTTTACCGTTTCTTTGGTTGAGGGTCACCAGAGATATACTTGTTTTCTCGGCCCAGCGGCTACTCACGAAATAAGTAAAGAAGAGCCTTTCAAACTGATCGAATGAGAAAATGGAGGCCGGGGCGAGTCGAGAGTACCATTCTCTTGCAGGTCCCTTCAGCGTGGCAGGGAAGATCTTGCAGAGGAGGGCGTCTGAAGCATGGTGGATCATCATAAGAGTTTTGAAACTCTCTATGTGATCCGCGGGGTCGACTCCCCGGTATACGACTCGAAGTGAGGCAGCTTGAAGTTTTCTGGGACGGGGGCCTCCATAATGGTGTGGGAGAATGGAGGCCTGCTCGGGCGGAGGTTTATTGCCCGTTGCTCTTCGTCCCTGTCAATTCGGCCGAGGCGCCTCTCCATCTCGTGGAGACGGTGGTAGATCGAGTCTTCTCTTCGATCATATCTTGCCGAGCCCCGGGGCTCATCTTCGTACAAGGGTGGACTGGGGCTGCGGCGATGGTAGCTTGGAGATGGACGAGGACTGGGAGTGTGAAGGCGGTGGCTCCTAGCTGGCTCAGGAGTAGGTGGTCTCTGGTCGTTATTTGGGAAGACATTGAGAGCCTGCAAGACTGCCACTTGGAAGTCTTGAAGCTCTACCTTTGTGACTGGTGCATCTCCGGCTTGGCGGTCCCTATGTGTGGCTCGGCTTACTGGAGAATGGGTTCTCCGCTGATGACGTTGAGGGGACTCTCTTCGCCTCCTCGGAGAGGGTATCTTCTGGTCCTCGATCGTTGGGGGGTCCGGACTCTTGAAACCCCCGGGTGCTCAGGTTGATGGACTCCCCCAAAGGCTCGCCATCCATTCAGACGAGTTTGGAGGTCGACTCATTTTTGGCGATCGGCAATCACTTGACGGAGATCCCACTCGGGAGGACTTTGAGAAGCCATAGATTCAACTGAAGGATTGGGAACCGCGGCATGGTTATGAGGAGGATGTTGCTTCGGACGACTCCGACGGGAGCCCCCTGGGCAGCCCCCCGAGACCCTTGAGGGGCCTGTTGAGGAGGAGCACCTTGAGCTAGAGGAGGGGGAGGAGGAAGAGTAGTGGTTCTTCGGCTGGGGACCACTGCCTTTCCCTTCTCTTTTGGATGCATGGCTTGAAACTAGTCTCGCTGATGAAGTTAGGTCGGGTTTCTTTTTCATTTCCCACAGACGGTGCCAATCTGTTGCCGCTGATTTCGGTGTGGGGGCAATGGATAAAATTTGTGGATTCTTGAGAAAACGAATTAGGCAACCCTGTTGACCTTCACCAAATTGTTGACTAGTTTCTTGCTGTTGCTGCGAACCTGCAAAAAATGCGATACACTGGGATGGATCCCGGCGACGCATCCTCCGACGCTCTTGTCAGTAATCTGAATGATTATAAAAGAGCTTTAATTGGAAAAGTATTGATTACCTTGTTATGGCGGGGGAAGAGGGGTTTTTATAATCGCCTTATGGATCCGTTTCGAGATAAGAACATATCTCTACTTTCCGGTGTAAATGGATAGAAGTGGTTAAGTCACTTCTTAGGGATAATTATGAATCTGAATTCTTCTTTATTGGGATCCGTACCCAGTAAGACAGATCCGTTTATGGGTTATTGGGTTTTGAAGAAAGACCCAGTTCCCATTTCAGACCCGTTGTAGGTAAAATTACCATTTTACCCTTGAGCTTTAAGATTTGTGTCCGATTTGAACGGTCCCGATTTAATCCCATTTTTAGCCATATCACATAGGCAAATGTGCCACTTCCCAGAGAAGCTTGATTTTGCACCAATATAGCAGGTGAATTTGGTTTACAGCAAGTAGATGAAGGATACGTCTGAATCTCTTTTGACAAGGAAATGTCTTGCATTTGTTTAGCTGTTTCGGCACTTGTGAATCCAAGGAAAGAAACTGACTAAACTCTTGGCATATATTCACTTCATCAGGATTGATCGCACCATCCTGATCAGGAGTTGCACATGGAAAAGGTTTTTGCCCATGGCATTCTTGGACATTCACATTTTCCCCACAATAGGGTCCATAAGGCACTATAGGACATACCTCCTCCCTTGCCGAAGTATTGCAAAATCCACTAAGACCGCGTTAGCATTGCTGTTCATATTGCAGCAGGAAGAATGCCACTAATATTTTAACTCCGCAGAACAGCTATTTAGCAGCCACTACCTTCAGCAACCGACTAGAAAACGGTTGTGTTGGACAGCCAAGTACAACTACAAAAGGAGTAGCTGCAAGCCATGTCATTATAAACTAGATGATTAGCATGTAAGCTGCAAACACTTTTATCTTTTCTTAGAGCATCTGTAGTCGTTGGCTATATATCCAAAAAATAAATATTTTGAAAGAAAAAAAAAACTCAATTTAAATCATAGTTAATCAACCAGATGCTCTTAGCCCACATATATAAGAAAATGCAATGCAGAATGACAAAGTTAATCAACCAGCATGACTGATTTAGTTTTTATAATGTGAAGAACACAACTGACCAATCTTAATTTATCTCTGTGTTACAAATACAAACCTACAACTTATTCACGTCGGCAATAATATCTAACATTTTTTAATAATAGTTATGAGACGGACTCAATTTAAATCATAGTTTGATACACTAAATTTGATATTAACACAAGTTTTATTAGCTCTGCCTGATCTGAAGTGGACATTAGCAAAACAATCAAAAAATGTGAAAATGTCAAAAGTACAAGCACTCTATAACTTCAATTATACAAAGAAGAATTTTGATGAGAATCCAAAAATGTTAAAATGTTAAAAATGTAATCACTCTATAAATTCAAATATACAAAGCAGAAGTTTGATGGATCAATCAATAGTTCAATATGGGAGAAAAATGTAGAACTTGTTACCAAAATGAGCCACTTTTTGAAAGTATTTACCAAACTTACCCACTTTCGAAAGTATTTACCAAAACGACCCATTCGGTTTTCGAAAAACCGATTTTAGTTAAAACTCACTTGGTTTTTCGAAAACCGAGTGTTACTCTTCAAAAAATCCAAGATTAACACTCGGTTTTTGAGAAACCGAGTGAATTTTAACTAAACTCTGTTTTTAGAAAACCGAGTGAGGCAGTTTGGGAATTAAAAAAAAAAAATAGGGCAGTTTGGAAAAAACTTTCAAAAAGTGAGATAGTTTGGGGAAAAAAATTGATCAGAAGAGGGGGGGGGAGGGGGG
Organism: Hemerocallis citrina; assembly: GCA_017893485.1. NCBI lineage: Eukaryota > Viridiplantae > Streptophyta > Magnoliopsida > Asparagales > Asphodelaceae > Hemerocallis > Hemerocallis citrina. The sequence goes on along the minus strand of CM030365.1, from coordinate 92,848,289 downwards.
ATTAAGTTAACTAACTAATGACGAGGGAAAGGTGGAGGTGGACACGAGAGCTGCTGGCGAAGGCGTCCGAGTGACCGTCGGAGTTGCTGCCTCAGTCTGATGCAGTAGGTGTAACACGAAAATAAAATGTATTGTTTTGAATTATTTATTAATGTTAAATTAACAGATTTGACTATTCTGACTATTACGAAATTACTATTTTGTCCGTTTGAAACACGTGCAAATCTTACAAAATTTAAATACTAAAATTTTCATGTCAAGAATTATGTGTTCTCATTTAATTATAATATTCATTATTTTTTAATTCATTTTTTTGAATAAAGGAGAACCATTTGTGAAAATTTATTTACAAAGGGGATTTTTGTATAAGAAATGATTTGGGCCAAGAAAAGAGCCCAAAATTTCAAAATTTTAACTTGAAAATTTCATAATTTGGTCGACCAATTGGGGAGGGATTTGGGGGGAATCAAATCCTAATTGACTGGGTCATATATAGATTATAACAAGATTTGATTTCTTAAATAATTAATTTTTGCAATTAAGGTTTTTCTAGGGGGTTTTATTTATAAAATTCCCCATGAAACCCTAGGTTGGATCCCGGCCCTATATAAGGGGATTAGGGTTTCGGCCTCCTCTCTTTTAGAGGCGAGGAGTTGGTGATCTTTGGAGCAAGAAGAGATGGAGTTTTTGCATTAAGAGAAGAAGGTTTTTTAGAGCTCTATTCGAGATATACTAGAGGTGGGTGTCTCTCTACCTCTCATGTATTGTTTATTTTCTCATGAATGTGGTAGTACCATGCTATGGCTTGCTTTGGTGAATCTATGATTATGTTTTTAGCATGTGTTGTGATGATTGATATGAGAAAATTTATAGAGATTATTGGATATAGATTTGTGAACAATATGAATGGAAATCTCATCTAAAATGCATGATGATCAAATTTTATTGTTCTTGAATGATTGATAATATTTATGCATAAAAAATTAAAATTTTATTCATGGATATTGATTAAATGAATCTATATATTGATGTAGAATGCTTAGATCTTAATGGTTGATATTATATCCATGTAAGTGAAGCAAAAAGGAGGAATTTTTATTTATTATTCACTGTTTTGATAGTGAGATTTGATGGGTTGTTTGCTTTATATTTTATGCATGATCAATTGCACTTTTCGTCGAGTAAAAGAGCCTTGAATAAAAAGGGTTTATGACCTAGGGTTAATATGGTTGTAGACCTAGGGTTTTGGACTAGGTTTGGGGATCAAAACAGTGGCCTGGGGTTCGGTTTGGCTGTCAACTAGCAGCACAGTAGTTGTTGTTGCTGCCGTCAAAAAGCAGCAGCCTAAGGAAGGGCTCAGTCTGTGTTTGTGTAACCCCCGTTCCCGTAAATATGTATTTCCCTAATATTTCTTGTGTTTCGATTATTATTTGTTAAATTTGTTTTGAATCTTCTATTAAAATCTTTTCTAAATGAAAATTATGTTATTTCAAATAATAGTGTATTTTAACTTTACTTTCCATTTTTGATCGACTATATATATTCCTGTTTGGATTATTTTAATATAAAGTTGATAAGCCAAATTCTTATTTTGTTGTATAATATTATTATTACTATTAATATTATCATTATTTCTATTGTTATTATTATTATTAATATTATTATTGATATGGCTAAAAAAATGGGGATTAATCGGAACCGTCCAAATCGGGCACGAATCTTGAAGCCCGGGGGTAAAGCGGTAATTTCACCTACAAATAGGATCTAAGCTGGGTACTGGGTCCCTCCGTTAAAGACCCAATAACCCACAAACAGATCTGCTTCAATCGGGCGCGGGTTTCAATCAGCGACAAAGCCCGATCAGAGGGATAGAGTCAAGGCTCCTGATTAGATCCTAATCAGCGGCCCTGATTCATGCCTATCCCTCCACTGGGGATTAGGGATTACATCCCTAATCTGTTGACGAGGAGAATATTCCTTATCAGATCACGGGGATTACATTCCTAATCTGTTCCCTAAGACGCCTATAAATACCCCCCATCCATCTCTATTAAGAGGTAATCAATCTTTCACCAGTTTTTGCGCTCTTTCATAATCTCTCTGATTACTGACTTGAGCGTCGGATGGTGCGTCGCCGGGAACAACCCCGGTGTCTCGCACTTTTTGCAGGTGTACGGCGGGAGCGACGGTCAAACTCCGACGGAATAGGTACGCAGGTTTACTATTCAGTTTCCCTAAGAATCCACAAATACTATCTGTTTGCCCCCACACCAAATTTAGCGGCAACAGATTGGCGCCGTCTGTGGGAAACTAACGAATAGAGACCTCTCCTCTTCCCGGCGAACAGATCTTCTCCAGCCATGCCACCTCGGAAAGTCAGGTCAAGGGGGTCCAACCGAGGACCCAACCCTGATCAGCAGCAAGAAGTCCCCCACAATCCTACTCAACAACAAGGGCAGCTTCCCCCTACAGCGGAAGACCCGCTCCAACAGGGCCTTCCCCCTCCCGATCAGCATCCAAAGGGTCCTAACCCTCAGAAACAACCTCTTCATCAAGAGCATGTCTCCATCCACAACGCCTCCACGGACTCTATGGCCTCCCATCACCCCCAAGCCTCTGGTCGCCACAATACCGCCCTCAATCGCCAGAAAGATGATGATCTCCGCCGCCATCTGGATGAAAAGCAGGCCCGAGAGGGAACCTCCCGCCAACACCATCCGGGCGAGCGGTCTCCTCGCCACCGGCACTACCGGTCCCCCGTCCGCAGAGGGAGGAAAGAGTCCCCCGAGCATTACCGAAGAAGGCACTCCCCAGCAGGGTCGGCAACAGCCCAGGAACAATGAGGCACCAATCACCCGTGCCGAGTTCCAGCAGTTCCAAGCGACCGTCCTGCAGGCTCTCAACCTCCGTCAAAATCCTAATGAGCCGAAGGCCCCGTCCCCTCCTCCAGTCCGAAGCCCTCGCCGACGGTCCCCATCTCCTCGGTCCTGCTCCCAGCAACTCCCGGCGTACCCCAAGTCCTCGCCGCTCCCGAAGTTACCATCGCCGCAGTCCTCGCTCTCCCTCATACGAAGACGAGTCTAGGGGCTCGGCTGATCACCGTCGGAGGGATGACATCATGTACCGCCGTCTTCATGAAGTAGAGAGGCGCCTGGGTCAGATAGACCGAGAAGAGGAGCTTAGGGGGAGGACCCTACGTCCTAGCCGACCCCCTTTCTCCCGAACCATTGTGGATGCACCTGTGCCGTTTGGCTTCAAACCGCCCCAATTTGAGACTTACACCGGGGAGACCGACCCAGTTGACCACATCGAGAGCTTTAAGACATTGATGCTTCTCCATCAGGCTTCCGATGCACTCCTCTACAAAACCTTCCCCGCAACTCTCAAGGGCCCAGCTCGAGAATGGTACTCTCGCCTTGCCCCCTCCTCAATATTCTCCTTCGAGCAGTTCGAAACCCTTTTCGTCACCCATTTTGTAAGCAGCCGAAGGGCTGAGAAGACCAGCATCTCCCTATTGCACCTCCACCAGAAGAAGGGGGAAAAATTGAGAGACTATGTGAAGAGGTTCACGGCTGAAGCCAGATTTATAGCATCCCTCGACCAGTCGGTCGCTGCAGCAGCATTTCAATCTAATGTTCTCAATTCCAACCTCCGCTCCTCCCTCGCCAAGAAGCCACCACAGAACTTTTCCGACCTCCTCCTTCGCAGTAAAAAGTACATCCGGGCCGAAGAGGCCGAGCAGCAACCCAACTGGGAGAGTTCCTCCTCTGGGTTTAAGAGAAAAGGAACAGAGGAGGAAGGAGCCAAGAAGCTCCAAAAGGACAATGCCGGCCAGTGCCGACCTCCCCCCAGGTTCGAGAAGTTCACTCCCCTCACCACTAACGTCTCAACAATTCTGATGGAAGTCGAAAAGGAGGGGATCTTGCCTCCTGCTCCGAGGATGAACACACCCGCCAAGAGGAGGGATAAAGAAAAATGGTGCCGTTATCACCGGGACCATGGGCATGACACCAACGATTGTCGTGCTCTGAAGAACGAGATCGAAGCCCTTATCCAGAGGGAGCAACTGACGAAGTTTGTAAGAAAGGACCGAGCAGAACTTCCTCCCCAGCCTCGGGGGGCTAACAAGCATCCGGAACGAGAAGAGACGCCAGACTTTGAGGAAGAGCGAGTCCTCCACCTCATTCATAGGGGGCCCAATGGGGGGCTCCTCGAACTCCTCTCGGAAGGCATTTATAAGAGAAGTCAACTCGGTCCGAACCACCCCTCCTCCCAAAGGCCTCGGCGTGCCTGTCACGTTCTCCGACGAAGATCTTGAAGGAGTTCGTACCCCACATTATGACGCACTTGTCATTAGCCTTCACATGGCAAATTTCAAAGTGGAAAGGATCTTATTAGACAACGGAAGCTCCGTTAACATCCTCTTCCTCGCCGCCTTTAAAGGCCTAAAGCTCTCCCGAGACAGGCTCAAGCCCGCCGGCTACACTCTCCACGGGTTCACGGGAGTTCCGGTGACTATTGAAGGGGTGATCACCCTCGACGTAACCGCCGGCCAAACTCCTACCACCCGAACGGAACCAATGGACTTCATGGTGGTGGATGTCCCTGCCGCCTACAACGTCATATTGGGTCGACCCGGCCTTGCAGCTTTGGAAGCCGTCCCCTCAGCATACCATCTTAAGATGAAATTTCCCACCCGGTCCGGGGTCGGAGAAGTAAGGGGCAATCAGGAGCAGGCCCGCAAGTGTTATATGACCTCTACCCTCGGACCCGTCCTCTCCTTAGAAACACTGGAAATCCCCCAAGATGCTGCTCGGCCGACTTCCGAGCCGGTGGACGAATTGGAGGAGGTACTCTTCTCTGAGCAGGAGCCGGCCCGCAAGTTCTTTGTTAGCAAGACCCTCCCGTCTATCCTATACTCAGATATTGTAAAATGCATCCGAAGCAATCAAGACCTCTTCGCATGGTCAGCTGCAGATATGCCCGGTATCTCCGAAGAACTCTTGGTCCACCGCCTGAGCGTTGATCCGGAGTCCAAACCGGTTCAGCAGAAGAGGCGCAAGTTTGCCCCCGAGCGTCAGCTCGCTATAAAAGAGGAGGTAGACAAGCTGTTGAAGGCACGATTCATACAGGAGGTAAACTACCCTGAGTGGTTGTCAAACGTAGTAATGGTGAAGAAGTCTAACGGGACTTGGAGGATTTGTATTGATTTCACCGACCTCAACAAGGCCTGCCCCAAAGATCCCTTCCCTCTGCCGAGTATTGACACTCTGATTGACGCAACCTCGGGACATGAGCTCCTCAGCTTTATGGATGCTTTCTCAGGTTACAATCAGATAAGAATGTTCCCCCCGGATATCCCGAAGACATCTTTTGTGACCGACCAAGGTCTTTATTGCTACAGAGTCATGCCGTTCGGCCTAAAGAATGCAGGGGCGACATACCAACGCCTCGTCAACAAGGTTTTCCAGGCCCAGATCGGCCGGAACATGAAAGTGTACGTCGATGACATGCTTGTGAAAAGCATCCGAGGCATTGATCATGTGACCGACCTCCAAGAGGCGTTTGATGTTTTGAGAAAGCACAATATGAGACTCAACCCGAACAAGTGTGCGTTCGGCGTCTCATCAGGGAAGTTCCTCGGCTTCATGGTTAGCCAGTGAGGAATTGAAGCAAACCCAGAGAAGATCAAGGCCATATTGGACATGGCTCCTCCCAGAAATGTCAAGGAAGTTCAGAGGTTGACTGGTCGCCTAGCCGCCATAGGGCGCTTTCTGTCGAAGTCCGGGGAGAAGTGCCTCCCGTTCTTCAAAGCCCTCAGAGGGGCTAAAGGATTTGAGTGGGGGCAGCAGCAACAAGACTCCTTCGACCAGCTTAAAGCTTACCTCGTCAATCCACCCCTTCTCAGCAAACCAACACCTGGCGAACCGCTGTACCTCTACCTGGCAGCCTCTGAGCAGACGCTCAGTGTGGTCTTAGTCAGAGAAGAAGACCTGGGCTCAGAAGCCCATCTACTATGTCAGCAAATTACTCCGGGATGCTGAGCTCTGATACCCGAGAATAGAGAAAATGGCCTATACCCTGGTGATGGCCGCGAGAAAGCTCCGCCCGTATTTTCAGTCTCATTCGGTGGTCGTCCTTACCGACCAGCCGCTGAAGCAGGTCCTCCATAAGCCCGAGACTTTGGGACGACTAATGAAATGGTATATCGAGCTGAGTCAACACGATATAACTTATCAGCCTCGGACCGCAATCAAGGCTCAGGCGCTAGCCGAATTCATTGTGGAAAGTACTATCCCTGAGTCCGACCAAGCAGTAAAGGAACCACCTGTGTGGTCGGTCTATGTCGACGGATCCTCTTGCAATGAGGGAAGTGGGGCAGGGGTCATTCTGGCCGGCCCGGATGACTTCATCCTCCAATACTCCCTCCGTATAAACTTCAAAGCCTCGAACAACGAAGCCGAATACGAGGCGCTCATAGCCGGCCTTGGAATGGCCCGGAATGCAGGGGCGCAGCGCCTCCGAATCTTTAGCGACTCCCAGCTAGTCGTCAAGCAGGTCCTCGGCGAATATGAAGCACGTGATGACAGAATGGTTAGATACTTAGCCAAGGTCAAGAGCCTCATGGCACTGTTTGAAGAAGCCCTCATCCAAAGGATCCCCCGAGAAGAAAATGCTCAGGCCGACGCCCTATCCAAGTTAGCCTCCTCTTCCCTTCAAGGTCTTGAACAGACCGTATTGATAGAAGTCCTCCTGAAGCCGAGCATAGAGGGCGAAACACCCGACTCCGTTGAAACATTGCCTGTCCTCCTCGAAGACAATTGGATGAAACCCCTCGTCGAGTTCTTAAGGGACGGGTTCCTCCCCGAGGATCCGAAGGAAGCAAGAAGAATCAGAACCCGAGCCGAGCGTTATACATTAATTGAAGGCATCCTGTATAAACGCTCCTTCACCCAGGTGGACGGTCGACCTTACCTGAGGTGCCTTTCCCCCGAGCAAGCCGACTACGCCCTGCAAGAACTCCACGAGGGCATCGGCGGGGCCCATTCTGGGTCCAGGGCTCTGGCACGCAAAGTATTGAACTACGGGTATTTTTGGCCCACTCTCCTACGGGACGCCGAACGACACGTTCGGCAATGCAGCTCCTGTCAGAAGTATTCCGACATCCGACGCCTTCCACAAGCACCGCTCAACTCCCTATCAAGTCCGATCCCCTTCGCAGTGTGGGGGATGGATTTACTGGGGCCGTTTCCGCCAGCTCCCGGACAGTTAAAGTTCCTAGTCGTGGCAGTCGACTATTTCTCGAAATGGATAGAGGCCGAGCCCCTGGCTACGATCACCGAGCATAAGGGTCGTCCAATTCTTCTGGAAAAATGTGATCTGCCGATTCGGTGTTCCCAGGGTCATAGTTACGGATAACGGAACGCAATTCACCGGGGCCGCCTTCCGAGCCTTATGTGAAAACCTCGCTATACAACACCGATTCTCCTCTGTCTCCCATCCTCAGTCGAATGGCCAGGCCGAAAATGCCAACCGACAGATCCTCGCGGGCATTAAGAAGAGGTTAGACAAGTGTTCCAAAGGCTTGTGGGTCGATCAGCTGCCTAATGTGCTCTGGAATTACCGCACCACCAAGCAGACCCCAACAGGCAAGAGCCCATTTAATCTCACCTATGAGTCCGAGGCCATCATCCCCTTGAAGTCGGGATACCCTCTCCTCGTCTGATAGCTTATGAAGAAGAGCAGAACGCTCGAGAGCTCAGAGAAAGTCTAGATCTGATAGATGAAATCCGAGAGAGGGCTGCCATACGGCAACAAAGCTACCGAAGAAGGATTGAACTAGCATACAACAAAAGAGTCCGCCCAACGGACCTCAAAGAAGGGGACCTAGTCCTCCGAAAATTGGCCATCTCCTTCTCCGGACAGAAAAGCAAACTGGCCCCGAATTGGGAGGGACCCTACAAAATCTCAAAAGTGATCCGTCCCGGCACATACCGATTAGAAGATCTCGAAGGCAGGGAAATTCCTAGGACTTGGAATGCCGACCATCTCTTAAAATACCAAGAGAGAGCAACAACGCCTCTCTAAGTAATTCGAGATGTCGAACCGTTCCTTTCCTGTTACTTGGTAGTAATTTTCTTTTATTTTTTTCATTGTAATAACGGCTAGCAACTTTAGAAGCAGCCGATCATTGGATATTAATAAGTAAAGTTCTTTCATATTTTTGCTACTATTGTCTCTCTGCCTTTAACTCTTTAATCTCACGATGGTTCGGAGTCCAACACTTGGCTCGATTCTACTCTACAAGTTTGCTTCTAAGCGAGCTAAGGGTAGTTCGCCATTCGGAATTGCTCCCACGGCCGTTGGATGGTTCGGAGTCCAACACTTGGCTCGATTCTACTTCGCAAGTTCGCTCCTAAGCAAACTAGAAGTAGTTCGCCATTCGGAATTGCTCCTACAACCCTTAAACTCTCTCACGATGGTTCGGAAGTCCAACACTTGGCTCGATTCTACTCCACAAGTTCGCTCCTAAGCGAGCTAGGGGTAGTTCGCCATTCGAAATTGCTCCCACAGCCGTTGGATGGTTCGGAGTCCAACACTTGGCTCGATTCTACTTCGCAAGTTCGCTCCTAAGCAAGCTAGAAGTAGTTTGCCATTCGAAATTGCTCCTACAACCCTTAAACTCTCTCACGATGGTTCGGAAGTCCAACACTTGGCTCGATTCTACTCCACAAGTTCGTACCACTGGCCGAATGCTCACCTTACTGAGCGACGAACAGGCAAGCAGCCGACCTAAAAGCCTCGGCGCAGCAAACAACAGTCGCAGAAATAAAGAACACGCAAGTTCAGCAACAACACTTTATTGATAAGCAAGATACGTTACAAAAACGGATGCGACAAGATTGTAGGTCGCCAATGAAAAAATTACAACGCCGACTTATTACACTTGGCCAAAAGAAAAAAAAAAGAAAAAACAGGAATGCAAGCGATCTCGGAGTCGAACTCTTCAGCACTTTTTTGGAGCCGGGGCGTTCCGCTTCAAAGACACTCGAGAGTGACGACGCTTGTCTCCGTAGCGTGACCCCAAGCCGGCAAATTGAGATGTGTCCTCGGCACCACTTCTAGTAGCTACTCCGACGGATGCTCCGCTCGAAGAAATCGCTACCGAGCTTTGCGCGTCCCCCGGACTAGGATGGCCGATCCGTTGACGGGTCGCCATCTCGTAGAAGGTAATGCCCCGATCACTCTCTGCGCGGGTGCACGAGGTGCTTCGGACGTTGATGGGTCCCGAATGCGGCTTAAGGCGAGCCACTTCCGCCTCCAACTCCGAGATCCGATCGTGCAACGAGTCGTCTTTGACATTAAATTCGAAACGAGGTGGTATCACGGAGTCCGGAACTCCTGATCGACTGGCAATGAGGCGCCGAAGGTGGGTGACCTCGATGCTTTTATCCACCATCGCTCTCTTCAGCGCCTCGACCTCGGCTGTCAACTGGACCCGTTCGGTCGTCAACTTGGCCACTTCGGCCGTCAACCCCTCACCCTCACTCCGAAGCTTCGTCTCTATGGATTGTAGATGCTGTATCTCGGAAAGCAAGTCATCCCTCTCCGCTGTTATTTTGGACAAGTTATGACGGATGCATTGAATCCGAATCTCATTACTGAAAGCAGTGGGCGAATGTTCACCTTCTCCGGTGGGAGTTAGCTTGGCGATCCTGCATTCCAAACGACGTATCTCGATATCTCGCCGGCCGAGGATAAGCTGGAGATGGTTCCGCTCGCTTTCAGCTCGGCGCAATCCAAGCTCGACTTCGTAAAGACGATCTCGGCACCTCGCCAGGCACAACCTTATTGCAGCAAGGCCGGCCTCGGTTCGAGCACCCTCGTCCGAACGGATTGCCTCGGCATCTTGGTCAACCACCATGAGCTGAAAAGAGATCGAAGTAATCAGCAAAAAGATCGAGCACTGCCGGAGCACCACACTTGGAAAAAATTTGTTCTAAAAACAAGAAACTTTCGAAACAAGAAGGAGAATATTTGGAGAAAAGGGGAGCGAAAGACAAAGGTCCGAACACCAATACTTTGGAAAAACTTTCTCCTCATTCATGTCAAAAAGTAGCGGTGGCCAGTCCGCTATTAGGCATTACAGTGGTTGAAAAGAAAAACAAAAAACAAAACAAGAAAACGAGAGGCGGAGTCAAGGCACGACCTCTTTCCCCGGGCGGCGAGTTCGGGTGGGGGGCGACTTCTCCGAAGGGGAGGCCACCGCCAGCGGAGTAATCGCGGTACTGGGGACCTCATCAGTAGCCCCGGCCCCGGTGTCGGCTTCGTCGTCACCCACCTCCTCCTCTTCCCCTTCGGACTCAGGGTTGAAGCCCTCGACGTGTCCGGGGAATAGCCGCCACCCCGAGACGTCCACCCCGGGGTACGCTTCCGACACCTGCTCGAGGGCGGCGGCGAAGGCCTTCGCCATGTTCTGCGCGAGGAACCCCTGGGCCTTCTCCAGGGTCACGTCCTCCGCTGCCTTCACGGCCGCCGCCTCGGCCTCGACCAACTGCTTGGCCGACCCCTCCTTCTGCCGAAGGAGCTCGCCCTCTAGCCTCTTCACCTCGGCCTCGAGATGCTGGATCCTAGCCGACCTGCCCTCATGCTCGACGAGGAGCTTGTCGAGCTCGTTCAACAGCCGAGCTTTTTCGTTCCGAGCTTGGTCGGACTCCTGCTTCAGCTCCTTCTCAAGAGTTGCCAACCTCTCGGTGAGGTGGCCGAAGTGGACGATGATCTGTAACGAAAGAAGAACTAAAGGAGTTAGAAAAATTTGGGCTATGGAGAACAATGAATAAAGGAAGTTCGAGACTTACCGATACCGCCGAACGAGCGATCTCGATCACGTCGTCGCCCTCTCTCCCGGCCTCCATGGCGGCTCGGTCCTTCGGAGTGGCGAGATGCTTGATGGCCTGCATACTCGCCAGCGAGTTCCCGAGGAACCCATCATGCTTCCGAACTTGCCAGTCCGGAACATGAATCCTCTTGTGCTCCTCCATCAGGAGCTCCTCACCGGCCACTGACAGTGGCGGTGTCGCCATACCGAGGGCGGCGGCGATGGGGAACTCGGCACCAGACGCCGGCGCCGAAGTCCCAGTCGCGGTGACAGCCGGACTGTCAAGGACCTCCACCTCCTCTACCGGGGCTGCAACCCTCGGAGACTTCGAGGTCGAGGGCAGCTTGGACGCAACCCTCTTCCGCTTCTTGGGCGCCTTGCCTGCGAGCCCTGCCCTGAGCCCCAGTACTGCGTCGTAGTCCATAGTTTCTGCATCAAAAGCGAAAATTGGTTAACATGTTGAAAACAACAAGGAAGAGAGTACGGAAAATAAAGAAAAAGAAAAAACTTGACAAGAGCCACGTACTGGGGTCTACGCGGCAGAGCCCTCCCTTGTAGAGGACGTCCTCCGTCAGCTCCCTCCAATCATACTTCGGCCGATCAAGGAGAATCCGGACAGCCTCTTCTTCCTCTGCAGTTAGCTTCGGCATCGCCCTTGCCCTCTTCGGCACCCCTTCTACCCAGTCCGACGGGATCGGCCATGCCTCTCGACTCCGCACAACCAACCACTTCTCTCGCCAGTGCTTAATGGAGTCGGGGCATATAACGAGCCTGCCACCGTGCCTCGGAGTCAGATAATACCGGTACTCTGACTTGTTCCCCTGATGGAGCCGGTATAAAGTCCGAAGAACGTTCAGCTACGGCACGATCCCTGCGGCTTGGCAGTGGAGGACGAAGCCATTTATCACTCGCCACGTGTTCGGCATAAGTTGGATGGGGCTGACCCCGAACCAACTCACCACGGTAAGCGCGAACGCGTGGAGAGGGAGCCGAGCCCCAGCGATAAAGGCATCGACCGGCCAGCAACACATCGTCACTGGCAGTGGCGAGTTGGCCCTAACACCGGGGCCCGCAACATGAGCTCGTACTCCTCCGGGATGTGAAAAGAATCCCGGATCGCTGCCAGATCCTCCTCGCGCAGGATCGATGCCGCATCGTCCGCCTCCGTCGTCTCCCTCGTGGCATTTTCCTCGAAGGACCTCCCCCTCCCATGAACGATTCGCTCGGCCTGGTCCTCTGGGAGCTGCCTAACTCTATGGAGCCCTGTCAGCGGCCCTGGCAGTTGTCCGAACTCCCCCATCCTCTTCGGATCCTCGACGATAGAATCTTTGCCAAACACCTTCTTGACCTTGGTCGGGGTGGGAGTCGAGTCCTCGGCGGCTTCAAGGGAGGGCTCGGACCAAGAGACTTCTTCAGAAGCTACAGACATAATTTGTAAATTACCTTGAAGGAGAAAGCTGCCGGAAAGCTTCGCCGGAATCAAACGTCGACCACCGGAAAAATTCGCCTACACACAAGCAACCGTTTGAGCAAAAGAGAGGAGAAATGAGAAATGAGAGGGGGGAGAGGATTTATAGAGGAGCGCATGCCAAACGAGGTTAGTGGGCCTGTACTACCGGCCCATATACACAAAACGACAAAGCGACTTCAAGCGTCGCCTTGTTTATCACGCCTAATCATGCGTCGCATTTAATGAGCATCCCATCTGATGGAAGCCCAGAGGTCACTGCATTTAATAAACGTCCCATCTATCAGAGTTGTCAGAAGTTGTCAGAAGTTCAGAAGGCACACAGTAGATACAAACTCCTATGACGAAAAACGACAAGTTGTGGACCTCGCCACCAGCTGCCAAGCGTTCTTGACACCGACCCTGTTACGGGGGAAAAAATCAAGCTCGGCACCAGCTGCCGTGCGTTCGTGACACCGACCCTGTTACGGGGGAAAAAATCAAGCTCGGCACCAGCTGCCGTGCGTTCTTGACACCGACCCTGTTACGGGGAAAAAATCAAGCTCGGCACCAGCTGCCGTGCGTTCTTGACACTGACCCTGTTACGGGGGAAAAATCAAGCTCGGCACCAGCTGCCGAGCGTTCGTGACACCGACCCTGTTACGGGGGAAAAAATCAAGCTCGGCACCAGCTGCCGTGCGTTCTTGACACCGACCCTGTTACAGGGGAAAAAATCAAGCTCGGCACCAGCTGTCGTGCGTTCTTGACACCGACCCTGTTATGGGGGAAAAATCAAGCTCGGCACCAGCTGTCGAGCGTTCTTGACACCGACCCTGTTACGGGGGAAAAAATTCAAGCTCGGCACCAGTTGCCAAGCATTCGTGACACCGATCTCGTTATGGGAAAAAATTCGAGTTCGGCACCAGCTGCCGAGCATTCTTGACACCGACCTCGTTATGGGGAAAAATTCAAGCTCAGCACCAGCTGCCGAGCGTTCTTGACACCGACCTCGTTATGGGAAAAAATTCAAGCTCGGCACCAGCTGCCGAGCGTTCTTGACACCGACCTCGTTATGGGGAAAAATTCGAGTTCGGCACCAGCTGCCGAGCGTTCTTGACACCGACCTCGTTACGGGGAATGATTGGACCTCGCGCCACGCCGAACTCCCTCCCAGTACGCACGACGGCGCCGAACTTGCTCTCCTCTTCGGAAAAACGCGCCGAACCGTATACATACCTCGGCCCCCTAGTCAGCGAGCTCTGGATAGGGTCGGTAGCGTGATACAAATATATATGCCCCTCAACGAAGGATAACGGCCAAGCCATTGCCCAAAAAAACAAGTAAAAAATTCAGAAAGATAAGGAAGAACTCCTGGAAAGCAATTATAAAATAGGGGAGTACCTTCTCACTCCCTAACGAACAACTGATGCCCAAAATTCATCTGCCAAAACCCCAGGACGTCGAATCCACACTTTCTTAAGTCAAAGGGATATTCCAACAAAAGGCTCTAGAGCTACTTAGAGTTCGATCTACTTGAAAAATCACCAAACTACCTCCTTCAGGATTCAAAACCTTCCATTTGGACTCCGATACAACTCTGCTAGCCATTAAAACGGTTAAACTACTCCTCAAAGGCCGACCAAGCTCAGCCTTTAGGAGTGGGGGGCTCGTGATATGGCTAAAAAAAATGGGGATTAATCGGAACCGTCCAAATCGGGCACGAATCTTGAAGCCCGGGGGTAAAGCGGTAATTTCACCTACAAATAGGATCTAAGCTGGGTACTGGGTCCTTCCGTTAAAGACCCAATAACCCACAAACAGATCCGCTTCAATCGGGCGCGGGTTTCAACCAGCGACAAAGCCCGATCAGAGGGATAGAGTCAAGGCTCCTGATTGAATCCTAATCAACGGCCCTGATTCATGCCTATCCCTCCACTGGGGATTAGGGTTTACATCCCTAATCTGTTGACGAGGAGAATATTCCTTATCAGATCACGGGGATTACATTCCTAATCTGTTCCCTAAGATGCCTATAAATACCCCCCATCCATCTCCATTAAGAGGTAATCAATCTTTCACCAGTTTTTGCGCTCTTTCATAATCTCTCTGATTACTGACTTGAGCGTCGGAGAGTGCGTCGCCGGGAACAACCCCGGTGTCTCGCACTTTTTGCAGGTGTACGGCGAGAGCGACGGTCAAACTCCGACGGAACAGGTACGCAGGTTTACTATTCAGTTTCCCTAAGAATCTACAAATACTATCTGTTTGCCCCCACACCAAATTTAGCGGCAACAATTATTATTATTATTATTATTATTATTATTGTTAAATTATTTTCATGAATGTGTTGAATCCAATTCTGTCATGTATGTATTATCATCATTATTATTATTATTATTATTATTATTATTATTATTATTATTATTATTATTATTATTATTATTATTATTATTATTATTATTATTATTATTATTATTATTCTTGTTGTTGTTGTTGTTGTTGTTGTGATTATTATTATTTTTATTATTAATATGTATTGGTATTAGTATTATTATTACTACTTTTGTTAAAGCCCATTGATTTTAATATAATCTTGTATTATTATTTCATAATATGAAGCCCATCATCTAAAGCCCGAATTTTATATTCATTTGCATTATTTATTAATAACCTAAGCCCAACCTAAGCCCATCTCCTATTGAATTCTAACCCAAACCCAAACCTGCATCTTATTGGATCAAACCCATATCCCATTGAATCCTACCTTACTCCCACTAACAGTCAATCCCAAAATCTCTCCACGCTCACATCCCCCACTAATTTCCTGCTAATCTGAACTAACCCCATTATATACCCCACTATCAACTACCCCCATTATTTAATATTATTATTTAATAAACCTACCCCTATTCTCTCTCCCTCAGTCTCTCTATCTCCCCGACCCTCTCTCTCTCCTCCCTTGTTCCTTCCGAACCCAACAGAGCAACCACCTGCCTCTTCGTCTTCCTCCTTCACCTCACCACCAACCCATCCTGGTCGTTGACTCCTTCACAGCCGACCATCGAGTCAGCCCTCCCGTCGACCTCGAGTCCTCGACGCTCCACCTCGAAGCTCCTCCACGACCAGTCGCAACCAAACACTCTGCTCGTCGTCTTCCTCCTCCACCTTGCGCTCCACACTGCCTCGCTCTCCTCGTCGATTGCAGACCACCATCGACAACACCCTGAAGCCCCTCCATCATGTCTCCATCTCTACCACCATTGCCTGCCATCACCCTCATCGTCTTCTCTGTCGCCCTCTTCCTCCCTCGACTCAAGATAGTGCCGTCTTGCCATCACCGCGGGCTGCCTTGCCGTTGCTCTCCCCGTTATTCTTCACAATCACATCGTCGTAACCCCCGACCGCCATTGTTGATCATCTCCACCTCCTCGCCGCTGCCGCCCATCTTCCTCTTTCGCCTCCCGCTGGAGCGTCGCCACCACCTCATCGCCGCGACCACAGTCGAGCTCCGCTGCAGCCTTCCACCGCCAGCACCCCAGCCGCCCATCCAGTCGACTTCGCCACCTCCTGCAGCACCTGCCCAAGCCCCACCATTCCCTGCAACCACCTCCTGCACCCTGCATTCTCCATCGAGCCACCCTCGACTCCACCACAGTGCACCCACAGTGCCAGCGGGGTCTCCCATTGCTGCTCGTCGCCCCGCTACTAGTCGCCTTCCACCACCATCCTCCAACCTCCGAGAACCCATCGACGGTTGTGCACAACACCACTCGAAGACTCCCTGTCCTCCTCGATTGCACCTACTCCACCACTTCCAACTCCTCTGCTCTCCATTGCTGTCGAACCACCGTCGCCCTCGAGTTGCCGCAGTCACCCGCCGATCCCCGCCATCCCTCTCTCTATCGCAGTTGCGAAGAAGAAGCTCAGGGGAATATTGTGGTGTTTTCTGTTGTGGAGTAGGGGATCGAGGATCGGTGTTTGGTGTTTGGGTTGGAGCTTTGGTATTTTGCTATTGTGAAGAGGAAGGGATTTAGTTGCTGTGTTTGGTGTTTTGTTGGATTCGATGTTTGTGTTGCTATGTTGTTTTGCACGTGGGGCACACGTGCTTGCATTTTTCCATGTTCGTGGGTTCGTCTCCCGGGATCCTAATCCCGTTATTTGATTGTTCGGATTAATCTAATCGTCATATAAAGGCAAGTTCACTTGAACTCGTTCGATTTTTCTAGTTCAAGATTATTGATCTCTGCAAGTAGTTCTCTTTCGATTATCGTAATAATGCATTATGTACCTTCCGTTGGGGATATTGAGGGTTTACACTAGCTAACCCGAAGTATCTTTGACTTTGTGCCAATATCCTTGATTCAAACCCAAGCTTGCATGCACACACGACATGAACAAATTGACTAGAAACTTGTATATAGAAATGTATAGTGATTGAATACATGTTGATTGATTGAGATCTCGTGACTTGAATCGTGACATGATAACATGGCTTGTACACTGTAAAAATTCATCCTTATTGTTGTACCTTAATGTTAATGCATTTCATGATACAAGAACATGTTTTTTTTAGGGGGAAATGTGGAATATGGTCACCCTGTTTCATTAATAAGAAATTAACAAACCAACCCCAACATGCTGGGACAAGTTACAACCTACAAACGAAAAAACGAACATGAAGCGACATGACCAGTATATATAATCAGCTCTCACTCTAAACTACGAGGACCAACTCATTATATGTTCATTAAGCAAGCTTTGTGCACCCACCTCCACGGCACGCGCACACCCACCTGAAGCAAATCATGCGGGATTTGACAATTTGCCGCTCCTATCCTTCAACCTCACCAAAGCAACTTCACACCTGGCCCAATCGAAGTTGCACCTAAAAGGAGAGCCATGGAGAGGGTACTCACCACTGTCATGCTATAGCTCTCACCAGGGATTTCTCACCAAACAAAATACTCGGTCACCCTAACCACGAACACAGACAAGGACAGATCCGTGAAGAGGATACCTTCACCTATCACACGCTTCTACTCTCTCTAGTGATTTCTCACCAACACTAACAGACACCAGCACAGAATAGAGAGAAGCAACATCTTTACTCTCTCACTCTCTCACTTTCTTTCTCACGCAAAACCCGAAACAATCACAACTAACTGAAGCATCACCTTCCCCTCTCGCCCCTACGAGCGATGGATGTTGTAGATTGCAGGTTCACTAATAAGGGCGTAGTGGTGGCACTGTTGCGAAACCTGTGGCCGTTGGTTAACGAGTGTCGAATTTAGGGTGCGACTACCCCACTACCAACCAAAAATAGATACATCTCCACCTCAACAATTTCTTCAGCATACCTCATGGGAGGATACCTAGTGCTGTAACAATGCACACCTCATGGGGGGCCCCGTCTTCAGGCCTTAGCCTCACAACCGTGCAACACCGATCCCATGCACCTCCGCCACTCCTCCCTCACAAACAACAACCAAATCAAACCGCTGCCGTCTATAACTCCGGCACTACAATCACATGTACTCTCTTTTCTTTGCATACACAGCCAGCAACTCAACTTCCATATCGCAGCTATATATCACCACGGTTAGTGTTGAATGTGCGAACATGGTGGCGGCGATGGTGCCGCAACCGGTGCTGAAGAAGGGGATAGCAATAACACACAGCGGTGGATGGGCAAACTCCCCAATCCTCCGATGCAAAGCTAGGTCCCTGTCACACGAGCAGCGATGGCCTCCGGCGACTCATCGAACCTCGATCTCAGGCTTCGAGATGGAGGAGCTCGAACATTGGAGAGGGAGGAGCTCGGAAGGGGGGTGGGCGGTCGCACAGGGGGATCGCCAAGGACCCGGACTGGGCCTTTTCAAACTCGTCGCCCCATGCCGAACCCCCGACCTCAAACAATAAGATCTCGGTCGTCTGCGATGTGAGGGGGTTGGTGGGGGAGGGCGGCGCAACTCACCATCGGCTGACCAATGCGACCACGACCCCCTTTCCAGATCCATGGCGCTCTCATCGTCAAGTGCGGGAGGAAGCTCTAGCGCGACTACGTCACTCTGCAACCTAAGAAACTAGACGGACGGGATCTGGGGAGGCACAAGCGTATGGGCATCGACGACTTCGTCAGGGGAGGAACGTCATGAAGCTCTGTCGATGCCTTGGAGGAAGGGAGGATGGGTCGCAGCGTAGGTGGAGGAGTGGTAAGGGAGGACGACGGGATGCGAATGGGGGGGGGTTTGAGGGGTAGCCGCCGCCCTTAGGAGCGTGGAATGTTTTTGTAATAAAGATGATACAAGAACATGTTGATGATTCACTTTGATGAATATATATGATGACTTTTTATTACTTCTTGCTGCCTGTTCAGTTTTGCACTGAGGTTTCGATCCTGTTACAATAAGAATAAACCAAAACTATATAAAAAGGAATTGTAGCCTAATGAATCTAGTTTCCCGAACACTTTACGGATCTGATTCCGATCAGTGAGCTGTGAGATATTGCAATTTTAGTCACTACTGGTCTGTAATTGCATAATTGCAAATTAGTGAAACATCGGCACAACTTTCAGTTGAAATACCATGATAACAGTAGTGTAATGACATGAAACTCTCCAAAAACTTAGTAAACATGCTTAGGATCTATTCCCAATTTTTTATAGATTTTTATATTGATTTTACACATAGTTTTCACCCATAAAGTTTTGACTATAAGCTGCTGCCAGAACCCTTAAGCTGTAAAGATTAGGATAATTGACCTAGTTATGATCAGAATCAATTGAAACTTATTGAATATGAACTGTAGCCCCAGATGTCTAGTTTACAACCCTTTTGACAAAATCAGATTCCGAATTATAGTTTGTGAGTTACTGCTATTTTAGTACTGTTGTATCTGCTCTTTTTAGATTTACAATTACATGTATTTTATCATGCATCGCATCATTTTGTTGCATCCCTATCATCGCCTTGACACTCTTATACACACTTGCATGATCATGAATGATATAATAAAATATTAAACAAGCCGGAGTTAATAAGGGTTGACTTAGTAGTGGATAATCTCAGAAAATGTACTCGGTAGGGCCCTTCTTGTTTACATGAAATATTGACATGGAATGTGAAGAAATACTTGTGAACTTGTTATCATGTTATCTTGTTATCATGTTATCATGTTATCTTGTTATCTTGTTATTATGTTATCTTGTTACTTCGAGTACACGCTCTTTTGCATGTACCGAACCTATGGTATGGGACATAGTAGTACGTGCACTAGATAGGGTAATTAAATGCTAATAAACCTAAGTTGACACTTGTACACTTGCCCATTGTTTATTGACATTGTTATTGCTTTTGGACTTTGATCTTGCTTCATATTCCTTGATGTACCATGTTCCTTTACTCTTTGCTTTTCACTACTTGCTGTCTGTACTTGCTCTAAGGACATTTTCCCCCACTCTAGTTGATCCAACTGTAGGTGCACAAGGAGAATTTCCAGAAGACATTGGTGAGCAGTTCTTCTAGGATTGGAGCAAGAGCTTGCTTCGCAATAAATTGTTTCTTCCATATTATTTTTCATATCGCATTGTTACTTTTGTTGAACTTTGTATCCCGAACTTTGTTGACCCGTATTTATTGTTTATTTCTAGTTGTTGGTTATTATGTTGGACTACTACATGTTTTATTTCAATATTTGTTTATGTGATTATGCTTTTTCCTTCGTGATTGTGATTATTCTTTCATGTGGTTGAGTTAAGACTGGTACAGCTTATGGATGATGTTAAAATCATTCGCTGGGCCTTCGTTACAAGCTCGTATTTCCGTATTTTGGAAAGCGGGACGTGACAGTTTGGGTGTGAGTTGGGGTGTGCTAGGATTTAAGAAACCCTAGTACATGTTTAGATATGTATGAATATACATATTTAACTAATGGTAAGATGATTAATTTGATTTTTCATCAAGATTTCAAAGTGCAAATTTTAGATTTTGGGGTAAAGTTTAGTTTCAGATTTTTTGGGAGGAATTATAGTTCAAATTTTATTAAACGATTAGATTGCAACTCGCGTGATATGATCTATGTTTATAGGTGAGTTATGAACTAAGATTTTTGAGAATATATGGTTCATTTTTGAATGAGTTAATTTCAAGAACGAGAAGGTATGAATTTCAGATTTTGAGAAAAATGAGTTTCAGAATTTCGCAAGTTTGATTTGTGTTTTTGAATGAACCACTCTATATTTTTGGTAAATAAAACTCTCAGTTTTAAGGAGTTAAATGTTCAGTTTTGAACGATAAAATTTTTAGATTTCAAAGGAGTCATTTTGAGTGTAACCCCTATTTTTCCATTTTGGATTTTATTGTATTGTATTTTATTTTCTTGATTATTGTATCTAACTTCTTTCTATGATAAATTTTCGCTCTTTTTTGGTTCTTTTATTCCTTTTTGATCATTCTGTACTCTTTTCTGCTATATTTTTGGCTCATTGCAAATTTTGCTCTTCGTATTTTGAGTTTAAATTATTCCGGTATATGTTAATTCATTGATTGATGCTTGTTCATCTCTTTTTGGAGCCTAAATTTGTACCCTAAACCCATTAACCCGCAACCGAAAACCCCAACCCCTTAATCCCCTGTAAATACCCTATTATTAAACCCTAATTTATTAATTACTCTCTCTCTCCCCCTACCGCCTCTCACCCTCTTCCTTATCCCTATTCTCGTTTTAAACCCAAACCGCCCAAACCCAACCCCCATTCTCCACTTATATCTTCGACCACCACCTCGACCTCGTCACCATAGTCCCTCTACCGCCGTCTCCTCACCTTGCTCTGCTCTCACCACCATCCTGACTTCACACCGTCCCGTCGTATATCTCCATCGAACCCATTAACCCTTCACCTGAACCCATCTCCTCGCCACCACTGCCTCATCGTCACCACCTCGATCCCTCTCTAGTGTCCCCCGCATCTACCGCAGAACCTCCTCGCCCTCGTTGTCGTCGTCCTGAGCCTCGAACGCCCTTACTGTCTCCTTCTCTGTTTCGTCAAGAAATAGAGCACCCCGAGCCCATCGCTGCGTCGCTCCTCGACCGCAGTGCCGCCGTCAGCATTCTGCCGTCACTGCCTTGCCCTCGTCGCTACGTCACTTTCCGACTGCGAGTGTCGTCTGCCACCGCTTCCCCTCCCGCTGTCTCGATCTCTCTCTGTTGCAGTTGACAAAGAGGGGGGAGTTTGCTATTTGCTGATTGAAAGGTAGAGGATTGCTGAGTTGTGGTGTTTGCTGTTGTGTAGAGGGGGGATCTTGATCGCTGATTGGTGTTTTGTGTGGAGGAGAAGGGTATTGCTATTTTGTTGTTTGGTCTTGTGTTTGTTGTTCCGCTATTTTGCACGTAGCTCACACGTGCTAGTTTGTTACCGTGTTCGTGGTTCGTCACCCGGGATTCTTATCCCGTTATTCTATATATTCGAATCTACTAATTAAAAGGCAAGTCTCTTCTTGAACTAGTTATTTGTTTTGTTCAAGATTTCTTTGATCTCTGCAAGTAGATCCAAATCTTTTGTTATCATACTAATATTTGAAATTTCGTTAAGTTTATTAACGATTTACACGAGCTATCCCGATGTATTCTTAACATCGTGCCTACATCTTTGATCTAAAACATGGTCCCTTTTGAATCTTGCATATGCACAATTACATGAAAAATAACTCGATCCATGTGATAGGCTTGTTTGATGAATTGCATACAATAGACTGAATTTGATTTAATGAATTGATTACCATGCCTGTGAAATTACATCTTACAACTGGAATTATGCATGTTAAACATCTAGTATCACTTTGATTATTAATTAGTATGAACTATATGGTTTTATGATTAAATTGTTGTCTATTCATATCAAAATAAATTCTGGACTGCTGTTTGTATCTTTTTGTATCAGATTTTCGACCATGTTGCCGTTGTAATTTGAAATAACTTTCTGAACATGAATTATAGCCATATGAATCTATTTTTCAGAAATTTTAACGGATCTGAATTCTGAGTTATAATCTGTTAGATATCAGTATTTTAGTACAGTTGTGTCAGAATTTTCAGATTTACAAATTCATGCGTATCCTTCTGTTTCAGAATTTAATTGAACATGTTAACAGTAAAATAAAAATATTAAATAAATTTGGCTGAGACTAGACATGTGTAGGAACCACCCTGAATTATTTATAGATTTAATTGATGAGTTTTCTGATCTATTCCATATGTGTTTAAACAATTTACAACTTGCTACCTGAACATAAAATCTGAAAAGAATTGGATTTACACCCTAGTTTCTGTGACTTTTATATGTCATATATATATTTGCTGGAACTGGTAGAGAGTTTAGTTTCTAGAATTTCTAACGGATCTAGATTTGCTTTTCTGTAGTAACGGTAATCTGTGTTTTTGTACAGCAATGTCATGCTGTCCAGATTGTGTGATTTGTGTTAAAGTAATATGTTTGCTTCTTGATTTGTCTATAACAAGTAGAATTAGTCACACCTAGCATTATACAACATTGACAGCTTCTTGCATGCTCACATAGGATGAAATAAAATAATAACAAGTCGGGGTATTATGGGATGACTTGGTAGTGAACAATCGGAAACTGTACTCGGTCGGGCCCTACTGCTTGACTTGTACTGATAGTTATAAAATACTGCTTGTTAATCACTGACATTGAATATTGAACACTGATTACTGGGCCGAGTACACGAACCGTGAATTCACCATCAGTCTAAAGCGTACACTATGTGCTTGTGTCGAACTTGTGAAATGTGATGCAGTAGTACGTGCACTAGATAGGCTAATAAAATGATTAATAACCTGCATTTGAAATTTAATGCTTGATCCCGTATACTGTCATCAATATTGAGCTTGAATTGAAACTATTAATTAAGTGCATGATTAAATATAGACCCTTGACATTTTTGCCATTCCTTGACTTTGTTTTTGACTTTGATCACATCCCTTTTCTTTTGATATATCATGTTCCTATTATTCTCCGTTTTTTTGTACTTGCTGTCCATGACTTGCTTTAAGGACATTATTTTCTTTCTTTTCAGATCAAGAGTGTACAGGTACTGGAGGATCAATACCAAAAGGAATTGGTGAGCAACAATTCTAGAAGATGGAGTTCTAGATTAGATTGGTTGAATTAATTTATTGCTAGATTTATTACTTTGAATCTTGTGTTGATATTATACTTTGTTTTTGGGCTTTATGACCCGGAGTTTGTTTTTATCCCATATGTTGGATATTATTATTTGGATTATTTCATTTATTATTGAAGTTGATCTTGTTTATGTGATTATATCTTCTTGCGTGGTTGTGATTGTTCTTTCATATTGTTGAGTTAGTCTGGTACAGCTTATGGATGGTGTTTACATCATTTCCTGGGCCTACGTTACGTACTCGTATTCCGTATTTAGGGAAGCAGGGCGTGACATTCAGTTTTCAAGAGCTAAAGGTTTCAGATTTTGGAACTACATAATTACATATTTTAGGGATGACATCCCATAAAAATTAGGAGGCTTGTTTTCGGTTCAAATTTATTTGAATTCCAGAAAATTGATGTTGGTTTTAAATATATATGGAAAGAAGAATTTAAAAGTTGAATTTAGAGAATTATAGTGGATTGAATTTTTGTTTCCATAAAATAAAGAGTCGTTTACGGGAACGATGGTTTATTAAATGAAATGTGAAATGTTGAAGAGAATTTATGGATGCACGAATGTTTTGTTTTTGGAATGAAGTATTCTGTTTTAGGTTTTAATTTACAATCGTGGTGTTGTGGAAAAAGTGTTGTTTTTAGAAAAAAGTAAATAAAGAGTATTTTTTTATGATTGAACCAAGTGGCCGTTTTTGATTGAAAGTTAGGGTTATTGTGAGAACCCTAAATGAATGCTTGGGGAATTGAGTTGTGAGCACTAGAGGCTGAGCGAAACCTTAGGGTACCGGCAGTGGTTATTTGATTTTAGGAATTAGCCAGAGGGGCAAGTATTCCTAATTTTGACGAGTTAAGTCCGATAGGGTGAGCTAACTCTAGGTGGGTATGTTTACTTATGTTTGAACATAAGGACATGCACTAGATTGGGAGTTGCAACGGAACTTGGGCAACGTAAGCATGGGTTTTGTACAGTCGGGCAGATGTATCCCGAGACTGTGTGATTTTATGTCTCTCTAGTATGTTCACACGGTACATTTGTACAGTCTGGTGGATTATATTCCGGGAGTGGGGTCTATTTGCGGAATGTATGGTATGTTTCAATCGATACACTTGTACAGTCTGACGGATTGTATTCCGGGACTGTGGTTTATTTGCAGAATATATAGCAGGGAGGTGATTCTCCAGAGTTAGAGTGATGCTTACGAGATGCTTGTGCGTTTACGTTTGTACAGTCAGGTGGATGCATTCTGGGGCTGGGGCCTATTCGTGGAGTATCTAATCTTGCTTCTGTCACCGATATATGATTGCATAGCGAGGGACTGAACCCTAAATGAGATGAATGCTAAGGGCTTGCCCTCGGACCTATATTGTATGGGCGGCATAGAATCCGAACAAGTATTGCATTAGTGTGTATTGTATGCATTGTGTTTTCTTGAACATTGTTTCCTTGCTTGTTTTTCCTTACATAAAATTATTCATTCAGTTTCAGTATTAATTGTTAATTTATGATTATTCTATTATTATTTTTATTTGTTTAACAAGTGTGTGGTTGTGAGACTATGGAGATTCGTTGCTTTTATTAGCATTATGTCAGTTGCATTCAACTGACGTACCTACAGTTTTAACAGTTTTACAGGATTGCAAGGTGAGTGGTTTGAACAAGGGTTAAAGCTTAGATTTAAGTGAAGACTGGAGTTTGAATGTGAAAATGAGTTGTAATAAAAATGTATTTAAATTTCCGCTGTGCATTATATTATATACTGTTGTAAGAAAGTTTAAATTTCCCTATAATTATATGGCGTTTGCTTTACATTTCAAGTAAAGATTCTGGATTTGTTTCTCTTATTTCTATTATGGAAATTTGTTGCGCTACAATAGGTTTTTGGGGTTGGAGCTATGAGGTGGCGGAAAAGGGTAGGGTTTTTTGGGTTCGGAGAGAGAGCGAGAAATAAAGAGGGAGAAAGGGAGAGAGATCTCGCGATTTGAGACCATCTTCGCGCTATAACCACCTCCACTTTCTTCCTAGCAGGTCTATCAAAGTGTACACCTACCCAATATAATGAAAGCTTACATTTAGAAGAAATTAGAGTGCAAATATTAGAGTGAGATGAGCATCAATCTTGATACAATCGGGCGTCACACAGCTTTCCATTCTTGAATTGGAGGGAGTAGAAGCGGTGGCAGTCCCATAAATTTCCCAAAAATCCATGGACGGAGTGGACTTTTCACATTTAAAAAAGATTTTTAAAAAACCGAAAAGGGCCGAATTCTGCTTTCCTACAGCCTTTAAGTAGATTCCCCCCCCCCCCCCCCCCCAAATAGGCCACTTTTTGGAACTAATTTTCAAAATAGATCACTTTCGAAACTCATTTCGAGAATAGATCAGTCCTCATTGGCCGCAGTACTAAACTGTGACATCTTCGATTTCGTGGCCGCAGTTAACAACTGCGACTCAAGTATATGTCATACATATTTGGCTCATATGCTCAGAGACTTGGAAAAAAATTGCCCATGTGTAAAATGTGAAAAATAGGAGGTCGCATTTGGGTAGTGTGACCTCGATACTACATAGGCCACAGTACCGAACCGCGACCTCTTCAAATTCGTGGTCGCAGTTCACAACTGCGGCCTCAGTTATGTGGTCGATGAGGTCCAGTTCTTAAAATCTTATAATACTCATTCGACCATATAACTGAGGCCTCTGTAGTATCGAGGCCGCAATACCAACTGCGGCCTCCTAATTTTCACATTTTATACTTGGGCAATTTTTTTCCCAAGTCTCTAAGCCTATTAATCAAATATGTATGATATATACTTAGGCCGTAGTTGTGAATTGTGGCCGTCGAAGAGGCCACAGTTCGATCTGCGACCTATGAGGACTGATATATTCTTGGAATTTGTTTCGAAAATGGTATATTTTGGAAATTAATTTCAAAATGTGGCATGTTTCGGAAAAAGTCCTTTAAGTAGTAGTATAGATAAATAATATTGTGAGTTAAGTTATGATATGTTATTTGCTGAGATAATATTAATTTTGGTCCTTTTTTGTGTAATTCCTTGAACTGAAAATTTCTTTGATTTTTTATTTTTATTTTTATTTTATTTTATTTTTTTTTGTGTTAGGCAAGTACTTGCTGGCCGGGTTGGGCCCAGGTAGGGCTGCAATCGAGCCTAGCCAAGCCGAATACCTTCAGGCTCGAGCTCGGCTCGTTTATGAAACGAGCTCAGTTTTGAGCTCGAACTCGGCTCGAGCTCGGTTTGAGCCGAGCTTTGACCGTATTCGAGCCGAATAGCTCGCGAGCTTAGCCTAAAAAAAAAAACCAAGCTCGAGCTTGGCTCGTTTATGAAACGAGCTCAGTTTTGAGCTCGGCTCGAGCTCAGTTCGAGCCGAGCTTTGACCGAGCTCGAGCTGAATAGCTCGCGAATAGCTCGATTCGTTTGCAGCCCTAGGCCCAGGTATAATAAACTCCAAAATTTTGTGCATCGTTACTTTTTTTACTCAACCCATTGAACTCGTACGTTCACTCGACCCAACTCTTTTGCCGGGTCATCATTCTTATCACAGTAGCTCCTTCTTAAAAAAATTCGTAGTAAGCCACTTTTTGAAACTATTTTCAAAAGTAAGCCACTTCCCAAACTATTGATAAGTTTGAGCTAGTCTCTGTCAGCGGCCCCTATTCCAATTAGTGTTCTTTTCCTTTTTGAAGATCACAAATGGGAATAGCAGGCGCTCGTATATATATATATATATATATTTGAATTTTTTGTTTGTTGTCGCTATTCTCATTAGAGATTACATCATATGTCTAGTTGTTGATGGAAATAGCAACCTTATTTGAATTATATTAAGACACTTGGCGAATTCCAGAGAGCTATTGCTCTCTGAAAAAAACGAAACAAAACTCTTGAACTGAGGTCGCTAGCGGAAATATCGACCTCAGTATATAATGTGGTCGCTGTTCCCACAAGTGACCACAAGTGGAACTCAACCGCTAATAAAAGGTCAGGCTCTCACTCTCTCTTTCTCCACTTCATTTTATTTATTATTCCTCTTCTTTCCCAACTCCAACTTCTTAGTTCGGAGTTTGAGGGTTTTTGGGGTTTCAGAGTTAGTGTTGGGAAAGAAGAAGATGAAATAAAATGAAGTGGAGAGAGAGAGAGAGAGCTCGACCTTTTATTAGTGTTGGGAACCAGTTGTTCGAGGAAGCCACTTGGGAGCCGGAGGATCGCATGAAGAAAGACCTTCCCGAACTTTTTATGTAATTTTCTTCTTTTGCTTGTAATTGTTTTTGTCCCTATTAGCAGTGGTTCTGAGGATAGAACTATTCTAAGGAGGGAGTAATGTAACACCCTAGAATTTTAAATAATATTTTGGAATTTATAAATGAATTAAAATTTTTTTTTTGATTTAATAAATATTTTTCTGAAATTTATTTTTTTGCACGTGCAAAATATGTGCAAATATTTTATTGGGAAACACAAAGTCAGAAAATCTATTTGGAAAATCTAATATTTATTAATAGTAAATTTTCTTGATTTTTAGGAATGATTTATGACATATTTGCAAATACTCAAAAATGAATGACTTTTATGCAAAATTGCCACTTGGAGTAAAAACTCCAGATTTTGGTTTTCTGGGCTGTGCATCTTGGTCGGCCAAATCAGGAGAGTGAGGGGATTTAATTTTATTTTATTTTAAATTGATTTGATTAACTAATAACTGGAAGAATCCATATATGTAAATAAATAATTTTCTTGAGGAGTATTTTTGTAAAGTTTGTGAAACCCTAGAGGACCAAATCTTGACCTATATTAGGGGCAACATCCGCTATTCCTCTGTTGTGAAACCCAAAATCTATTTCTCATTACTTTCTTGGAGTTTAAAGCTTGGATCTTGGACTTTTGCATGGAGAAGGAAAGGGGCTTTTCTTTACTATTACTATTGTGCTTCAATTAAGTCTTCTTGAGGTGGGTGATGCTTTCTTGCCTCTTGTTTATTATATGATTATAAATTATTCAAGTATAATGTATGATTAGAAGTTGTATGATTATGAAATATGATGTGTGAATATAGATTTTTAATGAACGAATAACTAATCAACATCCTTCATGAAGAAATATGAATTTATAGGTAATTTTTCATGCTTAAATAGTTGATGTAAAAGATACACAATACTTTCACTTTCTTAAGTCATGCTTGAATAATCATGTTTGAATTGGATGTGTATGAGATTTGTAGAATTAACATCTAATTAGTAGATCTAAACATTGCTTGTGTGAGAATTTCTTGATTTGTGGATTCGTATCATGTATATGTACTAGATTTGCCCGTGGACACGTGCCTACGGCACGTCTTCAAAACGATACAGCATATGAAAAGTTTTGTAAAAGTAAATCAACAATTATGTAGCTGAAGTTTGAATAGTATGACAATAATTAGTTGTAAATAAAAGTCCATGTTTCCATTAGTATATGGTGAAAAATAATTATAAATTGGAGTATAAAAGTCCATGTCTCTCTCTCTCTCTATATATATATAAATATAGATAGATAGATAGATAGATAGATAGAGAGAGAGGGAGAGATAAATAAATAAATGAGTTATTTTAGGGGGGGGGGGGGATTTAAATTTGAGTTTTGGGGGGAAAAATGTGTTTTGTGAGGTTAGATCTGGGCCTTTGGTTTTTGGGGGATTGAAGGAGAACCACTTGATAGCTTTCTTTGTGTTTTATTATATAGATAAGATGCAAATTAAATAATGATTTCATACATGCGCATGGATTAGTAGGGAGTTGTTAGTTGCTGTTTTCCCTATTTTGTGCACTATTTTGGGGTTGGAGATGAATTTCATGATTGTTTTGGAGTTGAACCAATGGAGTAATGGAAGAACTTGATGTTTAGTTGAGTAAATTGCAATATGTTGACCAATGAATGTTTATTTCGAGATAAATCTTAGTTTCAAATATGTTTAAGTTCATACTCTATATGAGAAGGGATCTAACTGTGTTTTGATGATATTCGAATGCTTATACGAAGAGTTTTTTTAAATTCTTCTTGTCCTAGTTATGACTTCAAAAATTGGAATTTTGTGAAATTTATGAGGATTTGATTTGATGAATGAACTGTGTTGTTTTCACCAAAGATGTGCTTGATTTATCACAGGTTTTCATCGTTTGAAATCTTGTATTTGAAGTTTTTAACATGTATCAATTTTGAGAGAATTGCGAAGTTCTTGGCTGTCGCAGATTGGGCATGCCAGTCGACCGCGCAGTCGATTGCAGTGTATCTGTCGGTTGACTGCAGTTCAATTGAACGCGCAGTTGCAGTTGACTATCATGCCTGGGCTGTCGACATTTTACTACTGTGCAGTCGACTGCAGTATTTTCTGCAGTAATTGTCAGTCGACCGCCATAGCGTGAATTGAGTTTTTTTTTTCCTTTGAAAGATGTCGGTCGGCTGGATGTGACAGTCGACCGTCATGCCCTATTTTGCTGTAAACTTTTCTATTTCTTGAACGATTGTTTCTTCGAATTTGCAAAGATAACTTCTTTGTTTTTAAAGGTGACTTAGTTTAGATTACACCACTTTTAGAGAATGTGAATTCTTAAGTTCTGATGAAGTTTAATGTTCTATTTTGTGGTTTTAGAAAGTGAACGTTTCGTAATTTTCAAGAGTATTATATTGGATTTATTCTACTTTGTTTTGAGAGTATAAGATCTCAGTTTTGTTCGCACTTTGTTTCAGTTTTGACAAATTATACAGTTGTACTTGAAAGTATTTGGTTTTATTGACTATTGGATTTGAGGAAAACCTTGCTGTGAGTTGGCTTATTTGGATTTATGAGATACCAAGAAATGTTGGGATGATGTTTTTAAGTTTTGGGACTCTAGAGGTTGAGTGGGACCCTAACATGCCATTAGTTGAGATTTTGTGGATATTTGGCCAGTAGGGCCTTGTTGTTGAGCTAATTGAATTGAGCTCGACATGGTACACCATCTCTAAAGAGGAATTGTGACTTAATTAATAATAATCAACCTAAGGACATGCACTAGTTGGAGTTGTGATGAAATAAGAGCAAACTTGGGTAGGGGCCTCATATGATCTGCGGTGTGAGATAATCCTCGGAATTATCGAGGTGTGAGTGAAATAGTCTCCGAAATTATCTGCGGTGTGGGATTGATCTCCGGAATTATCGGGATCAAGGCGACGCTTATGGGATATTCGTGTGATGAGGCGCTATTGCTTGCGGTGTGGGGTATTCTCGAAGATTCCCAGCTGTGAGTGAAATAGTCTCCGGAATTATCTGTGGATAGAGATTGACCTCCGGAATTATCGGAGCATGGGTTAGATACTCACAGAATAATCTAAATCTTAAAGTAATCATTGAAGTAGGTTAGTTGCATAACATGGGATTGAACCCAATAAAGTGGTGAACGATAAGTGCTTGCACCAGACCTATATAGAATAGGATGCATAGAATCCGACAAGTATGCATTAGAAATCATCAAAGGTATTTGTGGTTTTCTTGACTTGTTTTATGCATGCTTACTTTCTGTTTTCTTACACTTGACACTCAGCCTAGCTTCACTTGATATTTTATGCTTCATTTATTATTGTGTTATGTTCCATCTATTATTGCCATGTTGTTCATGTTCTATTATTATTGTCATATATTAATTATTATTGCTTGGGGTTGTGAGGATGTGAAGTATCACTATTACTATAGTTGACATCAGTTGCATTTAACTGACGTGCCGACTTTTCATTAAGATTATTGCAGGTTTCCAGTTATGGATAATGATTTAAGAAATAGCTTGGAGTTAAATGAAAATTGTAATTTATCGTGTTGTAAAAGAGTGTAATTCAAAGTGTTTAAATTCCGCTGTACTTTGTAAAATAGTTGATGTAATAAAAAGTTTTAATTTTTCCTGTATTTGAATGTTATGTTTATGATTACAATTGAGGTTGATTCTGGAATTTGTGCCATATATTTCTAATTTTATTTATTTGAAATTCGAGGCGCTACAATTTCCATTAGCAATATTCGAAAGAAGATGCTGCTAATGAGAATAGCGACCGCTGCTGATGTGGCATAGACTAGCACAAACGTGCCTTTAGTTTGAGGAGTGAAGGTGGCTTCGAACGGTAAAAAAAATCCTACTTCGTAGACCAGATTTCCGACGTGGAGAGTGGGCCCGGGCCAAAACTTGCACAACTTTTAGTGAAAAACCGAACGACCTGGTCTTCTTAATTTGAGAAACAATTGGACGGGATAAAACTATAGCTGGTATTGGGTCCTCCCCTACCCGGACCTGGATCCAGTACCTCATGGGTCCAAAAATTGGAGCTGGACCCGGACTTCCGTGAATCAAGTCGGGTCCGGGTCCGGGTCTGGGTTAAAAAAAACAACCCGTCGGGTCTGGCAGAGGGGAATAAATATTTGCACTTAAGTATTCTTGCACCCGATACCCTATGGTTCCAATAACTTTTACACTTAAGTACAAAAATGAATATTATATTTACACATCTATATTCAACAATTACTATTTACATATATATCCCAACAAACCTATTTTTCAAATTCCACATTTTTGTGGGGTATTTTTCGGGTCCGGGTTCAGGTCTGGTCGGGTCTATTTTTAGCGGACCCAGGGCTGGCCCTGAGTTCCCGGGGCCCGGAGGCGAAAACTATTAAAGACCCAAATAATTATTTTTTTGGGGCCCATAATAACAATATTATTTTTACGCGCAAAATATGTGCCTATAGTTACAAGGAGGATCCAAATTTGGGGCCCCTAAAATTGTATTGGGTCTTATTTGAGAACCCTGACCCGGAACCTTATAGATTGGGTCGGTTACGGTCCAATATCGAATCCGGATATAGGATCAAAGTAACAACTCAAACTAAACCTTACTCAGAAACGGGCAATCCCAACACCCGATTTGAAGCCCGATGACCACCGACCTGTACACATTAGAATTAAATGAACGACGGTGATTTGATCGAACCCCTCTCAGCTTCCTTTGCTTATATTGCAAACAACACGATAACCTTTGTAGCTAAGTTCAATTCATCTTCTCTCTTCCTGGCCCTCGTCGAACAAGCCTTTCCTTCTTTCTTTCTGGTGAGGGTTTTTTTCTCTTCACACCACAATTCCTTAATTTAGTTGGTTTGTTTCTTGAATTTTGACACATCTAATTTGGTGGGTTTGATTGATGCCTGATTCAGTGAGATGGGCTTTGATCTAATTCTGATCTAAATTAGACTTTGTCTTTAGATCTGGTGCCGAATAGGGATTTTAATCATTGACTGATTATGCATTTTCGTTCCGTTGTCATATCGATTGAGCAATTCTTTGCGTGATGTTTACCGTGGGGCAAATGGAAAATTAGGGATGTTGTCAATCCGCGTGTGTGTTCCACTCGATAGCAAGATAATATGGGAGTAAATTTCATCTCAATATTGTGATTGGTTGATAGGGTAGGTCATTAACTTGTGATCAAACTGCTATTTCCGTGTTTTAACAACATTTGATTCTTGCAAGTGTCAGTGGACCAGCTAAGCCTCTTCGCTGTTGAACAAGAGAAAGTCAGCAGTTTGAATGCTGCTTGCACAAAAAATCCCCAATTGATATATATTTGGGGTAAAGAGCGTGTGTGTATGCCTACGGCCTTATTCTTAAAAAGAAAAAAAATATAAACATAAAATGAAATTAAACATTTGATTCTTGTGGACCAAGTCATGAACTTGGGGTTTGATTGACTCTTCTCAATTTATTAATTTGTACTGTTAATGTTTATTCTTTAATCTTATCATAATTAGCGAACTAAATGCACTAGTATTGTATTGTGAAAATTGCCAATAATTACTATTATTATTGTTTTTCTGAAAAATTCGTCATCATTAATACTTCTTATAGCTTGCAGAGTTCTTGGTTTTTATCATTGTAAGCGAAAGAGTGTTAATTTTTTTCTTCTTTTTCAAATAACAACATTGTCAATTCCCTTCCCCCCCCCCCCCCCCCAACACACACACACACAAAAGAATAAAAAAAATTGCTTTTTTGAGCAACTAAACTTAATGATTGAACGGCTGATGAGACAATTTAGTTTCCGGTCACCTTTTAAAACACGTCAAAGAATTTTTTCCCATGTCTATAGCCAAAGAATTTTGCTGAACTAAGTCATGACTATTATAAGTAATGAAGACAGCCCCTTAGCTGATTCTTTCAGGCCAACAATTTTCGTCTATTGTGTACAACTACTAGATTTGCCCGTGGGCGTGTGCCTACGGTACGTCTTCGGAACGATACAGTATACGAAAAGCCTTGTAAACAGTAAAACCACAACTATGTAGCTCAAGTTTGAATAGTATGACAATAATTAGTATAAGTCCATGTTTCCATTAGTATATGTTGAAAAATAATTATAAATGGGGGTGTAAAATCCAACTTCTTAGAACTTTGAGGGTGGAAAATGATGAAATTTAACTGTTGATGAGATATTTGCTATTTTCAATGTAACACGAGCAACGAAAAAAGTATAAAAAATCTGAAAATTTACAAACATGAAATATGAAAATCTAAATTTCCAAGTTAATAGAGAGAGATTGAGAGAGAGAAAGGGGGAGAGAGAGAGAGAAATATGAAAAAGTGAAGGGAGAAAAGAGAGATAGTAATAAAGTAATGAGTTTTTTTAGTTTTTTTTTTTTTTTTTTGGGGGGGGGGGGGGGAAATTTGGTTTTGGGGGAAAAACTTTTTGGAGGGAAAATATGTTTTGAGAGGGTGAATCTGAGCCGTTGATTTAGTTTCAATTGAAGGGGAGCCACTTGATAGCTTTCTTTGTGTTTTATTTTTATAGATTAGGCGAGGGCATGAAACCATGGGTACCCACCCTATTCTTTCTCGTTTTTTTAAGATTTGGGTACGCAAGCCTCTCAGGAACTCTAGGGCATGGTGTGGGTGTTCTCAAGTGGATAATTGAGTGTGTCTAGGTGTATTTCTTGAGTTACATTCAACTTCTGTTAACGTTGTGTAAAGAGATGATAAATTATTGTTAACTATTTAGTTAAGTTTAGATTATTGTTAACTTTTAGATTATACTTTTTGATGTAAAAGTGCTGCTGCTGTTGTTTTTTTGGATTGTTTTATGAAACTGTATAATAATTGAACTTTCAACAAGATACTTCAATTTTATTTGGGAGATATCGTATGAAGTATATTATATTCAACGACCCACAAATGCACCTTTTACCCGTATGTTTGTGAACTCCCACCCATGCTCATATCCATGCCTCATAGAATACAACTTTGAGTGTTCTCTTTAACAAATTCATTATAGAATGCAATAAACACTTAATAGACTTTGTACTGCACAAGTATGGAAATCTTCCAAAATGATGTTGATTACTCTGGAACAGTAAAAAGTATCCATAACACCAGAAATTTCTTAGGATCCACCATATTAGTGTAATGCATAACCAATTCCGCTGGCATTGCCAAAGTTTGTCTAACAGTCTTCAAACTGGAAAGTAAATTACTTGGTAATCAAAATAATAATATTTTTTGTAACATTTAGTTGATTTTGTTGAATACTTGAACAAAACAGTTAGATTTTGTTGGACTCATTATACAAGTTTAAGAGTTCTATAAATTAAAATTGGTTCTTTTTTCTCCCTTGTAGATTTAACATAAAATAACAAGGAAATCATGAGAGCAATTCATCAAGCTTACACCTATAAATATGGGAGAAGTTAGAACAAATACATGCTAGTAGAGAGGGATTTAGCACATCTTTAAAAAATGAGAGAAAATATGCTTAAAGAAATAGGAATGAAGAAAACCTAGTTTGAGGTATCTGTTGATAGTTGATAGCAATACACATTTTGGCATATCTGATTGATTAATGACTACATGGGTGAATCAACTAATCTAGCTGATACTTCTAAATTTTCATGAAATTTATTGTTTTCATGTGTTTGACTTTCTAATACAGGCATGATAGTCCCCAAATGAGTTCAGGGTTAAATAGATTATTTATTGAAATTAAATAAAAAGTTTGTATTCACATCCCATGGAAAAATTAAATAAAAATTGCGTATTCACATCCCATGTTTCCACTTGCATGCTTACAGCACGCTGTATGAACCCTTGTGGTGTTCATTGCCTCAGCCATTTCGTCCTGTGAAATCAATTAAAAGTTGATGTGACCATCATCATTTATTAAAGAACATGTCAAAATTTTACTAAACTTTAATTTTAAATGAACTCGACTATGCCTTAACGAGCAATATTGTTGATACAGATGCCAAAAATAAATCTCTGAGAGTGACACGGCTTTGGAAAAAAAACTCAAAGAAGAAAAGGTTCACTTAAGGAAGAAAAAATACTGATAAAAGTATGTAAGGGAATTCAAAAAGACCACCTGCATTGTTGTGGCAAATCTGCACAATTGCCGACTGAATTTATTCATCATGGAGGATCCTCCTTGAGAGGTGCTTGTGGAGGAGTGGATGAAAGCAGATAGGATACACTAAGATCATGGTTTTGGATCTTGGGGTTGATGTGGGTAGAGAACAATAGAATATATACTGAATCATTGGAAGTTGTGGGAAAAGGAGCATTAAGTTTACTGTAATCAACAATTCTTGCCAAGTTGTATTAGTGCACCACATATTATTGGCATGTCAAATTAGCAAGACCTTAATGCATAGTTTACTCTTTTGTTCAAAATTGTAGTTACTTCCATATGGCAACTCGAGCAATAAGAAGGCGACTCCATCACGGGGATGTTGATGGAAGGAGTAATGAGCATGTGGACACCTCTAGTTCAGATACCCTAAATGAACCTCTTTTGGGAGAGTATAGTTATGATGAGAACCACTCTAATGTAAATATTTATTGTTTGTAAATATATTATTCATTGATACACAAAATTTTCTCTATCTTAGATTTCTCTTGTCCGCAGGGACATGGGCATAAAAGTATGCCTGACATCTGGAATGACAAAAGGAAAGAGCATCTTCACTGGACTTACCTGTTTTCCAATGTGATTGCTCAGTGGGCACAGTGGTTAGGTATTGTGCATGATATTTTCCATTCCCTGTATTACATTTCTTAACATTTGGTTTGATTAATTCCATTAGTGATACCTGATACAATGCACACTTATAATAGATTTTAGGTTCACTAGACTATTGTAGAATGGGAATGTTCCTTATAGTTCCACATCACAGTAAAATTGTATACTGCATGTAACTCATCTGGTTATTGTGTTTTTTCTTAAATTGAATGTATATGGATTTATATTTGCTAGCTCTTCCAAGTTTGGATATCGTATGTTGATATGATTAATAGATGTTGCTGAGGATAATTTGATCACTTCAATATATAGTTTTGGTGGTAGGGAAGTTGAACCGTGGTTTCAGAAACTCGGTATCAGTGTCGGGGATGTGTCGGGGGTATCGCCTTCCTTTAATGGTAAAATCGGAACATCAGGAGTATGTTCTGATGGCTAGTTCATCTTTGTATCGGAAGAGATTCGATACCGAGCTGATCACATATTGGGATCACCCTCCTAGATTTTTTTGGAGTGGTGACGTCAATGTTTTGAATCATGGTTTGAAATTATTTCTTAGACCAAGATGATACTCCAAGGTCCTCTCAATTCTTGCCTACTGGATATGATACTTTCCCAAAAACTTCGTACAGGCCAATACCGATAAGCAATATAGGTTATAATAAGAAGGTATATTTTAGGCAAACTGTAAAGTTAATATGATGCAAGTCTGCTGGCCATATATTCACAGATTTGTTGTGATCAATTGTAACTGTGCATTTGCCATAAATCTCAAATGTTTAGTCTAAATTAACGAAGCGAAGCATTCACTAAAAATAGTGCAGTGTAGTGGAGTGAAATCCAAAAAATAAATAGCTTATTTGAACGAATGCACTCAATTGTTGCTTTCTCAGCACAATACAGGTTTTTACAATTTGTTTGGGGGTTGAAGTTGCAAGATTTAAAACTTTCAGGGTGTTTCTGAATCTCACTGTAGCAGTGGCCCACTATGCCCAACTACACTGGGCTTGAGGGTTATGTTTGGAAGTGTTTTACATGAGGGACCAAACTGGGAAAAGTTTGGGTGGGTAAGTTGAATTACAGGGTAGCACTGGCCTACCCTTGCCCCAACAGAGCCCCGTCTCTGCACATGATGAATGAGTCTAGTGATTTTACATCATCACCCTATTGTTTATGATATGAAGATCATTTTGAATGGTGTTAACCTTTTATTTCTGCATTATTACCACCACCTATGTAAGGTGGCACCTCGTACCCATTAAACCACATATATATAATAATGCTGATATATAATTATATATGTACTACACCAGTTGTGTTGTTTTTGTATTACTAAGAAACAAGTACGGTCCACAAGCAATAAGTGCTAGTGTGCTTTATATCCTTGTGTCCAGTAGTACAAGTGTAGTACAAGGTTGATGGTATGGTAAGCATATCCCATAACTATACTTGATTGCTCATGTAGCGCACACAACGAAATTAACAAGAAGCCATTGGAAACTTTGAGTTGTTTGTGTGCTATCTATTGTCATTCATGATTAAAATTGAACACATCTTTCATGATTAATATTTGTCTAGGTAAATTGATACAATTTTGATGACATTTTTAATTTTTTGCATCCAAACATTTTAGACATGCCCAATAAACTTTTTAATATTAACTTCAAAAACTAAAGGGTAGCATTGAGTAACTTTTATAGGTTACAGATGCCAATTTCAGAAACAAATAAATAATTTTTATTTTTAAATATGATATCAATAAACCATATATACTGCTCTCTCTCTCTCTCTCTATATATATATATCTTATAGGCCACAACCTTATGCAAGCAGGATTTGAACTCTAGAGCCGTGGCAACTGTTGAGAGGCTTTAATGTTGTACTATAATAACACTTGCAATTGTTAGTTTCTTGATATTTATGATCACTTTATTAATAAACCAATATTAGTGTCAGAAATCAGATAGTGAAGAGTATAAAGGACTAATAAGAGTGTACAATAGAAAGTCAGTATCATTGATGACTGATGTACAGAGGTGGTGAGAATGCTCTTGCACTGTTCAGTGAGGTAGATTATGTTACAGGGGTTTAGCTCAAATAATTCAAAGAATTGCATGTATACATATGATTGCTTAATAATCCATATAAAGATTCACACATAGGAACGGTATTGATTGAAACAATTTAGTTACTAAGTTACATATAAATTACTGTGTGTCACTTGGGCATCTGATCAGAGATGATGAATTCTCTATTTTGTTTTGCTTTGCACTTGCATAAATGCCTGACCCTTGCATTGTCTTATTTTATGTATATTAACTGAGAGTGAAGTAAAGTGGCCATTTAAAATGGTTTGTGAATCTGTAAGTTTCTATCTTTCTAGACAGTGCATATGCAGCTGCCTATTTTTATGTATCCAGCGTACCTTTAGTTTGATGAAAGTTTTTACATCTTGAAACAGTTCTCCTTTTTTCTTGAAAGTTTATCTATTAACCAATAATGAATTAATGATTATGGCAAGCCTATCAGCTTGGAAGTTATTTTAATCCGTTGTAAAGTTTTATGAAAACATTTATTCGGTTGTGCCACTATAACTGACCCGTTTTTATGTGTAAATGATTAAATGATGATGTTTGTGGCGACTTCAGCTGATTTTCTTTTTTCCTTCTTGCAGCTAATTTTGTTTTTAGCACTGGATCAGTACTGGGAAAACTTTTGTTTCCCGCTATCAGTTATGATGGACAGACTAATTGGACAGTTCAAGCTAGCCTTAGCCCATTGCAGGTAAGTCTGACAACGACCCTATATTTTTGCTGATTAAATTATTATTGTCTCCATATAAATATTTCTTATTATATATGAGTGTATTGTTTTCAAGGTATGCTGATGAGGACATTGGTTCAGTTTTGTTTTGTTTGAGATTTTAGTCATATGTAGTATTTTTTCAATTTGCACCATTTATTTTCTGCATTAA
Organism: Hemerocallis citrina; assembly: GCA_017893485.1. Lineage (NCBI taxonomy): Eukaryota > Viridiplantae > Streptophyta > Magnoliopsida > Asparagales > Asphodelaceae > Hemerocallis > Hemerocallis citrina. The sequence continues at coordinate 92,808,712 of CM030365.1, read as the reverse complement.
AATATTTTGGAGTTTTGTATTGAGATTTTGTATTGAGCCTATATATAGGCCTTGAAAATAATGAGAAGGTATGCTATTATTGATTATAAAAAATTACTGTGTGAGTTATTGCTCTGCAATTTTTTTCTTGTGTGTGATACCATAAGAAATTATTAGGGTTTGTGAGAAATCCTAAAAAAAGTTTTAGGTTTGTGAGAAGCTCTAATTACACCCAAAATTCCCAATTAGTCAAAACCCTAAAATACACCTTTCATCTCCTTCACCATCACAACCGCCACTACCCTTTCTCCTCTTCCTCTCCTTCGTCGTTTCCGAAACCCAACTCGACGCTGGCCACCTCCGAAACCCACCGACGGCCTCGCCTTCTTCCTCTCCTTATTCCCGACCGAAACCTAAGCTCCTCTCAAATTGATAGCACCATCGACCTCCTTCTTCACCTCGCCGTCGCCTCTACCTCCCGAACCGCCACCGTCCACCCCGCTCCCTCCTTTTGAACCTAACAACTCGACGCCCTTGCTCTTTCCTCGTCGCCCAGATTCCTTGCCACCGTCAGCCACCACCATTACTTCCCCGCATCCCTGTCGCATCCCGACGGTGACAGTCAGCCACCACCACTCGTCGTCTTCTCAACTTTGGTGGATCACAGTGCTTCAACTCAGATCCAAGGCGCTTTCTTTGCACCAGTAACTTCTTTCCTTTCTCCATTATTTGTGTGATACTGCTTTATCGTTTATAGATTATTGTCTGAATTTTTTGTCGTCCACAACTATTCAGTGTGTTTTTACTTGCTAAGTAGGGTACAAATCTTTATTGAATATGTTACTGGCTAAGAACGCGTAAGTATAATTATTGATTGTTAATTTTGACTCTTGAATTGGGACTATGAACGTATTCATTTGTTTGAAAATCCATCAAATCAGTTATTAGTTTATATTTCTAACTTAATCCGCATTATATGTTGGTAAACTTAATCTTTTAATATTCTTGGAAATTCTCTGTCTAAGGTTAAGTTGACTTCATTTTGGTATTAGAGCGAAGGTTTTTTAAAAACCTTTGTTCTTGCGTCATTTAACTATAGTTTCTGCATTCATTTAGGATTATTATTTCAGATCGTTTCAGGTTTTTTTTATAAAAAAGGTATTATTTGCATTTAGCGCTTTAGCCCATTTTAAAAAAAAATTTTAGGTGCACTTAGGTCATGTTTTTCCAAATTTCACCAATGGACAACACTGACATTTCCACTAGCCTCGCTGCTATTCAAGCAACTCTCGCTAATATCAATCAACGGCTTGAGCAGGTGGAATTAAATCAGAAGGTTGCCCATGAGCTTCATACTAATCATCAGATCCCATAGGGGAATGATCGTGACGGTCGATGTCAAGATCGTAATCCCGACGAATAATATAAGAAGAACGTTGAGGCTGACGTTCTCTACTTTGAAGGCCACATGGAATCCCTAGCTTATCTCGATTGGATTCGTGCTATGGACTACTACTTCGTATGGTTTGACATGAGCGAATTCCTGAATATCAAATTTACCACGATGAAATTGACTGGTTAAGCTCAACAACACTGGATCAATCGAGATCTGGCACCCATAACCACTTGGAAAGTCAAGAAAGAGAAGCTCACCGAGAGATATATGTCATTGTCGTTCCACACCCGATTGCTAGATTCGTGGAACTAACGCTATCAAGGAAGCAAATCGACCCAAGAGTATGTGGATAAGTTTGACAACTTTCTCATTCAGTACAATGCTTTAGGTAAAGAGAGTGATGAACAAACTCTCTCTAGGTTCATAGCTGGAATATGAGCCTGATCTAAGGAACGAGCTAATCCATAGAAATGTGGACTCATTAGCAGCAGCTTATGCCCTTGTCCTTAATATGGATTTTCTTAAAGCTAGTTTTCCCTATAAGTTCAATGATTCGAGAGATAATTCCTCTAGAATGACCTCCATTGACCCCTCCAGACCTGAGCTCCCCTTCTCTTAGTACCCTAACAAGTCTTACCCAAGCAAGTTTACTTCAAATCTCTATCTACTTAGAAATGACAACACGGATAAGAACATTGAAAGAGACTACTCTAAGATTGATTCGCTCACTAAGTGCTATAAATACAAGGGATACGACCATGTTGCTGGCAACTGTCCCAGCCCCAGTAGGATCAATATCGTAGAAAGTATCGCTGTCATTGCTGATGAGCCTGACAATAGTTTACCTATGAACCTCATGTAAGTGATGACTTCGGTGAAGAAGAGATGATCAGTCTCTCAACTGTATTCGGTCGATCCAATCACCTCCATTGAATATACCTGAGTCACCCATTCCTTCCCAAGTCACTTGGCAGGCCATAGATTTTATCCCTGTGTTAGAACATCATTGAGTCTCAGAGTCTGCATCCACATTTGCATCCCGCATTCATGATTTGTATTGTGAAATTTTTAAGGAATTTAATGAGAATAATTTTAATAGCGGATACTAGAAAAAAATGTAAAACTCTTGATATTGGTGACGAAGTGGTGGTTCAGATTCGTCCAGAACGATTTTCAGTTGGATCCGTTAAGAAATTAAACACGTGCTGCAGGTCCATTTAAAATTCTGCATAAAATCAATGATAATGCCTATGTCGTTGACATTCTTGAAAGTGTTGGCAATAAGTAAGACTTTCAATATTGAGGATCTAGTATCCTATAAAGGCCCATAATTTAACCCTAGAAATTTTCTTATAGATGAACCTACCCTGCAGCCTACTGGTGAGATTCTCACATTTTTCCCTCTACCTGATACTACTTACCCACCGACAGAAAAATTGGATAATATTTTAGATGATCAGATAATCTCTACTAGAGATGGTGATATTCATAAGTATTTGGTGAGATGGAAGAACAAGTCAAAGTCAGAAGACACTTGGAGTGATCGTGAGGAGTTCCAGTGCTTGGATTCAGATCTTTTGGAGTACTATAACATGATCACTGGTTTTAACTCGACTGGGTAGAGCTCTCTCCCACCTGAAGAGAATGATGAGGACATCGGTTCTGTTCTGTTTTGTTTGAGATTTTAGTCATATGTAGTAGTTTTGCAATTTGCATTCTTTATTTTCTGCATTAGAATATTTTGAAGATTTGTATTGAGATTTTGTTTTGAGCCTATATATAGGCCTTGAGAATAATGAGAAGGCATGTTATTATTGATTAAAAAAATACTGTGTTTAGTTATTGCTCTGCATTTTTTTTTCATGTGTGTGGTACCATAAGAAATTGTTAGGGTTTATCAGAAATCCTAAAAAAGTATTAGAGTTTGTGAGAAGCTCTAATTACACCCCAAATCCTCAATTCATCACTAAAATATACCTCTCATCTCCTTCACCATTACAGCCGCCACTACCCCTTCTCTTCTTCCTCTCTTTCGTCGTTTCCGAAACCCAACCCGACGCCACCTCAGCATCACCACAACTCGAGCACGTTCGAAACCCACCGACGGCCTCGCCTTCTTCTTGCTCTTTTTGTTCCCGACCGAAACCCAAGCTCCTCTCAAATCGACAGCACCATCGACCTCCTCCTTCACCTCGCCGTCGCCTCTACCTCCCGAACTGCCACCGTCCTCCTCCACTCGGCTCCCTCCTCTTGAACCCAAAAACCTGATGCTCTTGTTCCTTCCCCGTCGCCCAGATCCCCTTGCCGCCGCCACCATTGCTTCCCCTCTTCTCCGTTGCATCCCGACGGCGTCAGTCAGCCACCACCACTCGTCTTCTTTTCAACTTTGGTGGATCGCAGTGCTTCAACTCAGATCCAGGGCACTTTCTTTGCACCGGTAACTTCTTTCCTTTCTCCATTATTTGTGTGATACTAGTTTATCATCTTTATATTATTATCTGAATTTTCTGTCGTCCGCAACTATTAAGTGTGTGTGTTTTTGCTTGCTAAGTAGGGTACAAATCTTTATTGAATATGTTATTGGCTAAGAACGCGTTAAATATAATTGTTGATCGTTAAGCTTGACTCTTGAATTGGGACTGTGAACATATTCAATTGCTTGAAAATTCATCAAACCAGTTATTGGTTCAAATTTCTAACTTAATCCGCATTACATGTTGGTAAATTTAATCTTTAATATTCTTGGAAATTCTTTCTCTAGGGTTTAAGTTTACATCATATGCATATGTTTTTCTCGTATAATTTTTCATGGTTTTCCTTGACCATAATAGTTTTTAGGAGGAAGTCCTTATGCGGCTTTGATATATACTGGTGTTCATCATAGGTTCAGTTTCTCTGGATTGAAGTAATTTTTATCAATTTAGAACAATTATTTGTGATTCATTTTTCCTTTTCAAATAAATATCTTAATGGGTTTCTGAAAATTCGTCCCAAGTTTTTGTTTTTGTTGTATATATGTACGTTGTATGTGTATTGTTTTCTAACATTCCCGTGGTATAAACACCCAGTTTACCTATTGCGCTTGGTGATTATCTGCTCTTTTTGCAAGTCAGTGTCAGGATTTGCCATTCTTAATTAAATATTATAGAAAAATTAATCTTTTTTATAAAAAATCTTTGTTCAATTTTTCCGGCAGGGTTGGGTTGGTTGCTGCTTAAGATAGAGATATTAGATAGTCCAATGGAAGAAAGTTCCTCTCTCTTGGTTTATACAAAATAACTATGATATCTGTAATGTTGGTGTCCCTACATTAAACATACCAGCAATTAATAGATTACATATATAGTTTTCCTCACTCAAACTGGCGATTCATACTTGAAGCTCACTAAGCATTATATATAAGAGTATGTGACATGTTTTTTTTGATCAAAAGATGGTCTACGCCATCGTTTCATTAACCAACAATTAAGGAAATAAAGTAGGACATACATAATAGGTTACATAGAAGCGAGTACAATAGAAGGTCTACCAAAGAAGCTAATACAACATCGATACAAATCCATCCCTGCCATCTCCTACTATGAGATTCCGATGGAAGCCAAAAGTAACTGCTACACTGATACGGTGAATCCCCTCTCCAAGCACACCACCCCAACAAGCTCGACTCTGCTGGATGAAGCGCTCCATGTTTACTTCTACTCCTCTCCTTCAGCACCCCTGAGTCTCTTTCTAGCCTCCATAGCCCCTGCCCAATCATGGATTAACATAAATATTTTGTTCATAGAGTGAGGAAATCTGTAAGTGATATTGCGGAAAACAAAATCATTTCTTTGAAGCCATAAAGACCAAATTAAAGCAGCTATAGCTAAATCCCAAGCCTGTCCTATCCTCTAATTTAATGTGTGCTTCTCTATATGACCCCCAGATTTCTGTTGTTGATATCGGAACCCGATTACACCCAAACCCTCTACTGACAACCTCCCAGGACAACCTAGCTCTAGGACAATGGAAAAGGATGTGGTTTACGTCTTCTTCTGCCTCCGAGCACCTTCCGCAGATCGTATCTATATGCAAGCCTCTCTTTTTAAGATTAGTTTTTGATAGAATCGCATTTTTATTGGCTAGCCAACAGAACACTTTGACCCTGAACGGTGCTTTGGTACCCCAAATGACCGCTTGAACCTGACATCTGATCCCTCCGTCGTTGATCCATTGGTACATTGACGAGACCGTGAAGAGTTTGGAATTGTCTCTGTCCCACCACCTCTCATCTTCTGTTGAGTTCCCCCTTCCTTCTAACTGTAGAATAAGTGCGTTTAAAGCCTCGAATTGTCTCAAGCAGTCTTGGGTAACGTTCTGATGCACTATAAAGTTGAGGTTTCCCCTCTTTCGCACATCTGCCACTGTCAGATCTAAATTTATAGCTGCTTCAGCCGCTAAAGGGAATTGATTTTGAAGAGAGGTCGTTCCGCACCATCTGTCTTTCCAGAACCTGGTTTGCTTTCCATTACCCACTTTGCATCTAGTGTTGGCGTGAAATAATAATCCTTGCTTAGATATGCCCTTCCACATTACTGAGACTTTGGCCGCAGGGCTTTTACCTCCGAACCGGACTTTGCGTCTCTTCCGGTATTTTGTAAACGAGTGGTTCCACCACCCTCCGTGGCTATTAGCGATCTTCCACCACCACTTGCTAAGTAACGCTCTGTTCATGTCCTGTAGACTCATAATCCCCAAGCCGCCAAATTCTCTTCTCTTACATACTCTGCCCCAGTTAACGAGACTGAATCCATTGTTCCCCTCGTCTGTTCCTTTCCATAAAAATCTCCGTCTAAGTTTATCAATTCTGTTGATAACCCACTTCGGCAGCTCAAAGATTGACATTAGGTACATCGGTATCGAACTGATGACCGAATTAAGTAGGATGATCCTCCCTCCGAGTGAGAGGTACCGACTCTGCCAACCGGATAGCTTTTTCTGAATCTTATCGATCAGAGGTACCCAATCCTCCCTTAAAAGGGCGCCCGGTCTAATCGGAGTGCCTAGATATTTAATGGGGTAGGACCCAACCTTGCACTGCAAGATATCTGAAATATCCTTGATCAGATTGCCTGGTAGATCAGACAGTGGAATAATGCTAGTTTTAGTCAAGTTGATTTTGAGGCCCGACCACCCTTGGAAGCAGGCCAACACCGCTTTCATTGCCACTGCTTCATCCACCGATGCTTTTCCGAACAGCATTGTATCGTCTGCATATTGGAGAATCGACATTGGAGAAGGGATTCCCTTGATCTGAATCCCTTTGATCGTATTGTTATTCATCGCCCTACTGATCATTTCTGCCAGACCGTCTGCCACAATTGCAAAAAGTAGAGACGACAGAGGGTCGCCCTTGCCGAAGGCCTCTCTTACAGTTGATCTGTTTCCCTTGCCATCCGTTAACTCGGATGCTCGATTTGCCTCCACGAATACACTTGCCCATCCATAACCTCCATTTGGCTCCAAACCCTTTGAGGGCGAGAACCTCCTCAACACAGTCCCACGCTACTGAATCGTAAGCCTTATGGAAATCAAGATTAAGAATGAAGCCTTCTGCTTTGGTGCTATTCCCTCTATAAACAATCTCGTGGGCGGATGCGATGCTGTCCATGATATCCCTTCCTCTAATGAACCCGCTTTGTGATTGGGCGACGATCTCATTAAGATGCGGACTTAGTCGTTGTGCGAGAACTTTTGTGATAATCTTAAACGACCCGTTCAGTAGACTTATTGGTCTGAGATCTTCGTGCGATCTAACTTCGCTCTTTTTAGGAACCAGAATGATGGACGCGTAATTTAACCTATCCAAATTAGCGCTTCCCTCGTAGACCTCTCGAAAGATGGCCATCAAATCTTCCTTGATAATACTCCAATAAGTTGAATAGAAGAAAATCGGTAGGCCATCCGGTCCAGGCGCTTTGTCCTGTCCTAGGCTTTTGATTGCCTTTAAAACTTCAGATTCATCAAAACTCCCTTCGATGTCATTACTCCCATCTAATCTGGACGAGATCCACATGGCTTGGGATAAGGGGCATCTTGCCTCCTGATTCCGACCTAATAGGTCGTGAAAGAAATCATCCAAGTGTTCCTTGACCTGATCTTCGTTTTCGGTCCAGGACCCGTTAACCGAGATGCCCGTGATGTGGTTGTGTCTCCGCCTCCCACTAGCCATCTTGTGGAAATATTTTGTGTTAGCGTCCCCTTCTCTCAACCATTGGATCCTTGCTCGCTGTTGCCAGTAGATTTCCTCCATCTTCGCTATCTGTTGCAGCTCAAGTCTTTTATTTGCAAGCTCGTCTTTCTCTATTTCCTGAAGATCTATATCCTCTTGGACTGCTTCCAGGCTACCAATCCTACTCGCTAGCTCGTCTCTTCGCTGGCTGTAGCTGTGCGCTTTCTCCTTAGCCCAGCGTCTGAGGCTTCTTCTTAAACGTCTAGTCTTCTCTACCCACCTACCGACTGCCGACACCTGAGTTGTATTGGCGCCCCATGACTCCGCAATAATATGACGAGTCTCGTCGCACATGGTCCATGCTTTCTCGAATTTGAAGCTAAAGGATTTCTTCCTACTGTTCAATCCACAGTCGATAACCAGTGGTAGGTGATCTGAGGTGTATCGAATCGCTGTTTTGACCTTGGCCAGAGGGTGGACGTTCTCCCAGTCCATCAACACCAGCACTCGATCAAGTTTGGCCAGTGTCGGATTTCGTTGCATGTTCGTCCAAGTGAATTTTCTGTCTGACATCTCTAGTTCCAGAAGATCCAGTGCGTCTATTGTCTCATTGAATGAGTCTTGCTCCGACAGCAAGTGGCCTCTACCTCTATGTTCATCCTGAAATCTGGTAATGTTGAAATCTCCTCCGACGATCCAGGCTCCCCCCCATTTGTTCCTGATGAGGGTAAGTTCCGACCAGAACTCTTTGCGCAGTCTACTATCATAGGGACCATAAACACTTGTGACCGTCTGTATCCACCCATCGAGTCTACGTCTAATTCTAATCGAGACGGAGAACAATCCAATGAACTCGTCAATAATCTCATAAATCGCAGCGCTAGCTCCCATCGCGATTCCCCCCGAGTATGTGACATGTTACAATATCACATAAGAACTAAAAAATCAGTGAACTATACAAAATTTGGTGAAGAAATATAGAAGAGATTCTGATTGTAAGGATCATATCTGTGCACAATAATGGTGGTGGATCACAAATAGTTAATGTCAGTATGCTTGGTGTGTTCATAGATACCATGTCTATACCAATTTGAATAGCACTGTTGGTACTCAGTCAAGAGGGAGTGGAAGAGATTAAGAGAAGCCAGTCAGCCTCACTGATTTGATACTCACCTTCAATGGTTTTTATGGGAACAACCTCCAGCTTTTTAGCACACAGATATATTATATTTTCCACTATAATGGTTGATCTACAATAACACAAGCTGAGGCAGAAAATAATTGTGCAAAAGTCTCGAGTGCATGAAAATAGTGAATGATCTAGTCTTGTAGAATAATGAGAGACACTTTGAGACGAATGGCATGCATCACATATGCTATAATTGGTTAATACAGATAACAAACTGATTATTAGATGAGTAGGACTAGGATCAGGAAGTCACAAATCTTCAGAGCAGGAACTGATAATTTTTTATGTACAAAATATCACATATCGGACATATTAAAAAAATATCCATAATGTATTCTAAATGTGGTTTAAACAACATTAACATACACTATATTTATATTAATTTTTATATATCATAAATACAAACAACGTAACTTAAGCAATATAATACTTACAACCAAAATATATAATTGCCTACATGAAAGAAAGATATATACATATTAAAGATTAAACATAATATATAAGTAAATAACATCGGAATTAACAAGTTAAGCGAGAAGAAGCCGAAGTGAGAAGATGACAACTGGAGAAGAAAATGAATACAAGAGGCGACAACAAGGTCTTATCTGAGCTGATAAGATGAAGAGGAAAATATAATGGTAGCTGAGCTTAAAGGTTATAATGGCTGTTATTTAAAATACTAAATGTAAACAGTTTCTATTTTGAAGAAATATCTGTCAGATGATAAAATATAAGTCCTTCAGACTGCATCACTTTGGATGTTTGGTGCATTTACATGATATTAGAGCCAGAGAAGTCCAAATGCACTGAGGAACATGGGATCAATTGTGAAACTGAAAGGCCTATTGTGCTGGTGTGAAGTACTGAATATGTGAGAAAGCAACTGCAATATTGAATGCAATGCCAAGTTATCTGAACTTTGAAATTAGCATATCACCATGAGTTGATATTAAAGTAATCACTTGACAGTTTTACTACCTATAGCCTATTTGAGAATACTTGCTCTAAGAAGTTTCCATATATATTTGGCATGTCAATTTGATCCATTAATTTAGGCTTCATTCATGCCAACTCAACGGAAGTGGTTGGGTTAATACTAAGTAACAATAACTTGTATCTGAAGGGAAAAAAAAAGAAAAAGAAAACCACCATGCAGTCTTAAGAAATATAATTTCAATGACCATAAATTTGCAAATAAAGAGATCTAATATCTGAATATGTGCTTCCTTTGAGGAGTATCATAAATCTTTTATAAATTTTAGTTTTTAGTAATGATAAATATGTATGCCAATATCTATAGCTCTACCCATAGCTAGAATAATTATGGCCATAATGGAGAAGTCAAAACACAAAGACAAACATACCATGATTTTTAATCACTTCATCCAATTACTGCATGAGATTAATTCATAACCTTTTTGTTTTAGTGATATGGTGTAGCTTTTAATTCGTGAAATGAATATTAACATTTCTTATTATTTTTCTCTATGAATCATTATAGGAAGAAAGATTGCAGAACTTAAAACAGAGATTGGGGATTCCTTTTGATGGCTCTCGTGGAGATCATCAAGTATGCTCTCTATCCGGATGGTTTTTGTTTTTCTTGTTTGTAGGAGTATCTTATCAAGTTTTATTCATGGTATCGAGTATCTGCTCACGCGGTGATGCACTAGCCATGACGTGGAGATGCACTAGCCAAGTCGAATCATAAATTTCTTACGGACACTCCTGATATTTTCAATTTTACTGATAAATGACATGTGAAATCTGATATGGATACCGAGTTCGAAAACCATGGTTATATGTTCTTTATTAATTGTTCCTTCGTTCCAATAAAAGGCAGAAGTAATTTAATTGATGAGCAATCTAATGCAGATTTAAAGAAATGGGTATTTTTTGTAATTTTTTTTCTTTTTCCTGTGATTGTAGGAGGCCTTGATACAGCTCTGGAAATTGGCTTATCCTCAGCGAGAAATCCCTGCTCTTAAATCAGAGTTATGGAAGGAGATGGGTTGGCAAGGTGTTGACCCATCAACAGATTTTAGGTATACGAGTGTTTACTTGGTCATATTCTATAAGTGCAGGTTGATATTAATACCTTTGCTCTATTCAGGGGTGGCGGCTTCATATCCTTGGAAAACCTCATCTTTTTTGCCGCCAACTACCCAGTAACTGTTTCTCCCCTACAGTGAAATATTTTCTGTAATGTTACACAGTCAATGTTCCTCACATTCAGTCGTTTATGATGTAGGATTCTTTTCAGATGTTGCTACACAAACAAGCAGGGATGCGATCAGAATGGGAATACCCTTTTGCTGTAGCTGGCATCAATATATCGTTTATGTTGGTGCAGATGTTGGACCTGCAATCAGGTATGAAACATATAATCATTGGTCATGATGTTTTTTATTGATTTATTTTTGAATATTTTTGTTCTGTGCTAAAATAATACCAACATGGAAGTCAGATGTAGCATAGGCATGTCAACAAACACATGACCTGGCTAGGGAAAGACACGACTTCGATATAACTTTGTGAATAATAACAATTTAATTTATAATATTTTAACTAAGATTTAAATACCATATCTCAAACATAGTGTAAGGTTGAGGCTTCTCGAATGGTGGCATGGTGGACTCTGCATGTAATAGAATAGATACATGATATTGGAATTGTTGATGGAGGCAGAACTGCATTCTTCCTCCTCCAAGCCCTTAGTCACTACGTCCTCTAGATCTGTCCCGGTATTGATTGATGACGAAAAAGACTAGAGATATAATCCTTCTTGATAGAAAAGAATCAAAACCTCAGTAGATGAGACTAACTAAGAAACTAAAAAAGTAGTTAAAAAGAAAGAAAGATAATGATTAAAATCTCACCAGTTAGATGTGTTTGCGGTGCTCAATATTAAGTCATTCAATGATTAGCAATCTGCAAGTGAACCAGCTCCATTTTAAACTCAATATCCGTGCAATGATAGTAAATACCCCTTTTAATATGCTCTTTTTGTAATTTATGATATCATTTATATTTGTCTTTCTTTTAAAATGTTACATGTTTAATCTTCAAATAATTTTTCATTAAATTTAGATATATTACTGTATATTATTGTATATACTGTTTTTATTTATGTATTGCATTAGTTCTATATTAAATTTCATTGGTCGAAACCCTTCCTTAGAGTCCAAGGTTGTAGGCCTATATATGTCGTTTTCACTATACTCTTAAACTTCATATGGCACCAGAGCAATGAAGATCTACTGCTTTGAAACCTCCAAAACCTGTAACCATCCCTTCATCTGACCCTAATCACCATCCGCGTTCACGGAAACCATGTTCCTCTTATGCCACCTTTCCTTCAACTCTCAACTGAGCCTTTTAAACCTTCAAATCACCTGCCTTTTCTCCTAGCCACGATCTTGTTCCACTGTTGTGGGGGATACTTTATTTTCTGATCAACATGTCACTTCCTTATTTTGTGCAAAAAAAACTTCACAAACTTACCAGGAACATTCTAGGGTATCCCACTGCTGCCTCGCCACAGTCGATCCTCCTGAATTGTACTATTGTCCCTTCTGCTTCATCCCCGTATCCTGAGCCATCGTGTGATATCCTTCCATCATTTGGTGATCTTTCAATTTGTCTTTTAAAGCCTAAATGACAATCCATTAAGCATCTTATTTACATATTGTAGACAAGAATTGTGCAACTCCTCTGTTTTAGGCATTTATATCTTTTTAGACTTCCCTTACAATGTCCAGGATACATTAAAGACCCTTGGTGGGCGAGCTGTTATAGAACAGAAGTTGCAGGTTCTACAGGTGAACCATATGTGGTCCTCTGTAATACCATTTGGTTGTAAGCCTATCGGATTTCTGTTGTGAATTATAACCCTGATGGGTCAGGTGTGCTTGAAGCGCTTCTTGTGATCTGGAAGATTTGCCAATTGTAATTCCTTCAGTCCTTCCTACCAAGGTATTAGATTTGCCAATTGTATTGGTTTCAGCCGTTTCTGATCGTTTTCAGAAGAGTTCGGTCTGAAACAGGGATAAATTATCGGTAATTTATCAGCTGAAACACAGTAAAAAGAACTTACAAAACATCAATATTAGGGTATCTGGGTGGAGAAGATGAAGAAGGGAGGAAAGGTACATTTCATCTACTTTCTCCTCGTCTGCTCCTTCCATTTCTTCTTTTTCTTCATTTTCATGGCTGCAAGGGTTAAGATGGAGAAGTAGAAGAGAGGACGCCGTGACAAGGAGAAGAAGAAAAAGTGTTGGAAAAATAGCATTTCCATTTTGGATGTGACGAAATAAAGTTGAGATATTATATTAAAGCCTAAATTAGAAAAAAAAAACTCCTGAACTATCCACTTTCAGCAGAAAACAGCACAAACTATTTTTTGAGCAAAACCCCCCCGGAAGTATGTTCTCAAAAAACCCATTTCGACGGAGTGAGCTTTCTGCTAAAGTTGAGTGAGGTATTTTGACAATAATGGAAAAGATACACGATGTTTTCTGAACCAACTTGCAAAGATGAATGAGCTTATCTAACACAAGCAGAAATGTTAGATGTGGTTTTTTGAAAATATACTTTATAGTGTTTTTTTTAAAAACATACTTCAAGGGGTTTTTTTTTCGTCAAAAAAGTTCAATGCGGTTTTATGCAAAAAGGGTATAGTTCAGGATTTTTTTCTTCTAATTTAGCCTATATTAAATTGGTTGTGGGTTTGGGTTAGATCCATTTCAATCCGAAAAAATCCAACATCCTCATTGATTTGAGTTGGATTGAGTGTGGATGCATCCTAATCTGATCCAACTGGTTCTTTTTTAGAAGCTCATGTATTTTTATCAATTAACACCTAAAATTTTTAAACTTAACACGGGATTTTTTTTTGATATTATACATGTATAAGAATGAAAAATTCATCAAAACCCGAAACCGAAACTTACAATGAAAACTACCGAAACTTGTCGAAACCTACAAATCGTGGGAGACTAAACTGACACCGAGTTTTCAAACATTGCTTCCTACAACTTCGAAGTTTTGGTCCAATGGCAGGATTTTTTCACATGGTACCAAGTAACCTAGGTTTGAGTTGCTTTCGGTGTGCTTTGTTTTTTTTATTTATTGCACAATTTCAAGAGTTTGTTATATCGCTTCGCACATCTAGGTCTCGGCCGGCAATTTGTTGGGCATTTGTGTTGTTTCCTCGGCTAATTAAATGGGTGCTCAAGCTTTGAGGGTGCATTTAAATATAAGTGTAAGGTCCAGTGGTAGGGTTTTCACTTGACCAAAGGGTTTAACACAGTAGTATAGTATTCATTACGTTGAGACGTTCTCTTCAATTTCGATGCTCACCTTTTCCAGTTGATTTTCAAGGATTCACAACCAGATTTGGCCTCTTCTATCAATTGTATATCAAGAGTGTGTTTCTTCGTGGTGATCTTTATACGACAAGTTTTATACAACATAGCCTTCCGATTTTCAGAAATAAGAGGAGCTAGTATGTCGCTTATGGTAGTCTCTTTGGTTTTATGTAGCCACCTCTTGCATGGTTTGACAAGTTTAGTCAGGTTGTCTGCTGCCATGATTCCATTGCAATGGGGTTAACCACTCTTACATGATTTTGTTGCAATAAGGTCAACCACTCTCCTTGTTCACCCATCGCAGTGTGTGGGGAATTGTGCTTCTTTTTCATAAAATTGATCACATCATGCAACATTTGCCTCCCATTTTTGGACTAAGGACTTCGGGTGTTTCAAATTTTCAATATTTTTCTGGTTGTCGATTGCCAGATCGAAGGATGATATTTTCCTTAAGAGAAAGTATCTTATTGATTTATTCATTGATATTAGTATGTTAGGGTGTCGATCTCATGAGATACACAAAACAACAACAACAACAACAACAACAACAACAACAACAAGAACTAAAGCCTTTATCCCAATTTTGGGGGTCGGTGCTTGAATCATTCTCCCCAATTCAACTCTGTTGTGGGTTACCTCTTTTGTTAATTTAGCGCATTCCATATCCTTATTACTAGCTTCTACCATGTTTGTTTCAGTTTACCCCTGCTCCCGTTTGTTCCCAAACTTTCATCCTATCAATTTATATGGGGGCATTTTTCGGCCTTTGTTGTATTTGTCCAAATCACCTCAGTCGATGCTCCCGCATGTTATCTTCAAGGGCAATGCTAATTGTACTACGCTTTTTTCATGACTTTGGTACTACTATACTCATAGAGATGAAGCCCATACGTTATTATTGGAAAAGTTTTTACAGGGGCTCCACCTTTATGAGTGTAGTAGTACCAAAGTAGTAAAAAAAGTGGTACACTTCATTTTCTTATCTTAGTTGGTGTGACCTGAACTTTCTTCGGGATGCAATCATTTCTTTTTCTGTCCTTTAGTGTGTTTCCACTCATCCATCTTAACATTCTCATTTCTTATTCTGTCCTTTACTGTGTTGCACTAGTATTATATTAATTCTATGCCATGGATCTGTCACGCCCCGCCTCCCGTTATACGAAAACACGGGCGCGTAACTGAGGCCCAACGAATGATATAAGTGTACGAACTCATATAATCCATAAGCTGTACAATATCGGTAAGCTCAATAATACAATAATAATAATCACATGAACAATAATAACATGAATAACCAATATATGAGATACAAGAACTTACAATAAGCCTGGAAATATGCAATACAATAGCAGCACGTTAAGTTCTTCAGTATCCCATGCTGTACCTGTATAACATTAACTCAAAGAAAGATGGTACCCGTTAGAGCAAGTTACGGGCCGCAAGTGGTAACAAGCAAAATAGGGACAAAAACCGGGAAGGCAATAAGAAATGGCAATTCAATATGGAACAACCATGATAACGAGAAACAATATATATAGCATGGGAGAAACAAGAATTGGACAGGAAAGGAAAGAACTAGCAATGCAATTGTAATACAACATAATCAAGTGTAATGCAAGTGATAAACGGAACAAGTCTTAGAATATAATCAATCGAGACACATGTCATGTAACCAGGAATCTTGTAATTTTATAAACAGGAATCATATAACTTGTAACAGATAACATGTAACTTGTAACCATGAGTCATAACTTGTAAACATGAGTCATGCATGTGTTCAGTGCTAATCTTAAGTTCATTCATCCTTTGTCAATCCTAACTAATACACGCGATCCTGCGCCCCATACCAAAGGTTCGGGTGCATATAATCAAGTGAACGTTTAAACTATAGTAGCGAATTCTACAGAATCATGTATTCGGGTCTTGCATATCAATGACCGATGACCGATGATCGATGACCGATGACCGATGACTAATACACGATAAATCGGGATATTGTAGTCAGTAATCCACAATCAATCGATGACCAATATGACCGATAATAATGGCCATTATGGGCTGTGACCCATATCCCCTTCCGAGTACACTCCTATATTGTCCACTACTAAGTCAACCCTTATTACCCCGGCTTGTTATACTTTAACAATAATCAACATGAACATGCACAATGAGAACAGGTATCAGGCAGGATCAAGGAGTATCAAGGGCTATGCAATGCACGATATGCAAGTTCAATTATTTAAATGCAAGAAATAAATATATTTATAATCAAAGACATGAAGTTACAATTCTGGACAGCAATACATTGCTGTACAAAAATCTACTTTCCCGTTGCTATAGGAAAGCGAATCAGGTACCGTCAGAGGTTCCAAAAATAGACTTCATGTCGGTTCAAACGAATATTCACACGATACATTTTAAATAGAATAGCTAGGTCAACCACACAGTTATTTACAGTTAACTTCTTTTATATATAAAGTGACTGTAAATTCATTTCAAAATCTTATAAAAATTATAAATCGATTCCTAATCATGTCTAGTAACAACCTGGTAGATATAAAGTCTTTATTTTACTGTTAACACAATGTTTTGGTTAATAAATCATTGTAGTGTACTTCAAATTAGTGATCTGGAAAATTGAAACCATACAGTACTAAAAATGAGATAACTTGCAGCATATAACTCGGAATCTGGATCCGTAAGAAGTTCCAGAAACTAGATTCATAGGGCTACAACTCTCGTATACAAAGCTTTAATTAATTTGAACAGTAGCTAGGTCAAAATCTAGCTACATGTTACATCAACAGCAAGACAACAACTTGCCAATTCAAATTGTAACGGTTATTACTTGCAAACATATAGTTTCAAATTCGTGTTTGTGCAATGAATGTGGGGACAATGGAAAACTATGATCTTTTGATGACATTGAATCATGGCGGTAAAAGAATTGATTCGATTCAATATAACAACTAATCACGAAATATGAATACTACAAGAATAACGGGTTTCAAATGCGGTGATCTAATTACTAATTGCGGGAGATCAAATAATATGCTTGTACGGAACAATAAAATGTACAAGGTATTTGCCTTATGTGACGATTATTCCGATGGTGGCGACACGTGCGAACGACGGAAACGAGAGCACGTTCAAACTACGGAAAATGCGGGACAACAAATCAACTGTAGAATCACGAGGCAGCACGTGTAAGGCACTACCATGGCAGAAAGGGCAACAGCATGTCGAGAACAACAGCAAGGAGTCAGCAACAATGGTGGGGAGCGACTCCGGCGCTGCGATGGATTGGGGCTGCTCGGACACACGACAGCAATGGCAAGAGCAAGTGCAGCAAGCGGGGAGGGGTTGCTGTTTGGTGGCGGAGGGAGTCGACCGGGCTGTAGGGGGTCGACGGTGGTGGAACAGGGCACCGATGATGGGGAGGAGTGCGAGGGTGATTGGTTACTGGTTATGCTGGCAATGGTGCAGCAAAAGGAGGACTCGGGTCTGCGATGAAGTTTTGGTGTTGCTGGAGGAGGCTCGGAGGTGGTAGTCGCGAGGTGCATGCGGTGGTGGTTGGAGTGCAGTGCGATGCGGTGGCGGGTGATACAATCGAGGCGCGGTTGCGAGGTGCGGCTGCAAGGTGGCAAGACGGCGACGAGGAGCTTCGGTTGCGTGTGAGGGGGAAGATGAGGAGATGAGGAGCTCGGGGTAGCCATTAATTGCAACGGCAACAAGGCGAGGCGACGGTGGCAGGCTGCGAGTGCTCAGCAGTGGGTTGAGGAGGTTGTCGAGGTGCTACGGCAGCTGCTGGAGCAGCAACGGAGGAGGTTCGGTGGTAATGGCAGTCGAGTGCTGTGGCAGGAGGTTGTCGATGGTTTGCAGGCGGGGATGGCAAGGAGCTCGGGGTGCTAGCAATGTCGAGGTGTTCGGGATAGTGGAGCAAGGGGAGGAGCAGCGGTCGGAGGTCGAGGCGGCAGTATGGTGGTCGGGGCTTGAAGTGGAGCAATAGCAAGGGAATGGGAGGCCTGTGGTGGTGTTGCAGGATGAGGTGCCAGCGACAGTTCAGAGGCAGGGGGATGTGGTAGAGGTCGCAGTTGAGCGCGGAGCTGCGGGGGGTTGCAGTGGTTGCAGTTGTCAACGAGGTGAGCAGCGGGGGAGAGCTCGAGGGCGAAGGTGATGGTGACGAGGATCGCAGGCGGTCGACGAGGAGCAGCAACGGGGTGACGAGGTGGTGGGTTCGACGATGAGCGGAGGTAGGGGCAAGCGAGGGCAAGAGCTCAGTGCGTTGGGCAAGGGCAGCGATGAAGGTGACTGTGGGGGTGTTGGGCGAGGGCAGCGACGAGGTGGCGGGGGCAGGGGGTGTTGGGTCTGCTGTTTTGGAAGAGAACAGGGGAAGGAGAAGGTCGGAGAGAGAGAGAGAGAGAGAGAGAGAGAGAGATTAATGGGATTAATTAGGCTGAGGAGGTGGTTAGAGTTGCTTTAGGGGGTGATTAAGGATATAATGGGTAGTTAGGATTCGATAATGGAGATAAAAGAGGAATTAGTGGGTGCAGTTGTGGGGAGTTCGTGCGTGGTTGTGTTTAGGGTTAACAGGTTTCGGGTTAGACTAGGATTTGAGTTTCATATTGGGCTTTACAATAAATGAAGAGTCCAATAATTCTTTTTGAAAGATGAGTTAGGATGTGGGCTTTGAATTATGGACTTAAATAGTTGGGCTTCAATAAAACAAATATGGATTAGAAAATAAGAATGGGCTAAGTTAGTTTGGGTTAAGAGTCGGGCTACTCACAAACAAAATCAGTTGATCAAATAATAATTATAAGAATGAGTTGGGTTTACGGAATAAATAGATAGACACAATTATAGATTGGATTAGGAGTTTGATAAATAACAAAGAATCAAATAATCAATTCATAGGATGACTATGATTGGGCTGTTTACAAATAAATTAAATAATCAATCAAAAAATTTATCGAATGAATTAGGATTTGGATTCAAACAAAATAATCGAATATCGAGAGAATGCAATTGGGTTCAAGAGAACAAATATATATATATATATATATATATATATATATAGGGAAAAAGGGGTATGAGCAATTTGCTCATTTAGTAAATGAGCAAGTGATAAGGTGGCATGCATGTGATTGGAAAATCCTAAATGTGGTTAGATACTCAATGTATCACATGCATACCACCTCATCAATTGCTCATTTATTAAATGAGCAAGTTGCTCATATCCCTTTTACTCATATATATATATATATATTCCACATAATTGGAATACAAGAATTGATGAAGAGAGAAGAAATACAGGTAAAAATCCGTACAATCAGGAATGGGGGTTAGAGGACCAGAACTATTACTTAGAGCCCGACCATTGTATACATGTATATGTATATATGTTTGCTCTTGTTGCCGCTGATTTCGGTGTGGGGGCAGTCAGATGAATTTGTGAGTTCGCGAGCAATCGAATGGGTCAAACCTGACCACTTCCACTGTTGATTGGCTGGCTTCTCGCTGCTCCCGTTGACCTGCAAAACGTTCGAAACACCGGGGTTGATCTCGGTGACGAACCCTCTGACGCTCTTGTCAGTACCCAGAAAAGAATATGAAAGAGCTTTAGGTTGGCGAAGAGTGATTACCTTGTAACGGTAGGAGGTAGGGGTTTTTTATAGTCGCCGTGGGGATCTGTTTCGAGATAAGAACAAATCTTTATTTCCCGGATTGGCTGGATAGAAGTGGTTGGCTGGATAGAAGTGGTTAGTACCACCTTCTAGAGATAAGGACGAGCCAGGATTTCTTCATATCCTTCTGAACTGGTCCTTAACAGGTCGGGACTCGTACCCATTTGGGCTCCAGAGGAGACCCAGTTCCCATTTTGGATCCGTTTGTAGGTAAATTACCATTTTGCCCCTGTAAACTTTAAGATTCGTGCCCGATTTGAATGGTCCTGATTTAATCCTATTTTAGCCATGTCATGAGCCCCCCACTCCTAAAGACTGTTAGCTACAGCGTTTGGGGAATAGTTTTGCTGTTTTAATGGCATACAAGATTTTATCGGAGTTCTTAAAGGGAGTTTGAATCTTGTTCGGGGAGTAATGGTGTTTTTCTGAGCTGGCGACACGCCCAAGATCGTTCTTAGGCACTTCTGGACGTTCAGTGTTTTTTCCCGATTTTTTTATTTTTTGAATCCTTTATTCAATTTTGCAAAGCGATGATTTATTTTCCGAGAGCACTAATTAATCATTCTAGCCAATAATTATTTACTCAGGAGCTCAAAAAATATTTCTTCGAATTTATAATTATTTTTTAGAATTTTTAATTATTTTTCTTGAATTTTCAATCATTTTTTGCAATTTTAAATAAATAATTCGAATTATAATTAAAATAAAAAGGATTTAATCAAAGAATTATGAGGTGGCACGATCTGGGATGTCTACCGCTCATTGGCACGAATTGCTGAACAATCCGAGGTCGGATCAGCGCGTCGTTATCGTGGCTCGATCTTGTGCCTTGATCAAACTATGATGCGAATTTTGAGGCGATCTGACGGCGTGCGTGGGCTTCCAGTTCCCCTCCTTTTCGTTCGGGACCACGTTTGTTCGATGAGCGGCGGCGAACGCGTCAAACGAGATGTCGAATGAGACGTCGAACGTGGCGAACAATAGGGGAGTGACACGTGTCACTGGGGCCGTTGCCTGGTCAACGTCTTTCGCTCACAATACGTTCGGGAACAAGTCTGTTCGATGACCAGCGGCGAACGTGTCGAACGAGTCGTCGAACGTGGCGAACGACTGGGGGACGACACGTGGCACTGACAGCATTGACTGGTCAATGCGTTTTGCTCCTTTTATGTTCGGAATCACGTCTGTTCGACGGCCAGCGGCGAACATGTCGAATGAGACGTCGAACGTGGCGAACGACTGGGGGTCGACACGTGGCACTGCCAGCATTGGCTGGTCAATGCGTTTTGCTCCTTTTACGTTCGGAATCACGTCTGTTCGACGACCAGCGGCGAACGTGTCGAACGAGTCGTCGAACGATTGGGGGACGACACGTGGCATTGGCAGTGTTGACTGGTCAACGCGTTTTGCTCCTTTTACGTTTGGAATTACGTCTGTCGACGACCAGCGTCGAACGTGTCGAACGTGGCGAACGAGTGGGGGACGACACGTGGCACTAGCAGCATTGACTGGTCAACGCGTTTTGCTCCTTTTACGTTCGGAATCACGTCTGTTCGACGACCAGCGGCGAACGTATCGAACGAGGCGAACGACTAGGGGACGACACGTGGCACTGGCAGCGTTGACTGGTCAACGCGTTTTGCTCCTTTTACGTTCGGAATCACGTCTGTTCGACGACCAGCAGTGAACGTGTCGAACGTGGCGAACGACTGGGGAATAGGGGTGTAAAATGAACAGAACGGTCCATCGTTTGTCCGAGTCCGGCTCGAGAATGGCCCGACCGTGGACCGTTCGAAGTGTTATACGAACCAAACTTGAACAAATTACTCCGAGTCCGGCTCGAGAATGGCCCGACCGTGGACCGTCCGAAGTGTTATACGAACCAAACTTGAACAAATTATTAGGTCTGATACTTTACCGAGCTCGAGCCGGACATAAGTCCGTCCGAGTATTATTGTGGTCCGATGCTTTATCGAACCGAGTTCGGGCTATAAAAATTTTGTCCAATTTGGACCGAGTCGGACATAAGCCCGTCCGAGTAGAATTTCGGTCCGAGTTTGAACATATGGTTGTCCGGTCCCGTCTGGTCCGATTTACAGCTCTACTGGGGAAAGACACGTTGCACTAGCAGCGTTGACTGGTCAACACGTTTTGCTCCTTTTACGTTCGGAATCACGTCCATTCGACGACCAGCGGCGAACGTGGCGAATGACTGGCCATCATTTGAGCGGCAGGCATTTCATAGGCCTACGACCGTTTGAATTTTTGGGCGGTTGGACTTCTTGGCGATTTGACTTCTTGGTGATTTGACCATCGCCGCATGGTATTTCTAGCCATTAGGATTTCGCACTTTTTGGGATTCCCAAAGGTCTTTTGAGCTTCCGGCCCAGGCCCATTAAGTGCAGCTATAAATCCCCCCCTCATTTTCACTCCACTCTTTCACTTTCACCATCTGAAAAAATTCACTCCTCTAGAGCAAGATTCTGGTGTGCTTTTTCGAACTCCGGCGATCTTTCTGACCGCGCACGTCACATCAGAGGTAATTTATTTTTGTTTTAAAGAGATGTCAAGGGTTTTGTCTAGTGGAGAGACCTCTCTCTCAGATCATGTCGAAGCGACCCCTCCGACAGCAACTCCTAGGGTCGACAAGGGGAAAGGTTTGTTGGTTGAGCCCTCGCCCGTGGTAGAGACAATCGTGGAGAGAGAGAAGGTTGGGCGAGTTTGGGAGGCACTCGATAGCTGTGTCGCGCTTGGGGGGGGGGGGGGACTCGGCAGTACAGCGCCGAAGAGTTGGCACGCGTCGAGCATGGCTTGGCACAGCACTATGAAGAGAACGAGCCATGAGATTGTACCGAGGCGAACGACATTGTCTCCGTGCTTACCGATGAGGACCTTCATGCTATTAGAAGGTGTTTCATGATTCGTGAGGAGTTCGAACTGCTCCTCCCTGGTCCTGGCGTGAGGTCTTGTTCTTCTTTTCCCCCAAATATATGTGTGTTTCCCTTCGAGGCCTTGAATGTGGGTCTCCGACTTCTCCTACACCCGTTTGTGAGGGAAGTGTTGCGGTGGTATGGCGTGGGCCCGATCCAATTAATGCCCAATATGTGGAGACACATAACGGGGTTCGAACTTCACTGCCTGGCCGCTAGAATCGAGCCTCGCCTCAACGTGCTCCGTAGGTTGTACAAGATTCATCAGAAGATGAGGATGGAGTACCGGTTCTATCTCAACGCTCGTAAGGGCGTCACGCTAGTCGACAATCCTGACTCCGTGAAATTTTGGAGGTACAAATACTTTCTGATTCGGAGTAGTGTGCTGTGGGATATCCCGACCGATTGGAGGGACGATGTGCTGAGGAGGGCGAAGGCAGAACCATCTCTTAGCCCGGAGGAAGATAGGACCACAATGAGTTGGAGAGAGATCTCAGAGGAGAGTCTCTTTGGGGGGGGGGGGGGGGGGCTAAGCTTGATGAACCCTAGTACACATTTCTTTGTGTTTATCTCTATCTCTTAGCCTGTAAGAGTTAAGATTTCAACATATATATATATATATATATATATATATATATATATATATATATATATATATATATATATATATTGCAGGAGATCCGAGCATGGACTTTGACGCCATTATGAGCAAGCGGTCGTCGCTGAGTGGCAGGCGGGTCGATGAGAAGAAGAGGGAAGCGTATGGTTGTTCGACCGTTGCCGTCTAAGGCCACCAGAAGCGAGAGTGGCGTCACACCCGTTGTGGACTTAGAGTCCACGCTTGCAGTGCCTACAGCTCCCTTGGCTAGCGGTCTTCTCTCTGCGACGCTTGCACTCGAGGCTCCTTCTCTCACAGCAGTGGCCGAGTCGATTTTGACCGATGAGCTGAAGAGAATTTTCATCCCTGATTGGCAAATTCGGAGGCATGACGGCTTCTTAGGGGATTCGACGAGCTGTATGGACGCTGTTCGTCATTTGGCCACCCCCAAAGATAAGGCTGCCATGGAGCATGGGACTGTGGGTGACTCAGCTTTAGAGATCGCGAAGGCGCAGATGACGGTAAGTGAATTTTTGTTTTTGCTTTTGCGAGATTGTCGACTTTCTTGTTCTCAACCTTGAATTCTTTCTTGCAGGCGACCTGCCACTTTAGCCACCTGCTGAGGCAAGTGGCGGAGCAAGAGAAGGAATTGAAGGCAGTCCTCGACATAGAGAAGGTCGAGCGGTCGCGGTCGAAGGGGTCCGAAGCGGCAGCTTTGCTGGCCAAATCTCAAGCCGCCTAGATTACCCTTGTTAGAGGCAGGCGTTGGCGAAGGCGAAGGAGAGTGCCGTTTTGGAGAAGGCTGAGGCCGCTCGGGAGAGGGTAGCAGAGTGGAGAAGGCGGCCTTTGAGCGAGACATGGCTGTGCGCAAGGCTGTTCGAGAGGCTGAGGCCGCAGCAGAATAGAAGGCCATTGGCTTTTTGGAGGACAATTTGTGGAGGAGGGCCTACGACAAGGCCTTGAAAGATGTCGGCGAACGAGTTCTCGGGTTCGATTGCACGGGCTACTTTTTGTTTCCCGACGAGGCGAGAGGAAACGTAGAGGTCGCAGAGGGAGAAGAGGTTGATGAGGAGGGGGACGACGAAGAGGAACTCGTTGTGGGGGACCCTACAATGGCTTTAGTGAGCTTGCCAGAGGAAGCTGAGGGTAGCGGCCACGAGCTTGCACCCCCTGAGGTGGATCCTTGATTTCCTTAGTAATTTTTCTTTTGTTTCTAGTTGTAGGTTTGATTGTAGTGATGCCTAATAGCGGACTGGCCACCGCTCTTGTATCTCTACTAAGTAATGAAAGTCGCTTTGATGTTTCAACATTTGTGTCCTTTACTTAGCGCAAAACTATCTTGTAGCTTTAGGTATAGTCTGGGAGATTTATATATCTTTTGTTCCTTTCTCCAGGATAGCGAGGTGTCTCGTCTCCGCTCCGAGCTAGGCGTCTATAAGTTGGGGTTTGCTTGAAATTGGGAGAGGCTTTATAAAGCTGAATTGGAGTTGAACCACTGAAGCTGATCTTAGCCCGCCGTGATAGAGAAATGAAGCGGTTAGAAAGAATCGATGAAGCGGCGCCGAAAGGCGAGGAGGTGTGCCCGTCGATGGCTGTCAGCCAGGGTTTGAGGCTTAAATTCCTTCGCCACTCCCTGTTCGAAGTGAAGTCTGCGAGGGAAGAGAACTCAAGAACGTGGTTCTTGAGAAAAGCATCGAGGCGGCTCATCTTCGGAGAACAGTTTTTGATGTCTCGCGCGGAGCTAGTTTAGCTCGACTGCCTCGATTAAAGATAAGAGTCACCGATGATGCGCTCAAAGAACGAGTTGTAGAGCTGGAGGCGGAGAACGCTCGTTTGCGACAGTTGTCTGAAGGAAGCAACGTTAGGAGCACCTCCTGCCCTCGGGGTGAGTATGCTCAGGGTAGGACATTCCATGAGCTAGCACTTCGCTCGCCCTCTGTGTTGCGAAATCCCGGAGATGCGCAAAGTGGCGTGGCCGGTTCATCGAGCGGAGCATTTGTTGGGGCCACCATTAGAGTGGGTGCCGACAATGCAACTCGACTCGTTGGCCTGGGGACGTCTATGGAGAAGGGTCACCAGCAGCATAGTGCTCGTCGTCCCCGTGTGTCGCTCAACAGGAGCATCCCGCTCCCTAGGAGGGGTTAGGGCAAAATTTTGTAATCCCGTTGTATGTCTTGTTGTGAATTTTGGTATAGTGTGAGACTTGTATCTCGAGTAAGACTTGTATCTTCAATTGGACTTGTACCTTGGACTTTAATGAAAATAAAGTAAAGCAGTTTTTGACGAATTTCTCTTGAGTATTTGCCCTTGGGTAACACTCGTTTTGATAGAGTAGAGTCAACAGTTGTGGGAGCAATTCCGAATGGTAAACCACTTCGTACTCACTCATAAGCGAGTAGTTGAAACGGAATTGAACCAAGTGTTGGACTCCGAACCTTCGTTTAGAGAGCATCAACAGTTGTGGGAGCAATTTCGAATGGTGAAAACGCTTCGTACTCGCTCATAAGCGGGTTGTTAAAGCGGAATCGAATCAAGTGTTGGACTCCGAACCGTCATGTAGAGAGCATCAACAGTTGTGGGAGCAATTTCGAATGGTGAAAACGCTTCGTACTCGCTCATAAGCGAGTAGTTAAAGCGGAATCGAACAAAGTGTTGGATTTCGAACCGTCGTGTAGAGAGTATCAACAGTTGTGCGAGTAATTTCGAATGGTGAAATGCTTCGTACTCGCTTATAAGTGAGTAGTTAAAGCGGAATCGAACCAAGTGTTGGACTCCAAACCGTCGTTTAGAGAGCATCAACAGTTGTGGGAGCAATTTCGATAATGACACCCCAAAGCGAACCAACTAAATTATTTTAGACAAAAAATTCCTAGGAAGTAACTCGCCTTTATTAAAGATGACTTAAGTGGCTGCTTCTGAGTTGCAATCCACTCTTACATTTTGAAAAGAAAAAATAACAAGGTAGATAAAACATCAAATAGAAACTGCTTGACTTAGGAGTTGCTTGAAGTTGCTTGGAGCGGTGTTAAAACACCCTCTTGGTACTTCATCAAGTGGTTAGCATTCCAAGTCCTCGGTATTCTCCTGCCCCTCGGGTCTTCGAGTTGGTACGTGCCCGGGCGAATAACTCTGGAGACCCTATATGGACCCTCCCAGTTGGGCGCTAGCTTGCCCTTCTTGCTTGGAAGAGAGATTGACAGCTTACGGAGCACTAGGTCTCCCTCTTTAAGATTAGCGGGGCGGACCTTCTTGTTGTAAGACTGTATTATCCTACGCCGGTAAGTCTCTTGTCGGATGGAAGCCCTTTCGCGGATCTCGTCGATGAGGTCCAAACTGTTGCGAAGCTGGTTCGCTTTCTGCTGTTCATTGTAGGCGATCGATCGGGCGGAAGGTAGGCCTACTTCTAGGGGGATGATGGCTTCGGAGCCATATGTGAGATTGAAGGGGGACTCCCCTGTCGGGGTGGTGCGATAGCTCCATAGCACGTTGGGAAGCTGTTCGACGTACAATCCCTTGGTGGATTTATCGAGCATTTTCTTCAGACCGGAGAGTATTTGTCGGTTAGCGTTCTTCGCTTGGCCGTTGGATTGAGGGTGGGATATCGAGGAGAACCGCTGTTGGATGCCGAGGTCGATGCAGAAGTTGCGAAAAGTTGCTCCTGCGAATTGGGTTCCGTTGTCGGTTACGAGGTACGCCGAACCGACACACAATGTTCTTCCAGAAGAACTTCTGAACCTTGTTCTCCGTAATCGTTACAAGGGGTTCGGCCTTGATCCACTTGGAGAAATAATCTATCGCAACAACGAGGAACTTCAGTTGGCTTGGCACTGGGGGGAACGGTCGAAGCAAGTCCATCCCCCACATTGCGAAAGGGATCAGTCTGGCTAAAGAGGAGAGTTGGGCTTGTGGTAGGTGGCGGATCGGAGAAAATCTTTGGTAGGAGCCGCATTGGCTGACGTACTGTTCGGAGTCGCTAAAGAGTGTGGGCCAGAAGTAGCCGTAATTTAAGAGCTTATGGGCGAGGGATCTCGCTCCCAAGTGCGCGCCACACATCCCGTCATGGGCCCCTTCAGGGCATAGAGTGCTTCTTCGGGGGAGAAACACTTTAGGTAGGGTCTGCCGTCGATCTGAGTGTAGGAGCGTTTGTACATGACTCCATCAATGAGTGTGTACCGCTCGGCTCTGGTCTTGACCATTCTTGCCTCTCTTGGGTCGGCTGGAAGAACTCCGCCTCTAAGGTAATCAAGTAGGGGCTTCATCCAATTTTTCCCAAGTGTTAGGGGCATAGTCTCCATTAGCTCTAAGCTATCTTCCTTAATACTAGGTCTCAGAAGGACCTCTATCAATACGGTTCTCTCCAAACCCTAGAGGGAGGAGGAGGCGGCGAGCCTTGAGAGGGCGTTCGCCTGTGCGTTTTCCTCTCGGGGGACCCGTTGGAGTCGAGCATCATCAAATAAAGCCAGTAGTCCATTTACCTTCGCCAAGTACTTGGCCATGTGCTCATCTCTTGCTTCGTACTCCCCAGACACTTGATTCACGACGAGCTGCGAATCACTGAAGACCTGGATACGCTTGGCCCCTGCTTTGCAGGCCATGCAGAGCCCTGCTATGAGGGCCTCGTATTCGGCTTCGTTGTTCGACGCGTGGAAGTTTACGCGGAGGGAGTATTGCAGAACGAAACTGTCTTTGCCGGTCAAGATGACCCCAGCCCCGCTTCCGTCGGCTCATGAGGATCCGTCAACATAAACAGTCCAGACTAGGGGTTCGCCCACCGGCTCGCAAGGGTCGGGAATGGTGCTCTTCACAATGAATTCTGCCAGGGCTTGTGCCTTGATAGCGGTTCGGGGTTGGTAGCTGATGTCGTGCTGGCTCAGCTCTATGGACCATTTCATCAAGCGTCCCGATGTCTCGGGCTTATGGAGGACTTGCTTCAGCGGCTGGTCGATAAGAACGACCACCGAATGGGACTGAAAATACGGGTGAAGTTTTCTTGCCGCCATGACCAATGCGTATGCCATCTTTTCCACCTTCGAGTAGTGGAGTTCTGCGTTCCCTAGGATCTTACTCACGTAGTAGATGGGGCGTTGCGTCTTCTCCTCCTCTCTTACCAGGACGACACTAAGGGTCTGCTCCGAAGTGGCCAGGTATATGTAGAGGGTTTCGCCAGGCTTCGGCTTGCTCAAGAGTGGGGGGGGGGGGTTTACCAGGTAAGCCTTCAGTTGATCGAAGGACTCTTGCTGTTGTTGCCTCCACTAAAAGCCTTTTGCTCCCCTCAGGGCTTTGAAGAATGGAAAGCATTTCTCCCCTGACTTGGAGAGAAAATGCCCTATAGCTGCGAGGCGACCCGTGAGCCTCTGCACTTCTTTGATATTGGAGGGAGGGGCCATATTGAGTTTGGCTTTGATCTTCTCCGGATTGACTTCTATGCCCTTCTGGCTCACCATGAATCCGAGGAATTTGCCGGACGAGACGCCGAAGGCGCACTTACTCGGATTTAACCTCATGTTGTGCCTTCTCAACACCCCAAAGGCTTCCTGGAGGTCAAGGGCTCCTGCCCCCGGATGCTCTTGACCAACATGTCGTCCCGTAGACTTCCATGTTACGGCCAATCTGGTCTCGAAGACCTTGTTGACTAGGTGCTGGTATGTAGCTCCCGCATTCTTCAGCTCGAAGGGTATGACCCAATAGCAGTACAGGCCTTGGTCAGTCACGAACGAGGTCTTCGGAATGTCAGGAGGGAACATCCGTATCTGGTTATACCCAAAGAAGGCATCCATGAAGCTTAAAAGCTCGTGGCCGGAGGTTGCATCGATCAGAGTATCGATGCTCGGAAGGGGGAATGGATCCTTCGGGCACGCCTTGTTGATGTCGGTAAAATCGATGCATATTTTCCAGCTCCCGTTGGCCTTTTTAACCATTACCACATTGGATAGCCATTCGGGGTAGTTCACCTCTTGGATGAATTGGGCGTTCAGGAGCTTCTTGACCTCTTCCTTGATCGCTTGTTGGTGCTCAGGAGCGAATTTACACCACTTCTGCTGGACTGGCTTGACTCTCGGGGCGACATTGAAGTGGTGCATCAAGAGCTCTTCTGAGATCCCAGGCATATCCGTCGCGGTCCAGGCGAAAAGATCGCGGTTCACTCTTATGCATTGGTAGATTTCTTCTTTGATGGCGGGGGAAAGGGCCCTGCTGATTTGGAAAGTCTTGGTGGCATCTTCTGAGAAGACCACTTCTTCCAGCTCGTCCACCGGCTCGGAGATGGTCTGGCTACTTTCTCGTGGGAGTTCGAGGGCTTCAAGGGAGAGGACTGGGCCTCCCATCGAGGTCATATAACACTTGCGAGCCTCCTTCTGGCTCCCTCTTACTTCTCCCGCTCCTGCAGGGGTGGGGAACTTCATTTTCATATGATAGGCTGATGGGATAGCCTGGAGAAAGGCCAGACCTGGTCGACCCAAGATAACATTATAGGCGGCTTTCAC
This sequence comes from Hemerocallis citrina, assembly GCA_017893485.1. NCBI lineage: Eukaryota > Viridiplantae > Streptophyta > Magnoliopsida > Asparagales > Asphodelaceae > Hemerocallis > Hemerocallis citrina. Next base: position 92,778,871 of record CM030365.1, on the reverse strand, counting down.
ATCTACCACCATGAAGTCCATCGGCTCTGTGCGGGTGACCTGGGGTTTAGCCAGCGGTCACGTCGAGGGTTATAACTCCCTCGATTGTCATCAGCACCCCGGTGAATCCATGAAAAGTGTAGCCCGCTGGCTTGAGCCGATCTCTTGACAGTTGGAGGCCCTTGAACGCCTCCAAGAAAATAATATTGACTGAACTGCCGTTGTCCATTAGGATTCGGCGCACATCAAAATTGGCCATCCGGAGATTTATAACAAGGGCGTCGCAATGGGGCGTCCGGATGCCCTCCAAGTCCCTATCAGAGAATGTAACAGGAACTCCCAGACCCTTGGGGGAGGATGGCTCTGCGCGGCGTTCACTTCCCGAACGAAGGCTTTTCGGGAGTTGGAATCTCCTCCCATTGGGCCTCCGTGTATGAGGTGCAGGCCGGCCGGCCTCTGCTTCGACATCCGGAGTCTGCGCGTTGTTCGGTTCGCCTGTTAGCCCCCCATGGGGGTGGAGGTGGGTCGGCCCTATCCCTCCTTACGAACCTGGCGAGCTGCCCTCTCTGAATGAGGGCCTCAATCTCGTCCTTCAGGGCCCGACAGTCGTCTGTGTCGTGGCCATGGTCCCTGTGGAAGCGGCACCACTTATCCTGGTTTCTCTTCGTTCCGAGGGTGTTCGTCTTTGGAGGCGGCGGTGGGAGACCCTCGTTCTCAATTTCCATCAAGATGGCGGAGACACTCGCATTGAGCGGAGTGAACTTTCGAAGCGGGGAGGAGGGCAACATTGACCTCCGTTGTTTTTTTGGAGCTTCTTAGCTCCTTCAACAGTCTTCCGTTTGTTCCCGAAAGATGACCCCTAAAGAGTGAGGCGGTTGAGAGCTTCTTCAGCTCGGATGTACTTCTCGCTCCTGAGGAGCTCTGAAAAGCCCCGAGGAGGCTTCTTGGCCAGGGACGCCCTGAGGTCGGAATTAGTGACATTGGACTGAAAAGCTGCCGCGGCCACGGACTGATCCAGGGAGGCGATAGATCTGGCCTCCGCCGTGAACCGCTTGACATAGTCCCTCAACCGTTCACCCTTCCTTTGGCTGAGGAAGAGCAAATAGGTGCTAGTTTTCTCGGAGCGGTGACTGCTTACGAAGTGGGTGAGGAAGAGACCTTCGAACTGGTCGAAAGAGAAAATGGAGGCCGGAGCAAGTCTGGAATACCACTCCCGAGCGGGCCCCTTGAGTGTGGCTGGGAAGGTTTTGCAGAGAAGGGCATCAGAGGCATGGTGGATCATCATGAGAGTTTTGAAACTCTCAATGTGATCAGCGAGGTCCGACTCCCCGGTATAAGACTCAAAATGTGGAGGCTTGAAGTTCTCTGGGACAGGGGCCTCCATGATAGTGTGGGAGAACGGGGGTCTGCTCGGGCGGAGGTTCCTCGCCCGTTGTTCATCATCTCTATCGAGTTGGCCGAGGTGCCTCTCCATCTTGTGGAGACGGCGGTAGACCGAGTCCTCCCTTCGTTCATGCCTCGCCGAGCCTCGAGACTCGTCTTCATGTAGAAGAGGGCTGGGGCTGCGGCGGCGGTAGTTTGGAGTTGGTCGTGGACTGGGGGTGCGACGGCGATGGCTCAGAGTCGGCCGAGGATTGGGAGAACGACGACGATGTCTCGGAGCCGGCCGAGGACTGGGAGAGCGGCGGCGATGGTCGTTGTTGGGGGCGACGTTGAGCGCCCGAAGGGCTGCCTCCTGGAACTGTTGAAATTCCGCCCTTGTGACGGGGGCCTCGTGCTCCCGATGAGCTCGAGGAGCAGGACGGCCAGCCGGGGAGTGACTTCTTCTCTTACGGTGCTGAGGTGAATCTCTCCGCCTCCTGGGAGAGTTGGACCTCCTGCGATCTACCCTGCGGGGCGAATGGTCCCTCTGAGGCTCCCGACGGGGGTTCCTATCATGGGTCTGCCTATCGTCTAAGCGGATCCGAAGATCTGGCTCGTTCTGCCGGTTATTGAGAACATCTCGCAGATCTTTCGGTGTTGGAGGGCTATGGGAGGCCATAGAGTCGGAGGAAGGGTTGTGTACGGAGATATGGACATGGTGAAGGGGTTTGCTTTTGGCGACTTCGACGAGAGGGTTCTCCAACAGCCACCTGAGGCCCTTGAGGCTGCTGAATGGATTGAGGGATCGGTTGTTCGAGCTGCTGGGCCGGTTGGACGGGCGGAGGGAGATCCCTTGGAGGCGGAGGGATGGAAATAGTTCTACGGTTGGAGGCCGCAGACTTCCCCGTCTTCAGAGGCATAGCTAGGAGTGGCTTTTGTTGATGGAGTAGGGTCGGATTGCTATTCGATTTTCCACAGACGGCGCCAATCTGTTGCCGCTGATTTCGGTGTGGGAGCAATTAGATGAATTTGTGGGTTCGTGAGGAATCGAATGGGTCAACCCTGACCACTATCACTGTTGATTGACTGGCTTCTCGCTGCTCCCATTGACCTGCAAAATGTTCGAAACAACGGGGTTCATCCCGGCGACGAACCCTCTGACGCTCTTGTCAGTACCCAGAAAAGAATATAAAAGAGCTTTAGGTTGGCGAAGAGTGATCACCTTGTAACGGTAGGAGGTAGGTGGTTTTTATTATCGCCGTGGGGATCTGTTTCGAGATAAGAACAAATCTTTATTTTCCGAATTGGCTGGATAGAAGTGGTTAGAACCACCTCCTAGAGATAAGGATGAGCTAGGATTTCTTCATATCCTTTTGAACTGGCCCTTAACGGGTCGGGACCCGTACCCAGTTGAACGGATCCGTTCATGGGTTATTGGGCCCCGGAGGAGACACCCAAGTTTCCATTTCGGATCCGTTTGTAGGTGAAATTACCATTTTGTCCCTGTAAACTTTAAGATTCGTGCCCGATTTGAACGGTCCTGATTTAATCTCATTTTTAGCATGTCAGCTCTGTTTTCATTGTCATTAATAATAACCATTATTATGTGCTCTCCAGCTTCACAAAGCTTTAGCTTTTCTAAAAAGATTCAGAAAATAACTTTATAATATTATGCTGATGAACCAACCCCCCCTCCCCCCCCCCCCCCCCCCCCAAACACACACACCACCACCACCACCAAAAAAAAAAAATAAAAAAAATTTTAAATGCATTTGCACATTACGGGAAAATGGTCAGTTAAAAGTTAATGAACCCATCCTTACAATTACAGGCACACCAACTTCTAGAGCAGGAGTTCGTTTTGTGAAACTGCTTGGAGAAGATGAAAGGGCATTTGATAACCTCTTTTGTGTAGCTTTCCTCTTGATGGATGCTCAGTGGCTTGCAAAGCGTGCTTCGTATATGGAATTCAATGTATCATGAGAACTTATTCTGCTTAAGCATTTCACTTTTCTTGTGATTGTTTGATGTTTTCTTTTCTTAATATTTTGTGGTTGGGCTGATGCATTTTCATGTTTCTTTTCAGGAAGTTCTGAAGTCTACAAGAACACAACTGGAACGCGAGCTTTCCCTCGAAGATGTTTCTTCTGTGAAAGACCTGCCCGCATACACCATGTTGAACAGATAGCTTTGCCAAATGTTATACAGAACTTAAATCGAGAAAAATAATGTAGGGTCTGTAATCATACTTGCTACAAAAATACATGTTCTACGTGTAATACCGTAAACTTTGAAATGGAAAAAATCTTGTTGTAGAAGAATTGAAATGATTAGAATACAATATTTGACTATTGAGTATATGATAATATTTGACAGGATTTTCTAAGGCATTAGCCTAGCAGCTACTAGAGAAGGGGAGGCACTTTCCTTCCCCTTCTCTATTAGCATTAAACGAGTAGAGGAGCGGGTGGAAAACATGGGAATGAAGAAATTTTTAACCTTATTCTAATCAACTGAAGTTTTTAAATGAGAGCGAGTTCTCACAGGCTTCATGTCTATGATTAGGGTAGGGTGTAGGGAGGAGAAGATTGGTGAGAATGAATGAATCCGGAGGTTGTGCGTTAAGGCAATGGGTTATATAAACCAATGAGGATAAAGAATCTCCTCACATCCTCCAAAACCCACCATGAAAAAAATTAAGGGATTATAAGGAAGCATTGGTTTGATTGAGGATACGGAAAAATCTAAAGCTTGTAGAAGTAATTCTTTTAAACCCATCAATTCTTTATTTATAATGTCAAGTACAAACATATTTAGGAGCTTACCTTACTTAAAAATTTATAGTAAACCTTATCATTAGGGATGATTGACTGATTAAGGGCTGATTTCATTGTTGGTTTTACTTAGTTTGGATTTAGATCAAGAAAGAAAGAATGAAGGATAAATGGGAAGAAGATGAAGTGGGTAGTATCGAAGCAGTTAAAATCCGATTAATTGCTAATTGGACGCTAAGCAGTTATTTTTTATGTGATTTTCAATATTTCAATAGTTAGCATTTTTTTTTGATTAACGGATAATCCTAAGACCCCAACAAAAAAAAAATTATATAAAAAGAAGAGTGCATATATGCAATATACACAGAAACAGTCATGCCCTGCTTCCCAAAATATGAAAATACGGGCACACAACTAAGCCTCAGTGAATGATATAACACATTATTCAGAAGCGGTAACAATTAAACTCAACAACATGAAGTATAATCACAACCACACAAACAAAATATAATTACATAAACAATGAATAAACTCCAAAAGATCCATGAAATAAATCCATAAAATAATATCACAACCTGGAATAAACTTCGGGATAAAATGCCCAAAAAACAATGTATGAAAACAGTAATAGTAACTAGGAAAGCATGAAAACAGAAAATAAATGCGGCTAAACATCCAGCTTTGTCATTTAGAATATTTGTTCACCAAGTCCTTCAGTCAGTTCATCTTCTGTACCTGAAATCTCAACATCTAAAGTTAAGGGGGGAAATGACCGTTAGAGTAAGTTACGGACAGCAAGTAGAAACAAGCAATGAAACAATAAAATATGATACAACAATAAACGATGAACTGAAACAATATCAATGGTTGATAAACGATAGTCGACAACAAATTGATAGTCAATGATTGATGGTTCGATGGTCGATAACAATGGTCAATAATCCATGATTTAATAAACAATGGTCGATAAACCATAATCAATAATCAACAATGCATGTGTCGATGCTCAGTGTTAATCTTATGTATATCGGTCTTTTATTATCCTATCTAATACTCGAAATCCTGCGTCCCATACCACAGGTTCGGGTGCATACAATCATGTGAACGTTTAGACTATAGTTGTGAACTCTACAGGGTCATGAACTCGGCAACAATAATCAATAATCAATAATCAATAATAATAATCGGTGCACGATACAATACACGATAGTTGGGATACCGTAGTAACCCGCAATCAATCGATAAAACAATAACCGATAACAATAATCAATGTAGGGAAACACGGACCCCTCCTCCGAGTACAATCTCCTATATTGTCCACTACTGAGTCGAACCCTTGTTACCCCGACTTGTTATTATTTTACTATGATCAGAATGAATATGTAGATGATGCAATCAATGGAGACGGGTGTCAAGAAACTATATCAATGAGGTATCAATGACTGTACAAAGAATGATATGTAGTGCATGCAAAGTTTAAACAGACTTAAACATGAAAAATGAAATTTTGGACAGCAAGACGTTGCTGTACAGAAGTCAACTTTCTTGCTTCTACGGAGAAGGAAAACAGGTGCCGTCAGAGATTCTAGAAAATAGACTCTCTCCTGGTTCCAACGCATATTTACACGATACATTATAAATATAATAGCTAGGTGTATAATCTCATTCTTTACTGGTTTCATGTTTAGGCAGCACGTCAGGGTCAAATTCCTATATATAAAAGTAGGTTGTAAAATCATTTAAAAATCTTATAAAAATCATAATTTAGTTCCTAACAGAGTTCAGTAACAACACGATTAGTCTCATGTCTAAATTCTTAATTTAATCTACTGTTTCAGTTAAAAAGACATGGTAATGTATTTTCAGACTGTATTCTGAAATTCAGACGTTACACCATGAGAATTTGAATATCTTGCAATTTGTATGCCGGATTGAAAAGTCAGATAGTATGGATTCCAGACACACAGAGCTACAATCCTCATTTAATAAGTTCTAAATAATATTATATCTACAGCTAGTTCAAAAGTCTGCTTCTTTACTGAACTACTGTTCTAGCAGCAACCTAGGAGCAAGTTTTGTATGCATAACGAGGCTTGAAATTCATTGATTAATCTTTCAAAAATTATAAAATGAATCTTAAGCATGTCTAGAAACATCTTCGTTAATTATCAAGTTTTCATTCTACTGTTAACATTTTATTCTACATAGTAAAACATGTCGGTCTGCCTCTAGTCAGCAATCTGGAATTAAGAACCTAGCAGTACTAAAAATGTGATAACTTGCAGTCTATAAATCAGAATTTAGATCCGTAATAACTTTTGGAAAGTAGATTCAAAGGGCAGTAAATGCTGTTTGCAAAGTTCTAGTTAATTATTATAGAAACCGAGTCAAACACTCAATACAACATGGGATAAACAGCAAGCCAGCAGGTTGATCATTATTAATTAGCAATCAACGAGATACGCAAGCTTACAACTTCATGGAAAATAATCAGTAGGAAATTTTACTCAACATTAGTGTGGAATTCTTCTATGAACAAATAAACTGTTATTTTCCTAACATTAAATTCAAGAATCAAGTTATAACATCATATCCAATCGAAAAGCATTCAAATCATGTTCTTCTATATAACATGTTTCTAGTCTATGTATTCATGTAGTGTATGCATATGACAATTCATAACAAGGCTTGGGTTTGAGTCAAAGGAATGACACGAAAAAAAACTACTACTTGGTTTTGCCGATAACCTGTAATAGTTTCTTTGAGAGATATCAAGCAAATAGAACACGATAATTGAGATGGAAACTACTTGCGGAGATCAAAAGAAAATTTTGAACTAGAACAACTAGTTGGTTCAAGAGAAATTTACCTTATGATGATTATACGACAACTACGATGGTAGGAAAGAACGACGATAACACACGGCGGCGACGACGACAAGAGGTAGCGGCAAGAGAGACAACAACAACACACAAGCGACGGCAGCAAGGGGACAGAGCTATCGATGGTGCAAGTGCTGGCAGTGTGAAGTTACAGTGCTGGCTATAGTTGCGGGCGGCAAGGCAGGGTACAGCATCGGGTTGCAGGCTGTGGTGACAAGGTGAAGGCGGTGGTCGATGGGTGCTGAAGGTTGGTTGGTAGGAGGCAAGGCATCGAGAGGTGGCGGTGGTCATGCGGGGAGTGCAACAACAATGAGTGGAGGAGGTTGTCTGCGGTGGGAGGCAGTGCGAGGGCGGCAATGGAGGGAGACAGCCTCAGGGACAGCGATGGGGCTTGGCGACGGGGTGCTGTGTGTCGGGGCGGCAGTGGCGCGGTGGTGCAGGCCAATCAGTGATGGCAACAAGGTGGCAGAAGGAAGAGGAGATGGGTGGATGGAGGGCAACGATGGTGGGTTGTGGGATCGAATGAGAGGAAGGAGAAGACGAGTTAGCGGCTGATAGGGTTTAATTAGGGTAGATGATATGGTTAAAAATGGGGGTTAATCGGAACCGCCCAAATCGGGTATGAATCTTGGGACCCAGGGGTAAAACGGTAATTTCGCCTACAAGAGGGTCCAAAATGGGTATTAGATCTTCTCCCCCAGGGGCCCAATAATCCACGAATAGATCCACCAACAAGAGGGTGCGGGTTTTAACCCGCTGCGCACCCAATCCAACAAGATAGAATCAGGGTCCCTGATTAATCACGATCAACGGCCCTGATGCACATCTATCTTTTCACTGGGATTTGGGGATTAAATTCCTTATCTGATTACGGGGAATATACCTTATCAGATTACAATCCTAATCTGTTGACAAGGGGAATATTCCATATCAGATCACGGGGATTACATTCCTAATCTGTTCCCTGAGACGCCTATAAATACCCCCCATCCATTTCCATTAAGAGGTAATCAATCTTTCGCCAGTTTTTGCGCTCATTCATAGTCTTTCTAGATTACTGACTTGAGCGTCGGAGGGTGCGTCGCCGGGAACAACCCCGGTGTCTCGCACTTTTTTGCAGGTCTACGGCGGGATCGACGATCGAAGCCCGACGGAACAGGTATACGGGTTTACTATTCAGTTTCCTTAAGAATCCACAAATTCATCTGTTTGCCCCCACATCAAATTTAGCGGCAACAGATTGGCGCCGTTTGTGGGAAACTAACGAATAGAGACCTCCCATCTTCCCAGTGAACAGGTCTTCTCCAGCCATGTCGCCTCGCAAAGTCAGGTCAAGGGGGTCCAACCGAGCACCCAACCCTGATCAGCAGCAAGAAGTCCTTCCTAATCCCACTCAGTAACAAGGGCAACTTCCCCCTACCGCGGAAGACCTGCTCCAACAAAATCTTCCCCCTCCTGATCCGAAGGGTCCTAATCCTCAGAAACAACCCCTTCATCAAGAGAATGTCTCCATCCACAACGCCTCCACGGACTCTATGGCCTCCCATCATCCCCGAGCCTTTGGTTGCCACAATACCGCCCCTAATCGCCAGAAAGATGACGATCTCCGCCGCCATCTGGAAGAAAAACGGGCCCGAGAGGGAGCCTCCCGCCAATACCATCCGGGCAAGCGGTCTCCTCGCCACCGGTACCACAGGTCCCCCGTCCGCAGAGGGAGGAAAGAGTCCCCCGATCATTACCGAAGAAGGCACTCCCCCGCAGGTCGGCAACAGCCCAGGAACAATGAGGCACCAATCACCCGTGCCGAGTTCCAGCAGTTCCAAGCGACCGTCCTGCAGGCTCTCAACCTCCGTCAAAACCCTAATGAGCCGAAGGCCCCGTCCCCTCCTCCAGTCCGAAGCTCTCGCCGACGGTCCCCATCTCCTCGTCCTGCTCCTACCAACTCCCGGCGTACCCCAAGTCCTCGTCGCTCCCGAAGCTATCATCGCCGCAGCCCTCGCTCTCCCTCATACGAAGACGAGTCTCGAGGCTCGGCAGATTACCGTCGGAGAGATGACACCATGAACCACCGTCTTCATGAAGTAGAAAGGCGCCTGGGTCAGATAAACCGAGAAGAGGAGCTTAGAGGAAGGACCCTACGTCCTAGCCGACCCCCTTTCTCCCGAACCATAGTGGATGCACCTGTCCCGTTCGGCTTCAAACCCCTCCAATTTGAGGCTTACACCGGGGAGACCGATCCAGTTGACCACATCGAAAGCTTTAAGACTTTGATGCTCCTCCATCAAGCTTCCGATGCCCTCCTCTGCAAAACCTTCCCCGCAACTCTCAAAGGACCAGCTCGAGAATGGTACTCTCGCCTCGCCCCCTCCTCAATATTCTCCTTTGAGCAGTTCGAAACCCTCTTCGTCACCCATTTCGTAAGCAGCCGTAGAGCTGAGAAAACAAGCATCTCCCTATTGCACCTCCACCAAAAGAAGGGGGAGAAATGGAGAGACTATGTGAAAAGGTTCACAGCTAAAGCCAGGTCTATAGCATCCCTTGACCAGTCGGTCGCTACGACAGCATTTCAATCTAATGTCCTCAATTCCAACCTCCGCTCCTCCCTTGCCAAGAAGCCTCCGCAGAACTTTTCCGACCTCCTCCTTCGCAGTGAAAAGTATATCCGGGCCGAAGAGGCCGAGCAGCGACCAAACTGGGAGGGGTCTTCCTCCGGGTTTAAGAGAAAGGGAACAGAGGAGGAAGGAGCCAAGAAGCTCCAAAAGGACAATGCCGGCCAGCGCCGAACTCCCCCCAGGTTCGAAAAGTTCACTCCCCTCACCACTGACGTCTCAACCATTTTGATGGAAGTCAAGAACGAGGGTATCATCCCCCCTGCTCCAAGGATGAACACCCCCGCCAAAAGAAGAGATAAAGAGAAATGGTGCCATTATCACCGGGACCATGGGCATGACACCAGCGATTGTCGTGCCCTGAAGAACGAGATCGAAGCCCTTATCCAGAGAGGGCAGCTGACTAGGTTCGTAAGAAAAGACCGAGCCGAACTTCCTCCCCCGCCTCGGGGGGCTAACAAGCGTCCGGAAAGAGAAGAGACGCCAGAATTCGAGGAAGAGCGAGTCCTCCACCTCATTCACGGGGGCCCAATGGGGGGCTCCTCGAACTCCTCTCGGAAAGCCTTTATAAGAGAAGTCAACTCGGTCCGAACCACCCCTCCTCCCAAAGGCCTCGGAGTGCCAGTCACGTTCTCCGACAAAGATCTTGAAGGAGTTCGTACCCCACATTGTGACGCACTCGTCATTAGCCTCCACATGGTGAATTTCAAAGTGGAGAGGATCTTAGTAGACAACGGCAGCTCCGTCAACATCCTTTTCCTCTCTGCTTTTAAAGGCCTAAAGCTCTCCAGAGACAGACTCAAGCCCGTCGGCTACACTCTCCATGGGTTCATGGGGGTTCTGGTAACTATTGAAGGGGTAATCACCCTCGATGTAACTGCCGGTCAAACTCCTACCACCCGAACAGAGCCAATGGACTTCATGGTGGTGGATGTCCCCGCCGCCTACAACGTCATTTTGGGTCGGCCAGGCCTCGCAGCTCTGGAAGCTGTCCCCTCAGCATACCATCTTAAGATGAAGTTTCCCACCTGGTCCGGAGTCGGGAAAGTAAGGGGAAATCAAGAGACGGCCAGAAAGTGCTACATGACCTCAACCCTTGGACCCGTCCTCTCCTTAGAGACTCTGGAAATTCCTCAAGATACTGCAAGATCGACCTCCGAGCCAGTGGATGAACTGGAAGAGGTGCTCTTCTCAGAACAAGAACCGACCCGCAAGTTCTTTGTTAGCAAGACCCTCCCGTCCGCTCTATACTCAGGTATTGTGAAATGCATCCGAGCCAATCAAGACCTCTTCGCATGGTCAGCAGCAGATATGCCCAGTATCTCCGAAGAACTCTTGGTCCACCGCCTGAGCGTCGATCCGGGGTCCAAACCGGTTCAGCAAAAGAGGCGCAAGTTCGCCCCCGAGCGTCAGCTCGCTATCAAAGAGGAGGTAAACAAGCTGTTGAAGGCTCGATTCATACAGGAGGTAAACTACCCTGAGTGGTTATCTAACGTAGTAATGGTGAAGAAGTCCAATGGGACGTGGAGAATTTGTATTGATTTCACCGACCTCAACAAGGCCTGCCCCAAAGATCCCTTCCCTCTGCCGAGCATTGACACTCTGATTGACGCAACCTCGGGACATGAGCTCCTCAGCTTCATGGATGCTTTCTCGGGTTACAATCAGATAAGAATGTTCCCCCCGGATATCCCGAAGACATCTTTTGTGACTGACCAAGGCCTTTATTGCTACAGAGTCATGCCATTCGGCCTAAAGAACGCAGGGGCGACATACCAACGCCTCGTCAACAAGGTTTTCCAGGCCCAGATCGGCCGGAACATGGAAGTGTACGTCGACGACATGCTTGTGAAAAGCATCCGAGGTGTTGATCATGTGACCGACCTCCAAGAAGCATTTGATGTTATAAGAAAACACAATATGAGACTCAACCCGAACAAGTGTGCGTTCAGCGTCTCATCAGGGAAGTTCCTCGGCTTCATGGTTAGCCAACGAGGAATTGAAGCAAATCCGGAAAAGATCAAGGCCATATTGGACATGGCCCCTCCTAGAAATGTCAAGGAAGTTCAAAGATTGACTGGTCGCCTAGCCGCCATAGGGCGCTTTCTGTCGAAGTCCGGGGAGAAGTGCCTCCCGTTCTTCAAAGCCCTCAGGGGGGCTAAAGGATTCGAGTGGGGGCAACAACAACCAGACTCATTCGACCAGCTTAAAGCGTACCTTGTCAATCCACCTCTTCTCAGCAAACCTATACCTGGCGAACCACTCTACCTCTACCTGGCAGCTTCCGAACAGACGCTTAGTGCGGTCTTAGTCAGAGAAGAAGAAAGGGCTCAGAAGCCCATCTACTACGTCAGCAAAGTACTTCGGGACGCCGAGCTCCGGTACCCGAAGATTGAGAAAATAGCCTATGCCCTGGTAATGGCCGCGAGAAAGCTTCGGCCCTACTTTCAGTCCCATTCGGGTGGTCGTCCTTACCGACTAGCTGCTCAAACAGGTCCTTCACAAGCCTGAGACTTCCGGTCACCTTATGAAGTGGTCAATCGAGCTGAGCCAACATGATATAACTTATCAGCCTCGGACCGCGATCAAGGCTCAGGCACTGGCCGAATTCATAGTTGAGAGTACAATCCCTGAGCCCTGCCAAACAGTAAAGGGACCGCCGGTTTGGTCAATTTATGTTGACGGATCTTCTTGCAATGAGGGAAGCGGGGCAGGAGTCATCCTGGCAGGCCCAGATGACTTCATCCTCCAATACTCCCTCCGTATAAATTTCAAAGCTTCGAACAACGAGGCCGAATACGAGGCGCTAATAGCCGGTCTAAGAATGGCCCGAAATGCAGGGGCACAGCGGCTACAGATCTTCAGCGACTCTCAGTTGGTTGTCAATCAGGTCCTCGGTGAGTATGAAGCCCGCGATGATAGAATGGTTAAATACTTGGCTAAAGTCAAGAGCCTCATGGCGCTGTTTGAAGAGGCCCTCATCCAAAGGATCCCCCGAGAAGAAAATGCTCAGGCCGACGCCCTATCCAAATTAGCCTCCTCTTCCCTTCAAGGTCTTGAGCAGACCGTATTGATAGAAGTCCTCTTGAAGCCAAGCATAGAGGACGAAACACCTGACTCCGTTGAAACATTGCCTGTCCTCCTCGAAGACAATTGGATGAAGCCCCTCGTCGAATTCTTAAAAGACGGAATCCTCCCCGAAGATCCGAGGGAAGCAAGAAGAATCAGGACCCAAGCCGAGCGTTTTACTTTAATCGAAGGAATCTTATATAAACGCTCCTTCATCCAGGTGGACGGTCGGCCTTACCTAAGGTGTCTTTCCCCCGGGCAAGCCGACTACGCCCTGCAAGAACTCCACGAGGGCATCGGCAGGGCCCATTCTGGGTCCAGGGCTCTAGCACGCAAAGTGTTGAACTACGGGTATTACTGGCCCACTCTCCTACGGGACGCCGAACGACACGTTCGACAGTGCAGCTCCTGTCAAAAGTATTCTGACATCCGACGCCTTCCACAAGCACCGCTCGCCTCCCTATCAAGTCCGATCCCCTTCGCTATGTGGGGGATGGATTTACTAGGGCCGTTTCCACTAGCCCCCGGACAGCTAAAGTTCCTAGTCGTGGCAGTCGACTATTTCTCTAAATGGATAGAAGCTGAGCCCCTGGCTACGATCACCGAGCATAGGGTCGTTCAATTCTTCTGGAAAAATGTGATTTACCGATTCGGCGTACCCCGAGTCATAGTCACGGATAATGGAACACAGTTCACTGAGGCCGCCTTCCGAGCTTTATGTGAGGACCTCGCCATACAACACCGATTCTCCTCCGTCTCCCATCCTCTGTCGAATGGCCAGGCCGAGAACGCCAACCGACAGATTCTTTCAGGCATCAAGAAGAGGTTAGACAAGTGTTTCCAAGGACTGTGGGTCGACCAGCTGCCAAACGTGCTCTGGAACCACCGCACCACCAAGCGGACCCCAACAGACGAGAGCCCATTTAATCTCACCTATGGGCCCGAGGCCATCATCCCCCTAGAAGTCGGGATACCCTCTCCTCGTCTGATAGCTTATGAAGAAGAGCAGAATGCTAGAGAGCTCAGAGCAAGCTTAGATCTGATAGATGAAATCCGAGAGAGGGCTGCCATACGCCAGCAAGCTTACCGAAGAAGGATCGAGCTAGCATACAACAAAAGGGTCCGCCCAACGGACCTCAAAGAAGGGGACCTAGTCCTCCGAAAATTGGCCATCTCGTTTCCCGGACAGAAAAGCAAACTGGCCCCGAATTGGGAGGGACCGTACAAAATCTCAAAAGTGATCCGCCCCGGTGCATACAAGCTAGAAGATCTCGAAGGCAGAGAAATTCCCAGAACTTGGAATGCCGACCATCTTTTGAAATACCAAGAGAAGGCAATTACGCCTCCCTAAGTAACTCGAGATGTCAAACCATTCCCATCCTTTTACTAGTAGTGATTTTTCCTTTTATTTTTTCATTGTAATAACGACTAGCAACTTTAGAAGCAGCCGATCATTAGATATTAATAAATAAAGTTTTTTCATATTTTCACGGCTACTACATCTCTCTGCTTTTAACTCTTTAATCTAACAATGGTTCCGGAGTCCAACACTTGGCTCGATTCTACTTCGCAAGTTCGCTCCTAAGCGAACTAGAAGTAGCTCGCCATTCGGAACTGCTCCCACAGCCGTTGAATGGTTCGGAGTCCAACACTTGGTTCGACTCTACTTCGCAAGCTCGCTCCTAAGCGAGCTAGGGGTAGTTCGCCATTCAAAAATGCTCCCACAACCCTAAACTAATCTAACAATGGTTCCGGAGTCCAACACTTGGCTCGATTCTACTTCGCAAGTTCGCTCCTAAGCGAACTAGAAGTAGCTCGCCATTTGGAACTGCTCCCACAGCCGTTGAATGGTTCGGAGTCCAACACTTGGTTCGACTCTACTTCGCAAGCTCGGTCCTAAGCGAGCTAGGGGTAGTTTGCCATTCGAAAATGCTCCCACAACCCTAAACTAATAATGGTTCCGGAGTCCAACACTTGGCTCGATTCTACTTCGCAAGTTCGCTCCTAAGCGAACTAGAAGTAGCTCGCCATTCGGAACTGCTCCCACAGTCGTTGAATGGTTCGGAGTCCAACACTTGGTTCGACTCTACTTCGCAAGCTCGCTCCTAAGCAAGCTAGGGGTAGTTCGCCATTCGAAAATGCTCCCACAACCCTAAACTAATCTAACAATGGTTCCGGAGTCCAACACTTGGCTCGATGCTACTTCGCAAGTTCGCTCCTAAGCGAACTAGAAGTAGCTCGCCATTCGGAACTGCTCCCACAGCCAGTTGAATGGTTCGGAGTCCAACACTTGGTTCGACTCTACTCCACAAGTTCGCTCCTAAGCGAGCTAGGGGTAGTTTGCCATTCGGAAATGCTCCCACAACCTTTAAACTAATCAAACAATGGCGCCGAAGTCCGACACTTGGCTCGATGCTACTTCACAAGTTCGCTCCTAAACGAACTGGAAGAAGCTCGCCATTTGGAACTGCTCCCACTTTAGAAGCCTCGGTGCAGCAGACAACAGTCGCAAGATTAAAACACACAAGTTCGGCCACAACACTTTTATTGATGAAACAGATGCGGTACAAAGACAAACACAGCAGGATTACAACTCGTCAAAGAAAAAGTTACAATGCCGACTTATTACACTTAGCAAAAAACAAAAAATACACAAAAACTCGCGGAGTCAATGACTTTAGCGCTTTTTGGGAGCCGGAGCGTTCCGCTTCAAAGACACTCGAGAATGACGACGCTTGTCTCCGGAGCGCGACCCCAAGCCGGCGAATTGAGACGTATCCTCGGCACCACTTTTAGTGGCTACTCCGACGGCCGCTCCGCTCGACGAAATTGCCACCGAGCTCTGCGCGTCCCCCGGACTAGGTTGGCCGATCCGCTGACGAGTCGCCATCTCATAGAAGGTAATGCCACGCTCACTCGCAGCACGAGTGCACGACGTGCTTCGAACGTTGATCGGTCCTGAATGCGGCTTAAGACGGGCCACTTCTGCCTCCAACCCGAGATCCGATCCCGCAACGAGTCGTCTTTGACATCGACTTCGAAACGTGGGGGTATCGCGGAGTCCGGCACTCCAGATCGGCTGGCGATGAGGCGCCGAAGGTGAGTGACCTCGATGCTTTTATCCACCGTCGCACTCTTGAGCGCTTCGACTTCGGCAGTCAATTGTACCCGTTCGGTCGTCAACTTGGTCACCTCGGCCGTCAGCCCCTCGCCCTCACTCCGAAGCTTCGCCTCTACGGACTGCAGATGCTGTATCTCGGAAAGCAAGTCATCTCTCTCCGCTGTTATTTTGGACAAGTTATGACGGATGCACTGAACCCGAATCTCATTACTGAAATCAGTTGGCGAATATTCACCTTCGGGGATAAGCTCGGCGATCCTGCTCTCCAAACGGCGAATCTCGATATCTCACCGGCCGAGGACGAGCTGAAGATGGGTCCTTTCGCTTTCAGCTCGGCACAATCCGAGCTCGACCTCGTAGAGTCTCTCTCGGCACTTCGCCAGACACAACCTCGTCGCCCCAAGGCCGACCTCGGCTCGAGCTCCATCATCCGAGCGCAAAGGTTCGACGTCTTGGGCGATCACCAAAAGCTGCAAAGAGATCGAAGTAATCAGCAAAAATGTCGAACACTGCCGGAGCACCACACTTGGAAAAATTTATTCTAAAAACAAGAAGGGAATGTTCGGCGAAAAAGGGGGCAAAAGACAAAAACTTCCGAACATCAACACTTGCAAAAACTTTCTTTTCATTCATGTCAAAAAGTAGCGGTGGCCAGTCCGCTATTAGGCATTACAGAGGTTGAAAAGAAAGACAAAAAACAAAAACAAGAAAACGAAAGGCGGAGTCAAGGCTCGACCTCTTTCCCCGGGCGTCGAGGTGGGGTAGGGGTTGACTTCGCCGAAGGAGACGCCACCGCCAGCGGGGTAATCGCGGTGCTGGGAACCTCATCAGTAGCCTCGGCCCCGGCGCCGGCTTCGTCGTCGCCCTCCTCCTCTTCTTCCCCTTCGGACTCGGGGTCGAAGCCCTCGACGTGTCCGGGGAATAGCCGCCACCCCGAGACGTCCACCCCGGGGTACGCTTCCGACACCCGCTCGAGTGCGGCGGCGAAGGCCTTCGCCATGTTCTGCGCGAGGAACCCTTGGGCCTTCTCCAGGGTCGCGTCCTCCATCGCCTTCACGGCTGCCGCCTGCGTCGCCTCGACCTCGGCCAACTGCTTGGCCGACCCCTCCTTCTGCCGAAGGAGCGCCCTCCAGCCTCTTCACCTCGGCCTCGAGTTGCTGGATCCTCGCCGACCTGCCCTCATACTCGACACGGAGCTTGTCGAGCTCGTTCGACATCCGAGCTTTTTCGTTCTGAGCTTGGTCGGACTCCTGCTTCAGCTCTTTCTCCAGAGCTGTCAGCCTCTCGGTGAGGTGGCCGAAGTGGACGATCATCTGCAGCAAAGAAGAACTAAAAGAGTTAGATTTTTTTTTTTGTGATTCAGGAAATTCAACAGACGAGGAGAAGCTTACCGATACCGCCGAACGAGCGATCTCGATCACGTCGTCGCCTTCTCTCCCTGCCTCCATGGCGGCTCGGTCCTTTGGGGAGGCGAGATGCTTGACGGCCTGCATGCTCGCCAACGAGTTCCCGAGGAACCCATCGTGCCTCCGGACTTGCCAGTCCGGAATATGGATCCGCTTGTGCTCCTCCGTCAGGAGCTCCTCGCCTGCCACGGTCAGCGGCGGTGTCGGCATGGCGAGAGCGGCGGCAATGGGGAACTCCCTCGCAGGTGCGGGAGCCGAAGTCCCCGCCACGGTGACGACCGGGTCGTCGAGGATCTCCACCCCCTCGACAGGGGCCGCGATCCTCGGAGCCTTCGAGGTCGAGGGCAGCTTGGACGCGACCCTCTTGCGCTTCTTCGGCGCCTTGCTCACAAGTCCTGCCCTGAGCGCCAAGACCGCGTCGTAGTCCATGGATTTTGCATCAAGAGCAAAAAATTGATTAGCACATAGAAAACGACAAGGCAATGAGTACGGAAAAAGAAAAAACTTGACGAGAGCCGCATACTGGGATCTACGCGGCAGAGCCCTCCCTTGTAGAGGACGTCCTCCGTCATCTCCCTCCAATCGTACTTCGGCCGGTCAAGGAGGATCCGGACCGCCTCTTCTTCTTCTACTGAGAGCTTCGGCATCGCCTTCGCCCTCTTCGGCACCCCTTCTACCCAGTCAGAGGGGATCGGCCAGGCCTCTCGACTCCGCACGACGAACCACTTCTCTCGCCAGTGCTTAATAGAGTCGGGGCAGATGACGAGTCTGCCGCCGTGCCTCGGAGTCAAATAATACCGGTACTCCGACTTATTCCCTTGGTGGAGCCGGTATAAAGTCCGAAGCACATTCAGCTGCGGCTCGATCCCTGTGGCCTGGCAGTGGAGAACGAAACCATTAATCACTCGCCACACGTTCGGCATGAGTTGAATGGGGCTGACCCCGAACCAACTCACCACGGTAATTGTGAACGCGTGGAGAGGTAGCCGAGCACCGGCGATAAAGGCGTCGATCGGCCAGCAACACATGGTCACTGGTAGCGGCGAGTTGGCCCTAACTCTGGGGCCCGGCAACATGATTTCGTACTCCTCCGGGATGAGAAAAGAACCCCGGATCACTGCCAGATCCTCCTCGCGCAGGATCGACGCCGCATCATCCGCCTCCGTCGTCTCCCTCGCGGCATTCTCCTCGAAGGACCTCCCCCTCCCATGGACAATCCGCTCGGCCTGATCCTCTGGGAGCTGCCTGACTCTGTGAAGCCCCGTCAACGGACCTGGCAGTTGTCCGAACTACCCCATCCTCTTCGGATCCACAACGATCGAATCCTTGCCGAACACCTTGCCTTTGGTCGGAGTCGGAGTCGAGTCCTCGACGACTTCAAGGGAGGGCTCGGACCAAGAGACTTCGTCGGAGACAGAAGCTACAGACATAGTTGATGATAAATTACCTTAAGAGAGATAGTTGCCGGAAAACTCCGCCTGAACCAAACGCCGACGCCGGAAAAACTCGCCTGAGCACAAGAAACCGTCTGAGCAAAAGAGAGGAGAAATGAGAAATGAGAGAGGGGGGTGAGGATTTATAGAGAGGGGCGCTCCAAACGAGGTTAATGGGCTCGTACGACCGGCCCATTCAAACGAAACGACGGAGCGACCCCAATCGTCGCCTTGCTAACCACGCCAAATCATGAGTCGAATTTAATGCGCGCCCCATCTGACAGAAGCCCAAAGGTCACTGCAATTAATAAACGTCCCATCTGTCAGAGTTGTCAGAGCTGTCAGAAGCTGTCAGAAGTTCAGATGGCGCACAGAAGAAACAAACTCCTAAAAACGACAAGTTTGGAAGTTCGGCACTCACTGCCGAGCGCTCGTAACACCGACCTTGTTACGGGGTAAAAATCAAGTTCGGCACTCACTGCCGAGCATTCGTGACACCGACCTTGTTACGGGGTAAAAATCAAGTTCGGCACTCACTGCCGAGCGTTCGTGACACCGACCTTGTTACGGGGTAAAAATCAAGCTCGGCACTCACTGCCGAGCGTTCGTGACACCGACCTTGTTACGGGGTAAAAATCAAGTTCGGCACTCACTGTTGAGCGTTCGTGACACCGACCTTGTTACGGGGCAAAAATCAAGTTCGGCACTCACTGCCGAGCGTTCGTGACACCGACCTTATTACGGGGTAAAAATCAAGTTCGGCACTCACTGCCGAGCGTTCGTGACACCGAACTTGTTACGGGGTAAAAATCAAGCTCGGCACTCACTGCCGAGCGTTCGTGACACCGACCTTGTTACGGGGTAAAAATCAAGTTCGGCACTCACTGCCGAGCGTTCGTGACACCGACCTTGTTACGGGGTAAAAATCAAGTTCGGCACTCACTGCCGAGCGTTCGTGACACCGACCTTGTTACGGGGTAAAAATCAAGCTCGGCACTCACTGTCGAGCGTTCGTGACACCGACCTTGTTACGGGGTAAAAATCAAGTTCGGCACTCACTGCCGAGCGTTCGTGACACCGACCTTGTTACGGGGTAAAAATCAAGTTCGGCACTCACTGCCGAGCGTTCGTGACACCGACCTGTTACGGGATAAAAATCAAGTTCGGCACTCACTGCCGAGCGTTCGTGACACCGACCTTGTTACGGGGTAAAAATCATGTTCGGCACTCACTGCCGAGCGTTCGTGACACCGACCTCGTTATAGGGTAAAAAACAAGTTCGGCAGATCGCCAGACTCACTCTTAGTGCTCGCAGCTATGCCGAACTCGCTTTCCTCTCCGGAAAAGCTTGCCGAACTGCATATCGACCTCGGCCCTCTAGTCAGCGAGCCCTAGGGGGAGTTAAAGGCGTGATCCAAATGTATAAGACCCCCGAACGACGAATTGACGCTTCGCGAAGATAAAAAGGATATCCCTGCAAGAATACCACATGACCATCAGACCTCATGAGCAACTCGGAGCTCAATCCACTTGGCAAATCACCTCACTACCCCCTCAAGATTCAAAACCCTCCATTTGAACACCGATACAACTCCGTTAGCCATTAAAACAGTTAAA